>JAAGEH010000286.1:45403481-45446474 GCA_011751065.1 Lasiurus cinereus | reverse complement strand
TATATATATATATATATATATATGCACATTTAGTTAAAATGATTGAATTAGTTTGAAGCTAAAATAAAACCTTCAATGAATATTTGTAAAGTTTGAATTGAATTTAAACTGTGATATTTTAAAGATGTTACTAATTGCAGTTATTTCATTCATCAAGCAAATGTTTTCTGGGTGTCATCTATATTACAGGTATACTTTATAAACACTTGTGGAATGGTAGTGAACATCATGAATATCTTTGACCCATAGAATATGATTACATAATGTGAAAAACAGAAAAAAATAATAAACGAAACTATGTTATGATATTGCTACTGAGAAGCAAATTATGTAAAATGAAAGGGCTAGAAGACTGTCACTTTTGGTACTTTTATGGAAGGTGATGTTAACTGATAGATGACATTTGAGTAGAGACTTGAAGTATATAAATTAATATAAGTATAGACTCTGTTTTAATGTGAAACTTAAGCTTTCAAAAGTAGTCATTTTAAAGTGAGATAAAACATCTCCATCACTATTCAATAGTGAATATGAATGTTGATGGGTATACTGGGATTATTCAGATTGTTTCTGAACTAATCCAAACCTAATTCTGGAACCAAAGGTGAGTTCATTTCAGCTAACCAACCACAATATTGGGTGCTACTTGATAAAGGATAGCAAAATGGAACTGTGGAGACAATCACCACAGTCCATTGAAACTATTAGGGTGGTTTTAATATGCTGTCAATAAGCCTATGTCATTAATCAATACTATTTATATTATTATCAATATTATTAGTGTTAAGATCCCCCTACAAATCCAATAGGACAATAGTTGGCAAACTCATTAGTCAAAAGAGCCTAACAGTACAATCGAAATTTCTTTTGAGAGCCAAATTTTTTAAACTTAAACTTCTAATGCCACTTATTCAAAATAGACTCGCCCAGGCCATGGTATTTTCTGGAAGAGCCACACTCAAGGGGTCAAAGAGCCATATGTGGCTCATGAGCTGTGGTTTGCCAACCATTGCAATAGGAGATATCTATATCTAATTTCTATGCTTATCTCTATGTCTATTTCTATCTACATATCCTATTTAATAAAAGAGTAATATGCATATTGACCATCACTCAAACACACAATATGGCTGCCTCCATGTGGTCAAAGATGGCTGCCCCCATGTGGACACAAGATGTCCACCACAAGATGGCCAGTAGAGGAGGGCAGTTGGGAGGGACCAGGCCTGCAAGGGAGGGCAGTTGGGGGCAATCAAGCCTTCGGGGGAAGGCAGATAGGAATGTCCAGTCCAGCAGAGGAGGGAAGTTGGGGGCTACCAAGTCTGTAGGGAAGGACAGTTGGAGGGGACCTGGCCTGCAGGAGAGAGCAAGTAGGGGTAAAAAGGGTGGCAGGGAGTAGTTAGGCATTAATCAGGCTGGCAGAGGAGTGGTTAGGGGGTGATCAGGTTGGCAAGCAGAAGTAGTTAGGGGAAATCAGGAAGACAGGCAGGTGAGCAGTTGGGAGCCAGCAGTTGGATTGTGAGAGGGATGTCCGACTGCCCATTTGGGCCCGATCCAACTAGTCCCATATTGGAGAGGGTGCAGGCCAGGCTGAGTGAATTTCATGCACTGAGCCTCTAGTTTATATAATATCTATCCATATATAGAGCTAGAAGAAACATTTATTTTTTAAAGAATTAGCTTACTAAATTGTGGGGATTGAGGACCTGAAATGTGTAGGAGGCCTGAAGATTGGAAACTCAGAGGAGCCTATGTTGTATTATTAATATAGAATTTCTCTATCTGTTTTTTGTTCTTAGGGCCTTCAAGGGATTGAGTGAGACTCATCCAACTTATTAAGGGTAATCTTAAAGACAACTGATTGATAATGTAAACTGCATCTACAAAATACCTCCTCAGCAACATGTTTCATTAAGTAATTGGATACAAAATCCTAGACAAGTTGACATATAAGTCTAAGTATCATAATGTATGAGATTATACTCTTTTTTTAAATATATTTTATTGATTTTTTACAGAGAGGAAGGGAGAGAGATAGAAAGTCAGAAACCTCGATGAGAGAGAGACATCGATCAGCCGCCTCCTGCATGCCCCACAGTGGAGATGTGCCCACGAGCAAGGTACATGCCCCCAACCGGAATCGAACCTGGAACCTTTCAGTCCGCAAGTCAACGCTCTATCCACTGAGCCAAACCGGTCTTGGCAAGAGATTAAACTCTGTCAAAAAGTTTAATTAGAAATGTGTAAAAACGTTAAAGAAAGTTATGCTTATATACATAATATAGCTAAATACAATGCAATTATTAATATCTAAGATAAAAATTAGTTTCCATGTTTTTAATTTTTTAAAAGTATTTTTCAATTAGAGTTAACATACAATATTATATTAATTACAGCCACACAACATAGTGATTAGACATTTATATACCTTATAAAGTGATCACCTTGATAAGTTCAGTATTCATCTGGCAGCATACATAGTTATTACAATATTATTGACTATATTCCCTGTGCTGAACTTTAAATCCTCTACTTTTAAAACAGGGCAATTTGGCCCGTTGTTCAGTGATTGGAGAGGTGGCCTATGCATGGAAGGGTCTCAGGTTTGATTCCTAGTTAAGGACACATAACTGAGCTGCAGGATCTATCCCCGACCCCTGTTGGAGTGTGTCTGAAGGCAACCAATCAATGTGTCTCTCTCACATTGATTTTCTGTCTGTCTCTCTATCTCTCTCTTCCCCTTCCTCACTCCTGTTTAAAAATCAATGGGAAAGTATATCCTCCAGTGAGCATTAACAAAACAAACAAAACCTGGCAAATTGTTCTTCTTATTCCTTTCACCTTTTCCTCTCATTCCCTATACCATTTCACATCTGGTAACCTGTATCTCTGAGCTTTTTATTGCCATACTTTATAGTCACTAAGACTCATGCTGCTATCATGTGAGAGAAGAGAGAAAGGATTATGTCAAGTTCTTATTGTCCTTCCTTTAGAACTAGATAAGTACCAGAACACATGAGGATCAATATTATATGGTATCTCTTTTAATTTTTAATTTTTAATTTTTTTAAAATTTTATTTATTTATTTTTTCCCTATTGCCCTCCCTACCCCCCAGTACATGCCCTCATCCATCTCCCCTCCATCCCACTCCCATTGCCCTGTATCCACTGGCTATGCCTACACACATGCATACAAATACTTCCATTGATCTTCTAAAGCGCCCCCCCAACTCCCCTGCCTTCCCACTGTAGCATGACAGTCTGTTCATTGCATCTTTGCCTCTGCATCTGCTTCCCCCCTCCACTCCCTGATTCTTGTCTTTAAATACAACTTGCCCCTGTAGGCTAGAAATAAGCCCACAAGAGCAAAAGAAAAATGATTGAGTCCCAATTTCAATGTCTAATAGCTTTGAGTCCCAGTTTCAAAGTCATACAGTTCCTTATGTGTACATGTCATCAATGGTATCTGGATACTGGACAAATGGTGGTGATGCTGGTCCGACCCTCTCTGGTTTGGTCCTGGGCATCCTGTAGTGATGCACAGCTGCTAACTGCTCGCATGGCAAGGCGTCATCAGCATCTTCCATCTCTGGGCTGTTTCTCCTCTTGCCCTCATGGTTGGCGCAGACCTGTCAATTCCTCTCTGTTGCAGGAGTCCATTTGGTCTTGGAGTTGTTTTCTGAAAGTATATAAACATATTCTCGACCAAGAGTTAATAAAGGAATCTTTTCTATAAAATTGGCTTGTGGTCCTTTTTATTTTTGCCTACCCACTTTTCTTTGGCTTATTTTGATACCCTGTGTATTTTTCATGGGTGTCTTGCTGTTAGCATTACAAATGGAAATTAATTTTCTAAAGTGAAAATTTTCTAGATGTAATTAGGTTACCAGATATTTTTCCTTATATGATATTATCCTACCCCCCCCCCCGCCCTTTTGGATTAGTGGAGAATTTGGTAAAATTTTTAATGCAATCTTGATAACTTTACATTTTATTTTTTTGCACACAAATATGCCTGTTTTATGCTCATTACATAGTAAGCAATTTTACCATGAAATGAGCTATCAATAGAAATTTTAATTAATACTTTAGAAACAGCTTTTTGTCCAGTACACTTAAATTTTCTTGGGTGTTCGCTTATTTCAGTTCGTCAATTTAAATTAATCTGAAAGCTTGATAATGCTTTTACATCAAATTTAATACTCTACCAACGATTTTAGATTATCCTGTATATATTAATGCAAAGGTTTATTTGCATTGAGTAGGCATTGAGCATTCCTAGTGCTAGGCTGAATTTAGATATAGGGCAGCTGCTGTTGGCATGTTTCTGTCTGTTACCTGGGTCTCGATCTGTGCTGAGCGTGGGAAGTGAGGTATCCATGGAGGCAGGAGATCTCCCTCAGAAGGGGTGAAGATTCAGACCCCTGCAAGGTTGGAGTGGGGGTGAGGGTCTGTGCCCTACCTCTATTGACCCCCAAGTTCTCTCCTGATGGCCCCTTTGCGACTGTGCCTGTCTTAGGTTGTTCCTTCCCTGAGGAATCTTACCCATCTCTGGCTAACCAGTCATCCTCCAGGGCCAAGCAGGGTGTTGTGAGGTTCAGTTCTCTCTCCATGGTAGCTTATGCCCCTGTGGCTTCCATGCCCAGCACCTGCCTTGGGGATCCCCTTGCCTGCTGGTGGGGGCCCAGGCACTGATCACTTATCTCGAGTAATTCAGGTTCCTTCTCCAGGGAGGTCCCAGCTCACACCATTTGGCAAGAGACAGATCCATTATACCAGCCACCTTGAGGCTTCAACCTCAGCATGAATAGAGAGCTCAGGCTGCAGCTGAGGGCTTGTGAGAATAGGGTCCCTCTTGGCAAAAGAGGAAAGAGGGCCAGTTATGGCATCTCTTTTAATTTAAATAAAAATAAAAGAATGGCTTATCCATTCTTATAATTTAGTAATCTCTCAGTGTGTAATATGACACAATTCACTCTGGGTAGGAAGTAATTTGGATAAATTGCTAGTAAGTTACATGATTAACTCTTTTTTTTTTAAATTAATTTTTATTAATTTTTTATACATATCTCCCCATTGCCCCCCTCCCTCCCAGGCGTACCCCGACCCCCCAGTGTCTGTGATCATTGGTTATGTTTATAAGCATGCATACAAGTCCTTTGATTGATCACTTATTTACCTCACCTAACTTTAATCTTTCTGCTATAATTTCACAGTCTGTTTGATGCTTTATGATTTTTGTCCTCCTGAGAATTATCAGTCTACTCCCTTTCTGTGCTCCTGATTCTATTATATTCACCAGTTTATTCTGTTGATCAGATTTTTAATTCACTTAATTTTTAGATTCACTTGTTGACAGATGTGTATTTGTTGTTCATAATTTTTTGTCTTTTACCTTTTTCTTCTTCCTCTTCTAAAAGAGTACCTTTCAGCATTTCATATAATACTGGTTTGGAGTTGATGAACTCCTTTAGCTTTTTCTTCTCTGTGAAGGTCTTTATCTGCCCTTCAATTCTGAATGATAGCTTTGCTGGATAGATTATTCTTGGTTGTAGGTTCTTGTTGTTCATCACGTTGAATATTTCTTGCCACTCCCATCTGGCCTGCATCGTTTCTGTTGAGAAGTCAGCTGACAGTCGTATGGGTGCTCCCTTGTAGGTAATAAACTGTTTTTCTCTTGCTGCTTTTAATATTCTCTCTTTCTCTTTTGCTCTTGGCATTTTAATTATGATGTGTCTTGGTGTAGTCCTCTTTGGGTTCCTTTTCTTTGGGGTTCTGTGTGCTTCCTCGACTTGTAAGTCTATTTCTTTTACCAGATGTGGGAAGTTTTTAGTCATTATTTCTTTAAACAGGTTTTCAGTATCTTGCTCTCTCTCTTCTTCTGGCACCCCCACAATTCTGATGTTGGTACGCTTGAAGCTGTCCCAGAGGCTCCTTACATTATCTTCACATTTTTGGATTCTTTTCTCTTCTTGCTTTTCCAGTTGAATGTTTTCTGCTTCTTTATATTTCAAATTTTTGACTTGATCCTTGCCTTTCTCTAGTCTGCTGTTAGTACTCTGCGTAATAGTATTCATTTCAGTCAGTGTATTTATTATCTTCTCTTGGGTCTCACTAAATTTATCCATCTTTTCTAGCATATTCTTGCAAAACCTTATAAGCGTGGTTTTGAACTCTATATCCAGTCGTTTTTTTCCCTCCATTTCTTTTGCTTGTAATCCCTTCCCTTGTCTCGGCATTTTCACTGTGCCGGGGAAACTACTGTGCTGGATTCAGCCGAAGAAGCCTCTGCTGAGCTTGGGATGGGTGGAGTCTCAGGGCTTAAGGGACCGCCTTGCCTGCCAGTCGGCCCCGCCCTCCACGGCCCCTGAGTCTCACGTGACTGGGTAATGGCTGGAGCGGTCCTTGTGCGCGCGCACCCGCAGCGCCTCCAACCGCTGCCTTTCCGGCTCCCCTGCGAACCAGGACCACACGAGTCTAGGTCCCCAGGGTTTTGCCCAAAACAGGGGCCCAGTGGACTCAGAAGTGGCACAGATTGGAGGGTCTGTCTCCCGCCCACTCCCGAAAGCCAGCGGCACAATCAGCAATCCGTCCTCCGCGTGGTGCCGTGCGCAACCAGACCTCCGATCCTTTGCGACTCCCCTAAATTTCCGTGCACTTCTCCCTTTTCACAGTCCAAACTCCCCCCGTATGAGTTTCGGCTGGATCTGGGGTTTAGTGTCGTAGGATAAGGGGTTCAATGCCTTTGAGAGTCTCCGTTTCCCTCCCGCCAGAGAAAGCCAGCCAGGTACTCCGGCACCGCTCTCTCAGCGCGCTCGTCTCCGTACCTCAGCTTTTTGCAGCTCCTCTGGGTCTCCGTGAGCCCCTCTTTTTCCCTCTAGTTGTAGAACTTCCACTCAGCCAGCTTTCCTGTGGTTCTGGATGATGTCCGTTCTGTCTTTTAGTTGTAGTTTTGAAATTGTTGTGCGAGGCAGCAGTATAGGTGTTTACCTATGCCGCCATCTTGGATTCTCCACATGATTAACTCTTAAGATAACACTTATCTTGAGAGAAGAGAAATGGAGAGGAGTCAACAAATTTCTAGAAACCATAAGAAAAATTATTGATAGCAAAGGAGCATACTCTTAGAAGTAATGTAACATGTCATGATACTCAATATATAAATCATTAATAGCAATTTATAGCTGCCTGTGAGTAAATTGGTAATTATATCAGTATTTTTCAAAAATTCATCTTTAGGTGCAGTAAATTTACTTTTGTGAGTCTATGTCTTTGACTTTTTTACTTCAGTTGCAGGGTTGTGACTGAAATGATATAAATTTGAAAAACAAATAGCTGATAGGCCATTTGTTTTAATATTTCAAAATATAAAAGTAAAGTAGTCATATAGTTTCTATCAACTTCTTATAAAATTTTATACTGTGTGACTATGAGAACCACCAAATTCATAAGTAAGACTGTTAATTGTCACTGAATAACGTATTAATAGGACAGGTCACAAAAATACTTGATTTTTTTTATGACTAATATACTATGCCAGTCACTTTGTATTCAAATTGTATATTTTAGTAATATGAAATATTTCTCCAGAATGTAAATTTACTATAAGTAAGAGACTTAGAGAACTGGCTTTTCTGAGAGTTGCCTAGAGGGCAGATTTGCATTTTACAAATGGGTTGTGAAAAGGAAATTGGAGGGACTAGAAGTCTAGAGTAATGAATGCCTGCAAGGCGATTATTTCAATATAGGAAGTAAGAGGTTGGAGAGAAGAGTAAAAGTAGAGAAATTGATAGTAAAAAAAAACAAAACTAGTAAGATTTTGTGGTGATGTAACTATTCAATACTTCCACTGTGGTGATATACACACGAACTTTTTACATGTGATAAATTTGTACACACCTAAACACACACACACACACACACACACACACACACAGAAACAGAACTAAGGAAACATGAATAAGATTTGTGGATTGTTTCAATACCTATCAACATCAGGTTGTGATATTGTAAATTATTTCCATTGGAAACAACTAGATCAGGTATACACAAGATTTTTCTGTATTGTTTCCTACAGCTGCATGCAAATCTGAAATGATTACAATAAGGATTTTAGTTAAAAGGACAGACCATTTATTAAATTGATGTGCTTTTGGAGCAGCAGAAATGGGAGGATTTAGATTGACACTTTAGATAGATGGTAACGAGTCTGGGCTAAGGAGTCAAGGAGAAGAAAGGTCTTAGGAAAGTTTTAGGTGCTTGTGGAGTCTGTTCATTGGTAGTCAACCAATAAATTGACCTAGAGTTAAAGGGATGATCTTTACCAGGTCATTTAAAGTTTAGAGTAATCGGAAAGTTAGTAGTATTTGCCAGTGTGAGAATACATAAGATTAGCTGCTACATTCCATTTTACATTTTTTTAGTTTCTAGCTCTATCTGGAAAAGTGCGCAAGTATAGTCTTTGAAAATTCACAAATATCAGAAAATGACATAAAATATTTCCCTCAAATTCTTTCTGAATCACCCATTGGTGCATAGTGAGATTCCCTGTGATGGGTGCAGATACTGTCTTCTCCACCAAGATGACCATCTTATGATGAGTTCTTTCACAAGATTTAGTTCTAAATACCAGGTTTCAAAATTGAAGAGGGCTGTACATTTTAATTTCTAAACACTAATTCTGAATTCCTAAATTTAAAATATTTCTCTATAGATACTTTCTTGTGATTTCAAAAACAATTTGAATTTTTAAAGACCCAAGGAAAATGTTGATTTGAAAATACATTATAATAATGGGAAGAGGTTTATAGATTTAAATTCAAGTGTCTAATTAAAAATAAAATTTTTAAAAAATTATAGCCGTGACCGGTTTGGATAGAGCGTCGGCCTGTGGCCTGAAGGGTCCCAGGTTCGATTCCGGTCGGGGGCATGTACCTAGCTTGCGGGCACATCTCCAGTGTGGGGCGTGCAGGAGGTGGCTGATCGATGTCTCTCTCTCATCGATGTTTCTGACTTTCTATCCCTCTCCCTTCATCTCTGTAAAGAATCAATAAAATATTTAAAAAAAGTATTTAAAAAATTATAAAGAATACTAGTTAACTTTTTTATTATTAAGATAGTTTCAAGATAACTGTTGTGTACTGAATCTGCATGCAATAAAACCCCATTGTTTTCATTTAGCTCAACAATAAAATGACTCAATAGCAGATTTTATAAAACAGGGTTTTGGGCTATGAGAAGGGTTAAAATGTTTTTTGAAAAACCTCTTTCACTTTAAGTTTGTGTCAGTACCATTAGAAAGCAAACTCAAATATTTTCTCAAATCTCAACTCTTGACGTATTTTACTGACTCTTGAGAGTTTTCTGGAAAGGTGCATTCTCTATATTTTTCTCATCATCTTTTGATCTGTTGGACTAGAAGAGACTAAAAATTGAGCCCTTTCATTTTATTTTAATATACAATTTTTAACAAAAGTTATTTCCTCTTTTTATTAAGTTTCTTTCCCAAATAAAATACATTTTTCTTCAATGTCAAGGTTTTTTTCAATTTGTAGTAAGTATATTTATAGTAGATTAGAATGATTTGGATTTGGATTGATTTTAATATTCACTAAGTCATGTAAACACTAATGCTTATTTTAGGTTTTTCTCTATATTTTAGTGTTACTAATCCTCAAAAAACAATACATTTTTATTAAACTTTATATTAAAAGGCAACTGTTTAAGGAAGTTGCAATTTTAAAAAGCAAAGCAATCTTGTATTTTTATAGATTTCAATGTGAAATTTACTCTGAGTACCAAGACAATTTAAGCTTTCAACTAATTTATAATAAATTATAAAAGTTGCCTTAACTAAAGAAAATGTTTTTTAACATTAAAAATTACAAATGTGAGATATAATGTGTGGTTATTCATGATATTATTTGCAAACATGATATTTTTTTCATCAGATATTTTTCCAAAATGTATAGGTTACATTAATTTTTCTGCTTGACTATTATAGTCTTCCTCATCAGAGATGTTTCTCAAAATGTAACTGAATATATTATATTGTCTTAAAAGTTACTTTTTTAAAACCATCTTTCCTTAGTCTGCATGACTTACTTTGATTTATTTCTCCCTTATTCTTTCTTACTAAAAAATCTCTTCAATTAAATGTAAGGTATAATAATGTTTAGAATTTTAAGGGATGACTACTGTTTTCTTTCTTTACTTTGAAGTGGAAAATTATTACGTTATCCACTTTACTTTTTTCCTAACCATCATTATCCCATTAAGGAAGCTGAGAGCATTAAATCAGTCACATTTACTAATCTGTGACTGAGATTGAATACTAGTTGTGTAAAAGCTGGATAGTTGTTATTGTATTTTCAGACGGGATCCCCTAACCTCATTGTCATTTGTTTCTTGAGTATTTTAATTTTGTAATTTCTCCTCCTTTCAGGAAAAACAGCAAGAAGAGTGTTCATTAAATCTAACTAAAAGAACATAGATCAAAAACTATAATGAACTAATTCTAAAACTATAATGAATTAATTCTAACTTCTACATCTCTATCAATGCAATAGTCATTAATCATTTATTTAATTCCCTACACTTAGTCCCATATAAAGTTTATTCAGTGCATGCTCTGATGCAGACAAAATGCTAAAGAAATAAGCTCAGGAAGAATTTCTGAAAGCTCCCAAATGTGTCTCTCAGGATTTTGGCATCGTTTGAGAGTCAAGCCTACATAAGTTTGTCATTTTTTTTTTTTTGCACATCTTGTAAACAGAGGCACTAAAGACTTTTGTTCTGAACTATACTTTCAAGGTAGTGAACATCTGTAGAAGTTAGTGATAGTCTTTCTGGTGGGAATAGGATCTTTCCAGGGAGTGGCAAGAAAAGCATTTTTGGGACTCACACATAGGAGGATGTGAGCCGTTGTGGTAAGATTTATTGGACAACATAAACTGATGACAAAAATAGATCCAGAGACATAGAAACATAGAACAGACAGTCAAACCTCAGAGAGAAGGTAAGGGAGGGTGAGGGTAAGGAGGAGAGATCAATCAAAGAACTTGTATGCATACATATAAGCATAACCAATGGACACAGACACCAGGGCGGCGGGGGGGAGTGAGGCTATATGCTGGGGGTTGGCAGTGGCTGGGGAGAGGTCAATAGAAAAAAAAAGAAACATGTGTAATACTTTAAACAATAAAGATTCTTTTTAAAAAAGCAACAGATATGACTGATCTACAGAAAGATATACATATTTAAGTACACAGATTGATGAATTTAAAAATAAGTCCACATCCATGAACCCAACACTAAAATCTATATCACAAACATACCCATCTCCTCCAAAGTTTCCTCTGGCCCACTTTATTTCTCATAAAGTTGTAATAAGGACACAACATAAGATCTATCCTCTTGGCAAATTTTAAGCATAGAACACAGTACTATTAACTATAGTTAAAAAAAAATAAAAGATAAAAACAATTGAAAATAATCACAACTTGGGCAAACAGAGCGCTATTATAGCTACTGTCCAATTCCAGCAAATTAATACCAGGTCTGCACCTGTAAAAAGTTGACAGTTCAAACATTTATGTAAAATCTTCTGGCAGTTAAATGTTGACAACTGATTTAAAGTTAATTATTAGCAGTAGCAGTAGCCACCCTTCACAAGCTAAATCTCTGCTTGCCAAACTCAAAGTCCCCAAGATACCAGGACCAAGGTTCAAGAAAGTTTCCAAAAACTGTATTTCAGTCATCCATGCAGTTCCACATATTCAGTCTCCTAAGCACTGATCTCCTGGTTACGATGTAACTGCAACAGTTAAGTGCCTTTTCCCCCCTTTCTCAGTCAAGTTAACCTGGCTGCAAAGATGAACAACAAATACTGCTCAATCACAGTGCATGCTCTTTAGTTGCAGGGGTTGCCATTTACCTTTGAGGAGGGCAACCAGATTGGAATTCAAAAGATCTAGGCTTCATAAATCTGAGCGAATATTGAAATTCTTCATGGGATAAATTTTGTCTTAAAGGCTTATTATGATGATGAAACGGGATAATATATAATAAAGTACTTTGAAGATTAAAAAAACAAAATTATTAGCTATAGTCATAATTCCAAAATGGTATTACATAACAGTACTTTTGATCCTTCATCTATTATCACTCCTTGTTTTTTCCTGCTGGTCTTTCTGTCCTCCTATACACAATAGAAAAAAAAATTGCAGTTTTATATCCCTGTACCTCTCCCCATGATTCTAGTTCTGTGTTTATAGAACATTTCCTTGTATATTAATTAAAATCTGTGTCCTTTAACCTTTTAAATAACACAAGCATTAAAATGATTTCAGAAGTCCCTTTCCTATTAAAAAGGTGAAGCTAGAGTTTTGGTTCCAAGCGCATGTCTGCTTTGTTCCTTTGTGTGACTACATGAAATGGTTATAGATTCCAGTAGGAGTACCAGGTACTCAATCTGTTTTCTTCACTTTCAGAGATGAAACCTAAAACATAAAGCTGGTATGATAATGACTTCAGATTATCAGACAAGATGGAGCCAGCTCTGGAGTAGGTTACAGTGCTCTGTCTCTTTCCAGTCTTCTCTCAACTCCTCCCAGTTCCTTGAGAATGATTTCAGTGGCTTTCTTTTCACAAGAACTTCTTATCTCTACGTTTGAGATCTAGAATGCTGATCGCATTTGTTCTTACAAAACTGGCGCTTCTTTAGTTTCTTCTCTATATAATTCTCTCCCATGCAAGATTCTTTCATAAAATTCTTTTTTTCTTAAATATATTTTATTGATTTTTTACAGAGAGGAAAGGAGAGGGATAGAGAGTTAGAAACATAGATGAGAGAGAGACACATCAATCAGCCGTCTCCTGCACGCCCCCTACTGGGTATGTGCGTGCAACCGAGATACATACCCTTGACAAGAATCAAACCTGGGACCTTTCAGACCACTGGCTGATGCTCTATCCACTGAGCCAATCAGTTTCGGCTCATAAAATTCTTTATTCTTGAGATGAATAGGCACGTATTCTATAGAAATAAAATTTATATACATTTTCAAAAACGTTGTATTTTCTAGTGAGCAGATATGGTCTGATATCTGAATGCTCCCGCCGTTGTAACCCAGCTTGGCATCAGTAAAAGTGAGGCCTAGAGGCAAGCAAGTCCCTGGGCATTTCCTCTGCTTTGGGGCCTGCTTGAACAGGATCCTCTCTTGGGCTCCATCACCAAAGGTCTATCAATGGCAATGTCCTCCTTCAGGATCCAATGTAAAACACATCATCTTTATTGTTTCCCTCAATCTTCCTTGATTGATCTACTTCATGTTTATTAACTCTTAAATATCAGCTTGTAATAAAATATTTGTTTCTGTTACATTGTGGGATATTTTATATATGTTTTTTTTCCTTGTCTTTAACTGCACATAAGTTATTCAAATACCTGGAATAATTATTAATGTTAATAATTACAGTGATAAAGTTTACTATTTATTGCATACTTTCTATATTTAGAGTACTTGTAAAGTTTTATATACCCATTAGCTCACTTAAGCTTTACAACAATTCTATAAAATAATTCTGGTGTGGTGCATATAAGAGAAAACAGAGATGGTTACCCAGAGCTAGAGTCTGAACCAGGAGTTGCCAAAAGAAGTGCTCTATCCATAAAATAATTTAGTACATTCTTAAAAGAACCAGTGGACCCATTTGCTGTCCAATTCTTCAACCTGTGGGATTTCCTGTTTCATAACTTATAAAAAAAAACACAAAAACTTAGGAAGGATATGTGAGTTTGTTATTAGTGAAAGTGGAACATCTATCAGTACAGTGGTCGGCAAACTCATTAGTCAACAGAGCCAAATATAAACAGTACAACTATTGAAATTTCCTTTGAGAACCACATTTTTTAAACTTAAACTTCTTCTAATGCTCCTTCTTCAAAATAGACTCTCCCAGGCCATGGTATTTTGTGGAAAATTCATAATCAAGGAGCCAAAGAGCCACATGTGGCTTGGAGCCACAGTTTGCCAACCACGGCACCAGTAGAAGTGTGGGATCCTTATCCCCACTGAGTGCTGGGGGTCGAGTCCTTACACTATTTTGAGAAAAGTAATTTTCTGAGACTCACATGGGAGGATGAATGATTTTTATTTGAGTGGAATTACATTGTTTGATTTGGAAAGTCCCATTTCCTTAGTCCAGTCCCGGAAGAGATGCAGCTGGAGATTGGGGAGAGCTAAAAGTAAAGCCAGTGTCCAGAGTTTCCATTTCATGGTCAAGCTGGGTCCAAGTCAGCATTATGCTAGTTACAGTATACCAGTCTATTGTGTGTGGGGTCCACATGGCTGGGGGCCATGTGGGCAAGTGTTGGAGAGTCAACAGAGTGTGTCCCCTGCAGAAAAAGTGCCAGGAGAACCAGAAGGCCAGGGGAGAGAACTCCTTTGTTTAAGAGATTAAATATCTTAAATTTTCTGCTTTCAGTGGTCACACCTACACTGCACAATGTCCTGTACCCTCCCTTTGTCACCCAGACTTTATGAGCATGTGTCTATTTGGCCCTCCCTTTGCTCCTTTCCAGTTAATTAACAACTGGTTTTATTAAAACAGTATCAAGTATATGGGATGATCAAAAGTAAAGAAAAATAAATTGATCAATGGGAAATTCTTCATGCATATAGTTTTACTTTTTCAATAAGAAAGCCAAACATAAACCTGATCATTTTCAAAGCAAAATTTCGGTATCTTTTTAAATATATAAAGTTCTTTTTTTATTTACATTTGAAATGACTGTCAAATTATGGTTCTTTGACTAATTTACATCCCTTGTCTCTTTCTGTACAGTTTTCTTGGAACATATCCACACCCAGTTGTCTACATGTTGTTATAACTGCTTTCCAATTACAATGTGGAGTTGAGTATTTACCCTTTAAGGGAAAGTTTGCTGATCCTATTCTAATTAAAAGGTTTTATAGATTTTATATCTTGCATGTCCTCTCTCTTTATACAGCATTACATTTATAGAAAATACACACATTTAAATGCTCCTGAAATTTTACACTCAAGATTATATTTTTATTTTGAAAGGGTAAGCAAAGTAACACTGGAAATCCTTATGAACTTTCTAAAGAACATGAACCACAAAAAGGCTAGGTGACTTGCCCAACATCATTATGAGGGCTGAGACTTTTACAACCATATCATACTATCCCTGTACTTATTTTAAACAGCATCTAACTGATGTCTTCTGTGCTTTCATCAAACTTGTCGAAATTTCAAGGAAGCTACTATTAAAAATTGTATATATTTACATTTCCAAGTACATGTATAAACCCCATGTATTAAATAACATTCTCTCTCCTTAGATTCATTCACTAAGTAAGTGACCTCTAATCATTAAGAAATAGCTATTCAGTTAGATATTTCAAAAATCCACATGTTCTTTTGATTTTTAAATTGAAATATTTTTAATTGTTTTTGAAAATAGGACACATGGACATACTTTTCTCTGTGTTCATGTCCTTTAGGTTGGTAGTTAACAATATTTTGATTTGTATTTCAGATGATGTAGAAAGTATTCCTGCTGTTAATTCACAGCATAGAATCCTTTTGAGTGATATTTTCATTCTCACCGCATCCTATACACTTCTCCAATGAACGTTTTATAACTCTATTACCCCAACTATCTCTTTGTCTATATATTGAAATGAACTGTAGAGGTTATTAACTTGCCCTTGGCAAGCAGATTATTTTTCTATGATAAGTGCTTTTATAAATTCAATGTGTGACAGCTTTATTACAAATTGTAAATAAAATGCTCTGATGATTTTACAACAGCCATCACTAACTCATCTGGGCCGTTATTACATTTCAAGCTTTCATGCTCATAAATGTATATTTTTTAATCAATAGCAAGTCTATTTGGGAATGTTGTAGATTTTAAATTTTCATGTTGGGGTTATATTTTGTTCTTTAAATAGTAGCCAAGTCTTCTGTAATTCCATTTTGCTATCAAACATTAAGTGTAACACTTATATTTGCAATATTCTTCCTCCCACTTCTAATTTAACATGTTTCATTTTTTTTCCAAAAATGGGGTTGCAGAAATTGATAAATTTTATAAATTTACCTTTATCAATAGTATTTTAAATTTTATTAAATCTGCATTTTGTTTGCTTTTATAATGTAATAAAATGGGATTACATTGAAGTGTTAAAATATTTTATTCTTAATATTAAAGAAAATATGTGAATTCTATTACAAAAGAAAAGTTATGTTAATGATGGTTACTCTGTACTCTTTCCCTCAAGAACAATGACTTACTCACTAGCTCGCTGACCTTTGACAAGTCATTACATCTCTCTGTACTTCACATTTATACTGTGGCATCACCAAAGTATGCATCTCCTCAGATTGTCCTGAAGATGAGATGAGATTATACTCATAAAGTTCTAAACACATGACAAATCACTACTAAGAACATAGCATAAGGTACTTGTTGGTATTGTTTTTCCTTAATAAAGTGTATTAGCTCAGCTGCCATAACAAAATACCACAGACTGTGTAGCCTAAACAGAGATTTCTCCTAGTGCTGGATGCTGGAACACCGAGGTCAAGGTTCTATCAGGGCTAGTTTCTGGAAAGATCTCTGTCCTGGTTTACAGAAGGCACCCTCCCATTGCATGCTCTGTGCACGTGCATCCCTGGTGTCTCTTTCTACTCTTATAAGGATACCAGCTCTATTGGATTAGATTCCTACTATTAGGATTTCATTGTTCCCTAATTACCTTTTTAAAGGTCCTATTTCCAAATATAGCCTCATTGGTGGGTAGAATTTTAACATAAATTTGGGGGAATACAATAAAGTCCACAATGGAAAGTAATATTACTTATAATTCCATCTTCTCTTCAATTTAATAGATTTTTATAAAAGCATAAATTTCAAGTGGAGACCCTGTTCAATTTATTCACTGGTTAGACAACATTTAACCCTAAGTCTTTATAGTAAATTATAAAAATGGGAATAATATATTGAAATCTATATACATATAAAGTTTTTCACACAGCTGCATTTACATTCTTGATCTCACTGGCTATAGTATTAATGTCAGCTACCTGTTGGCAAGAATTCAAATCAGATATTTAATATTACTTACTTTATGGAAAATTGAAATAACTATTCCATTTTATTTTTTTATTTTTTATTTATTTTTAAATATATTTTATTGATTTTTTACAGAGAGGAAGGGAGAGGGATAGAAAGTCAGAAACATCGATGAGAGAGAGACATCGATCAGCCGCCTCCTGCACACCCCGCACTGGAGATGTGTCCGCAAGCAAGGTACATGCCCCCTACCGGAATCGAACCTGGGACCTTTCAGTCTGCAGGCTGATGCTCTATCCACTGAGCCAAACCGGTCTTGGCGCATTTTCTTTTTTTTTTTAAATATATTTTATTGCTTTTTTACAGAGAGGAAGGGAGAAGGATAGAGAGTTAGAAACATCGATTAGCCGGCTCCTGCACACCCCCTACTGGGGATCCGCCCACAACCAAAATACATGCCCCTGACCGGAATCGAACCTGGGACCTTTCAGTCCACAGGCCAACACTCTATTCACTGAGCCAAACCGGTTTTGGCTGTATTCCATTTTCAAAATGAATCTTTACAATGTTCACTTCTCATTTCTTGAGACTCTTTCTGCCCTCACTTTATGATATCTCCTTCATCAGTTATTTCACCCTTCTGAAAGATTTGATATTAGGTTTACATATATTTCTAAAACAAATATATGTAAACCAAAGTCATCCAATAGACTGTGAATTTTTGAAGGATGGTTTGTCTGTGTTTTGTATCACTAACACATAGCATGTAGTACTTTATTCAGCAAATATACTCAATAAGTTATGGTTGAATGAAAAAAAATGAGTAAATGAAATAAATGAATATATTGATGAATCCATGGCTGTAAAAGGACACATATCTGTCAGCTGACCTAAAAACTGATGCTTTCAATTTCTTTTATAGAAAATCCAGTGTTTCCAAGTTTTCATGTGTTTGTAGAATCTATTTAAACATGCACACACACACATACACATATATATAAAATCCTAAGCAACCGTCTGACCTTTTGACCATCTGACCAGAAGCTATTAGGTAGAAAGATCACCAGGGGGCAGATACAGCAACTGGTAGGTATGAGACGCATTGACCAACAGGAGGTAGATGCTCAATGCAGGAGTTGTCAAGCTGCAGTGACTTGGCAGCTACAGTTCTCAGGTGATTCACCCAGAACCAGAGAGGAGGGAGCCCAATTCTGGGGTAGGTCACTGGAGAACTGCTCTCTTGCAATCCAGGACCCCTTGGGGGATGTCAGTTTCAGTCTGATCCCCACATGCCAGGCTGAGGAACACCATCTGCCCTGAGACCCTGCTCACTCTACAGACAGCTATTTGAGCCACAGCACTGCCCCAGGTGCAGCCAGTCAAGGAAGGACTACGGGAGGTTGGATCCAGGGCATGTCAGACCCATTTCACTCTGTCCCACCCCACTGACCACTTTCTAATGAATTTTCTTTCAATGTGCATGAATCTGTGCACCAGACCTCTAATATATATCCTATATACTAAAGAGGAAATATGCAAATTAACTCTCACACCGTCACAAGATGGCTGCTCCCACAGTGGAGGTGCAGTTTGCTGTGCCCACAGCAGAGGAGGGGTTTCTGTAACTAGGAATAAGCAGGGACTTGAGGTTGTGTGGTGCTGAGCTGGGGTGGGGGATCTGAGGCTGTGGCCCCCACCCAATGGGGATTAACAGGGTTCCTCAGTCCAGGCTCCCTCCCTGGTGCCAGGCCAGGGGAACTGAAGCTGTGCTCTTTGCCCCGAGCCAGGGCACCTCAGGAAGCATCCCCCTACCTCAGCACTGGACCAGGGGACCTCAGGTCACACCCCTGTCCTGGTGCCAGGCTGGGGGACCTGCGGGTATACTAGAGGACCTGAGGCTGCACCCTCCAGTCAGTGCCAGGCCAGAGCATCTGTGGCTGTGCCCCTCACCTGGCTACAGGCCAGGAGACCTGAGGCTGCACCCCCTGCCTGGCTGGGCTTGAGGGGTGGTGAGGCTGGCCAAGTCTGGATCTTGCCCAGTGGGGGTGGGGGGTGCTGGCTGGGTCTGCACAATTTTGAAGTGTATGCTGGTGGGTGTGGATTTGACTCTGAGTCCCTTGGTGCACCCTAGACACTGACAGGAGGAAGATTTTCACATACATTTTACTAATTTTCTTTTATCTCTGACACTTCTATTATAGAGAAATGGCAAATAGCAATATTAAAATATTTTCTCTAAATAATTCCTTTTTAATGTGCATGAATTTCATGCATTGGGCCATTTATGTGTGTGTGTGTGTGTGTGTGTGTGTGTGTCCTATATAATGAAAAGGTAATATGCAAATTGACCTTCACACCCTCACACAAGAAGGCTACCCCATGTGGTCATAGATGGCTGCCACAAGATGGCCGGCAGAAGAGGATAGTTAGGGGCAACCAGGCCAGCAGGTCAGTTAAGGTTGACTGGGCTGACAGGGGAGGGCAATTAGGGGCAACTGAGCCTGCAGGGGAGGGGCAACGGGGCCTGCTAAGGAGGGCAATTGGGGCTGACCAGGCTGGCTGGCAGGGCAGCTGGGGGCAATTGGGCCAGCAGGGGAGTATTTAGGTGTTAATCAGGCTGGCAGAGGAGTGGTTAGGGGGTGATCAGGTTGGCAGGCAGGCAAGTGGTTGGGATCCAGCAGTCCTGGATTGTGAAAGGGATGTCAGACTGTCGGTTTAGGCCTGATACTGATTGAATTGGGCCTAAAATGGCAGTCAGACATTCCCAAGGAGTCCCAGATTGGAGAGGGAGCAGGCTGGGCATGAATTTCATGCACCAGGCCTCTAGTGTATGAATTTCATGCACCAGGCCTCTAGTGTGTATATACTAGAGGTATATACACCAGGTAGGATCAGGCCTAAACAGTCAGTCGGACATCCCTCTCACAATCCAGGACTGCTAGCTCCCAATAGCTCACCTGCCTGCCTTCTTGATTGTCTCTAACTGCTTCTGCCTGCCAGCCTGATCAACCCCTAACCACTCCCCTGCTAGCCTGGTTGATGCCTAAGTGCTACTCTGCCAGCCTGTTTGCCTCTAACTGCCCTAACTTGTGGGCCTGGTCACCCTTAACTGCCCTCCCCTGCAGCCTGGTCACCCCTAAATGCCCTCCCCTGCAGGCCTAGGTCCCCCCAAACTGTCCTTCCCTGCAGGCCCAGTCACCCCAAACTTCCCTCCTCTATTGGCCTGGTCACACCTAACTACTCTTTCCTGCAGACTTGATCACCCCCAAATGCCCTCCCTTGCAGACCTGGTCCCTCCCAACTGCCCTCCCTTACTGGCCTGATCACCTACAACTGCCTTCCCTTACAGGCCTGGTCCTTGCCAACTGCCCTTCCCTGTTGGCCATTTTGTGGTGGCCATCTTGTGTTCACATGGGGGCAGGATCTTTTGACCAGATGGGGGCAGTCATCTTGTGTGTTGGAGTGATGGTCAAACTGTGTAATATTCTTTTATTAGATAGTATAGAGGCCTGGTGCACTGGTTGGGGCCAGCTAGTTTGCCCTGAAGGATATCCTGGATCAGAGTAGATGTTCCCTTGGAGTGTAGGATGGCCTGAACAAGGGGCCTGTGGTGGTTTTCAGGCTGGCCATGCCCCCCAGTGACCCAAGTGGAGGCTCTGGTATCTGGGATTTATTTATCTTCTACAATTGAAACCTTGTAGCCTGGAGTGGAGCCAATCCTTCTGCCCGTACAGCCATTGTAACTCTGTTGCCTTAAGTGTAGGCTTAAGGTGTAGAGAAAGCTTGGCTTCCTCCATAGCCAGGGGCAACCCAAGCCTCCCTCCTGCTCTCTTTATGACTGTAGTCATCTTGGTTGAGTTAATTTGTATATTTGCTCTGATTGGCTGGTGGGCGTGGCCAGTGAGTGTAGCGGAGATACAGCCAATTTGCATATTATTCTTTTATTAGATAGGATATATATATATATATATATATATATATATATATATACACACACACACATATACACACACTAATAAAAGAAAAAGATGCTAATTGACTGTACCTCAGCTGCACCCACAGCCAATCAGGAGTGGTATGCAAATTAACCGAACAAAGATGGAAGGTAAATTTGCATATACAGGCTAGGTGGGCAGTACCTGACATTACCCTTGGGGTTCAGGCTGCGATTGTGAGCCAGCAGCCCCTGCCAGGGTCCAAGCCGTGATCCAGAACCCAGGAAGTCAGCGTGGGCAGTGCAGTGCCTGACGTCACTATGGGGTTCAGGCGGCAATCGGGGACCTGGTTAGGGGGGTGGCCAGGATCTCTGTGTTCACTGTCTTCCCCAAGGCTGCCTGCGGACTCTAGTGGAGCAGGCTGGGGTTGAACATTTTAATCAAAATGGGATGCCTGTGCCCTGGCCCACTGTGCCCTGGCGAGGAGAGGGAAGTGCGCAGTTAGGAGGCACCTGGACTCAGAAGGGGCTGGGAACAACCTGCTGGTGTTACCAGAAAGAGGTACTGAACCATGAGGATGCAGAGGGTTGGCTGATGGAGGCATGCAAAGGTGCAGAAGAGGTGGCACTTGCCAGCACTGAGCTGGAAAAGTATATCAACAGCCTGATGGACAAAATTGCCTTTCTGAAGAAGGTGCATGAAGAGGAGATCACGGAACTGCAGGCGCAGATCCAGTATGCTCAGATCTTTGTGGAGATGGACATGTTCTCTAAGTCTGTCCTCTCTGCTGCGCTCAAGGACATCCATGCCCAGTACCAGAAGCTGGCTACCAAGAACATGAAGAATGCCAAAGGATGGTACAAGAGCCACTTCACCATGCTGACCAAGAGCTGCCAAGAACATCTAAGCTGTGCATGCCGCCAAGGACAAGGTGTCTGAGAGCTAACACCTGCTCAAGCCCAAGATACCGGAGATGGAAGCAGGCTGAGGTATGAATGAAGAACTGGGAAAACAGTTGCAAGAGCTGGAGGATAAGCAGAATGCCAAAGTTAGTGCTATGCAGGACACAATCAACAAATTAGAAAATGAGTTGAGAACTACGAAGAGTGAAATGGCATGATATTTAAAAGAATACCAGGACCTCCTTAATATGAATTGGCTTTGGACATTGATTTTACAGCTTACAGGAAACTCTTGGAAGATGAGGAGATCTGGCTCAGTTTCACCAGCCTGGAAAGCATACCCAGCAGCTACTCCCAGAGTGCCCAGGTCTTTGGTCAATCTGCCTAAGGTGGTTTACAGACTAGCTCCTACTTGATGTCCCCTGGCTCCTCCCCTTCTTAATACACCAGCTATATCCAGGAGGAGCAGATCGAGGTGGAGGAGAGCACTGAGGCTGCAAAAGCCGAGAAAGCTAAGGATGAACCCCGCCTCTGAAGGAGAAGCTGAAGAGGAGGAGAAGGAGAAAGAAGAGCTTGAGGAAGAGGAAGGAGAGGAAGAGGAAGAAGGTGCCAAGGAAGAATTTGAGGATGCGAAGGAGGAAGAAGGAGCTGAAGGTGATGGAGAAGATGCACAAGAAGCTGAGGACAACAAGAAAGATGAAAGTGCTGGGGAGGAGCAAGCAACCAGGAAGAAAGATTGAGCCCCCCTTTCCTTAATTATTTCAGGAATAATCCTCCTGAAACCAGGTCAACTTCATCACTCAACCAAACAGTTGAGTTCCTGATACTATATGAATTAAGAAGTTAGTATATGTAACATTCTGAGGTGACTCAGGTTGGACATTAAATGTAATGCTATCACTTTTCTCCTTATGCAGATTATCTGTTTGCTTGCAGAGTGGCTTTCTGACTTGCTGCCAGCCTGTGCATGGTCCACACTTATGAGTTAAGGATCTATGACAATGTGAATAATTCAAATATTTATAATAAAAACACATGAATACATGAATTCACTGATGTTAATGTTAAACTTCATGGGAAAAAATGGTCCTTGAAACTTTGGTGGTTAGAAATTAAAGATCTTAAATCATGTGCAATAAACAATAAAAAAAGTTACACTGAATGACCAAAAAAGTACATTAGGGGCCAGGAAATATTCAAAGAACTGGGGAACCATCCCCAAATCAGGAAGGGAAGTCACAGGGTGTATATTATTACTATTAATATAATATTTCCTACTACTTACAACATATACAATGTAATGTATTAGATGCCTTCCTATCACATGCAGTACGTATTCTCATAGAGTAGTACTGGAAGATATGTAGTTATGGCAGTATGTCATATTCTATCTATATTAATAAAAGGGTAATGTGCTAATTAGACCATGAGATCTTCCAGATGTCTTTCTAGACGAAACCATGCTGGCGGGAACAAGGCAGAGATGGTTAGCTGTGATCAGGACAGTAGGGGAGAGCAGTTTGGAGTGATCAGGCTGGAGGGGCGGGCAGTTGAGGGCAATCAGGCTGGCAGAGGGCACCAGTTGTTGGTGAGCAGGCTGGCAGGGGGGTGCAGTTGGGGGCAAGCAAGCCAGCAGGTAGAGTGGTTAGGGGTGATTAAGTAGGCAGGCAGGTGAGCGGTTAGGAGCAAGCAGTCCAAGATTGCGAGAGGACTGTTCAACTGCTGGTTTAGGCCCCATCTCACAGGGGTCCCAGATTAGAGAGGATGCAGGTCAGGCTGAGGACAATCCCCCATGCACAAATTTTGTTCACTGGGCCACTAGTGTGTGTGTGTGTGTGTGTGTGTGTGTGTGTGTGTGTGTGTGTGTATGTCACACTTTGCTTATATTCCAAATAATAGAATCAAAACTTAACCTGCCAGTCCTTCCTATATTGGAAAATTTACATAGCATATTAACCTAAATATGATTGTCCAATTTGGGCCTTCCATCGTAAGTGATTAATCTTCCATTCTCTATTCACATGGAGATGAAAAGGGGAAAATTCAGAGTCTGGGTGATGTTAGATGATTAAAGATAGCAATGAGGTTGCAAGAAATTTTGTGTACTGCAAGCAGAAAAGACTACTATTAGATTTTACACAATCCTTTTCCTTAGATGTGGTTAAAAATGGATCTGACTGTCAAATTACTGACAGAATTTAAGAATAGTGCTTATTGCAGTCAGCATATGTCTTAGGTAACTTCTCAAAGGTCATTTCCACTTCACTTGTGTAAACATTGATGCAGTGGTTCAAGGGATGAGTTTCAACTCTGTTGACTGCCAAAGGGAAGATTTAATATAACTCAACCTTTTAAACATACAGTTCTCCTCTGTCTAGCACTGTGCTTCCCATCACTATTCTTTTTTCTTTATTACCACAAATATAAAAGACAGTGCTTAGAAGCACAACATATTTGCATAGATAACCTCAGTTTATAGGTGGCAGCAAATATAAATTATGCCCTCCAGTGTTGTACAATTGCCCACACTTAAGTGGAGAGAACATGAAATGATAATAGACTATGATATAATAGGGAAGCATCACACTGTGACTGAAACCTTTATTCTATGTGTTGGCTTTGTCCTCCCTCTCCTCCATTTTATTTTTAAGAGTCTCTATTAATTGTTATGGACAAAGCTTATGTTTGTGTTTTACTAAGCATTTTACTTGAGACGTTTTGTGCTACCTAGCACATAATAAAAATTGAAGAAATAAGTAAATTGAATAATGAATAAATAATGCTAGATATATCATTTAAAGTTATGTAAGGAAGGAAAAAGGAAAGGGGAAGGGAGAAAATGAAGGAAGAAGAAAAATAGCATTAATTTCATTACCAGTCTCTAGTGAATATAAAACAGTTAAAAAATACTAGATTTAGAGTACAGAAACTTGGATTCTGGTTTCAGATATGCTACTCAAAATGATGGAGATCTTAGGTGATCAATTACCATTATAGCTGAAAACCTTGGTTCATAAATAGGAAAGACATCACAGCAACTCCTCTGCTTTTTACAAGGGTTTTAATTATGTTTAATTGAGGTTTTACTTTGAAACACTTGGTAGATTTTCCACCTGTGGATATTAAAGTGATATAACTGTTTTCTTTATTATTAGCATCTTGAATAGTCATTGCTATGGCAGGTGATTTATCAGACTAATTATTTTAAATAAGCTTATTTATCTTTATAGTAATATAGAGATTAACCAATTATTTGAGTAAACAAAAATATAAAGTAAAAATAATATGATACTTTTTGAATAATGTTATTCTCTGGCACCAAGAGTTGTTATTTTAAAGGAGGAGTAACAATAACTTACTCATTTGATAGTTAACCATTGCTCCTTGCTGCATTATATATTGCCATATTACAGTAAGAACATTTATATAAGAGGAATGAAAGAAGATTGAGAAACTGTCAGAACCAGAGAAAGCCTGTGATTTCTAATCAATGAAATCTGTGAATGAGCTGATATTTATTGTCTAATATAGGCAGAATCTCCCTTTGTCTAATCTGTTCAATATAATTAAGTATCCACACACAATATGCATTTCAACATATGTCAACTCTATAACACATTGGGCAGCACACATACAGCATATTTCTCTCCTCTTCCCCCTCCTCCTCCTCCTCCTTTTCTTTTTCTCTCTCTCTCTATCTCTATCTCTCTCTCTCTTCCATTGAGATAAACTTTGATATAAACTACTAAATCTTTGTACCTAAGGATGAAATCAGATTCAATAATAAATAATGGCTCTTAAAATATTTCTGAAGTGACTAACTTGAGAGAGAGAGAGAGAGAGAATGTTCTATATACAAAACCTATCTGGAGTTCTTTAATCTGCCATTCCAGTTGTCTCTTTTTCAGATGTGTCATTTAAAATTAGAATCTTCTCTAGAAAAATCCATATTCCTAATAATAATGTTGAGCTTTTAAAAAGTCAGGTATTTACTATAATGACTGAGGAGAATGTTGACTCTCAAGGATGGAAATTTTTCAATTTAAGTGATTTGTGTCCTGCTATTCAGGTAAATTAGCACTTGTCAAACACTGTCACTTGACACAATCTATCTTTTATTCCTTGGTAGAGCCATTCCTTTATATCAACTCAGTAACCTACATATGTGAGGAAAGAAGAGTTAATTGTTTGAATCACCAGAAGTTATTACAAAAAATAATTTTTTAAATAATATTTTTAATTTTTAAACTCAAATTTTGAAAATTTCACAGGGATTAATGTTAGAGTCCCCCGCTAATCAGAGAACCCCTTTCAAAGAAACTCACTCAATACAGTTCTGACATGTCAGCAAGGGAGCAGCAGTGGGAGATGATGTGTTTTTCCAGCTACTGTGCTTAAAATAAGGCAGATGATGACTCTCAGGAGCAGGTCATTTTACTTGTACTTTTAGCAGTAGCATGCATATAAAATAGGATTTTTTCCCCCTCAAATTTTCATTTAGTAACAAAAATAAAATAATTTTCAAAAGTAACTCTGAAGTTAAGGAACACATTTTTAAACTTTTTGAAGGAATTTGTATATTGTGCATTCATCTATAAAATGTTTTGTATATGCACTAAGATATTTAGTACATGATTTGCTTTGAAATAGTGGTTATATTACTCCATCTTTCCTAGAACAAGCACTCTAAAGAAATATGCCAATATTATATAAGTATATAACAATTAAGACACTATTTTGTCTAGTTAGTTTAGATGCATTTAGTGAATGTGATTTTGCATACTAAGACCTATGCCTCTGAAAGTTGAAAAATAATTTTTACAGTCCAGCCAGTGTATCTCAGGGGTTGAACATCATCATATGAACCAGGAGTTCACAGTTCAATTCTCAGCTTGATCCCCAGCAGGGGGTATGCAGGAGTTAGTCAATAGATTATTCTATCTCATCATTGATGTTTCTCTCTCCTTCTCCCTTCCTCTCTGAAATCAATAAAAATATATTTAAAAACAAAATAATTTTTATATATACCCTTATCTTTGGATGTATAATTTGGTTAGCTATTTAATACTAGAGGCCTGGTGCACAAATTTGGGATCCCTCAAAATAGCCTGCAGAGATCGGGCCCCCACTCAGATCCCCAAACTTATAGCTCCATGACCCTGCCTGGCACCCCACCTTGGCTAGGTGCTGTCCCTTACCTGCTCCACCATTCCTTCAGCGGGACAATCGATAGGAGCCAGGCCCCCCACCTGGCTCCTTCAGTGCCTGGGAGCCAGGCAGTAGCCCTATCCCCCTGCTACCACCGCTGATCACCACCTGTAGGATGATTAAGGGGGCGATCTGGTCCCTGCTAGTAACTACCTTGGCCTGGCACTGACCACTCACCTGCTCCACCATCCCACCATGGTCCCACTCTCTTCAGGGCCCATCAGGGCTAGCAGCACCTCCACTGCCATCTGCTGTCTGTGCCACTTCACCAACACCTGCCATGTTCCATGCCGCCCCCTGGTGGTCAGCGCAAATCATAGTGAGCGATCAAAGTCCCAGTCTCTTGGTCTAACAACCACTCAGGGGACAATTTTCATATTAAGCTTTTCTTATCTATACTAATGACAGCCCAGGGCCATCATGACCTAAACAACCAGAGGGACAACCAGTCACCAGGAAGTGTATGGAGCATCTCTTGGTCCCTCTCCTGCAGCCCACATGCTCCTAACACAGCAAGGGTGGAAGCAGGCAGGTGAGCAGGGTGGCAGAGGGTGGGTAGGGTGAGGCAGGCATGGCGAGGTCATTAGCCTCTGGCCTAGGGCTGGGCTGGAGGCCTAACTACCTTACCACTGCCGCAGCAGCTGTGAGTCAGGCCCAGAGAGGCCCAGAGAGAAAGGCAGGGCCTGGTCAGCATCTGCTGCAGAGATTGAGGATCAGGCCTGGAGAAAAGCCCAGAGAGAGAAACAGATGTCATGGGACATTCTGGATTTCTTAGAAGAGTCAATGGCTGCCTAGGAGGTGGAGCTTTTGACACTGACTGGAATAGAAACTGACCAATCAGAACCTAATCTGGGTGAACTGCGAAGGCAGAACCTAAGGTGGGACTGAGGAGGGTTTTTAAGGGCAACAGATGTTTGGTGTAAGGTGTAAGAAAGTGGTTCAATTTTTAAATGACCGCTTTGGCAGTATAGTGCATATGGCTGGCTATTAGTCCAGATATAGGGATTATGTATTTTTGTCTGCAAACAGCATCTTTTCCTGCTGAACAAGGCTTGTTCCCCACCCCCATTTAAGCAATCCTATTCTATATGATCTATCTATACTAATAAAATGATAAAATGCTAATTAGACTGGGTCAACTGGCTATCTTCTGGACATCCAACTTCCTTCCAGACAAAGCCATGTTGGTGGGGGCCAAGGCAGAGGAAGTTAGAGGTGATCAGGCCAGCAGGGGAGGATAGTGGGGGCAAGATCAGGCCAGCAGGGAAGGGCGGTTGGGGATAACCAGACCAGTAGGGGAGAGCAGTTGGGAGCAATCAGGGCAGCAGGGGAGCAATTAGGGATGATCAGGAAGGCAGGCAGAGGTGGTTAGGGGTGATCAGCCAGGCAGGCAAGTGAATGGTTAGGAATCAGCAGTCCCAGATTTCAAGAGGGATGTCTGATTGGAGAGGGTGCAGGCTGGGCTGAGGGAACTCCTCCCATGCATGAATCTCATGCACTGGGCCTCTAATGTAGGATAAAAAAGAACTGCCCTAACTTAATGCATTTGATTGCTGAACATACTTGCAATAATAATTGAACTAATTGAGAAAGTATACTTCTATTAATGTGAGGTGAATTAAAATACTGCCACCATTTTGAGTAATCTGAGGTTTAGCAAAACCACAATTATAATTCAAGTTAGTGATGAAACTAGAATTCAAGGCCAGATCAATCTTAATTGAGACAATACTCAATCTCTGACTCTCTTTTATGTGATTTGTTATCCAGAGAAAAATATAGAAATATATCTACTATCTTTAATCTATCATGTATGTACTTCAACATTGATTGGTTCTAGTCATTCTTTTGAGGTTCACAAAGAAGAACAAAATCAGAATGTCATATTATTTGAATACCATGTTTTTTCCCCATGCACAATTTCATGAAATCAAATATGATTTTTTGAGGGGACTCTACATCTATCTAAAACATGATTACATCTACAAAGCTCAATCAATGAAGTTATTTAACACCAATAAAAATAAAGTAAAAAACAAAAGTAATAAAGATTTTGAATTTGTTTAGTAACATGACTTTTTAAGAGATGTTAATATGAAATTAATTTTGTAAGAAAAATTAATTTAACATTAAAACTATCACATTTAATAGGGAGAAGAAGTATAAAACCATAAAAGAAATGAATTAAATTGTGTGTTTTTATAGAAAATCTTTTCCAAACATATTTCCAAAAGTAACATTAGCTTACATTTTTTTCTGCAAGTCTAAATTAGTCAGGATTATAAAATATATGAGTTTCTGAGATGAATCAATGTTATGTGGAAAGAAAAGCATAGACCATCATTAGACCAATACAGACTTCACTCTTGCTGTCCCTATCCTGCATTGTGACCTGTTTTTTGAGCAGGAATAAACTTCCCTAACTGCTGAAAGCCCTCATTTCCTCATCTGCCCCCTGAAAGGTCAATAGGACTATTACAAGGAGTAACAGTGCATGGAAACACCAGGCACGATGCCCCACCCAGAGCAGGTTCCTAGAAGAGGTTAGTTTTCTTTCCTCTCTGATGTGACCAAACAGCTGTGGGACATTTTGAGGTAATGGAATAGAGATATATTACATAAACACTATTCAAAAGAAATTATAACATTTTAAAAGACAGTAGTTATTCTGTCATTTCCTAAAAATCAGCATTTATCTCAGTCTCTACTGTGTAATTGTGACTTTCACAATGTCATTTTACTCTCTAATTAATATTTCTGTTCTACAATATGAAAAAAATTGGACAAGAACCTTGTACAATTGTAAGATTTCTATGATTCTAATACTTCTCTGGCTAAAAACCACACACAGAAATGTTAGCTATTCAATCAGACATTAGCTCATAATTAAAGCACATAATATTGAATGTTAATTACACTATGTTCTTTAAAGACCTGTTTTATGGACATTATATAGGAGACAAATAGGAAGAATGAGGTTCACCATTTTAAATACACAATTCATTTTGCATATTTCCAAAACAGAAATTGTTTTTACACAATACAGCCTTCCTGCAAATGACTTCCAGAGGTTTAGGTTACCCTGAATTAATCATTCACATGGCAGTGCGGTTTCAAAAGCAGTGTAATTTTAAAATGTTTTGAAAAAGAAAAAAAAGGAACTCCGAAGGTTTAGTTTTAAATTGTTTTGTAATGGATATTCTAATTTCAATTAAAAAAATCAATCATATAATTTAACTACATAGAGGGATACTGATTTCAAGTAATTAATGTATAAGAAGATCTTGCTGATAATTAGAATATGCATCTTTCTTTCATAAAAAATAGCTCTTAAAACACAATTTGCAATGTCTTTCTAAAGTGTTTGAAACACTTTAAGTTTGTTAAACTTTTTGTTTTAGTTATTAATGATTTAAGTGTGATAGAAATATTTTTAACATGGTATTTCAAGATAGGACTTTACTTAAAATTCAGTACTGCTAGAAGGAGGACAGAAATTATCTTTCTATCTAGAGGTACAAAATCTAGTACAATAGATATTAACAACACGTGGCTATTTAAAATAATTAAAATTAAAAATTAATTTAATCAGTTACACTGACCATATTCATGTGCTCAAATAGCCACATGTAGTTAGCAGCTAACCTGTTGAACAGTACACATGTGGAACAGTGTGTTGATCTAGAGTCATTCTTTTATTTTGCATGAACTCTAAAATAAGAACATATTCTAATTGTTTGCATATTGAAATTATAATTTAGTAAATTTGTTTAAACTTCTTTTATAGTTCATTCATAACATTCCAATAACCTAATTTATTTTAATTAAAGGCAACAGAGTGTTAAGTAATCAGAGTGCTGAAGTTAAGAAAGATTTGCAAATAAGATTTAAAATATAACTGGTTTTTCCTCTCATTGACAACTGGACAATGCCATGCCTAACATTGAATGACAAGAAAGCTGAAATAAAGGGTAATGATATTCTTGTGTCTGGAATCTGTGATTACTACTAAACTACCAATAGAAATACAATGCAAACCATGAATATGAGCCACACATTTAACTTAAAAATTTCAAGTATCCTTATTAAAGAAAGCAATAAAAGCAAGTAAAATTAATTTTAGTAATACATTATATTAAATCCAAGATATCAAAGTTGTTATTTTAACATGTGATTCATATAAAATTATTAATGCAATATTCATACCAAGTCTTTAAAATCTGGTGTGCATTTTTCACTTAAGTACATCTCATTTGGACTGGTCACATTTTGAGAACTCAACAGACACATGGTTCATGAGTACCCTGTTAAATAACACAGATATATACAGTTTCAATCAGGAGCCATTCATTTGTTCATTTATTCAACAATATTTATTGAGCACAGATTAGATGCTCAGTACTGCACCAGATGATAGGGTGCAGTGGTGCATGACATTGTGTGCATTCACAGAGAACTTTCAGTTCAGTTGGGGACCTCACACAAACAATCAGGAAAGTGCGATAGTGTGCAAAATACTTTTACATCATAAATCTCATTCAAAGCCGCTGGGAAAACAGAAGAGGAAAAATTAACCCAGTATTTAGTGTTGATGAAAGCTTCCAAAAATATCTAATTTAATACCTTAATAATCTATATGAATTGACCAGAAAATGCAAGGTGAGAACACAGGAAAGGGAGGATGGAATGTTCTCAGAGGAAAAGGTCTATGGAAAAGAGGTATGTGCGACAATGAATCGTGTGTGTGTGTGTGTGTGTGTGTGTGCATGTGTGTGTGTGTGCATGTGTGTGTGTGTGCATGTGTGTGAGAGACAGAGTGAAAGTAATGTAATTTCATATCTTTAGTGAGATAGCTATGTCTATTTTACCTAAATTAATATCTACTCACATATTGGTTGATAAGGAGTGGAAATAAAAGACCTGTAGTATGAAGGGAAAGAAGCTGGGAGTGGACAAAACCAATATTAATAAGGAAAATATTAGAAAACTAGAGGCCTGGTACATGAAAATTGATGTAATGGAGGAGGGGTCCCTCAGCTTAGCCTGCCCCCTCACACAGTCTGGGAGCCCTCCGGGGCTGGAGGTGACCTGATGATTACTTGGGCAGCCCTGGATGGCTGGGCAGCTGCTATATAAGGCTTCCCTGTGCCTCGGGCCAGCCCTGGGCAGCTGGAAAGCCACCATCTTAGGTTTTGCTTGTGCCTCAGGCTGGCCCTGAGAGGCTCAGAGGCTGAGAGGACTGGGCAATACCATCTTGTGGCTGTGGGCACCACCATCTATCAGGGTGTGGCAGTCAATTAGCATATTCCTTCCTTATTGGCTGTGTACACTGCCATCTTTGAGGGTGTGCAGTCAATTAGCATGTTTCCTCCTTTTTGGCTGTGGGTGCCACCATCTTTGAAGGCATGGCATTCAATTAGCATATTCCCTCTTTATTAAATAGGATTACAAAGTCCTTAAGAAATTGTCTTTGATGCCACTACCAAAAGTCAATGTGCTTCCATCAGTAATAAAATCATTATAAAATTAGCAATACTCTCTGTATATAGAATGCTGTTATTTACCTTTGAAATAACCTTCAGTCAAATAATGAATGCCTGAGGTAAAGGGATTTTATTTTTAAGCATAGTTTTTATTATCATGCTTGAGGGCCAGTGCACAAATTCATGCACCAGTGGGATTCCTCGGCCTGGCCTGCGGGATAGATCTGAAATTGGCTCCCAGACATCCCCCAAGAGGTCCAGGATTGTGAGAGGACACAAGCCAAGCCAAGGGACTACACTTGGGCATGATTGGGGCTGGGGAGGGACACAGGAGGTTGGCCAGCCAGGGAGAGACCACTGGAGTGTTCCTGGGCATGCCCAGCCCATGTGTCCTGCCTGTCTCAGTCAGTCCTGATCAGTGGGATCCCAGCAGCAAGCTAACCTGCCAGTCAGAGCATCTGTCCCCTGATGGTCAGTACAGGTGGTTGAGCAGCCTTAGCATATTATTAGCATATTAGAGGCCCATTGAATAATATTTATGCAAGAATAGGCCCCTGGCTTAACTTCCAGCCACCACTCAGGAGACAGCAAGTCCCTACTCCCCACCCCAGCCACCCAGGAGCAGGCATGTCCCCACTCCTGCCAGAAGCCGACAAGTCCTTGCTTCTGTCTGCAGCACCACTCCAGTAGCTCCCTCCATGGCCCACTTCCCCTCATAGCAGGCTTCACACTGCTCTTCGCCTGCATATACAAATTAACCTCCATCTTCGTTGGGTTAATTTGCATACTCACTCTGATTGGCTGTGGGAGTAGCAGAGTGATGATTAATTTGCATGTTTCTCTTTTATTAGGTAAGATTTCCCTTTGATTGGTTGAATGGACAACCAGGTGACTAGACACTTAGCATATTAGGCTTTTATTATATAGGATTAAGTCCATCAATAGCTACATACGTAAAAGTAAACACCAGCTTTTTTGGGATAAATATTTTAAAGCTCTGACCACAAAAATAAGTGAATAGATAAGTACAAATCATTTTTTATTCTTTCATGTTTAAAGCTACAATTTATAATGGGAAACTTATCAGGTTCTAATAATCACCTGTCAGTACCCTAGTTTTGTGCAGTCCTTTACTGATACTGCACAGAAATTACTGGATCAAAGTACAGATCAACTTAATCATTAAGAAGCAAAGACTAAAATTTCATACTGTCAGGTATCCATTTTAATTAATGGTAAAATTGAAATTTTATAGCTTAATAAAATCTGTCACAAAGCAATAGTAATTGGGTAAAGAAAGTAGAAATTAAATCAAATAGAATTGAGCCTTAAAAATGAAGAAAATTATTGTGAATAGCTTGAGAAATGTCTGAAGATCAAGTTCCAAAGTTTGTTCATCTATACTAATAAGAGGGTAATATGCTAATTAGAATGGACATCTTCCGAAAGACCTTCCAGATGTCCTTCCTGACAAACCTGGGCCTGGGAGAAGCTTCTCGCCTATGGTTTTAGGCGCTCGTATCTTCAGTTGCAGCTCAGGAGAGGGGAAGCCACCTGCCTTCAGTCATGGGTTCCTGTAGCTGGCGTGGGCAAAGCCACCTACCTCCAGTTCCCTGTGGCTGTGATCTGCCTGGGTCCTGGGTGCCTGCAGCTGGCCAGAATAAGGAATCCTGGGTCCTGTATGTGGGGCCAAGGCAGAGGTGGATGTGGGTGATCAGGCCAGCAGGGGAGCAGTTAGAAGTGATCAGGCTGGCAACAGAGGTGGTTAGGGACTATCAGACAAGCAAGGCAGAGGGATAAAAGGTGATCAGGCAGGTGGGCAGGTGAGCAGTTAGGAGCTAGTGGTCTTGGATTGCAAGAGACTTGTCTGACTGCTAGACATCACCTGGGATGTTCCAGATTGGAGAGGGTGCAGGCAAGGCTAAGGGACCCTCCCATGCACAAATTTTGTGCACCAGGCTACTAGTTTATAATAAAGGGTAGAGTTTATTATTGCAGTCATAATATTTAGAATCTTATACATACCTTGAGAAGTTGCAGTTTTGCATTCTAATAAACTGGAAAATCACAGGTATACATCTAACTTACTGTACTAAGTGTTGTTCATGGTAGCAATTATACTTATGTATATCATTGTTCCTGAAATAGAATTTCAATGTATTTGCTCCCAAACATATATCCTCAGTATCTCTTAGGCACTACTAAACTTCATCTCATCAAGTCAATAGACATGGGATCAGAAGATTTTGACAAGCCAATAAAAATAACATAAAATACAAGTTTGTCCTGGAATTATTTTAAAATACAAGTTTGGAGGGGAGAAAAATGGCGGCAGAGTAGATAGACGCATCTGGAGCTTTGTCGCTGGACAGAGGGAGAGAGAACAGCTGAGAGTCGCACTGGGAGTGACTGTTGGCAAGTTAAGAGTCAGTTATCCTCCAGGAGAAGGCTGGGACTGCAGGGCGGGGATCTCCTGGCCAGGCAGCCCCACAGCCACGGGGTTTTTGTCTGCTGGAGCCACCAGCACAAACACGGAGACCGCGCCATCTTGCAGAGGGAGGTAGAGGTCTGCGGCGGTCTGAAACCTGAGGCTGAAGCACCCACTGAACAGCCAGGGATCCGGGGACCCAGAACACTGCTCTCCAATCTGCGCAGACACGGACTCAAAGGAGATCCACACGGCACATGGAAAGGTCAGATTTCGCCTGGGATAAGGTGAGGTCTTCTGTCCCGCAGAACAGAGACATGCACACTGTGGGAACCGGGTAGCGGGAAGGCTGCTTCTGGAGAGATCCGCGGATGTGGGGCAGGGCATGATCCCTAACTGTGGAGGCAAACTCCCAGAGCTGTTGACAGAGGGGAGCTCTGGAAAACGACTTGTTTTTATCTGAGGCAGAGGGACAGCCTGGGAGTTATTTCAGTGTCCCAGCTGCAAAATCCCCACAACCCGGTTTTGAGAACCACAGAGTAACAGGATCTGAGCACAGCCTAGAGAGATCCTGTGCTTAGTTTCAGAGATCAATTCTGAAACACTGCCACCCAGTGGATGACACACAAATTGACTCGCATAACCACAAAAGAATAAAGAGATTAAAACACAACCAACAGTGGAAGACAGGGAACTGCAATACCCTCCCAACTGGGAAACAGAAGTGCCAAGCAGAACAATAGCGGAGGTGAATGACTATTCTATTTTTTTTTCTTTTCTTTTTTTTAAATTTTTTTATTTTATTTTTTTTCATTTTTGCATATTTTAATTAAAAACATTTTTTTCTTTCCTCCTCAATTGATTTTACCTTTTTAATTATTACATTTTTATTTTCAACTAGTATTAGTACTAATATTATTTTAACATTTTGGAAAAAACAAGTATCATTTTGTTATCCCTTTATTTTACTTCGGGATTAGAGTTCTACATTCTATTTTCATCTTTCCTTTAGCATAATTTTACTCTATCTCAACTCTACCTTTATGCCAACACTCTCCTCCTAACTTTCCCCATTTTCTTGTCTTGTTTCCTCTTTCCCTTTTCCAACTTTAGATTCTCCCTATTCTTTCTCTTTACCTGGTTAAAATTTCACCCCACTTATATATCTAATTCCGAATCCCCTACTACAAGCCCATACAAATCTCTCTCTTCTTGACTTCACTATCCAAAAAGTTGTTTTTCTCTATGACCTTTTGTTGCTCTTTTCCTGAACGGTGATTATATCAATTTTTTGTACTTTTTTGGTGAGATTGTTTTACCTTATTCTACTTATTTTGTTTTGCATTTTGTTTGTTTTGACTTGGTTTGTTTTTTACCTCTCTTTTCCCTCGCCTCCCTTCACACCAGTTGTTATTTGTAGTTTGTATTAATCTCCAGATACTAGTTGCCGACATTTGTTGGGATTAGAGACTGTTCTATTGGCGTGTCCTCCTAACACCTATATATTGTTCCCCTTTTCTCTCTAAACCTCTTTCTTTTCATTCTGACTTTTTTCTCTTCCTCTTTTCTTCTCCTTCTTCTCCTTTTTATCTTCTTATTTTATTTTATTTTTTGGTCATTTATTTATTTATTTTTCTCCCTCTCCCAATTTGACTTTAGCATTTCTCTCTTTTCTTTTTTCCTCATTTTCCTCTTTTTATTTCTCTACTTACCCCTAATTTGTCTTTCATTGGTGGTCACCTTATTTGTGATTAGTAAAATCCTGAATACATTTCTACTCAGTGCCTTGTGTGCTGTACCTGGTCGTGTTGTAGTTTGTGCCTTTCAATCAACGTAGGAGAGAGAACTACATAACCAGACACCTGGAGAAGAAAGACCATGGGTAGGAAAAGGAAGCCCACATAAGACAGAAAGGCAGGTTTCACCAGAAAAGTAAGTAAAGGAAATAGAAGAAGAATCAAGCCTGCCAGGGAAAGAGTTCAGAGAAATGATCATAAGGTGGATGAAAAGAATGGAAGACAAAATCGACAATGTGTGTAAGAACCAAGAGGAAAGATCCAAGAGGAAATGAAGAAAAAGCAAGAAGAAATGCAGAAGAAGCAAGAAGAAATGCACAAGAACATAGAGGAGGTGCAGAATAATCAAGAAGAAATGAAAAATGACATCACTGCTATAAAGAACTCTATGGAAAGAATCAAAAGTAGACTAGAAGAAGCAGAGGACTGCATCAGTGAGCTAGAAGACACGGTAGGAAAAAATAGCCAAGTACAACAGCTTCTAGAAAAAAAAGTTAAAAAGCAAGAGGAGAGCCTAAGGGAACTTTGGGATAACATGAAACAAAACAACATCTTCATAATTGGGGTTCCAGAAAGAGTGGAAACTGAGCAAGGATTAGAGAACCTGTTTGAAGAAATAATGACAGAAAATTTTCCCAATATAGGCAAGAAAAAACCCACACAAATCCAAGAAGCTCACAGAGTCCCAAGCAAAATGAACCCCAACAAACTGACACCAAGGCAGATTATAATTAAATTGGCAAGCACCGAAGACAAAGTAAGAATCTTAAAAGCAGCCACAGAGAAACAGAAAGTTACCTACAAAGGAACCACCTAAGAGTAGCTACTGATTTCTCAACAGAAACTCATCAGGCCAGAAGGGAATGGAATGAAATATACAAAGTCATGCAAAGGAAGGGTCTGAATCCAAGAATACTGTACCCTGCAAGATTCTCAATCAAAATGGAAGGTGAAATCAGAAGCTTCACAGACAAAAAGGATGAAGGGAATATATTACCAGCAAAGCAAGAACGGTTAAAGGGTCTGCTGTAATATAGATAAAGAGGAAACAAAGAAGGAACTCGGGGGTAAGGACTAAAAATGGCAACAGATAAGTACTTATCAATAATAACTTTAAATGTAAATGGATTAAATGCCCCAATCAAAAGACAAAGGGTAACCGATTTGGATAAGAAAACATGATCCATATATCTGCTATCTGCAAGAAACTCACCTCAGGAAAAGAGATGCACACAGATTGAGGGTGAAGAGATGGAAGATAGTATTTCAGGCAAATGGAAATGAAAAAAAAAAACTGGGGTTGCAATACTTATATCTGAAAAATTAGATCTCAAAGTGAAGGACATAACAAGAGATAAAAAAATCAGCAAAGAAACATCAATCCTAAATGACTCACTAGACCAGATGGAATTAATTGACATCTTCAGAACATTTCACCCCAAAGCCACAGAATATATATTCTTCTCTAGTGCACATGGGTCATTTTCAAAGATAGATCATATGTTGGGTCAAAAGAGTAGTCTCTTCAAATTCAAGAAGATAGAAATGATATCAAGCATTTTTGCAGACCACAGTGGCATAAAACTGGAAATGGACTACAAACAAAACAATAGAAATAAATCAAACACATGGAGACAAAACAGCATGCTATTAATCAATGACTGGGTATCCAAAGAGATCAAGGACCAAATAAAAAACATCGTGACAACAAATGACAATGACAACACAACAATACAAAATTTATGGGACACAGTGAAAGTATCTTGAGAGGGAAGTTCATAGCCCTACAAGCCTACTGCAAAAAGCAGGAAACAAGGGTAATAAATTACCTAACTCTACAACTCAAAGAGCTAGAAACAGAGCAACAAGAAAGGCCCAGTGTAAACAGAAGGAAGCAAATAGTAAAGATCAGAGCGGAGATAAACAACATGGAGACCAAAGAAACAATTCAAAAGATCAACAAAACTAAGAGCTGGTTCTTTGAAAGGATAAATAATATTGATGGACCTCTAGCCAGGCTCACCAAAAAAACAAAGAGAGAAGACTCAAATAAACAAAATCAGAAATGAAAGAGGAGAAATAACAACAAACTATGCCGAAATACAAAGGATTGTTAAAAAAATACAATGAACAACTGTGTTCCACCAAATTGGTCAACCTGAAAGAAATGGACATATTTCTAGAAAAATATAACCTTCCAAAATAAATGAGGAGGAATCTAAACATCTCAATAGTCCAATAACTATGGAAGAAATTGAAGCAGTCATCAAAATGCTTCCAGCAAATAAAAGCCTGAGACCAGATGGCTACACAGGAGAGTTTTACCAAACATTCAAGGTAGAATTAAAAGCTATCCTCCTCAGACTATTCAAAAACATTCAAGAAGAAGGAACACTTCCAAACACCTTCTATGAAGCCCGCATCACCCTAATACCAAAACCAGTTAAAGACAACCCAATGAAAGAGAATTATAGGCCAATATCTCTCATGAACATAGATGCCAAAATTCTCAACAAAATTCTAGCAAATCGGATCCAGCAGTACATCAGAAAGATCATACACCATGACCAAGTAGGATTCATCCCATGAATACAGGGCTGGTCCAATATCTGCAAATCAATAAATGTGATATGTCACATAAACAAATTGAGAGATAAAAATCACATAGTCGTATCAATTGATGCAGAAAAAGCATATGACAAAATCCAATGCCCTTTCTTGATATAAACTCTCAGCAAAGTGGGAATAGAAGGATCATACCTCAACATCATAAAAGCCATATATGATTAACCACAGCTAACATCATACTCAATGGGCAAAAATTAAAACCATTTCCCCTAAGAACAGGAACAAGACAGGGATGCCCACTCTCACCTCTCCTGTTGGACATAGTAGTGGAAGTATTAGCCATTGCAATTAGACAAGAAGAAGAAATAAAAGGCATCCAAATTGGAAAAGAATAATAAAGCTGTCCTTATTTGCAGATGACATTATACTGTACATAAAAACCCTGAAGGACTTCATCCCAAAACTAATTGACTTAATAAATGAATTTGGCAATGTAGCAGGATACAAAATTAATGCTAAGAAATCTGTGGTATTTCTGTACACTAATAGTGAAATTACAGAAAGAGAGACTCAAAAAGCAATCCCATTTACCATCGCACCAAAAAAAATTAAGATACCTAGGAATAAAGCTAATTAAGGAGGTAAAAGACCTATATGCAGAAAACTACAGGACACTGAAAAAAGGGATAGATGAAGATGTAAACAGATGGAAGTGCATACCAGGCTCATGGATTATGAGAATCAACATCATTAAAATGTCCATACTACCCAAAGCAATCTATAGATTCAATGCACTACCTATTAAAACACAAAGAACTTATTTCATAGACCTAGAAAGAATTCTTTATAGATTCATCTGCAACAACAAAAAAAAAAAACCATGAATAGCTACAGAAATTCTGAGAAAGAATAAAGTAGATGGGATCTCAATACCAGATTTCAAGCTATATTACAAAGCAACTCTTCTCAAAACAGCCTGGTACTGGCACAAGAACAGATATATAGACCAATGGAATAGAATTGGAATCCAGATATACACCCATACCACTATGCTCAACTAATATTTGACAAAGGAGGCATGAATATACAATGGGCCAAGATAGCCTCTTCAACAAATGGTGTTGGGAAAATTGGACAGATACATGCAAAAAACTGAAACTGGACCACCAACTTACACCAAATACAAAAAGAAACTCAAAATGGATACAGGACTGAAACAGAAGGGAAACCATAAAAATATTAGAGGAATCCACAGGCAGCACAATCTCAGACATATGCCGAAAGAACTTCTTCATTGATACTGCTCCAAAGGCTATGGAAGCTAAAGAAAAAAATAAACAAATGGGACTACATCAAAATAAAAAGCTTTTGTAAAGCAAAAGAAACCATCAACAAAACAACAAGAAAGACCACTGTATGGGAGAACATATTTGCAAATGTTATCACTGATAAAGTTTTAATCTCCAACATCTACAGCCAACTTATACAGCTTAATAAAAGGAAGATAAACGATCCAATAAAAAAATGGGCAATGGATCTAAATAGAACCTTTTCGAAAGGTGACAGAAGGAAGGCCAAGAGACACATGAAATCATGTTGAAAATCACTAATTATCAGAGTGATGCAAATCAAAAGGACAATGTGATACCATCTTACACCTGTCAGAATGGCAATTATCAACAAATCAACAAAGGACAAATGTTGGTGAGGATGCGGAGAAAAAGGAACCCTTGTTCACTGTTGGTGGGAATGCAGACTGGTGCAGCCACTGTGGAGAACAGTATGGAGTTTTCTTAAAAAATTAAAAATGGATCTCCCATTTGACCCAGTAATCCCACTCTTAGGAATTTATCCTAAGAAATTACAAACACCAATCAGAAAGGATTTATGCACCCCTATGTTCATAGCAGCACAATTTACAATAGCTATCATTTGGATACAGCCTAGGTGCGTGTCAGCAGATGAGTGGATTAGAAAACTGTGGTACATCTACACAATGGAATTCTATGCTGCCATTAAAAAGAAGGAACTCTTACCATTTGCAGCAACCTGGATGGAACTGAAGAGCCTTATGCTCTGTGAAATAAGCCAGTCAATGAAGGAGAAGCACCACATACTCTCCCTCCTTTTATATAATAAATAACATTGTAAACTGATGAACAAAAGGATAGGTACAGAAGCTGTAAAGCATCAAACAGATTGTGATATTATAGCAGGAAGATTACAGAGAGGTGGGGTAGATAAGAGATCAATCAAAGGACTTGTATCTATGCATATTAGCATAACCAATGAACATAGACACTGTGGGGTTGGGGTATGCCTGGGAGGGAGGGGGGGCAATGGGGAGATATGTATACATGTAACACAATTAAAAAAAAACAATGTAAAAAAAAAAACACAAGTTCGTCCTGGAATTATTTTAAAAGGTTTCCCTGAAGTAAAATTTAGAAAGCACCTGGAGCCTGTCATTCTGTGATGATAAATCTGAACAAGGAGAAATATGTACATGTCAGAAATAGTTCTGTTTCAGTTCATGATCTGGCTGTCATAGATATTTTGTGGCAAGTAAGGGGGGACATGCAGTTTGTGAATTAGGAGGGAAATCCACTGATTTATTTTGGAGAGCATGTGAATGCTACTAAACCTCCTTCTATAGATTTACTGATTGAGCTGTTACACTTATAAGCCCTTCTACTTTCTAAGTTACTATTCCATCCCTACCCAATGCCTAGGAGAAAAAATGATAAATGGGGAATGGGCTTACTAAAAACAAGATAAACTCTTATATAATAATACATTTAAAATTAATAATGTTATTAAAATGAACACATGTATAGAAAGTATAAATGTACATTTAATTATTAATATATACGCATACATTTTATATATAGGTAAATATCCTATCTCAGTGGTCGGCAAACTCATTCGTCAACAGAGCCAAATATCAACAGTACAATGATTGAAATTTCTTTTGAGAGCCAAATTTTTTAAACTTAAATTTCTTCTAATGCCACTTCTTCAAAATAGACTTGCCTAGGCTGTGGTATTTTGTGGAAGATTCACACTCAGGTGGCCAAAGAGCCGCATGTGGCTTGTGAGCCACAGTTTGCCAACCACTGTCCTATCTAATAAAGATGGAATATGCAAATTGACTGCCACATAGTGAAAAGATGGCAGTGCCCATCACAATAAGATGGCAGTGCCCAGAGCCCTTAGCCCTGCCAGAGTCCTACAGTCCTTTCAGCCCAGGCACACAATGCAGCTGGACCCACTCTCAGCCCCCCAAACTCCCAAGGCCGGCCCAAGGCACAGACAAGCTTCAGATGGCAGCTGCCTAGCTGCCCAGGGCTGCCTGAGGCTCAGGTAACCAGGGCCAGCTGAGGCTTGTGCTGCCGGCAGTGGTGGGAGCAGAGGTGTGATGGGGTTGTTACTTTCCCCTGATTTCCAGGTTGCCTCTTGGCCCTGAGGGCTCCCAGACTGTGTGAGGGGGCAGGCCACACTGAGAGACACCCCGCCAGTGCATGAATTTTCATGCACTGGGCCACTAGTATATAATATATATATA
>JAAGEH010000286.1:45349141-45398481 GCA_011751065.1 Lasiurus cinereus | reverse complement strand
TTGTAGGTTCTTGTTGTTCATCACGTTGAATATTTCTTGCCACTCCCGTCTGGCCTGCATCGTTTCTGTTGAGAAATCAGCTGACAGTCGTATGGGTGCTCCCTTGTAGGTAATGAACTGTTTTTCTCTTGCTGCTTTTAATATTCTCTCTTTGTCTTTTGCTCTTGGTATTTTAATTATGATGTGTCTTGGTGTGGTCCTCTTTGGATTCCTTTTATTTGGGGTTCTGTGTGCTTCCTGGACTTGTAAGTCCATTTCTTTTACCAGATGTGGGAAGTTTTCAGTCATTATTTCTTTAAGTAGGTTTTCAGTATCTTGCTCTCTCTCTTCTTCTGGCACCCCCACAATTCTGATGTTGGTACGCTTGAAGCTGTCCCAGAGGTTCCTTATATTATCTTCACATTTTTGGATTCTTTTCTCTTCTTGCTTTTCCAGTTGAATGTTTTCTGCTTCTTTATATTTCAAATTTTTGACTTGATCCTTGCCTTTCTCTAGTCTGCTGTTAGGACTCTGTATAATATTTTTTTATTTCAGTCAGTGTATGTTTAATTTCTATTTGGTCCTTTATCATCTTTAGTTGGACCTTTTTCATCTCCTCTTGGGTCTCACTAAATTTATTCATCTTTTCTAGCATATTCTTGAAAAACCTTATAAGTGTGGTTTTGAACTCTATATCCAGTTGTTTTTTTTCCTCCATTTCTTTTGTTTGTGATCCCTTCCCTTGTCTCGGCATTTTCACTATTCCCGGGAAACTTCTGTGTTGAATTCAGCCTTATGATACCAGACACAAAACCGAAGAAGCCTCTATTGAGCTTGAGATGGGTGGAGTCTCAGGGCTTAAGGGACCGCCTTGCCTTCCAGTCAGCCCCACCCTCCACGGCCCCTGAGTCTCACGTGACTGGGTAATGGCTGGAGCAGTCCCTGTGCCTCTAACCGTTGCCTTTCCAGCTCCCCTGCACAGCAGGACCTCACGAGTCTAGGTCTCTAGGGTTTCGTCCGAAACAGGGGCTTAGTGGAGTCAGAAGTGGCACAGTTGTGAGGGTCTATCCCCCACCCACTCGCGAAAGCCAGCAGCACAATCAGCAATCTGTCCTGCGTGCAGTGCCGTGCCCGGCACCAGGCCTTTGATCTTTTGCGGCTCCACTAAGTTTCCGTGCACTTCTCCCTTTTCACAGTCCAAACTCCCCCATATGAGTTTCGGCTGGATCTGGGGTTTAGTGTCGTAGGATAAGGGGTTCAATGCCTTTGAGAATCCGTTTCCCTCCCGCCAGAGAAAGCCAGCCAGGTACTCCTGCACCACGCACACGTCTCCGTACCTCAGCTTTTTGCAGCTCCTCTGGGTCTCCGTGAGCCCCTCTCTTTCCTTCTAGTTGTAGAACTTCCACTCAGCCAGCTTTCCTGTGGTTCTGGATGATGTCCGTTCTGTCTTTTAGTTGTAGTTTTGAAATTGTTGTGCGAGGCAGCAGTGTAGGTGTTTACCTATGCCGCCCGGATCAGAGGTTTTCATTTTTGTTTTGTTTTCTATTGAAAAATTTGCCTCTTTCAACTTTAATAATCCTGATGAGATCTTGATCTTTCCCTAATGTTTATAGTGTTCCTGATCATTCCTTTAGAGTACAGAGCACTGCAGGGGACACTACTGATATAAAGAATCCTGAAATACATTTTACCATCTTAATTTACTAAAGGCATCTTCCATTGTCTTCTTTCAATATATATTTGATAGACACAACTCAGTCATTTTATGAAGTAACTAAGAGGATTATCCATTCATTCTCCACCTTATTCATTGACCAACTGATTCATAATTTCTCTCAGTGTGCAAAAAAACGCTAGTCTAATTTTATACAATTTTTCAATTGTTTTAGAAAATATAATTTACCCACATCAGATTATGTGGATAAAAAATGAAACCTCTTGATTATTTTAAATTTAGCTTTAAATATTTTTTTTTTCTAAAAGAGATTGTCTTTTTAAATTCAGTTCTTTACCTGATTCTAACTCATCATGTACATTGGCATTTCCCCAGAGTTTTAACTGACACATTTTCTTACCTGGAACAATTATGTTGCAAGGAAATCACTGGATTTTGGATGGGAGCTTAAGTTCTTTCTAGCCATATCACAATATGATCCAATCTCACTCATTGATAAAAACTGTTCCTTTATCTGTTTTTCCTTTTACTGGTAAGTGCTGTTAGGAAATTATTTTTGCCCTATAAGCCTAGCCATTTCATCATGCTTTCTTCAGGATTATGTTTGGAGAAATAATATTTGAGTCCCCAGACAAGTCTGAAAAATAACATTCAAGTTTAATAAGAGATCATTTTAACGACAAAGATAACTTTTCATGTTCAGAACAAAATTTTGATTATTTCCTGCTTATGAATTCTATTTAAAAATCCAAGTAGGTCCCCACCAAATATGTGCTGTACGCATGTAATATATTAGAATACTTTCATAGTTAAAGTTCTTCTCACCCATACTTATTCTAGTTTCTATGTGAAAATGTTTTGATTGCAAATATCTAAATATAAGTAATTTAAGCACAGGTTAATTAAAGATTAGTGAAAATGTTATTTTTATGTATCTATAAGAAGAGTAACATATCAAAACTATCACCAGATAATACAAATTAGAGGAGAAATAAAGTTCAAAAGTTAAAAATGTAATATATTTCATTATTACAAATATTTAACATTTAACATAAACATTTACAATATTTTGGTATTAGTAATTTCAGAAGCTGAAAAAATTCCAGAGAATCAGGTTATTTTCACTCTAAAGCAAATATTACTTTACTTTATGTCAATTTAATTTTAATGGAAAGGGCATGGAAATAAGAGACTGTGTTTATATGAAAGATGGATAAACTAATTGCCATATTGCAGAAAGTAAAGTTAGAATATAAACTTGTTGACTCACACATTAGTCTCTAATTGAATCAAACATTTAATATAACCTTTCTCCCAAATTCCCTTTTCCTTCATTTTTTCTCATTTGCATATCTTAAGGAGAATCATCTCTACTTTTTATTCCCTGCATCATTAAACCCACTTTCTGTCATGTTTTCCATGTTCTTGTATATTTCTCTCAAGTTTAAATATGGTCTTTACACACAACCTCAGTTCTCTCTCATTCTTATTTAATTAGAGTTCATTAATTGCTCAAGATATACTGAGTAGTTATTATATTCTAGGCACTGTGGTAGGCACTGCATATATAAAAATGAATAATAAATTAACATTTCTCTCAAGTAGTTCATAGCTAATAGAAGTTGTAGTCATTCAAAGAAATAATTGCCATATAAAATATGTAAATCATGGACAGAGTGAATGGACCTAATTAATGTCACTTCACATTCAGAGCATACAGTATTGTAGTGCAGAGTTGGAAACAACCATTGGAAAAAGAGAGAAGACCTCTCTCTCTCTCTCTCCCTACACACACACACAAACACACACACACACACACACACACATACACACACACATACACGCGCACACACACACACTACATTTATTGAAGTGGATTTTTGCCTAACAGAGACAGAGGCAGGCAACTCTGTAGAAAAGATAGCCTAAGCTAAGGATAAAAAGACATGAAATGCCATAATATGCTCAATGACTTGCAAAGAGGTAGAGAACTACTATGTAACTCTTGTTGGCTATTGGTGAGAGCAGTCTCAGCAGGGAGATGCTTTTTTATGTTAATCCTGTAGGAGATAGAAAATCATTATAGAATTGTAATTGGGGAAGGGAATTATTATATTTTTATGTGTCAACATCACTTTGGTGACAGTGCAGTTGATGTCCAAAGAGGCAATAGGATGAATAGAGAATGGGAAAACTGTTAGGAAGCTATTGCTAAATCTGGGAGAAAGCTTTTGTGATCTGACATAGAACTCTGGGGATAGCAGAGTGTGAATGGTTGAGACAAATGTCTAGAATGAGGACTAAATAGGTCTTGCGTAATATATAAATATAATTTAGAAATAAATTTCTGGTTTCCAGCTTATGGAGGTGGTGATGCTAATTAATTAAGATGGATACTTTAATTGAAAATATTGCTTCTCACTTAAATTTATTATTTCCTCTACAATAAATTTATATCCCTGACTTGTTGATTCACTTATGGCCATGAGACCTCTTTTGTGTAATAACGCATAACAGGGAGTGCCAAGTTTCTCTGCAAGGAGAAAGTTCCAGGAGCAGGCCCTCGACACACAATGCTTTTTATTTTACCTTTTACAATGAGACTAGCAATGTTCCAAATGGCCTTTATTCCATCTGCCTGAATCCCAGTATCAAAGAGGACATGCAATAAAGCCTTCACTGGGCAAAACATGTAACTTTCTTCTTTTAAGCCACAGAGCTCTCTGGATCATTTATCACTGTGCCATAATCTGACCTATCCTGATACAGAGGAATCCTATATAATAAAAATGTAATATGCAAACAGCCATTATGCCGTGAAGCATAATGACCGCATCACGGATCATGGATCAGCAGGAGGGTGGGGCAGCGAGCTATAAGCCATCGATGGAGAGCTACAGAAGGAGTCAGAGCAGCAAGCTATGAGAGGAGGGTTGGGGAGGTGGAGGGAACTACAGGAGGGCAGCAGGTAGAGAGCTACTGGAGGTTGACAGAGAGCTATTGGTGAGGTACTGGCACACGGATTTGTGCACAGGGCTACTAGCATAATATGAAAAAGGAAGCTTTGAAGAGAAGATGACTAATTTAGTTTTGGACAAGTTGAGACTGAGCCTTGAAAAGTGCCTTAGATTTCTGGCATTAGAGAACTGAGAAGGCATATTTCCATTTGTCTGTTTTGTCTGCTTGATTACTTTATTTGGTAATTTACTTGTTTTGAAGTGACATTGCATAGTGGTTAATGGTGTGTCTTCTAAAACCAAACTGGCTGTATTTAAATTCCAGATCTTTTATCTCAGCATTTTTATACTTCAGTTTCCTCATCTGTAAAATAAGGATGATCAAACAATGTACTTCATAAGGTTGTGTGTGAAAATTAAAGTAAAATATATATCTGCTCTTAGAAGAGTATCTGGCCTATAGTAACTGCTCTGCAATGTTACTGTTAATATTTTAGTATACATAATTAAATCCTTTCAGAAACCAGGTGAATATGAAGGGAGGTTTGATTGTAAGATATTTCATTTTCCCTTGAGACTCTAAGACAAAATAATGAAGAAAGAGATTCCCAGACTTATTTTTTTAAAAAAATGCTCTACTGAAAAATAATTTTAGCAATTACTTTAAAATGAGATTACTTTATCTAAGTATAAAAATGTGTCTTAAAATTGGATTTTCTCATTGGCCTTAGCAATTTACATACCTGGTTATTATGAGATGTGGAAGAATTACTTCAAAACTAAACAGTTCTTTGAAAGTGGAGTTTGGTCAAAGAGATGTAAACATGTAAATGGACCATTTAAAATAAGAAATAACTTGTATAAAGTATACTCTGAAAAATATTAAAAATTAATCTATTATTCTTGGGATTCTTTCTCCTATTGAATGACCCAGTATTCTAAATTTCTGACATTCACTATTAGCTTCTCACATCTCTCTACAATGCTGCTTGTCCCTGGGAAGCCACCTTATCTAGTCTAGAACAGATTATCAAAATTAATTCTGCTAAATTTGAAACTTCCACCACAGAGATAGCATCTGAAGCTCTAAGCCTGAGATCTTCTACCTCAACCAAGAAAGTTCTGTCTTTTTTTTTTGGGGGGGGGAATTAATTCTTTGTGCCCCAGTCTCTCTGTCTATAAAATGAAATTCATAATAATATTTATGGAACTATTGTAAGAATTATATGAATTAATACCGGGATAGTCCTTATAATAATGATGGGCACATAGAGACCTTTGATATGTTCACAGCTCTTTTCATTAAAAAATGAGTAGCCATGAGTGGATGGTTCTTATTAATTAACTAGAGGCCCAGTGCACAAAATTCATGCACTGAAGTTTTGGGGGGTCTCTTAGCCCAGCCTGCACTCTCTTGCCATCCAGGAGCCCTCAGGGGATCTATGACCGCTGGCTTAGGCCTGCTCTCTGGGGAGGGGGCGTAAGCCGGCAGTAGGACATCCCTCTCACAGTTTTGGACCCCTCCCTCCTTACCACTCATCTGTTTGCTGCTCCTTGGCTTGCTGCACTTCATTGCCACCATGGAGGCAGGAGAGGCTCCCACCACTGCTGCTGTGCTCACCAGCTGTGAGCCCAGCTTCTAGCTGAGTGACACTCCCTCTGTGGGAGCACACTGGCCAATAGGAAGCAGCTTCTGTGTTTCAAGTGACCTGTTGTTCTGGTCGTTCCACCATAACAGTCACTTAGGCTTTTATTTCAAAGATTCCTCTGATAGGTATGTTGGAAAAAAGCCTGGGGGAATGAGTGTCCCACTGTGTGAGTGCATCAATAGGAGCCTCCTTCTAAACAAAACGGGGCTTGAGTGATGGCTGCTGCCCAATGCACTTCCCACTCCTTTGCTGAAGTGGCTTCTCCTGGCATCTGGTAGACCATAAAGCCAACAGACTTACAAAACCCCAAGGAATATTTCTTCTTTCTTTTGGATAGTTAGCCTGTGAAGAAACAATTGATTGAAATGTTTTTTTAATTAATTTTTTATACATATCTCCCCATTGCTCCCCCTCCCTCCCACGGATACCCCAACCCCTCAGTGTCTATGTTCATTGGTTATGATTATATGCATAGATACAAGTCCTTTGATTGATCTCTTATCTACCTCACCTAACTTTAATCTTCCTGCTGTAATTTCACAGTCTGTTTGAAGCTTTAAAGTCTCTGTATCTATCCTTTTGTTCATCAGTTTATAATGTTCTTTATTATCCCCCAATGAGTGCTATCATGTGATACTTCTCCTTCATTGACTGGCTTATTTCACTAAGCATAAGGCTCTCCAGTTCCAACCAGGTTGCTGCAAATGGTAAGAATTCCTTCTTTTTAATGGCTGCATAGAATTCCATTCTGTAGATGTACCACAGTGTTCTGATCCACTCATCTGCTGACAGGCACCTAGGCTGTTTCCAAATTTTGGCTATTGTAAATTGTACTGCTACGAACATAGGGGTGCATAAATCCTTTCTGATTGGTGTTTGTAATTTCTTAGGATAAATTCCTAAGAGTGGTATTACAGGGTCAAATGGGAGATCCATTTTTAGTTTTTGAGGAAACTCCATACTGTTCTCCACAGTGATTGCACCAGTCTGCATTCCCACCAACAGTGCACAAGGGTTCCTTTTTCTCCGCATCCTCGCCAACACTTGTCGTTTGTTGATTTGTTGATGATTGCCATTCTGACAGGTGTAAGATGGTATCGCATTGTCGTTTTGATTTGCATCTCTCAGATGATTAATGACTTTGAACATGTTCTCATGTGTCTCTTGGCCTTCCTTCTGTCGTCTTTTGAAAAGGTTCTATTTAGGTCCGTTGCCCATATTTTTATTGGATCCTTCATCTTCCTTTTACTAAGTTGTATAAGTTGGTTGTAGATTTTGGAGATTAAACCTTTATCAGTGATAGCATTTGCAAATATGTTCTCCCATGCATTGATCTTTCTTGCTGTTTTGTTGATGGTTTCTTTTGCTGTGCAAAAGCTTTTTATTTTGATGTAGTCCCATTTGTTTATTTTTTCTTTAGCTTCCATTGCCTTTGGAGCAGTGTCAGTGAAGAAGTTCTTTCGGCATATATCTGAGATTGTGCTGCCTGTGGATTCCTCTAGTATTTTTATGGCTTCCCTTCTAATGTTTAAGTCCTGTATCCATTTTGAGTTTATTTTTGTATTTGGTGTAAGTTGGTGGTCCAGTTTCAATTTTTTGCATGTATCTGTCCTATTTTCTCAACACCATTTATTGAAGAGACTATCTTGGCTCCATTGAATGTTCATGCCTCCTTTGTCAAATATTAATTGAGCATAGTGGTTTGGGTGGATATCTGGGTTCTCTATTCTATTCCATTGATCTATATGTCTGTTCTTGTGCCAGTACCAGGCTGTTTTGAGAACAGTTGCTTTGTAGTATAGCTTGAAGTCTGGTATTGAGATCCCACCTACTTTATTCTTTTTTCTCAGAATTGCTGTAGCTATCCATGGTCTTTTTTTGTTCCAGATGAATCTATGAAGAATTCTTTGTAGGTCTGTGAAATATGTCATTGGTATTTTAATGGGTAGTGCATTGAATCTGTAGATTGCTTTGGGTAGTATGGACATTTTAATGATGTTGATTCTCCCAATCCATGAGCATGTTATGCTCTTCCATCTGTTAACATCTTCCTCTATCTCTTTTTTCAGTGTCCTGTAGTTTTCTGCATAAAGGTCTTTTAATTCTTTAGTTAGGTTTATTCCTAGGTATCTTAATTTTTTTTGGTATGATGGTAAATGGGATTGCTTTTTTAGTTTCTCTTTCTATAATTTCACTGTTAGCGTATAGAAATGCCACAGACTTCTTAGCATTAATTTTGTATCCTGCTACATTGCCAAATTCATTAAGTCAATTAGTTTTGGAATGGAGTCCTTTGGGTTTTTTATGTACAATATATGTCATCTGCAAATAAGGACAGCTTTAATTCTTCTTTTCCAATTTGGATGCCTTTTATTTCTTCTTCTTGTCTAATTGCAATGGCTAATACTTCCAGTACTATGTCGAACAGGAGACGTGAGAGTGGGCATCCCTGTCTTGTTCCTGTTCTTAGGGGAAATGGTTTTTGTTTTTGCCCATTGAGTATGATATTAGCTGTGGGTTTATCATATATGGCTTTTATGATGTTGAGGTATGATCCTTCTATTCCCACTTTGCTGAGAGTTTTTATCAAGAAAGGATGTTGGATTTTGTCAAATGCCTTTTCTGCATCAATTGATATGACTATGTGATTTTTATCTCTCAATATGTTTATGTGATATATCACATTTATTGATTTGCGGATATTGAACCATCCCTGCATTCCTGGGATGAATCCTGCTTGGTCATGGTGTATGATCTTTCTGATGTACTGCTGGATCCGGTTTGCTAGAATTTTGTTGAGGATTTTGGCATGTATGTTCATGAGAGATATTGGCCTATAATTCTCTTTGATTGTGTTGTCTTTATCTGGTTTTGGTATTAGGGTGATGCTGGCTTCATAGAAGGTGTTTGGTAGTATTCCTTCTTCTTGAATGTTTTTGAATAGTCTGAGGAGGATATGTTTTAATTCTTCCTTGAATGTTTGGTAAAACTCTCCTGTGTAGCCATCTGGACCCGGGCTTTTATTTGCTGGAAGCTTTTTGATTACTGCTTCAATTTCTTCCATAGTTATTGGGCTATTGAGATCTTTGGCTTCCTCCTCATTGAGTTTTGGAAGGTTATATTTTTCTAGGAAAATGTCCATTTCTTGCAAGTTGTCCAATTTGTTGGAATAGAGTTGTTCATAGTATTTTTAAACAATCCTTTGTATTTCCACAGGGTCTGTTGTTATTTCCCCTCTTTCATTTCTGATTTTGTTTATTTGGGTCTTCTCTCTTTGCTTCTTGGTGAGCCTGGCTAGGGGTCCATCAATCTTGTTTATCCTTTCAAAGAACCAGCTCTTTGTTTTGTTGATCTTTTGAATTATTTATTTGGTCTCCAAGTTGTTTATCTCTGCTCTGATCTTCACTATTTCCTTCCTTCTGAGTACACTGGGCTTTTCTTGTTGCTCACGTTCTAGCTCTTTGAGTTGTAGGTTTAGGTGATTTATTACCTTTGTTTCCTGTTTTTGCAGTAGGCTTGTAGGGCTATGAACTTCCCTCTCAAGACTGCTTTCACTGTGTCCCATAAATTTTGTATTGTTGTGTTGCCATTGTCATTTGTTGCCATGATGTTTTTTATTTCTTCTTTGATCTCTCTGGTTACCCAGTCATTGTTTAAAAGCATGCTGTTTAGTCTCCATGTGTTTGATTTCTTTCTATTGTTTTTATTAAAGTTGATTTCCAGTTTTATGCCACTGTGGTCTGAGAAAATGCTTGATATGATTTCTATCTTCTTGAACTTGAAGAGACTTTTCTTATGACCCAACATATGATCTATCTTTGAAAATGACCCATGTGCACTGAAGAAGAATGTATATTCTGTGGCTTTGGGGTGAAATGTTCTGAAGATGTCAATTAATTCCACTGGTCTAGTGAGTCATTTAGGATTGATGTTTCTTTGCTGATTTTTTGTTTAGAGGATTTGTCCAATGGTGACAGTGGGGTATTAAAGTCTTCTACTATGATTGTATTGCTGTCACTCTCTCCCTTAATATCCTCTAAGAGTTTTTTTTTAATGTATTTAGGTACTCCTATATTGGGTGCATATATGTTTACCAGAGTTATTTCTTCTTGTTGGATTGTTCCCTTTAGTATTATGAAGTGGCCTTCTTTATCTCTTGTTATGTCCTTCACTTTGAGATCTAATTTGTCAGATATAAGTATTGCAACCCCAGCTTTTTTTTCATTTCCATTTGCCTGAAATACCATGTTCCATCCCTTCACCCTCAATCTGTGTGCATCTCTTTTCCTAAGGTGGGTTTCTTACAGACAGCAGATATATGGATCATGTTTTCTTATCCAATCAGTTACCCTATGTCTTTTGATTGGAGCATTTAATCCATTTACATTTAAAGTTATTATTGATAAGTACTTATCTGTTGCCATTTTTAGTCCTTACCCCCGAGTTCCTTCTTCGCTTCCTCTTTCTTTTTATTACAGCAGACCTTTTAACATTTCTTGCATTGCTGGTTTGGTGGTAATATATTCCCTTAGTCCTTTTTTGTCTGTGAAGCTTTTGATTTCACCTTCAATTTTGATTGAGAGTCTTGCAGGGTACAGTATTCTTGAATTCAGACCCTTCCTTTGCATGACTTTGTATATTTCATTCCATTCTCTTCTGGCCTGACGAGTTTCTGTTGAGAAGTCAGTAGCTTGTCTTATGGGGGTTCCTTTGTAGGTAATTTTCTGTTTCTCTGTAGCTGCTTTTAAGATTCTTACTTTGTCTTCGGTGCTTGCCAATTTATAATCTGCCTTGGTGTCAGTTTGTTGGGGTTCATTTTGCTTGGGACTCTGTGAGCTTCTTGGATTTGTGTGGGTTTTTTCTTTTCTATATTTGGGAAATTTTCTGTCATTATTTCTTCAAACACGTTCTCTAATCCTGGTTCAGTTTCCACTCTTTCTGGAACCCCAATTATGCGGATGTTATTTTGTTTCATGTTATCCCAAAGTTCCCTTAGACTCTCCTCTTGCTTTTTAACTTTTTTTTCTAGAAGCTGCTTTACTTGGGTATTTTTTCCTACCGTGTCTTCTAGCTCACTGATGCGGTCCTCTGCTTCTTCTAGTCTACTTTTGATGCTTTCTATTGAGTTCTGTATAGCAGTGATGTCATTATTCATTTCTTCTTGTTTATTCTGCACCTCCTCTAGTTTCTTCTGCATTTCTTTTGTTTATTCTGCACCTCCTGTAGTTTCTTCTGCATTTCTTCTTCATGCTTCTTCATCTCCTCTAGGTTCTTCTTCATTTCCTCTTGACTCTTACTCATATTGTCAAATTTGTCTTCCATTCTTTTCAACCACATTATGATAATTTCTCTGAACTCTTTCTCTGGTAGGATTTTTGTGGTTCTATTTCGTTTAATTTATTTTCTGGTGAAACCTGCCTTTCTGTCTTTTGTGGGCTGTTTCTTTTTCTGCCCGTGGTCTTTCTTCTCTGGGTGTCTGGTTATGTAGTGCTTTATCCTACGTTGATTGAAAGGCACAAACTACAACACAACCAGGTATAGCACACAAGGCACTGAGTAGAAATGTTTTCAAGATGTTAATAATCACAAATAAGGTGACCACCAATGAAGGACAAATTAGGGGTAAATAGAGAAAGGAGAAGAGGAAAATGAGGAAGAAAGAAAAGAAAGAAGTGCCAAAATCAAATTGGGAGAGTGAGAAAAAAAGATAAATAAATGAACAATAAAATAAAATAAAATAAGAAAATAAAAAGGAGAAAAAGGAGAAGGAAAGAGGAAGAGAAAAAAGTCAGAGAGAAAAGAAAGTGTATAAGAGAGAAAAGAGGAACAAAATATAGATGTCTGGAGACAACTCCAATAGAACAGTCACTAATCCCTATAAAGGCCAGCAACCAGTACCTAGAGATTAATGCAAATTGCAAATAGCAACTGGTATCGAGGGCTCCGCGTTCGCGGTGGTGGCAGGTCCTGATTAGGGTCAATCAGGCTGGGCCAGCTGCGGGGAGGCACTATGGGCAGTTGGTGGGCGTCTATCTATCTCCAGGTCAAACTCTTGGTCAAGGTGAAATTTGCATATTAGCCTTTTATTCTATAGGATTATGTCATCTGGAGGCCAGATGGTCTGAGCCTTGGCCTCCTGATCTGCTTTGTTATTTTCTTCTCTTACAGGATCATTCCCAACTTGGTGTCCTTTGCAGTATATGACTTTTAAGAAATCTATAAAAGGAGAGAGAGGTTCCTAAATACCAAGCAAGAGTACCTGTTGAGACTTTCAATTATAGTGTTAGGGACTATGAAAATAAAGAATGTCTCCAGTCTAAGGACTTAAGCATCAGGAGATAGTTTGGATGGGGTTGTTAGAAAGGGTCACTTTACAATAATCCAAAATCACAATGAAAGCAATCCTGAGAGGGAAATTCATAGCTCTACAAACATATCTCAAAAAACAAAACAAAATAAAAAAAACAATAAACATAAATAAGAAAAACTGGTAATAAATCATCTAACTCTATAACTCAAAGAATTAGAAAGATAGCAACAAGAAAAGCCCAGAGTGAGCAGAAGGAAGGAGATAATAAAGATTAGAGCAGAAATAAATGACATAGAGACCAAAAGAACAATACAAAAGATCAATGAAACCAAGAGCTGGTATTTGGAAAGGATAAACTAGATTGATGAACCCCTAACCAGGCTCACAAAGAAGCAAAGTGAGAGGACCCAAATAAACAAAATCTGAAATAAAAATGGCGAAATAACAACAGACCCCACAGAAATGCAAAGGATTTTCAAAAAATACTATGAACAACTTTATTCTAACAAAGTAGACAATCTGGATGAAATGGACATATTCCTAGAAAAATACTACCTTCCAAAATTCAATCAGGAAGATTCTAAAAATCTCCATAAGCCAATAACTATGGAAAAAAATTGAAGCAGTCATCAAAAACTTCCAGCAGTCATCAAAAACTTCACAGTGGAATTTTACTAACCATTCAAGGAAGAAATAAAACCTATCCTCCTCAGACTATTCCAAAAAATTCAAGAAGGAACACTTCCATGCTCATTCTCTGAAGAAAGTAACACCCTAATACCAAAATAAGATAAAGACAACACAATGAAAGAGAATTACATGCCAAAATCCATCATGAACATGGATGCAAAAATTTTCAACAAAATTCTAGCAAAACAGATCCAGCAGTACATCAGAAAGATCATACACTATGACCAAGTAGGATTTATCCTGGGGATGCAAGGAAGGTACAATATCTACAAATTAATGAATGTGATACATCACATAAACAAATTGAGAGACAAAAATCACATAATCATATCAATTAATGCAGAAAAAGCATTTGACAAAATCCAACATCCTTTCTTGATAAAAACTCTCAGTAAGGTGGGGATAGAAGGATCATACCTCAACATAATTAAAGCCATTTAGGACAAACCCACAGCCAACATCATACTCAAGAGGCAAAAACTAAAACCATTTCCCCAAGAACAGGAAAAACACAGGGATGCCCACTCTTAACACTCTGTTTCGACATAATACTGGAAGTACTAGCCATTACAATCAGACAAGAAGAAGAAATAAAAGGCATTCCAATTAGAAAAAAAAGAAGTAAAACTGTCCTTATTCTCAAATGACATAATATTATACATAGAAAACCCTAAAGACTCTAAAAAAAATGATTAGACTTAATAAATGAATTCGGCAATGTAGCAAGATACAAAATTAACTACAAGAAATCTATGGCATTTCTATACACTGATAATGAAATTAAATAAAGAGAGACTAAAAGTGCAATCTCATTTACCATTGCACCAAACAAATTAAGATACCTACAAATAAATTTAACTAAGGAAGTAAAAGATCTTTGTGCAGAAAACTACAGGACACTGAAAAAAGAGACAGAGAAAGACATAAACAGATGGAAGTACATACTGTGTTCATGGATTGGTAGAATCAACATCATTAAAATGTGCATAATACCCAAAGAATCTATAGATTCAGTGCATTCCCCATTAAAATACCAAAGGCATATTTCACAGACCTAGAAAGAACTCTCCAAAAATTCATCTGGCTTAAAAAAAGAACCGAATAACCACAGCAATCTTGACAAAGAAGAATATAGTAGGTGGGATCTCAATACCAGATTTCAAGCTGTATTACAAAGCTACTGTCTCAAAACAGCCTGGTATTGGCACAAGAACAGACATATAGATCAATGAAATGCAATACAAAATCCAGAAATTGACCCAAACCACTATGCCCAATTAATATTTGACAAAGGAGACATGAACATACAATGAAGTCAAGACAATCAATTTAATACATGGTGTTGGAATAATTGGTCAGATATATGCAAAACAATGAAACTAGACCACCAAGTTACACCACACACAAAAATAAACTCAAAATAGATAAAAGACTTAAACATAAGATGGGAAACCATACAAATACTAGAGTAGTGGCCAGCAAACTCATTAGTCAACGGAGCCAAATATCAACAATACAATGATTGAAATTTCTTTTGAGAAACCATATTTTTTAAACTTAAACTTATTCTAACACTATGTCTTCAAAATAAACTCATCCAGTCCATGGTATTTTGTGGAAGAGCCATATTCAAGGGGCCAAAGAGCAGGAATCCACAGCCAGCAAAATCTCAGACATATGCCAAAACAATGTATTCACTGATATTGCTCCTAGGGCAATGGAAACTAAAGAGAAAATAAACAAATGGGACTATATCAAAATAAAAAGCTTTTGCACAGCAAAAGAAACTATCAACAAAACAACAAGAAAGCCCACTGCATGAGACAATATGTTTGCCAATGTTATCTCCAATAAGGATTTAATCTCCAGCATTTACAGGAAACTCATACAACTTAACAGGAAGATAAACAACCCAATCAAAAAATGGGCAAGAGACCTAAATAGATATATTTCAAGAGAAGGCAGAAGGTAAGGAGACATATGAAAATATGCTCAAAGTCACTAATCATCTGAGAGATACAAATCAAAACAACAATGTGGTACCATCTCACACCAGTCAGAATGGCTTTCATCAAGAAATAAACAAATGACAAGTGCTAGTGAGGATATGGAGAAAATGGAACCCTTGTGTACTGTTGGTGGGAATGCAGACTGTTGCAGCCAGTATGGAGAACAGTATGGGGTTTCCTCAAAAAACTGAAAATAGAACTCCCATTTGACCCAGTGATCCCACTTCTAGGAATATATTCCAAAAAACTAGAAAAACCAATTAGAAAGGATATATGCACCCCTATGTTCATGGTATCACAATTCACTATAGCTGAAATTCTGAAACAGCCTAAGTGCTCATCAGCAGATGAGTGTATTAGAAAACTTTGGTACATCTATGCAAATGGAATATCCGCTGTGGTAAAAATGGAGTTCTTCTATTGGACATTGAAATTGGGATTCAAACATTTTTTTTGTTCTTATAGGTTTATTTCTAGTCTGCAAAGGCAAGATATTTTTAAAGAAAATTATCAGAGGGAGGAAAATGGCTGTGGAGTAGACAGACACGTCTGGAGCTTTCTCACAGGGCAGAGGGAGAGAGAGCAGCTCAGAGTCTCACTGGGAGTGTTTGTTGGCAAGTTAAGAGTCAGCTATCCTCCAGAAGAAGGTGGGAAACTGCTGGACTGGGCTCTCCTGGCCAGGCAGCACCACTGCCATGGGGATTTTGTACACCGGAGCCACCAGCGTGAACGCGGAGACCGCGCCATCTTGCAGGGGGAAGAGGATGTCTGCAGCAATCTGAAAGCTGCAGCTGAAGCACTCACGGGACCGCCAGCTGGGGATTTAAAACACTGCTTTCAATCAGCGCAGATACACGGCGGATTCAGAGGAGATACACACGGCACATGGAAAGGTCAGATTTCGCCAGGAATAAGTACCTTGTGTGCTGTAACTGGTCGTGTTGTAGTTTGTGCCTTTTAATCAAAGTAGGAGAGAGAACTACATAACCAGACACCTGGAGAAGAAAGACCATGGGCAGAAAAAGAAACATCCCACATAAGACAGAGAGGCAGGTTTCACCAAAAAAGGAAGTAAATGAAATAGAAGCAGAAATAAGCCTACCAGAGAAAGAGTTCAGAGAAATGATCATAAGGTGAATGAAAAGAATGGAAGACAAAATTGACAATGTGTGTAAGAGCCAAGAGGAAATGAAGAAAAGGCAAGAAGAAATGCAGAAGAAGCAAGAAGAAATGCAGAAGAACATGGAGGAGGTGCAGAATAATCAAGAAGAAATGAAAAATGACATCACTGCTATAAAGAACTGAATAGAAAGCATCAAAAGTAGACTAGAAGAAGCAGAGGACTGCATCAGTGAGCTAGAAGACACGGTAGGAAAAAATACCCAAGTACAGCAGCTTCTAGAAAAAAAAGTTAAAAAGCAAGAGGAGAGCCTAAGGGAACTTTGGGATAACACAAAAGAAAACAACATCCGCATAATTGGGGTTCCAGAAAGAGTGGAAACTGAACAAGGATTAGAGACCCTGTTTGAAGAAATTATGACAGAAAATTTCCTCAATATAGGAAAGAAAAAACCCACACAAATCCAAGAAGCTCACAGAGTCCCAAGCAAAATGAACCCCAACAATCTGACACCAAGGCACATTATAATTAAATTGGCAAAAACCAACGACAAAGTAAGAATCTTAAAAGCAGCCATAGAGGAACAGAAAATTACCTACAAAGGAACCCCCATAAGACTAGCTACTGATTTCTCAACAGAATCTCATCAGGCCAGAAAGGAATGGAATGAAAAATACAAAGTCATGCAAAGGAAGGGTCTAAATCCAAGAATACTGTACCCTGCAAGACTTTCAATCAAAATTGAAGGTGAAATCAGAAGCTTCACAGACAAAAAAGGACTAAGGGAATATATTACCACCAAACCAGCAATGCAAGAAATGTTAAAGGGTCTGCTGTAATAAAAAGAAATAGGAAGTAAAGAAGGAACTTGGGGGAAAAGACTAAAAATGGCGACAGATAGGTACTTATCAATAATAACTTTAAATGTAAATGGATTAAATGCTCCAATCAAAAGACATAGGGTAACGGATTGGATAAAAATACATGATCCATATATCTGCTCTCTTCAAGAAACCCTACTCAGGAAAAGAAATGCACATAGATTGAGTGTGAAGGGATGGAAGATGGTATTCTAAGCAAATGGAAATGAAAAAAATGTTGGAGTTGAAAACTTATATCTGACAAATTAGATCCCAAAGTGAAGGATATAACAAGAGATAAAGAAGGCCACTTCATAATACTAAAGGGAACATTCCAACAAGAAGAAATGACTCTGGTAAACATATATGCACCCAATATAGGAGCAGCTAGATACATTGAAAAACTCCTGGAAGATATTAAGGAAGAGATTGACAGCAATACAATCATAGTAGGAGACTTTAATACCCCACTGTCACCATGGGACAAATCCTCTAAACAAATTCAGAAAAGAAACATGAATCCTAAATGACTCACTAGATCAGATGGAATTAATTATCATCTTCAGAACATTTCACCCCAAAGCCACAGAATATACATTCTTCTCTAGTGCACATGGGTCATTTTCAAAGATATGTTGGGTCATAAGAATAGTCTCTTCAAATTCAAGAAGATAGAAAACATATCAAGCATTTTCTTAGACCACAGTGGCATAAAACTGGAAATCAACTATAATAAAAACAATAGAAAGAAATCAAACACATGGAGAATAAACAGCATGCTATTAATCAATGACTGGGTAACCAAAGAGATCAAGGAAGAAATAAAAAACATCGTGACAACAAATGACAATGACAACACAACAATACAAAATTTATGGGACACAATGACAGCCATCTTGAGAGGAAGTTCAGAGTCCTACAAGAATACTGCAAAAAACAGGAAACAAGGGTAATAAATTACCTAACCCTACAACTTAAAGAGCTAGAAAGTGAGTAATAAGAAAAGCCCAGTGCAGCAGATTGAAGAAAATAGTAAAGATCAGAGCAGAGAGAAACAACATGGAGACCAAAGAAACAATTCAAAAGATTAACAAAACTAAGAGCTGGTTCTTTGAATGGATAAATAAGATTGATGGACCTCTAGCCAGACTCACCAAAGAGCAAAGAGAGAAGATCCAAATAAACAAAATCAGAAATAAAAGAGGAGAAATAACAACAGACCCTGTGAAATACAAAGGATTGTTAAAAAATACTATGAACAATTCTATTCCAAAAAATTTGACAACCTGCAAGAAATTGACATATTCCTATAAAAATATAACCTTCCAAAACTCAATCAGGAAGAATCTAAACATCTCAATAGTCTAATAACTATGGAAGAAATTGAAGCAGTCATCAAAAAGCTTCCAGCAAATAAAAGCCTGGGACCAGATGGCTACACAGGAGAGTTTTACCAAACATTCAAGGAAGAATTAAAACCTATCCTCCTCAGACTTTTCAAAAACATTCAAGAAGAAGGAAAACCTCCAAACACCTTCTATGAAGCCAGCATCACCCTAATACCAAAAGCAGATAAGGACAACACAATGAAAGAGAATTATAGACCAATATCTCTTATGAACATAGATGCCAAAATCCTCAACAAATTTCTAGCAAATCAGATAAAGCAGAAAATCAGAAACATCATACACCATGACCAAGTAGGATTCATCTCAGGAATGCAGGGATGGTACAATATCCGCAAATCAAGAAATGTGATACATCACATAAACAAATTGAGAGATAAAAATCACATAGTCATATCAATTGATGCAGAAAAAGTATTTGACAAAATCCAACACTCTTTCTTGATAAAAACTCTCAGCAAAGTGGGAATAGTAGGATCATACCTCAACATCATAAAAGCCATATATGATAAACCCACAGCTAACATCAAACTCAATGGGCAAAAACTAAAACCATTTCCCCCTAAGAACAGGAACAAGACAGGAATGCCCACTCTCACGTCTCCTGTTCGACATAGTACTGGAAGTATTAGCAATTACAATTAGAAAAGAAGAAGGAATAAAAGGCATTCAAATTGGAAAAGAAGAATTAAAGCTGTCTTTATTTCAGATGACATGATACTGTATATAAAACCCGGAAAGACTCCATCCCAAAACTAATTGACTTATTAAATGAATTTGGCAATGTAGCAGGATACAAAATTAATGCCAAGAAATCTGTGGCATTTCTATACACTAAGAGTGAACTTACAGAAAGAGAGACTAAAAAAGCAATCCCATTTACCATTGCACCAAAAAAAATTAAGATACCTAGGAATAAACCTAACTAAAGAAGTAAAAGACCTATATGTAGAAAACTACAGGACACTGAAAAGAGAGATAGAAGAAGATGTTAGGAGATGGAAGAGCATACCATGCTCATGCATTGGGAGAATTAACATCATCAAAATGTCCATACTACCCAAAGCAATCTATACATTCAATGCACTACCCATTGAAATACCAAAAACATATTTCACAGACCTAGAAATAATTCTTCATAGATTCATCTGGAACAAAAAAAGACCACGAACAGCCACAGCAATTCTGAGAAAGACGAATAAAATAGGTGGGATCTCAATACCAGACTTCAAGCTACATTACAAAGCAACTGTTCTCAAAACAGCCTGGTACTGGCACAAGAACAGATATATAGACCAATGGAATAGAATTAGAATCCAGATATACACCCAAACCACTATGCTCAACTAATATTTGACAAAGGAGGCATACATATACAATGGAGTCAAGATAGCCTCTTCAACAAATGGTGTTGGGAAAATTGGACAGATACATGGGAAAAAACTGAAACTGGACCACCAACTTACACCAAATACAAAAATAAACTCAAAATGGATACAGGACTTAAACATTAGAAGGGAAACCATAAAAATATTAGAGGAATCCACAGGCAGCACAATCTCAGACATTTGCCGAAAGAACTTCTTCACTGATACTGCTCCAAAGGCAGTGGAAGCTAAAGAAAAAATAAACAAATGGGACTACATCAAAATAAAAAGCTTTTGTACAGCAAAAGAAACCATCAACAAAACAACAAGAAAGACCACTGTATGGGAGAACATATTTGCAAATGTTATCACTGATAAAGTTTTAATCTCCAACATCTACAGCCAACTTATACTACTTAATAAAAGGAAGATAAATGATCCAATAAAAAAAATGGGCAACGGATCTAAATAGAACGTTTTTGAAAGATGACAGAAGGAAGGCCAAGAGACACATGAGAATATGTTCAAAATCACTAATTATCGGAGCGATGCAAATCTACAGAACAATGCGATGCCATCTTACACCTGTCAGAATGGCAATAATCAATAAATTAACAAATGACAAGTGTTGGTGAGGATGTGAAGAAAAAGGAACTCTTGTTCACTGTTGGTGGTAAAGCAGACTGGTGCAGCCACTGTGGAGAACAGCATGGAGTTTTCTTAAAAAATTAAAAATGGATCTCCCATTTGACCCAGTAATCCCACTCTTAGGAATTTATTCTAAGAAATTACAAACACCAATCAGAAAGGATTTATGCACCCCTATGTTCATAGCAGCACAATTTACAATAGCCACAATTTGGAAACAGCCTAGGTGCCCGTCAGCAGATGAGTGGATTAGAAAACTGTGGTACATCTACACAATGGAATTCTATGCTGCCATTAAAAAGAAGGAACTCTTACCATTTGCGGCAACCTGGATGGAACTGAAGAGCCTTATGCTTAGTGAAATAAGCCAATCAATGAAGAAGCACCACATGCTTTCCCTCATTTGTGGATAATAAGAACATTGTAAACTGATGAACAAAAGGATAGATACAGATGTAGTAAAGCATCAAACAGACTGTGAAATTATAGCAGGAAGATTACGGAGGGAGGTGGGGTAGATAAGAGATCAATCAAAGGACTTGTATTTATACATATAAACATAACCAATGAACATAGACACTGGGGGGTTGTGGTTTGCCTGGGATGGAGGGAAGGCAATGGGGAGATATATATACATGTAACACAATAAAAAAATAAAAGAAAATAATCAGGGCGGAAAAACAGATCAGAGGCAAAGAAGCATTGAACAGAAGAAGCATTGAACAGACTGTCATACTACAGTGTGAAGGCAGGGGAAGTTGGTGGGGGGGACTTGTATACATGTATATAAGCATAACTAATGGATACAAGACACTGGGGGGCAGGTGAAGGCATGTACTAGGGGTAGGGAAGGCAGTGGGGAGGTCAATAGAGGGAAAAAAGGGGGGACATATGTACTACTATTTGTAATGCTTTAAACAATTAAACAAAATTTAAAAAAATAGGAGTTCTTACCATTTGCAACAGCATGGATGGAATTGGAGAGCATTATGTTAAGTGAAATAAGCCAGTCAGAGATAGATAAATACCACATGATCTCACTACTTTATGGAATATAATGTACATCATAAACTGATGAACAAAAACAGATCCAGAGACAGAAACATTGATCAGACCATCAAACTTTAGAGCAGAGGTGATTTTCGTTGCTACTTCATAACTGTAATTTTGCTACTGTTAATTAATTGTAATGTAAATATCTGTGTTTTTCGATAGTCTTAGGCGACTATGCTAGCAGTTCTCAACCTGTGGATCATGACCCACAGGTTGAGAATTGCTGCTGTAGAGCCTAAGATCATCGGATATTTACATTAAGATTCATTAACAGTAACAAAATTACAGTTATGAAGTAGCAACGAAAATAATTTTATGGTTGGGGGTCACCACAACATGAAGAACTGTATTAAAGGATTGTGCCATTCAAGAGGTTGAGAACCACTGCCTTAGAAGGAAGATAGAGAAGGGTGAGGGTAAGGGGGAGAGATCAACCAAAGGAATTGTATGCATGCATGCAAGCCTAACCAATGGACACAGACAACAGGGGAGTGAAGGCATGAGTCAGGGGGGATGGGAGAGTAATGGGGAGAGAAGTACATTAATGTAATACTTTAATCAATAAAGAAATTAAAAAAATAAGGCATTTGAAAAAAGTAATAAAATAGAAAGGAAGAAAGGAAGAAAAGAAAGAAAGAAAGAAGGAAGGAAGGAAGGAAGGAAGGAAGGAAGGAAGGAAGGAAGGGAGAGATCGGCTTACGTGTCTTCACAATTATTACCTGAGGCTCTGTCCTGGTGCAGTAAGTCAGTGGGGTCTTGTCGGGGCCTGGCAGCTTCAGGAAGATCTGGGAGCTCTGAACTGGACCAAAGGGTGACCTTTCTGGACTGGCTGAGATCCAATCTGGAAGGGCTAGGCTGCAGTCTGCTTTCCAGTGTCCTTTCCTCTTGTACCTTGGGCAGGACCCGGGTGGGGGTCTTGGCAGGAATCGGTCCAGTGTGCTCTCCTGTTGCATTTGAAGCATGAGCCCAAAGGAGGATTAGCCCCTGACTTACCTTTAGTTGGAGGCCTGGCACTTTGTTTGGGGTTCATGAGAGTGGTGAGTAGGAGCTGAAAGGCCTCTTTCTAGGCCTCCGCCTTGACCTGATCTCACTTTTGTTTTTGGATTTGGGTCTCCACATCTCTATTATTAAATACCTTAAAGGCCAGATTAACATAGTCTTTTTGAGGGGTTTGTATACCTGTGTCTATTTTTTGAAGTTTGTGGCATATGTCAGGGACTGATTGGAATATAAAATGGTTGTTCAGAAGGAGGGTTCCTTCTGGAGATGTGGAGTCTAAGGTGGTAAATTTCTGTAAGGTCTCCATGAGAGTAAGAGAACTGTTGTTTTCATCAGGATCTTGAGTGATCTTAATAATTTTTTCATAGTTGACCATCTTCTGGGCAGCCTTTTTGAGTCTGGCAATGAGACAAATGATTGATTATCTGACTTTGGAGCCAGTGCCCTGGAAAGTTAACCTGATAATTTCATCTCAAGTCAGTTCAGGGAGTCCTGTCAGTGCCAACTGGACTGGCCACCACATCCTGTCTATGGAGGGCATAGGCATAGTCCTGATGAACTCCTTCTTCTCTGGGGTTAGAGAGGAGGACAGGATGACATAGATAGAGTGTCAGATTAGGTCAGAGGACTAGGTCAGGTCCTCAAATTCCTTAGTAAAGGTGGTTGGGTTGGTGGAAAAAGACCTGAGGATGCCTCTCAATTTGTGCAAGGTTGGACATGGAAAATCAGACAATAACTTCAGTTTCTGCTACCTTCCTCAGGGGTAGAATGGGCATGGGAATAGAAGTGGCTATTGTAGAAAGCATTCTTCGGGTGGCCCAAGAGCAAGGGGAAAAGTATTGAAGCTTTGTGTTCTCAGCATCTGGGCTGTCAGGAACCAGGGAAGAAGGAGGTTGCTGGTTAGGAGGGTCTAGGTTTTGGGAATCTACTGCAGGTGAGGGAGGGAATGCGTAAAGGGGTGGAGGTCAGGGGTCTACTGTATCAAAAGTAAAGTCAGAATCAGAAGTGTTAGAGGTATGATGCTTTGTGTGAAGGATAAAGACCTGATGGGTATAACAGGACTGATAGAGACAGGGTTGGGACCAAAAGATGAAAAAGACCTGGACATAGGAAATTTCAGACTATTTTCCATTGCAATGACAGCAATTATCTAAATCATGCAATGTGTTAAAATTGCAAATGTCATTTTCAGGACATTGAGACTTATTATCTAGTTAATATCGTGGCCAAACAGTGTTACAAAATAAAATGGGGTGCTTGGGCCTGATCTCCCCCGTGAGTGTGTAGAGGGAGTTTGGCATGGCTCATGAGAGAGGAAGAGTGAGTGTCAGACCACAAATCCAAAGATGACTGCTTAGTGGCCTTTTCACTGCTAAACAAATCACCACTAGAAATGAGAGGTGACCTTCCTGACTGGGTATCCTCAATCCAGAAGGACCCAAAGCTGGATGGCTGAGGAGTCTTCTGGCCGAGTGCTATGACTTTTGAAATGAGAGAATTTTGAGACAAGAGACTTTTGAGAAGTCAATGAGAGAGAATAGGCAGAAGTCTGAAGGTGAGGGAAATTGTGGAATGTCACTCACCTAGAGAAGGTTGGCTGGTATGAGATGGAGGGCAGCAATGGAGAAGGAGAGGTTCCCAACATGGGATCTGACATTCTTCTTGACTAGTCTGGGAGGGTTCATAAAGGAGGGAGATCTACTTGAGACCTGCAATGGAGTCACCCAAGTAGTATCCGAAGGTAAGCCCAGGGTAATCTGCCGCTGCCTACTGCTCTCTAAGAGGCAAACTCGCTGTCACCAAAGCCAGAACAATGGCTCCTCTTCCCTGTGGAACCCTCCCATGTTTTAGCACCAAATGTTAGGGTCACCAAAGGAGGAACACACAAGGACAAAAGTGGTAAGGGAATATAGATTTATTAAGTTATTTGGAGGCCAGATAGTTTGAACCCCAAGATGTGGTCCAGGGCCTGGGAGTCAGGAATTTCAAAGGACTCTAGGCAGGCTTTTTCTGGGAAGAGAATTCTCTGGTTAGTCTAGATCCCAGGAAAGCCCAGAGGGAAAAGATAATGGTCTTAGCAAGTATAATGTGGTCTAAGCAAAAGGGAATGTCCATTGTGAAGTCTAAAGGTCAGTTCCCAGGGAAGGGGGTATTGATTCAATTATTTGATCAGGCCATCAATTTCTTTGTCTTACTTCCTTATTATCCAAATTTAGAACCCACAGAAAATACTGCATACATATTTTTACTGATCTGCTCTAAAAAGTAACCTAGTTAAATATGTTAGTTAAAATGATCAAGAAGCAAGAAGGCTAGTGAATGTACATGAGTAGGTAGGTAACATTGTCAGCACCACACAAATCAACTCAGAAAGGTGACCATCTCCATTACCTACCTGAATGCTACTGTCAACCATCAGAAAATTATCTACATTTCCTTTTTCTTCATGATTAGAGAAGGTTTGAGTGAAGTGTTTAAAAGAGGCTATAATGAATGGTATATTCTAGTAAGCACAATAACAACAAAATATTTAAGATACAGAATGTAGGCTCTTTGGTCCATCTATTCTCTCTGTCCACTTCCCTCTCTGTGCTTTGAGAGGGACTGCTACATTGTTAGTGGCTGCAGACAGCATTCACAGTGTGTTTTATCCAGATAGTGGTCTAAGTATCAAGTTTAAAATGAAAGCACAAAGAGTAACTTAACAATCGTGTGAAACAATAATGAAAAAGCCCTTCGTGCAATTTAGATAGTTTGTTATTGGATAGAGAAAGATAATTTTTAATTATTTTATAGTATAGTAAAGTACCTCGAGATATGAGTGCCCTGACATACGAGATTTTTGAGATATGAGCTTTCCAGCCAGTGATTTTTACTTTGAAATAGGAGCAACAGTTGAGATATGAGTAATCGCGTGGATCGGCCAGCTGCACAGGACCCACCAGTTTACCGGGACTCCAGCGTCTCATAGTTTCCCACGCCTCAAGGTTACGGAACAAATTAAACTTGTATCTCGAGGTACCACTGTAACTCTTTTAACTTTCTATTTTTACATGTCAAAGAAAGCTTAACATGTTTTTATTTCAATTTACTTCCTTGTAATGATCTGATTAGCTTGCTTTGTTACCTATAAACATGGTAAATAGAAGTACCATTAAATGATTTCTAAAAGATGAGATTTCTAAATGTTATATGGCAGGAAGTGCTTGGGTAGTTTTTTTTTTTTCTTCAGACAGTATTTGGTTTTGGTTTATTATAGCACTAAATATTTTAAAAGGCATTTTCAGGTCACAACTTCTTTTAATCAAGAAAAAAACAACAACCCTGAGATATTCTAGTTCTCTCACCAGAGAGAAGGAAACTGTACAAGGGTATTAAATTGCAGGTGATGAGGGATAGCAATAACATACAAACTAGAATATGCTGAGACATGAAAGGTCTCAGTAGTCAAGCTGGCTTCTTGTCTTCTAGCATGTGTTATTATGGGAATTAGAAAGCGTGCCCTTTTAAAAGAACAAAATGAATGTTTAGAAAAATCAAATGATTTCATCAAGTAACTGAATCTATTCCCTCAAATGATAGGTAAAAACAGGCAGGGGAAAATGATACCAAAGGCCAAAGGGGCCAGATTGAAAAAGAAACTCTTCAGGCCCATATGCCAGGAGGTTAGAAAGAGGGTTCAAAGCACAGAGAATAGAGACAAGAATTCCAGTTGGTGTGTAGAGAGACCTTGGATCCCCCAAAAGATGAATAGAAGCAAAAAAATGTGTTAGAGTAAAACAGGAAAGGTGAGCAAAGGGTTATCAGAGACTGTGTTCTGATTGATCCCAATCGATTGGCTGGAGGATTATTAGCTGCAATTATAGATTTTGTGATCTGTGGGGATGGGGATTTTTGCTGGAGTGGTCCTTTCAGTTGGCTAGCAGAAACACTTCCATAATCCCAGGATCACCTTTCAAAGCTTCAGTAGGATGAGTGTTTCCTTGGATTTGCAAAGTTAAGGACATGTGAATTTTAGATTTTTTGCTTTTGAGCCAACATTCTTTCTATTATAATTTCTCTTTTACCATGAATCAGCTTTTCTTTTACATATTCAACTGAGTTTAGAAGAAAGCACTCAAAATCTCAGTGGCTTAAAATCATGTTCATTGCTTATGGTACAAATAAAATATGAGCAGGGTATACTGATGGTTCTGCTTCATAGTCACTCAACGATCCAATATGGCTGAAGGTTCACCATCTTGAAGCCATGATCTCTGAAACCAGGCCTCTGCTTTCTCTGTGGCAGGTAAAGAGAAGATAGAATGTAATACATGTACCTGACTGGTCAGTTACTTTAGCTCATATTTCATTGGCCATTCTTAATTATATGGCTTTACTCAGCTTCCAAAGGCCTAGAAAATGTAGAGAAGAAGTGAAATATTTGATGAAATTATTGCTTCTCACAGGGAAGACCATTGTTGGGCAGACACTATGAGAATATATTTTGTAATAGGATGGGTTTGTCTGATTAAATACCTTAAAGAGGGCCCTCACTAGATTAATGGGTTTAATCACTTGAAATTGTCTCAATTATCCCTTGTAAGCTTTAGCCAGATGTCACTTCCCATTTAGATCATTTCCTCAGATGTCTTTTTGTGATTGTTGTATTTTTTTGCATGAGTCAGTATTTCCAAGTGCCTGCTCTAACCCATGAGGGTGTGATGCTTCATACTATTGCAAAGTGACTGCGAAGATAGTAATGGTTTTGTTTTTCAAACGTGGCATATTGTGACAAGTGAAACACTTGTCTTTAAAATGTACATATGCTTAGAAATACTTTTTCTTGAATTTTCACCTGGTCATTAGCCTCAGAGGTAATAGCCAATGGTCAGATGGATCTAGACAAAAGCATTTGCACCCTAGTTATAAATTTTGTTCTCTAGTGAAGAATAATGTAAAGGTAAAATTTTATCTTAATGAAGAGTGATTTTGCCCTATTTCTCAAATGAGTGATAGTGCCTTAAGACCTGTTATTTATAGGTAGGAAACATTTCCCAGACTGCTCTCTTGCTGAAGATCAGAGGTGGGATTCATGAGGCCATTAATCCAGATAGGACATTCTCACGCAGCACATGAGGAGATGTTCTAATAACGTCAAGTTTGAGTTACTAGTTCAAGTGAAAAGAGGCACTTAGGAGCCCTGGATGGGTGGCTCAGTTGATTGGAATACCATCCCACACACTAAAAAGTTGTGGATTTGATTCTTCTTTAAGGCACATATCTAGGTTGCAGGTTCAGTCCCTGGTTGGGCACACACTGGGACAATTAGTCAATGTTTCTCACAACATTTTTTCCTCTCTCTCTCAAATCAATAGAAACACATCCTCCAGTGAAGATTAAAAGAAAAAAAAAAGAGGCACGTAGGAAAGATACTGGGGCAGCTTATAGGAATTTATAACAAGAATTTACTGACTTTGAATCATGTATACCACAAATAACATGATGCATACACAACTTAGATTACATGTTTTCAATTTAAATTTATTATAGAAAAAAGCATATCTCAACCCTTAAATTAATTTTTCTAGTCTTCACCTGATCCAGTAACTGTTGTTTGCAGGCTATAAGGTGGGATGGGGAGCAATAGTTACACATATTCTAACTATCTCCATAACTAGGTTCATAGATCTTTAAAGGGGTTTACATATGGAGGCAAGATTTGTCACTGCTACTATATAATATCTGCCTTCAAGAAATTTTAATTTCTCTGAAGTAGATATGAAAACAAAGAATTATATTATGTTGTTGTATTATTGCATATGAGCATCTTTATTTTCCACAATTGGAAAGTCATCTCTGCATAGTAGAGTTATAAAATAATATTCTTTGTGAATTGGCATTAGGATTCATTGATGAATTTAAAGTATACATTAACCTATCTAATAAAAGAGCAATATGCAAATTGACCATACCTCTGCTACACCCACCAGCCACTTACATCAGCCAATTAGAGCAAATATGCAAATTAACCCAACCAAGATGGCTACAGCCACAGAGAGAGCAGGAGGGAGGCTTGGGTTGCCCCTAGAGATGGAGGAAGCCAAGCTTTCCCACACCCTAGCTGGCCCAGATCTTTCCTTAAGGCAACAAAGTTTCAATGGCTGTGCGAGCAGAAGGATTGACTCTGCTCTAGGCTACAAAGTTTCAATTGTAGAAGATAAATAAATCCCAAATACCAGGGCCTCCACTTAGGTAGCTGGGGGGCATGGCTGGCCTGCAAACAACCACAGGTCCCTTGCCCAGGCCATTCAACGCCCCAAGGGAATGCCCACCCTGATCCAGGACACACTTCAGAGCAAACCAGGTGGCCCCCACCCATGCACCAGGCCTCTATCCTATCTAATAAAAGAGTAATATGCAGACTGAACACCACTCCAACACACAAGATGGCTGCCCCCAGATGGTCAAAGATCCTGCTCCCATGTGGACAGAATATGGCCACCAAAAGATAGCCAGCAGGAGAGGGAAGTTGACAGGAACCAGGCCTAAAGGGAGGGCAGTTGGGGGTGATCAGGCCCACAGAGAAGGGCAGTTAGGGGTGATCATGTCTGCAGGGTAGGGCAGTTAGGGGCAAACAGGCAGGCAGGCAATCAGTTAGGCATTAATCAGGATGGCAGGGAAGTTTGTAGGGGGTGATCAGGATGGCAGGCAGAAGCCGTTAGGAGCAATCAGAAAGGCAGGCAGGTGAGCAGTTGGGAGCCAGTAGTCCTGGATTGTCAGGTAGGATTGGGTCTAAACAGGTATTTGGACATCCCTCAAGGGGTCCCAGATTGGAGAGGGAGAAGGCTGGGCTGAAGGACATCCCCATCCCATGCCTGAATTTTGTGCACCAGGCCTCTAGTCTGTATATATAAAAGGCTAAGAGACCAGCTAACTGGCTGACTGTCCAACTGATGAGCACTGAATGCAGGATGCTTCTGAGCAACAGCAACTTTTGCAGAGTCTCCTCTAGCTCTCCAGGATCCCTTGGGGGATGTCAGAGAGCTGGTTTAGGCCTGATCCCTGCAGGTCAAGCCTAGGGACACCACCTGCTGGAGGAACCTCACTCACTCCTCAGATGCCCTTCAAACCCAGGAGTGGCCCCAGATGCAGCCAGCCAGGGAGGGCCCATTTCACCTAGTCCAGCCCCACTGACCACCTTCTAATTAATTTCCTTTCAATGTGCACAAATTCATGCACCAGGCCTTTCGTTATGTTAGAATTCTCTCTCTGAGTATGGATTTATGTATTCAATAACTTGATGGAAAAAAGAAAATATGATTAAAAAGCTCACATTTAGAATACAATAAAAGTTGAATTACTTTTTTTTGTTGTTCAACAGTTTATTTTTTAAATTTAAATTCTTTATTTTTTAAAGTATTACATAAGTCGCCTTTTCCCCCATTGACCTCTCCCCAGTTGCCCCCATTCCCCAACCCATGCCCTCACCTCCACCCCTAATTGTGTTCATTGATTATGCTCATACACATGTATATAAGTGTTGGTCTCTTGTCCCCTCACCCCTGACTTTCCTCAAAGGCTAGACAGTCTTTTCCATAATTCTATGATTCTGGTTCTATTTTTGTTCATCAATTTATATTGTTCATTATATTCCACAAATGAGTGAGATCATGTGATATTTAGTTTCTCTGATGGTCTTATTTTGCTTAGTATAATGCTCTTGCTCTCCAGTTCCAGACATGTTGTTACAAATGGTAAGAATCCCTTGTTTTTCACAATAGCATAGTATTCCATTGTGTAGATGTACCACAGTTTTATAATCCACCAAAGGGCACAATTTATATTTTATTATAAAGTGTTCTGCTATGAACATAGGGTGCACATATCCTTTCTGATTGGTGTTTCTATTTTCTTGAGATATATTCCAAGAAGTGGGATTACTGGGTCAAATAGAAATTACATTTTAAATTTTTGAGGAAGCACCATACTGTTTTCCACAGTGACTGCATGAGTCTGCATTCCCATCAGCAGTACATGAAGGTACCTTTTTATCCACATCCTCATCAGCACTTGTCATTTGTTGATTTGTTGATGATAGCCATTATGAATGGTGTGAGATAGTACCACATTGCCATTTTGATTTGCATCTCTTGGATGATTACTAACTTTGAGCATGTTTTCATATGTCTCTTGGCCTTATGTATGTCTTCTTTCAAAAAGTGTCTATTTTGGTCCTTTGCCCATGTTTTATTGGATTGTTTATCTTCCTTTTAAGTTATATGAGTTCCCTATAAATTTTGGAGATTAAACTCTTATTGAGATAATATGTTTTCCCCTGCAGTGGGCTTTCTTGTTGTTTTGTTGATGGTTTTTTTTTTTTCTGCGCAGAGCTTTTTATTTTGGTGTAGTCCCATTTGTTTATTTTCTCTTTAGTTTCCATTGCCCTGAGGGCTGTATCGGTAAAAATATTGCTATGACAAATATCTGATATTTTGCTGCCTATGGCTTCTATTAGGTTTCCCATTTTATGTTTAAGTCTTTTATCCATTTTTAGTTTATTTTTGTGAATGCTGTAAGTTGGTGATCTATTTTCATATTTTTGCATGCTGTCCAATTTTCCCAACACCATTTATTAAAGAGACTGTCTTGACTCCACTGTATGTTCTTGCTTTCTTTATCAAATAGTAATTGAGCATAAAGCCTTCAATTGATTTCTGGGTTCTCTGTTCTGTTCCATTTGCCTATATATCTGTTCTTGTGCCAGTATCGGGAAGTTTTGAGAACAGTGGCTTTGTAATATAGCTTGATATCTGGTGTTATGATTCCACCAACTTTGTTCTTTTTTCTCAAGATGGCTGCATCTATTTGGGGGTCTTTTTTTATTACAGATAATTTTTGAAAAGTTTGTTCTAGTGTCTTTGAAGTATGCCTTTGTTATTTTAATAGGGATTGTATTGAATCTATAGATCGCATTATGGACATTTTAATGATGTTGATTCTATCAATCCATGAACATGGTATATTCTTCCATTTGTTTATGTATTCGTCTTTCTCTTTTTTGAGCCTCTTGCAATTTTTTGAGGACAGGTCCTTTGCCTTCTTGTTTAAATTTATTCCTAGTTATCTTACTTGCTTTTGTTGCGATGGCAAATAGGATTGTGTGTTTGTTTGTTTTGTTTTTGTTTTTAGTTTCTCTTTATGTGAGTTCATTATTGGTGTATTAAAAATGTCATAGATTTCTGGGTGTTAGTTTTTTATCCTGCTACATTTCCAAATTCATTTATTAGTTCTAGTAGCTTTTTGATGGAGTCTTTAGGGTTTTCTTTTCTTTTTTTAAATATATTTTATTGATTTTTTACAGAGAAGAAGGGAGAGAGATAGAAAGTCATAAACATTGATGAGAGAGAGACATTGAACAGCCGCCTCCTGCACACCACACAGTGGAGATGTGCCCACAAGCAAGGTACATGCCCCTGACTGGAACCGAACCTGGGACCTTTCAGTCCACAAGCTGACGCTCTATCCACTGAGCCAAACCGGTCTCGGCGGGTTTTCTATGTACGTTGTTATGTCATCTGTGACTAATGACAATTTTACTTTTCTTTTTCAATTTGAATGCCTTTTATTTCATCTTCTTGTCTGATTGCTATACCTAGCACATCTAATACTATGCCTAACAGGGATGGTGAAAGTGGGCATCCCGGTCTTGTTCCTGTTCTCAGGGGAAATGGTTTAATTTTTGCCCATTGAGTATGATGATGGCTGTAGGTTTGTCATATAAGGCTTTTATTATCTTGAGGTATGATCCCTCGATTGCCACTTTGCTGAGAGTTTTGTTTTTTTTTTATCAGAAAAGAGTATTGGATTTTGTCAAATGCTTTTTCTGCATCAGTTGATATGATTATGTTTTTGTCTCTCAATTTGTTTATGTAATGTAACATGTTCACTGATTTGTGGATATTGTGCCAGCCTTGCATCTCTGTAATAAATTCCATTTGGTCATGGTGTATGCTATTTCTGACATAATGCTGGATATGATTTACTAAAATTTTGGAGTATTTTAGCATGTATGTTTTTCCAGGGATGTTGGGTTGTAATTCTCTTTCTTTGTAGCACCTTCATGTGGTTTGGGATTGAGGTAATATTGGCTTCATAGAATGAGCTTGGAAGTATGACTTTATCAAGATGGCTATAGCTATTGGGGGGTCTTTTTTCAATACAGATGAATTTTTGAGGAGTTTTGATTTGTTTGAAATAGTTTGATAAGGATAGATTTTAGTTCTTCTTTGAACTAAAACTCCCGTGAAGCTGTCTGGCTGTGGGATTCTGTTTACCAGAAGATTTTTTATTTGTTTATTTGTTTGTTTATGACTGCTTCAATTTCCTCCTTAGTTATAGGCTTGTGAGATGTTTTGATTCTTCTCCATTGAGTTTTTGAAGGTTGTATTTTTCTAGGAATATGTCCACTTCCTCTAGGTTATTTAGTTTGTCAGAGTAGAATTGTTCATATAATATTTTTAAATAATATTTGGTATTCTTGGGGGGTCTGTTTTTATTTCACCTCTTTCATATCTGATTTGTTTACTTGGATCCTTTCTCTTTGCTTCTTGGAGAGCCTGGGTAGAGGTTCTTCAATCTTGTTTATCCTTTCAAAGAACCAGATCTTGGTTTCATTGATCTTTTGTATTGTTTTTGGTATCTCTTATTTCATTTATTTCTATTCTAATATTTATTATCTCCTTTATTCTACTCAATCTGAGCTTTTTAAGTTGTAGAGTTAGATAATTTATTACCTTTTTTTCCCCTGTTTTTTGTTTGTTTGTTTGTTTGTTTTTGATAGGACTGTAATGCTACGAACTTTCCTCTCAGGACTACTTTCACTGTGTCCCATAAGTTTTACATTGTTGTGTTTTCATTGGCTTCTGTTATCAGGATGCTTTTCATTTCTTCTTTGGTCTCTTTGGTAACACGATCATTTTTAATATCAGGCTATTCAGCCTCCAAGTGTCTGAATTTTTTTTGATTTTTTTATTGTAGTTGATTTCTACTATTCTAAATCAATATTTCTAATGATCTAGTGAGTCATTTAGGATTACTGTTTCTTTGCTGATATTTTTATCTAGAGGATTTATCCAGTGGTTTCAGTGGGGTTGTAAAGTCCCCTACTATAATCTTATTGCTGTCAATCTCTCCCTTGATATCTTCCAGAGGTGTTTTCTTATGTATTTGGGTGCTTCTGCATAAGGTGCATATATATTTACCTGAGTTACATCCTCTTTTTGTATCAATCTCTTGGCTCAACTACAACAGAAGGATGTACACAATCCACACAAGACTGGGGGGAGGATGAGGAGAAGGATAACCTAGAGTGCCCAGCTTGGGTGCCTGTGAAAGCTGTGCCACAGGACCCTAAAGAATACCTACTACATTAGTACACTCTACAAATCCCAAGAGATATAGCATCTCTTCCTAATATGTAGAAAGAAACACAGGGAAGTTACCAAAATAAGGGGACAAAGAAACATATCCTAAATGAAAGAACAGAACAAAACTTCAGAAAAAAGAACTAAACAAAATGAAGATCAACAATCTACTAGATGCAGAATTTAAAGCATTGGTTACAAGGGTGCTCAACTAATGTAGGGGAAGAGTAGATAAACTCACTGAGAATTTCAACAAACAGATAGGAAACATTGAAAACAAAGATAGAAAACATAAAAAAGAACCACCAGAAATGACAAATACACTCACTGAAGTGAAGAATATATTACAAGGAATCAGTAGAGGAGTAGATGAAGCAAAGGATCAAATCAGAGATTTGAAAGTTAAGAAAGCCAAAAACACCTATCTCGACAGCAAAAAGAAAAACAAACGAACAAACAAACAAACAAAGACTCCAAGGAAATGAAGATCATAAAAGAAGTCTTTGGGATAAATTCAAGCCTACCAGCATTCACATCATGAGTGTTCCAGAAGGAGAAAAGATCTAGGAGAGCAAATAATTGAAAATCCATGTGAAAAAACAATGATGGAAAACTTTCCTAACCTAGTGAAGGAAATAGACATACAACTTCAGGAAGTGCAGAGAGTCCCAAATATAATAAACCCCAAAAAGCCCACACCAAGAAACATCAAGTTAAAAATAAAGATAGAATCTTAAAAGCAACCAGAGATAATCAGTTATTTATTTATAAGAAACTCCCGTAAGACTGTCACCTGATTTTTTTAAGAGAAACTTTGCAGGCCAGAAGGATTGGAAAGAAGTAGTCAAAGTGATGAAAACCAATGACCTACAACCAAGATTATTCTACCCAGCAAAACAATCATTTAGAAATAAACATATAAAGAGCTTCCCAGACAAAAAAAAACTAAGCCATTTCATTACCTCCAAAATAGTATTATAAGAAATGTTAAAGGTTCTTCTTTAAGAGCAACAATAAAATAGAAAAAAATGAATAATAAAATGGTAATAAATACTTATCTAATAATTTATTTAAATGCAAATGGATTAAATATTCCAATCAAAAGGCATATGGAGACTGCATTGATAACAAAACAAGACCCTTACATATGCTATCAACAAGAGACTAACTTCAGAGCAAAAGAAACACACACACTAAAAGTAAAAGAATGGAAAAAGTTATTTCATGAAAATGAAAACAAACAAACAAACAAAAGCTGGGATAGCAATGCTTATACCAGACACTGTAGATTAAAAAATAAACAAATAAGCAGAACAGAAATAGAATCAAAGAGAACATTTTGATGGTTGTAAAATGGGAGAGGATTGGAGTGATAAATGAAAAAGATGAAGGGATTACAAAGAACAAACTGGTAATTATTAGAATAGTTAAGTACAGCATAAGGTATATAGTCAATAATATTATAAAAAGTATGTATGGTGTCAGATGTACCAGGTTAATCAGAATTATCACTTAGTAAACTATAAAATGTCTAATTGTTGGGTTGTACACCTGAGACTAATATAATATTGTACTTCAACTATAACTGAAAAATTAAAAAAAAATAAGGTTAAGAAATAGAACAGGACAAAACAGAGTTATAAACATATTTAATTGGTGTATTATTTTTAAGTAAAACATATAGAAAATAAAATATCATTCCAATGAAAAAAATTAAAAATGAATTGTTGAGTTTCTACCATAACCATACTTCTTTAGCTTAAAAATTTATTTTTAAAGAAGAATCAAGGTAAGGATACTAATGCATTACTGGACTCCAAAAGTTTTTCAAGGAGTATCTTGCTACCACTGGTCTTGAACCTCAATCCCCTGCCAACCTCAGTATAAACAGTCACACAGCCACTTATAAACAAAATGGTCCCCCCAGCAGATATCCACTGTAAATCCCTGGAGCCTGTGAAAGTTATCTTATTTGGAAAGAGGGTCTTGGCAGAGGTAATTAAGTTAAAGATCTTGAGAAAAGGTCATTTTGATAAACCCTGAATCCAATGAAAAATGTTTTTATGAAGGACCTACCTAGGAGAACAGACACACAGAGGACAAAATTGTGTGGTGATAAAGACAGAGATTGGAGTGATGTAGCCATAAACTGAGGAATCCAGGAAATGCCAACAGCCACCAGAAGCTGGAAGAGACAAGGAAGAATTCTCCCTAAAGCCTCCAGAGGGAGTATGGCCCTTTTTTGCTGGTACCTTTTTTTCAGAGTTTTTTCATCCAGAACTGTGAGAGACTACATTTCTATTATTTTAAAGCACAAAATTTGTGATAATTTACTAAAGCTGCCATAGAAAACTAGAACATCTATATGTCTTTGCTTAGTTAATCCCATTTTACCTTTCTCCTGATACAAGCTAGAATTCTAAGCATTTTGGTTTTTCCCATCCTCAGCAATAATTATTCATCTCACTTTCATCTTCCTCCTATGGCATGTTATTATGTTTTTATAATACTTCTTATATTCCACTATGTACCTCCATATTCTGCCTCAGTGCCTATCTAATTATTACAATAGAGTCAGCATAGCATAAATATTTCCTGTATAATTATGGAAGTGTGATCCATTAATGCTGGAATAGGGCCATTACTTATAGTACCAGTTACTAACTTCCTGAATATTTGGCTACTTATTTAGAAGTCAGTGCCTTAAAATGAGGTAAATGGATGGCTTGATGGATTAAGAGTTACAGGAAAAGAGAGATTAAAAAGGAATTTTAAAACTACAGTTACATTAATAGCTTGCTAATTAACTAAATATATCTAAAACCCAATTGCCACATTTTAAAATTTATTTATATCAGACATGATTCATAAAAGCACAGAGCTCTAGGATACATATTGAATAATTCGAATCTGACATTCTGGAAAAGGCAGAAGTTGGGGACAGTAAAAAGATCAGTTGTTGCTAGATGTTGGGAAAGGGGAGGAACACTGTGTTTTTAGGGTTAAAATAATCTGATACTATAATGATAGATATACCATTATATCTTTGTCCAAACTCTTAGAATGTACAATGTCAAGTGTGAATTCTAATGTAAACTATGGATTTTAGATGATTATGATATTAAATGTATAATCATGATTGTAACAAATGTACCACTCTGGTGAGAGATGCTGATGAGTTGTCTGTTTCTGTGCCTTCCTCTCAATTTAGCTGTGAAACCTAAAACTGCTCTAAAAATTAAAGTCATTAATAATAATGAAAAGTTGGTGGGCATGAGCAGATGTTAAATATTAAGGAATAGGTCTCCTGTAGCAGAGTCAGAAGTACCAGGATAAGTCATTCAGTGGCATATCTCCTTGAGCCCTCAGTCAGTTCACAGAGGCTATTGTCTAGCATAGTGAGCATATGGATAGTAGATAAGATGGCTTTAGGTGCAAGAATCCAAACTTTCATTATTTCTAATGCCATGGAGAAAATGCAGGCAACTATCCTTTCAATAGATGGAGAAATTAAGGCCTCAAACAGCCACGTTCTTCTTGAGAGCAAATCACTTTGCCTCTCTGAAGCAATTTCTCATCTGTAAAAGAAAGGGTTACTGCCAACCCTAAGAAAGTTCCAACCCTAAGTCCCCTTTCAAAAATGCTTCCTATTGCTTGTCATGTGCTTGTACTAGAACATTACTTCCTTGATGCCCTCTCAGGAAACCAGGAGGGAGACACTGTTGGACCACCCAAACTTGATGTTTATCGTGTGGAAATTGTCTGCTTTATGTTATTCTGTAGCATAGTTCCACATGCCTACAAATAAGCCCATTTGTCAAAGTATGCCAATTGTTGCATACTTGTGCTTAAAAATCTACTTTAAGAAACTCCTTTTTAATCGTGCCTAATTTCTGTTTTTCATGTGAGAAAAATGTTGTTTATAACTTCAAGCTTTAGAAATTAATTTTAGAAAATAAAGTCCAAAGTACTTTGGAAAGAAGAAAACTTATTTTGTACCAATATATATATATATATATATATATATATATATATATATATATATATATATCCCACTTGAGACAAACATTAAAATATATTTAATTTCCCAAAGAAACCTTTGAGAAAAAACATTAAAAAATAGAGTATGCTTAGAAGAGAAATTATGTTTCAAGCTAGTGCTCTAATTTCTCTTCTATATATTATAGTTTAAAGTATTACATATGTCTTCTTTTTCCCTTGATTGACCCCCCACCTCTCCCATTTCTCCAGGACAAGCCCTACCCCCGCCCCAATGTCCAAATCCATTGGTATGCTAATATGCATGCACACAACTCATTTGGTTGATTTCTTTACTCCCCCCTTCTCTGCCTTCTCTCTGAGGTTGGACCATCTGTTCAGTGTTTCTTTATCTCTGGATCTATTTTTGCTCATCAGTTTAAGTTGTTCATTATATCCTACATATGAGTGAGAGATCATGTGATATTTATCTTTCTCTGACTGACTTATTTTTCTTAGCATAATGCTATTCATACTGTTGCAAATGGTAAAATTCCCTTCTTTTTATAGCAGCATAGTATTCCATTGTGTAGATGTACCACGGTTTTCTCATCCAGTCATCTGCTGACAGGCACCTAGGCTATTTCCAAATCTTAGCTATTATAAATTGTGCTGCTATGAACATAGGTATATATATATATATATTTTTTTTCTGATGGTGTTCCTAGTTTCCTAGGATATATTCCTAGGAGTGGGATTAGTGGTTCAAATGGGAGTTCCATTTTTAGTTTTTTTAGGAAACTCCATACTTTTCTTCACAGTGGCTGCACCAGTCTGCCTTCCCACCAGCAGTGCACGAGGGTCCCTTTTTCTCCATATCCTCAACAGCTCTTGTCACTTGTTGATTTGTTGATGATAGTCATCTGACAGGTGTGAGATGGTACCTCATTATTATTTTGATTTGCATTTCTCAGATGGTTTTTTACTTTGATCATGTTTTCCTTTGTCTCATGACCTTCTGTATGTCCTCTTTCAAAAAGTGTCTGTTTAGGTCTTTTGCCCATTTTTCTATTGGATTGTTTATCTTCATTTTGTTAAGTTCTATGCGTTTCCTGTAAATTTTTGGAGATTAAACCCTTATTTAAGATAGCATTGGAAAATATCTAACATCCTGGTGGTCCGATGCTGAAATTCATGCAAGTGGTGTAGCCCTTGCAGCCCAGGTTGGCCCTTTCAGCCCGGCTTCATCTGTAAGGTTGTCTGGTCATTGTGTTGTTCAGTCTAATTAGCATACTATCTCTTTATTATATAGGATATTTTTTAAAGGGATAGTAGGCATAAAAGAAAAACAGGATGGTCATCTGGTTTGTCTAATTTTATTCACACAGAGTAGACATGGGTTAAAATTAATCTAAGTGCTGACCCTGGATGGATTCCTAGGGTTAGTGCTCCCTGGAAAAGTCCTCATTAGTCTCAGAATTGAAACATAGGAATAAAATTTCCAAAATTATACAGGCTTATCTAAGATAGGCTATTGTGGAGGAACTATGAGCCTGAGTCAATTCCTAAGTTATTTAATTGTTTAGCAAATGTAGTGAATAATTCTCTGTATTAAAGACCTGTTTCAGGTCCTGTAGAGTTTACAAAGATGAACTAGATAAATCATACTGTTACTAGAAACCTGGTGCATGAATTCTTGCACAAGTGGGGTTTGGCTGGCCCACCCTGCTCATTGGCCAGCCTGTCTGGCCCTCAATCAGGGTAAGGGGGGTGTGTAATTTGGAGCATAGCTGGCCATGGTTAGGGGCCATGGTGGTTTTGCAGGATGGCCCTACCCCATAGTTGAACTCCCAATTGAGGGGACAATTTACATATTAGCCTTTTATTATATAGGATGAGAGGCCCAGTGCATGAATTCGTGCCCCTTGAAAGGAACTGTGGGCCGTGAGACTGCAGTTAGTACAGAGGTGGTTCTCAGCCCGTCCTCCACTGCTCCCGCCTGGCCCCTCCCACTTGGCCCCTGGTCCTATCTGCTTGCAGTGTGTGAGATGGGGCCAAGGCTGGCAGTATGCACCGGAGCAAAGACTTTTCAGAAACCACCAGAGGCTCACCTGAATTACAGTGACCAGAGCCCCGCCTTGGTCTGGCACTCTCACTCACCTGTTCCACCATCCCACCATGGCCGAAGCCCACCATGTTCCATATGTATCCCCCTGGTGGTCAGTGCATGTCATTGTGACCAGTTGTTTGGTGTCCATAGTTCCACTGTTCTATCTCTTTGCATATTAGTGTTATATATATATATATATATATTTGATCTGTAGTTAGAGAATGCATATAAGGGAGAATCAGTCACACTCTCTGCCAAACACTTTCAATCTGTTATCTTATTTAATTTCAAAACAACCTCATCTTAATTTTAGAGATGAGAAATATGAGACAGAATGATTAAATAATCATGGTGCCATTGCTGGCAAGTAGTAGAGCCAGCAATACATATTCTCTATATCATTATCATGAGAATTCCCTAAGAGATATGCAGTATTAACCTTTGTGATTTTTTTTAAATTAGGTTTATGGTTAGATTGATGTGTTCAAAGTAACTCTAGTTTCCCTATCATTATTCATTGTTTCTTTGAACATGCTTCTGACAGACAACTTAGAGCTGTCACTACATTCATTTGTTTACTGAGCTTCTTCTTTATGCTACATAAATAACCAGGTGCTTCAGATATATGTACCACTGAGTAAAACTAGTAAAAATACCTGTTCCCTAGGAGCTTAAATTCTATGTAGGGGGTCATGGAAAATAATACAAAAATAATAAAGAAGTAAAGTAGATAGCATATTGAAAATTAGTAAACATATGGCAAAAATGAAAAAAAATAAGCAGGATAAGGTGATCTAGAGTTCTAGGAGTTAGGGCAAGAATCATGCTACATGTGTGATCATGCCATTAAGAAGGTGAAATCTGAGCAAAAACCTGATGGGAGTGAGGGATTTGATGAAGCTGAGTCAGAGAAAGGGGCTATTAGAACAAATATCTGAGGCAAACGTGTCCAGATTATTTTAATGTTAAGGAAGCCTGTATTACTGATTCTGAGTGACTGAAAGGGAATCTAGGAAGACAAGGTCAATGTGGAGGGACTGTAATTAAAGACACTTTAGTTCATTGCATGGGCTTTGACTTTTACTCTGGGTTATATGGTGAGATGTTGCAGAATTTTGACAAAAGCTATGATATGACAAGTTTTTCAGAGATTATTTTTTTCTATCACGTTGACAAAATATGTACAGAGAGGTAGGATAGGGTTGAAGCAGTAAGACCTTATTCATTGACCCTTAAAATAAAAGGTGAGAGGTATTAGTGGCTCAGACAAGCATGGTAGTAGTGAAAAGAATGGGAACTGATTAGGTTCTGGATATTTTGCAGACATTGATTCAAAAACTTGGAAATGAATTTTATATATGGATTTGAGAGAAAAGAAGTATATGCGAAAAACACTAAGTTTTTTTTTGTTTTGTTTTGTTTTTCACCTGAAAGCTGGAAGAATGAAGTTTCCATTAGAAAAAAATATGATTGGGAAGAAAAACCAAAATTTGTTTTTCTAATATGCTGAGTTTGAAATACTTATTAGACCTCTGTATTAGTTGTCTACTAATGTATGACAAATTACCACAAAATTAGCAAATAAGAAATAACACACAATTATTATCTCACATTTTCAACGTCCATATGGTTTATCTGTTTAGGGTTTCACAATGTCAAAATCAAGACCTCATCCAAACTGGTTATTATCTGTAGGCTCTGGGAAATAGTAATCCATTTTTAGGTTCATTCAGGTTTTTCACAAAATTCAATGCCTTATGGTTGTAGGACTGTTTCTTATTTTCTTGCTGGCTGGTATCAAAAAGGTGACTCTCTAGTCATTGTTCTTGATGTTTCTATCTATCTTCAAACACAGAAATGTTCCATCACATCCTTCTCTTGCCTCAATTCTCTCTGATTTTCTCTTCTGTTGCCAGCTTGAGAAAGCTCTCTGCTTTCAAATATATATTGGGATATATATTCCCAATATATCACTTTCACTTGGATAATCTTTCTTTTTACAATAGTAGAACATAATCACAGGAGTAGCCTTGGTGGTAGGAGAGGATAAAATAATGTATGCCATGGCAGTCATTTTAAAATCCTTACTATCACCCAAGTGTTTATATTAAATAGTAGTTCTATATGTGAATCTGGAATTTGAAAATGAGTTGTCAGGTGAATATTGTAGGTGGTACTTAAAGCCTTGATGTCTATCTCCTCTACATCCTCCTCAAGCAATTAGAAGGGAGTTGTTAGGTGGCACTCGCCAAATGTCTGTCACAAGATTAGACATTCTAGTTCCAAAAAATTAACTAAAGGAAACATTTCAGTGACTTTTTTTTGTTTTATTTGTTTGTTTGTTTGTTTTGCTTTTAAAGTAATATTTTTTTAAAGTTAACATGTACATATATAGGAAACTGAAAAACACAAGCAAAGAACAAAGCCATCCATAATCACAAGCAGTTTACAGTCTGATGTGTCCTTCTAAATCCTGTATATCTACACAACTAAGCTTCCATTTTTATGTAATTAAGATGGTTTAGTTATGTATCATGCTTTCTCACACATCATGAATATTTACCATTTCAAAGTCTCAAAGCTATGAGTATTATATGATAACCAAGAATACCCTACATCAACTCAATTTGGAAGAAAATGTAATCCTGCCTTACTTGGTGACAAAATTTCATAAAGGACAAAAATAGCGACAGACCTCTAGATAAAAGACATTCACAAAGTTACAATTAAGATACTGCATTCCCTTAATGTTCCATTAAATGATACACAAAGAAGAGTATACAAAGTATAATGCTCCTAAGAGAATTATGACTTATACTTTAAAATATTAGCAGGGAGGCAGCCTAAAGAGATGCACTCACATCCATGGTTATCACCACAATGTGAATATGAACACATCCACACCCACCCCTCACATGAACAAGTTCTGATGTCTATTTCTAAGATGGTTCAACAAATCCATGGCCAAGATGCCTCTTTTCTAACAATTATAACAAAACTATATTTACAAATTGGTTAATTCACTAGCTCCATTTGTTATCACACATTGTCACCTAGTGACTTATTTTCTTGGACGTATTTGCCTGGAATGTCATACATACAATAATAATATATATATATATATTTTTTTTTCTTTTTGGCTTAGAAATTTTGGTCACATAAGAAATCTACTCCAACCTCAGTAGCAGACTGTGGATGGCCCTTAAAATGTCTATTTGGTCAATCCTAAATGCATACTTTACTCACCACTTTAAATAGACCTACATCAAATAAAATTTACCTTCAATATATATTATTACAAGAAAAGATGATCAGATCTGGACTAAAATTCAGCATCCACAAAAGCAGAAATCAGGCTGCTCAGTGAGACTTATATTGAGCATATGCAGATGGAATACTAAGTACTCAAGGAGAAAGCACTAAGACCTACATCACTTATCTGCTGGTGAATTAATTAACCTGAAGCTTGACTAATGGGAAGCTATTTTGCTATTAAGAGTGATTAATTAACAAATTCTCCTACTTAGGAATTAGTGCTTATATATTAATATAAAATGTGTATATATAAATTGCACTGTTAGGAATGATTATTTAAAATATTATTTTCAGGTTGTTTTAATAAAGTTTAAGTGATTTAAAATAAAAGCAAAGAAACTGTTTCTCCTGAAAGTTTTAGGGGCTAATAATGAATAGTCCCCATGGGTATGTTAAATTGACATTCAACAGAAAAGGAAATAGAGACAGGTGACACTTTTCTTGTCAAAATCGTTAGGCTTAATGCTAGAGTTAACAGGGCAAATGAACTGTAGAAGCAATTGTGAACCACACTTTTGTCATATGACATAATCCCTATCTAAGCAATGTGAATGAGATAGGTGGGATGGAAGGGGGAGGGGATTGTGAATAGCTGCCTGATCATTTCTTTTAAACTTAATTCAACTTGAATTAGGATTGAAAGGAGAAAGAATGTCTTGTACTTTTGGATGAATAAATGTTGTTGAATCAGATCTTAAAATTGACTTTAACATACTTAACAGCATCCAGACATCTAAAGGAAGATTACTTTGATGGTAATGAAACTGACATTTGTGTTCAAGAAAAGCAGATTTCTTGGCCTGAAGGTGATTGTGGGGTGAGACTCAAGGAGAAAAAGCAGTTTATTTCCTAATAGTTAAAAAATTGTCCTGAAGGAGAAAGAATATATCAATTTACCATTATATAAAAAGTAAGGTTATAATGAAATTATAAATTGGAATTGGAATTTCCAAATTTCATTGGAAATTAAGAGCAACTAAAGAATTTAAGATAAATTCAAGAATGTTCTTTCTAAAAAATTGAATTTTTTTCTTGAAGTATTAATCAAAAGTATTTTGATCAATATTTCCCCTTTGTTCTATAGAAAGTGAATTTTGTTCTTGCTCAGTTTTTATTTCAGAATCTTAAACTTAACTAGACAATTCAGACTATGTAATTTTTCAGACGGATTTGATGAAGATTCTATGAGTCTATCAAAAAAGAGAGTTTTATTATAAATTGATTTCATTATATTTGATTCTTCAATCCTCTTAAGTAGTAGGGGTCACTGTGTTAGTAGATAAAAGTTAAAGTGTTTTGTTTTTTTAAGGTCTATCTTCTATTCTATCTAATAAAAGAGTAATATGCAAATTGACTGTACCTTCACTACACCCACTAGCCACACCCAGTAGCCATGCCCACCAGCCCATCAGTGCAAATATGCAAATTAACCTAACCAAGATGGCTACGGCCACAGAGAGACCAGAAGAGAGGCTTGGGTTGCCCTTGGCAATGGAGGAAGCCAAGCTTTCCCCACACCTTGGCCTGCTGAGGCCTCTGTTTAAGGCAACAAAGTTTCAATTGTAGAAGATAAATAAATCCAGATACAAGGACCTCTGCTTGGGTAGCTGGGGGTATGTGGCCAGCCTGCAAACCACCACAGGCTCCTCACCCCAAGGGAACACCCACTCTGATCCAAAATACCCTTCAGGACAAACTAGCTGGCCCCCACACATGCAGCAGGCCTCTATTCTATCTAATAAAAGAGTAATATGCATATTGACTATTACTCAAACACACAAGATGACTGCTCCCATATGGTCAAAAGATCCTGGGCCCATGTGGACACAAGATGGCCAGCACAAGATGGCCAACAAGGGAGGGAAGTTGGCAGGGACCAGGCCTGCAAAGGAGGGCAGTCAGGGGTGACCAGGCTCACATGGGAGGGCAGTTAGGGGCAAATTGGCTGGCAAGGGAGCAGTTAGGCATCAATCCAGTTGGCAAGGGAGTGGTTAGGGGGTGATTAGGCTGGTAGGCAGAAGTGTTTAGGGGCAATCAGGAAGGCAGGCAGGTGAGCAGTTGGGAGCCAGCAATCCTGGATTGTGAGATGGATGACCAACTGCCCGTTTAGGCCCGATCCTACCTGGGCAGTCAGACATCCCTTAAGGGGTCCCATATTGGAGAGGGAGCAGGCTGGGCTGTAGGACACCTCCACCCCCTGTGCCTGAATTTAGTGCACTGGGCCTCTAGTCCATTATAATATTCCATGTGAGGGACTGCTAGTTTTTCACAAAATTTCTCCCATTTCCTCAAAGGAATAGAACCCTACATTTTAGCTTTATCTCATAGTTACTCACACTAACGACTTCATTTTACTGCTTCCTTTATAGATAGCTTAAACAAAATTGGGTCAATGTATTGTAAGCAAAGTTAGCATGTGACAATTTTCCTAAATCTGAGAGAGAGCTGCTTACACCTGTTTTGTTTTGTTTCCTTTTTATTTTGTCCTTCGTACTGACACAATGTCTGTTGATGAGAGAAATTCTTGGATCCTGAGTTGTCTTAAAAATAAAAACTATCACTGATAAAGAAACAAGATAGAAGAAGAGTAGATCTTAAGCATTCTAAACATGTACCTTCACACACATACACACACAAGAATCTAAGTAAGGTGATGGATATGCTAATTAGCTTGCTTGTGGTAAATATTTTACAGTGTATATTTATATCAAATAAGTTTTTACACCTTAAAGCATACAATTTTAGTTGTCAACTATACTTCAGTAAAGTTGGGAAGAAAACAAAGATAGAAGGAGCCTGAATCTCTGGGAACTTTGTGAAGTAGAACTCTACTGCCTGTATCCAGACTTTATTTTTATGAGAGAAAAAGAAATACTTTTATACTACTGGATACTCAATTCTACACTGATATATAACTATATGATTAAACTAAAGCTGGGGGGCTGAGGGTGGGTCCAGATGCACCATGCAACATGTACCTGCTGCTTCCCTGGCTGAGATGAAAGGACTGGGGGACTTCAATGGGGTTGAAGGGACTGGGCACCACCATCTTCTGGCTATGGGAGCCACCATCTTTGTGACAGGGTGATAGTCAATTTGCATACTCCCTCTTTATTAGATAGGATATCTATTTGACCTTGGAAACACAATTATAGAATACTATAAGTTACCTTAACATGTATAAAAACCAGAGGTTTTTCTCTTATTGAGCCTGTGGGATGACTTATATTTAGAGTGACCTGAGATTGACATTATTATTTTTGTTTAAAAATATATGTAATAGAAAACAAAGAAAAAATTATTCTAATAATGGTATTAGAATAAAATGGGCTTTTAATATGATATCAAAACATTCATATTTGTATTTTGGCTTACATAGTCAAAATAGAATGCTAGAGAATTAGGGAGTAAAAAACAAAGCAATTAATGACAACTTTTTATGTATGTAGATCTGTAAGAATGCATTCATGAATTTATCTTTGGTATTTCAAGCATTATCAAGCTAATACTATGGATAATTTACAACTCTCCTTGATTAAATCCCAGTTAAATATTTATTCTGATGACATATTAATTGCATCTATAAAATATATTAATAATAGTACAACCTATAGTTAGTAGACAATAATCATTGTTGGTTAATAAAAAGGTAAGCAGTCAGAGAGCTGAGTGTATCTTGGTGATTTTCTCTAACATTTTAAATAATAGAGAGACACTGAGACTTTGTGGACAAGAATGATTTTTATTGATATATAGATGCGTCACTGGGCTGGCCCTTTTTAGCACTTCAAAACTTAGCCTGGCCTAAGGTGTTCAGGGAGATGAATGATTGCTTTCAATGAATTGTAGTTGGGGAAATAGGAGACTTCCTTTAAAGCATACAAATATAAATAGTACATGTTACCTTGGAGTCAGAGAGTGTTAAGTGTTCTGTGGTTTTCATGTGAACTTGAGTCAAGAGCATTTGTTTCGGCTGTACTTAGTGAAACTGGCTAGAGGAAGGAATCATCATCTTGTGGTCAGACAAACTGAAGATAGCTGAGTTCCTCAGCTTTGGCACCATTGACATTTTTGGCTGGGTTATTCTTTCCTGTGGGGGATGTCAGTGTACCATACGATGTTTAGAAATTCCTCTGCCCTTTATCCACTATCTATGCTAATAGCATTCTCCCCCACCCGCACCACACACACACACACACACACACACACACACACACACATTGTGACTACCAAAAAAAGTCTGACATTTGGCATTCTATGCAGAAGGTATATTTGCCTTTGACCAAGAACCGTTAGAATTTTCAGATAAGGAATTGGCTTAGTCTGCAGCCACATTTCATGAAATGAGTATAATCTGTAGAATTAAAAAATACATTGAAAACAAAAATCAATTAATTCTTTTCAAGTGCTTGGCAACAATGTTGCTTATAAACTAATAAGAGGTTTTCTTTTGTATATTTTCAATAATTAAAATCATAGCAGAATGGCTCACTTTACACAATTATTAGTATCAGAGATTAGTAAAAGCATGCTAGTATATATACTTATTAAGAAAATAAGTAAAAGATAAAATAGTATTTATTGTTCATAAGTAGTAGGATGTTAGAGAATGTCATTGGACTAGAGTGAATAATGGTATCAGCATAAAAATGAATATAATTGCTAAGATACCTAAATCTTGCTTAATGGTGTCAAAATCAGAGCAAATGTGAGGAAGACAAACAAAACTTAACTGATAAACACATATTTAAAAAAGGGGGTGTAGGAGATAAACCAAGATGATGGCATGGGTGAACACCTTAACCGCTGCCTCGCACAACAATTTCAAAACTACAGCTAAAAGACAGAATGGAACTCATCCAGAACCACAGGAAAACTGGCTGAGTGGAGATGCTACACCTAGAAGGAAAAAGAGGGGCTCATGGAGACTCAGAGGAGCTGCAAAAAGCTGAGGTACGGAGACAGGAGAGTGGAGAGAATGTGCGGCAAAGTGGTTGGCTACCTTCCTCAAGTGTGAGGGAGATGGAAACTATTACATGCAGTGAACCCCAGTTCTAGGCAAGACTCATATGGGGGGATTCTGGACTGTCGGGAAAAGAGAGGAGTGCACAGAAACTAAGGGAAGCCATGAAAGGCAGAGGTCTGGATGCCTCCACGTGAGTGCATGCAGAGAGGGCTGCAGCTATTACCAAGGGACACTGAGACCCAGGGACCTCAAAGGGCAGAGTTGACAGGAAGCCAACACTGTCTGCTCAGCTCTAGACTCTGCCCAATCCAAGCCGAACACAGAGCCTTTTGCAATTTTGGAAGTCTTGTCTCATAAGACTAACTCCAGCACAGAAGTTCTCCCGGTTTAGACATAGCTAATCCTCATAGCCAGTTAGCTTGGAGGTCAATTCCCCCCAATGATACCAACAACATTCAAGACTTAACTACAACAGGGTTGTACACACAGTCCACAAAGGGGTGCACCAAGAATGTTCACCTCAGGTAACTGGGGAGGCAGATCTATGAGGCCATATAGGATAACTAGCACACAAAGCTACTCTACCAACTCAGGGAAGCAGAGAAAAGGTGGAGACAAAGGAACAGATCACAAAGGAAAGAAATGGAGAAAAATAAATAACTGAATATAGAGTTCAAAATCATGGTTATAAGGTTTTTCAAGAATTTCCTAAAAAAGATTGATAAATTTAGTGAGATCCTTGAGGATATGAAAAAGGACCAACTAGAAATTAAACATACACTGACTAAAATAAAATGTGTGTGTGTGTGTGTGTGTATGTATATATATATATGTGTATATATAT
>JAAGEH010000286.1:45332277-45348741 GCA_011751065.1 Lasiurus cinereus | reverse complement strand
ATATTATACAGAGACCTAACAGCAGACTAGAGGAACACAAGAATCAACTCAAAGATGTGAAATACAAAGAAGCTGAAAACACTCACCTGGAAAAGCAAAAAATAAATAAATAAATAATTTCCAAAAATGTAAAGATAGTGTAAGGAGCCTCTGGGACAACTTCAAGCGTATCAACATCAGAATTATGGGGTGCCAGAAGAAGTGAGAGAGCAAGATACTGAAAACCTATTTGAAGAAATAATGACTGAAAACTTACCCCACCTGGTGAAATAAATGGATTTACAAGTCCAGGAAGCACACAGAACCCCAAACAAAAGGATTTCAAAGAGGACCACACCAAGACACATCATAATTAAAATACCAAGAGCAAAAGACAAAGAGAGAATATTAAAAACAACAAGAGAAAAAACAGTTCATTACCTACAAGAGAGCACCCATTTGACTGTCAGCTGATTTCTCAACAGAAACTATGCAGGCCAGATGGGAGTGGCAAGTAATATTCTAAGTGATGAATAGCAAGAACCTACAACCAAAATTACTGTACCCAGCAAAGCTAACATTCAGAATTGAATGACAGATAAAGAGCTTCACAGATAAGAAAAAACTAAAGGAATTCATCAACACCAAACCAGTATTACATTAAATGCTGAAAGGCACTCTTTAAGAAGAGGAAGAAGAAAAAGGTAAAAATAATAATTGTGAACAACAAATACATATCTATCAATAAATCAATCTAAAATCAAGTGAATTAGAAATCTGATGAACAGAATAAACTGGTGAATATAGTAGAATCACGGGTATAGAAAGGGAGTGGACTGATAATTCTCAGGGGGAAAGGGGTGAGGCGGGTGCTGGAAGAGACTGGACAAAAATCATACACCTATGGATGAGGAAAATGCGGGGGGATAAGGGCAAAGGGTGGGGGGGAACCTGGTGGAGGGGAGTTGGGGAGGGGAAGACGAACAATTATAATAATCTGGACAATAAAGATTTATTAAATTAAAAAATAAAGAAGGGAGTGGAAATATTGGAGTAATATTCCATTTATCCCTGATTCTATTTGTCACCAAATTATTAAGTGCATAATCATCCTGATGATAGGGTTTAGTTCCATCCTATTTCAATGTTTTAGTTTAGTTTGCAAATATATCTTACTTGGAATATTGCTTTTTCTACTAGTAAATGAGTTTTCTGCTTCCAAATATATTTTTTGAAAAGCAATTTTGGATCATGACATTTTCTTGATGTAAACTTACATTATTAACTCCCTGTCCCCAAGGGGGAAAAAAAAGTAAGACCTTTGACAGTAAATATGTTTAAAATTTTTAATCCAGACCCTGCCTACTCTTGCTATCTCATCTCCCACTACTATCCCACAGGCTCAGATATCTCAACCATGCTATTTTAGAAGTTCTTAGAAGGTGTCAGGCTTTCTTTTATCTCTGTGACCTTACTTATGCTTTTTCCTCAGTCTGGTTTATTCTCTTCCTTTTGCCTGATTTGACTTCATTTTAAAATACATACATGTCACTTGATTCTTAGTGAAAAGGTCATCTTCTCTGTCTGGAATATTCTTGTTGTACCAAGTCATTCTCCTAATGTTAACTGCACTTCGATTTATTGTGTACCACCTTCACAGTTCTTATTCCTTTCAGTCTTCCTAACAATTTCATATGACCTACATTAAAGTGTTTAATATGTTGTATTGCATAATCCTGTCCATAAGTGGGATCTTACCGAGCTTCTCTCTTTCCCTCTGTTCTCCTTTGAGAACATGTAGGTGGTGAAGTTTATTCTGATTGTCTTTCTCAGGTGCCTTCTCCAGTACCTTTTTAGTCCTGTATATCCTTGCAGCTGCCAACAATCAGTGAAAATTTCTGTGTCACAGATACCATAAGAGTCCCATACCCAAATTTCTTGCCCTACCAACTCTTCTGGATCCCTAACTATTTTTCCCAGACCTCTGCACTAGACTCTGGAAAACAGAGCAGAATGACAAAAACAGAACATCTGGAGAGTTCAAATCCTGGCTCTGATATTTACTCACTATATGATATTGAACAAGTAATTATCCATAAAATATGACTACTAATGGATTCACCTCAAAAGGTTTTTATGAAGATTAAATAACTAAAATACAGAAAGCAATTAAAACCTGGCACACGTTAAGTGTGCTATCATTACTTGCTATTCTTTTATATAAAGATGTTACTTAAGAGCAAGTTAGCAGGTTGCCAGTGGGGAGGAAGGTTGGTGAGCTGGGTGAAAAGGATGAAGGCATTAAGAAGTACAAATTGGTAGTTACAAAATAGTCACAGGGATATAAAGTATAGCATGGGGAATATATAGTCAATAATACTGTAATAACCATGTATGGTGTCAGGTGCATACTTGAATTAAGAAGTGTATACTTCTTACACTTTGTAAGTTATATAACTGTTTAACCATTATACTTGACACTTAAACTAATATAAAATCTATAATAATGAAAGCATAATATGCTAATTAGATAGGACAGCTGAAAGACCTTCTGGATGTTCAGTGGCAGGAGCCGAGGCAGAGGCGATTAGAAGTGATCAGGCAGGCAGGAGAGTGGTTAGGTGCAATCTGACAGTCAGTCATAGTAGTTAGGCGTGACCAGGCAGGCAGGTGAGCGGTTAGGAGCCAGTGTTCCCAGATTGTGAGAAGGATGTCTCACTGTCAGTTTAGGCCCAATCCCACAGGCCTAACTGGCAGTAGGACATTTCCCAAGGGTTCCTGGATTGCAAGCGGATGCAGGCCTGGCTAAGGGACACCCCCTATGCACGAATTTCATGCACTGGGCCTCTAGTAATTAATAATATCAACTGAAATAGAGGAATAAAATAAATGAATAAATATATTGCCTCAGAAGAAAGTCATGCAAGCTGCTCAAATGGGTTAAGAGTACAGAAAGTACAGTTTAGCCAAACCAGTTTGGCTCAGTGGATAGAGCATCAGCCTGCAGACTGAAAGGTCCCAGGTTCGATTTCGGTCAAGGGCATGTACCTTGGTTGCGGGCACATCCCCAGTGCATGCAGGAGGCAGCTGATTGCTGTCTCTCTCTCATGATGTTTCCAACTCTCTATCCCTCTCCCTTCTTCTCTATAAAAAATTAATAAAATATATTTAAAAAAAAAGAAAGTACAGTTTAGTAGAGAGCATAGCATAGTGATTTGCTAACACTCAAAGCTGAGCTATTTTAGTTCTATGACTTGGGGTGAGTGACGTATACTCTCTGTGCTTCAGTTTCCTAATGTACTAAATAGAGACTGCTATTCTTATTTCATTGGGTTTTTGTAACAATTAAATGAGTTAATTGGTGTTAAGTACTTAGAATTTGCAAAAAGTTAGCTAATTTGTTATTATTAAATTAGGATGGAAGGCATTTTTACACTCATGCCTATACAGAAATATGTCTCATGTGGACCCTCCTTCACTCAGTATTTCTAATTTTCTTCAAATTCAACCCTTATTTTTTCACTTTGGTACTCCCCCATTTGAAATTTTCCCTCTTATTTCTTCCAGCATTTAGAAACCTTGAGTAGCATTACACACTTCAGCCAGATGAGTTCTAGAGGAGAATGGTCTTTTCTGGATTAATGATGATTGAATGATTTGGTTTCTCTAATTCCTATTTAATTTCCAGATATAGTTGTGGCCTGGCCTTTACTGAGAGTCCCCAAGAAAAAAGCAAATCTTAAAAATCTAAATTTGAAAAATTTTTAAGAGTCAACCTAGCTAACCCCATCCCATATTGAGAAAAGAGGGTTTTCCTACTAACCCCATTCTGGTCAGACCCTTCAGAAAAGTTTGACATTGCTACCAACATCCTTTCTGTTGCCTAACTCTATTGGTCAGTTCCCTATTCCACATAAAGCTCAGGTAATTATAAAACGTAATTCACTAATTATGAAAGATTGTGTTGTTTCTCTCAAGAGCAATGGAGCCAGCATATAGTAAATATTTTGGTTCTCGTATCTTGCTTAGAATGTGATGGTGAGGGAGTTGACTAACTAATTTTACCAACTTCTGTTTACATGCTTTTGAGGAGAGAGGAAATGATTAGGTAAACAAAATTAAAAATGACTGGTAGAGAGAAAATAGAATTCTGAGTTAAATGTGAACTTACTGCCCTGGTGGGTGCTGGTCAGTGGTTGGAGTGTTGGCCCACACACTGAAGGGTCTTGGGTTTGATTCCTGGTCAAGGACACATATTTATGTTGCAGGTTCCATCCCCAACCCAGTCAGGGCACATCTGTGAGGCAAAAAATCCATGTGCCTCTCTCACATTGAGGATTCTCTCTCTCTCTCTCTCTCTCTCTCTCTCTCTCTCTCTCTCTCTCTCTCTCTCTGTCTCCCCACTCTTTAAAATTAATGGAAAAATGTCCTTGGGAGAGGATGAACCAAAAAAATTGAACTTACCATTTTAAAGTTACATAGATGTAAAATTTTAGATTCACTAGTTATAAAATCAGCTTCATATAAACTTTCTTTACTTCCCTAATAAGTTTTCAAATTAAAAGTTCAATGCAAATTGATTATTGTTTCTAAAACAGAGGATAATCTATGAGTTTGTTTTGTGTATCCCATCAATCTTTGATACATATTATTTTCTATATATTAAAACAAATTTTTAAAACTGTCTTTTGAGATGTAATATAGTTTATCTCCACAAGATAAATTATTCTTCCAAAAGTACCTCTTTTAATAACATGATTTGAAAAGAACAATCTATCCCATTTTGAAAGTGGTAACATCATAAAATTGGCAATTATCATTATATAGCAATTGATTATTTTAAAGTACATAAATATATAATTCATGTATTATGGCTTACTGATTAAAGAGATAAGTGACCATATAGATAATACTAAGATGTAGGCAGATTTCAAATATTAGCTAGAATGTTTCAGTCATGATAATTCACTTATGCAGTAGAGACCAAATTACTTTTGTATGATTTGCTTTCACCCGTCTCCTCTTTATTCAAGGGCATAGTCTTTTTTACATACATATATATTTTATTAATTTTAGAGAGGAAGGGAGAAGGAGAGAGAGATAGAAACATTAATGAGGAGAGAGAATCATTGATTGGCTGCCTCCTGTAGGCCACTGGGGATGAACCCACAATCTGGGGATTCTTGTACCCAGATGTTGATTATAACTACATCTTATGATCAATAATGTTTTCATAAATATAACTGCAAAAGACTGACTTAGCGAGCTCTATATTTCCATAGTATTATACACAAACAAATAAAAAATGTGCTTCCCTATTGTGTGATTAGCACAGCCATAGAAGTCTGTGTTGGTGTCCAAAAGTTTGCTCACAGTACTCATGGTGGGTTCATTCAGGTAACACCCAAAGAAACTGACTTTAACAGAGAAGAGAACTGCAACTATTGAAAACTTGCCCTGCCTGTCTTATGGTTATGGATAAAAATCACACACTTGGTATTGTTCTGCTAATAAATATTTCAGATCCTTCTGTGAATAATTAGTACAGACACAATCCCTTTTATACATCATGGAGTGAAGTAGAGGGGAAAAATGCCTTTTATGTTCCCTGCTTTTCCCTGCTACATTGCTGGAATCCTCTTCCATCCACACAATAGATTAACTACCCTCTGTGCATACTCTATTTCCTTAGCCCTTAATATTCTGGAGCGGAACTGAAGCAGTCCTTATCTGTGGAGGTTCCTGGGCAATTTTCAAGCTCAGCACTACCCACCCAAGAGGCAGCAACACCGGCTTTCACAGAAACCTTATTACTCTTAAAAGAGCAATTTGGTTGGTTGCAAGGCTATTAGGATCACAGAGCAGCCTGAAAGCTGTCAGTACAAATGCTGCTCATCTTTTTCACATGATACTGACATATTTTCTCTCTTCTGCTGGACACAGACATTGCTGGTTTTATCATTTGCAATCAAGCTCACCCAGAACGCTGAGGAGTATATTCCTACGGAAAGCAAAGTGGAGATCAGAAATTACCGCACAGCCCCTGGAGCAGGAGCAGTGCTGCTGCGTCCGGAGAGGAACCGGATCCGTGAGAAATATAGCTTGGCTCAGGGCTAGTCGGGGAGCCTCTCCTTCAGCTGTTAAAGATGGCAAAACAGCACCTGCCTCCGGTTTTTCAATGATTAATGCTATTTCAATAACCGGAGGAAAAGGATGTGAGATATTGTGTGAAATTAACTTGTGGAGATGTTATCATCAGAGAAAGTGGGGAAAATTACTAGACTTGAACTTCTCTTCGTTTTGATGCTCTTTTTATCTGGACCAACTCTGAGCAAGCTGACCCGGCCCCCCTGGAAAGGGAAGCCTTGGAAGGGGGGTAAGTGATAAAGTTTATTGTTAAAGATCTAATTGGAGTTAGGGAAGCTGATCAATGGTAACTTGACAGCTGAAGGTAGAGTGACAGCTCTGTTTGAAAACAGATTCTTATTTCAGGAAAGAATCTGTTGCAGGTGGCTATGAAGAAGAGCTTTTTTCTGTTATTGATATAAATACACTTTTTCACAATATTTATTTGCTCGGGTATCATAGCATTACAAGAATCACACACCCCCCCCTCCAATGGAAGGATATAGGGCCATATGCATGCTGCTCTAATTCAAGGATATGTTTGATATTCCTAAGAAGCTGCATTATTTAAAAAAAGAAATGGGTCTCCAATATGTTAGATCTTGGAATTGTTAGCAGATTTTGTGAACTGATCAGGAGGATGTGTGAGAAGAGGAATGTTAGAAAAGCAGTACCACCAACACTGATTTTCTGGCTGACTCTCTCAATGTAGATGTGTTAATAAAGATAAATCACATTAACTTCATTGAAAAAAAAATCTGTTACAAGAGACTAAGCCTTTCAGTATTTTGTATTTTGAAGCACTATAACCATTTCTTTCTGCTGTTGAAAAATTATGATGTGAGATAATGTTTGGTACCTTGAACCTGCCTTTTTATGAAGTTCTGTTGATGTTGCTTTTCTTGAATGCCATTTGTTTCTACTGAACACATGTTATCGGGGTATCTGTTCTGTGAATGCTATAAGCCAAAATGAGGCCGCAAAATATTCCATGGGAGACTTTTGGGGCAGTGTTTGCCTGTTTAGGGAACAATCCTGATGGGAATATCTGAGGATTTTACTTTACAGCAGCATCCTTTTCAACAGCGTCTGGACCAACTCTGGGCCAGCTGGCTCAGACTCCCTACTATTTTGATCTTGGCTCTAAATTTTTTCCTGGGTCTTCATACCTTTGCTTTACTGTCAGTGTTATGATATGAGGTTAAAGAGAAGGATGTACAGCAATAAGAAGTTTTAATAATTTTACACAGCATCTCTGTAGGATTTTCTAAATACACAAGCTCCTTCAGTGTGATCTTTTTGTTTCTCTTCTTACTGCATTAAGGTCTTGCAAATCTTCCACCTACTATACCTTCCAGGGAAAAGTTCCAATAGACACTTAAGTGAGATGGTTGGTGCAGATGCACCCTAAGAAGTGGAGCTGCAAATTTTGGGGGGCCTTGTAAATTATGTTACTACATTAATGTATTTTCTAATGTTATCTGATTATTTTATTTTTCTTGCAAGCTGCAAGCTGTTACTTATGTTAGCCTGCATGGCAGCATTTTGGGTAGCTTGGAATCTAGAGATATACAGTGTTATAAACTTTCGAAGATGTTAGAAGTCTTAACTTGTACTTCTGTATAAATTTTTTTTAAGGATAGTGAGCACTATTAACATGTATGATTTGCTGTAGTAAACTTTTAGCAGTGGAGTTTGAAGCTCTAGCAACCCAGTGAGAAAGTTTTATAGCTGAAATATTATAGAAAAAATGTTAACCTAGTCAGAAGGTTTACTTCAAAATGATTGCACGTGTTTCTAAGCATTTATTCATTCTGCACAGCTTGAAATACAAAGGTGCCAGGTTTTATTTGTAAATCAGGTCTGACTGCTTTCATTTTTGAGCGCATGACTCTTTTTTCAATGTCCTCTATCTAGCTTAGCTAGAAAGTTGCTCGCTCTGCTGTGCAACAATGTTATGACTCAGTCAAGTTCAGAAAGAGGCAGTCATAGCAACATATTTCATTTACTTTTAAAAGAGTCTTGTATATTTTAGAAAAGTCAAGCAAGTTACTGGAAAACTTTAAATGTTTGGCTGCTCTTTAAAATTATTCCCTTTTCAGTTCCTCTTTTTGTCAGTGTATATGCATAGCATAAATATTTTCTACAGACACTGGTTTTCTGCAAAGTAGCTTTACATTGATATGCATATCTGTATGTATATGTTTAAATATTTATTTATTCATGAGCTTGGCTATTTGATGGTGGTGTGTTCTTTCCAATGGGTTGTAAAATGCTGTTACTTTTTTCTTGGAGTATTATGCAGTTTTTAAAAACACTATTTTTATAATTTTTCAACATTATTTTCTCTTTTTAGAAAGGGGGAGTCTTTTTTTTTATTATGTTGTAGACCACCTAACAGAAGTATATGTATATATGGGATGGTGAGGAGGTGCTGAAGGGGGCTACTTACATTAAACACAATGGCAGAGGCAAAGAGAAACAAGATTTAAAACAAAATTTTAAAGACAGTTTCTTTAACTATTCTTTATTTACTATAAAATGGATGCTCCATTTCTAAATACCTTAGAAAAATAACAGCGAAATGAGAGTTTTCTTCTGAAATGTTTATTTTTTCTTTTGCATTCTCATTGCCTGTGTGCATTTGTTTTATTATGATTGAGCAGCTGTCAACCTCCATATGGCAACCTGCCCACACTGACAATTTCCATTTTTGTTGTATTAACAGAAATCACCATTCTGAGAGAAGGGGTTATTAGGACAGGGCTGGGCAGTGGTAGCATCATAGACCACTGAATAGCTAGAGCCTGTGAGGAGTGGTACCTACACAGCATGTGTCCCAGCAGCTCAAAACAAGTATCTGTAAACTGACTTGTTAGAGCATTTGATGAAAATACTGATTATTGTTGGCCCCCAAGGAATTTTTAAGCTCATCAATGAACATGAATTACAAATATAGGTTAATAGGCCTGCAAGTTTTCCCTCAGGCATATGCTTTTGCCTTTAATCACAATATGTGAACTCCTTAGGGGAAAGCAGGTGCCTCATCTGCTTAGTTCAGAGCAGGAGAATTTGTCTTAAGTTTGTATTCATGACAAACTAACTAAAAATTCTAACTATAATGTTGAAATCATCTTCATTAGGATTGAAGGACCTAATTATTTTGCATTTAATTACTCACATTGGAAAGAATGTCTAAAAGATGTAAACCACTCCATTCCAGTGAGCATAACTTTTCAGAGAAGTTTACATTATAAATGACCAATATGTGTAACAAAAAAGGGATTATTAGAAATTAGAATTTAAGCAAAGTTTTAATATTTATAGCTGCTATTAAAAGTAAAAATAGGCAATAAGTAAGTATAAATAGTAAAATAGGAGTAAAAGATGAGACAAGGCTAGCACTAAGGGAGAGAGTCAAAACATTAAGCACCTTTGTGACACAAACAGTGACCAATCAGAGTAACCACTGATCAAACTAAGGGGAGGAATCAATGCTGATGTCAATAGTGCCCCACCCACTCTTTCACTTGAGCTTGACTCCATTTAAATTCCATGGAAGTATTTGCTGAGATCATTCAAACTTCTCAGTTATGACAAGAGTTTAATTCTGTCAATAGAGAATTACATTATCAAAACTTTTGATGATTCAAAAAATACTTTCACAACACTCTGACTTGCTTTTTTTTTTTTTTATAAATTATAGCATCAGGTTGTCCATATCTATCTTTGCTAAACAAAGAAAACCTCTCTGGCAGATATCTCCCCCTCCCTCTGAATAGTTAGAAAACATCATAAGTACATGATATCTCTTTGTATTATTTCATGGTGCATTGACTCACTGCCATTGGTAATACCCAGCACTGCATTTTAGATTTTACGGCATAATTGTCATGGTCTCATATACTATATTGATAATTATTTATATTTTTGTTTGTTTTGACATTTTCTGAAGCTTTTTTTCTTTTACTTTAAAATTGTTTAAAAATGTGCTGGTGTCATTTTTACAATATTACTTCTTTTCTACTTAAATGCACTAGTAAAAAACAAATTACTTTGTTTTAGTAAGTACCTCACACGATCCAATATCTTCAATTCTTTGTTATTGTGTAAGAAATAAAGTGTTTCGAGGAGAATCCAAGATGATGGCATAGGCACGCACAGGGACCGCTCCAGAGATTACCCAATCACGTGAGACTCAGGGGCCGTGGAGGGCCGGGCCGACTGGAAGGCAAGGTGTTCCCTTAAGCCCTGAGACTCCACCCATCTCAAGCTCAACAGAGAGGCTTTTGCAGTTTTGCAAGTCTGGTTATCATAAGGCTGAATCCAACATAGAAGTTCTCCCGGCATAGTGAAAATGTCGAGACAAGGGAAGGGATCACAAACAAAAGAAATGGAGGAAAACAAATGACTGGAAATAGAGTTCAAAACCACACTTAAAAGTTTCTCAAGAATATCCTAGAAAAGTTGGATAAAGTTAGCGAGTCCCAAGAGGAGATGAAAAAGATCCAACTAGAGATGGAAAAGGACCAACTAGAATTTAAACATACACTGACTGAAATAAAAAAATATTATTCAGAGACCTAACAGCAAACTAGAGGAAGGCAAGAAACAAGTCAAAAATTTGAAATATAAAGAATCAGAAAACACTCAACTGGAAAAGCAAGAAGAGAAAAGAATCCAAAAATGTGAAGATAATGTAAGAAGCCTCTGGGACAGCTTCAAGCATACCAACATCAGAATTGTGGGGGTGTCAGAGGAAGAGAGAAAGCAAGATACTGAAAATCTATTTAAAGAAATAATGACTGAAAACTTCCCACATCTGCTAAAAGAAATAGACTTACAAGTGCAGGAAGCACACAGAACCCCATATAAAAGGAATCCAAAGAGGACTACACCAAGACACATCATAATTAAAATACCAAAAGCAAAAGACAAAGAAAGAATATTAAAAGCAGCAAGAGAAAAACAGTTCATTACTTACAAGGGAGCACCCATTTGACTGTCAGCTGATTTCTCAACAGAAATGATGCAGGCAAGACGGGAGTGGCAAAAAATATCCAACATGATGAATAGCAAGAACCTACAACCAAGAATACTCTATCCAGCAAAGCTATCATTCAGAATTGAAGGGCAGATAAAGAGCTTCACAGAGAAGAAAAAGCTAAAGGAGTTCATCAACTCCAAACCAGTATTATATGAAGTGCTGAAAGTTACTCTTTTAGAAGAGAAAGAAGAAAAAGGTAAAAGATAAAAAATTATGAACAACAAATACATATCTATCAACAAGCGAATCTAAAAATTAAGTGAATTAAAAATTTGATCAACAGAATAAACTGGTGAATATAATAGAATCAGGAGTACAGAAAGGGAGTGGACTGATAATTCTCAGGGGGGTAGGGGGTAGGGGTGTATAGGGAGAGACTGGACAAAAATCATACACCTATGGATGAAGTCAACGGGAGGGAGGTAAGGGCAGAGGGAAGGGTGGGAGCCGGGTGGAGGGGAGCTATGGAGGGGAAAAAAGATAAACAAATATAATAATCTGAATAATAAAGATGTAATTAAAAAAGGAATAAAGTATTTTATTGATAAAATTTAAACACTGATAATTTAGTATATCACAAACACCAAAACAATTAAATTTTATGAAACATAAATGGATCATTTTTTTTCTTTTTCCTATTTTTTCTTTTTTTCTGGAATGCTCCTTTACTACTATACTATCTCTGACTACCAGATCAAATGCCCCATAATGATATGCCGAGAGCAATATTCCATGTCTTAACTGACTATGAGGGTATTTCATTCAGATCAGGAGACATTTGTCAGTCCTCACTTAACTTTATTGTTAAATGTATCTATTTTGTATTTGCCACTTTGTAAGTTATTTGAAGAGAAATTTTGCCTTGATTAAACATGTTAACATTTTGTCTTACATCTAATAGATGCTCAGCAATTTATGAATTTATGAATAAGCAAAGTCTATGAAAAATTAGACTGGTTATAAAATATTCTATGACTTTAGGTGTTAATGACATATTTATAAATAGGTGCTATATCTTCCCTTTCTAATATTGGAAAATCATTTTTATTACCACACTTTACTACATTATTTAAATTTCAATCTTAGTTATAGAAAAATACGAATGTATCTATAGTATTATAAAACTTGGAAAATTCTGGCCAACTCATTTAGAAAGTAGTACAGTAAGAGGGAAAAAGCAATGATGTTCAAAAGTAATTTATAATGTGAGAATGTGAACCTAGAACTGAACTATATGAATATATGAATATGCATGCAAAATAGTGTGTTTTTGGACTATGTGTAATCATAACTTCTGTTTTTCATTTCTTTAAATTATTTAATTTCCATCTGTATGTAATAATAGATTTAATATCTTATCTTTTCTACAACTGAAGACTAAGTTCCAACTCAAGTTTGAAATGAGTATATCTTTCCTGTGGGGGGGTCAAATGATTATCTGAGTATTTTTTTAGATGCAAAAATCAGGAAGTATGCTTAATCTGTGGTAAAATTTGGGCATGTTCTCTAATATTATTGAAAAATAGCATTTGGTAAATTCAGCAGATAAAATTTGGTTTTTGAGAGTAATGGACTTTTCTTACTCTTAAAAATTATGACTTGAGTATATCTTATCCATAATCACTTTGTCTTTTATTCATATTCACCAGTTTACTTTTAACCTCCATGTTTCATTTTAGTTATCTATTATTAACATAAAGTGCTTGTTGCCATGTAATAAAGCACCCTGAGATTTTATTTAATATTTACCTAAAATGCATTTTTATTGGATGACATATGGAGAAAATATTGAAGAGTTTGAAAGTGTTCTTTATATTAGAAAATAGGTGAAAAGAATTTTTTTAAACTTCTCACAAGTAGAATAATACTTTTATCAAATGTGGAGGAAACTGAGGGAAGATGTGGGAAGGTGGGTGGGTGGGAAGAGATCAACCAAAGAACTTATATGCATATATGCGTAATTCATGGACACAGACAATAGGGTAGTGAAGGCCTGGGATAGAGTGGTGGTGGCAGGTTAGAAGGGGTAAATAGGGAAAAAAAGGGGACATATGTAATACTGTCAACAATAAAGATTATTTATAAAGTGGGGAAAACTATTGCTCAGGAAGTAAAGTGCTGATCCATTTTAAAGAATATAGTTTGGGCGTTTATGTATTCTTTATAAAGTCAGATTGTGCCTGTGGAAAGTATGGTATGAACATATATAAATACATGCCACCATTATCAGGTATATGTGATAGTTCTTATATGTTTGTATCTGTCACTTCCACCTTCTCCACTTCAGTGCGAGGAATCAGAGCCAAATCCCCCACACAAATAACTTTGTTCAGAGACTCAGAAGGAAATAAAATACATTTATTTTATTTTATTTATTTATTTACTTACTTATTTTTAAAAACTTTTATTGAAAGGGAGAGGAAGTGTGAGAGAGATACATCAATGATGAGAGAGCATCATTGATCAGCTGCCTCCTGCACATCCCTTACTGGTGGTCGAGCCCACAACACAGATATGTGCCCTTGACCAGAATTGAACCTGGGACTTTTAGTCTGCAGGACGATTCTTCATCCACCAAGCCAAATCAGCTAGGTTGGAAATAAAGATTTTTAAAGAGTTGGTTTACTTTTTTTAAAGTGATAAATTGACAGTAATGAAATGCCCTGGTTATATTAGTGTAGGGGTTCATGAATTCTTAGATAAGATTGTGTCAGCACTGCTGTTATAAGCTGTATTTTCAGAGTTTGTAAGTAGGTCATAAAATGTTGGCTTCAGGATAGGTCATGGCTAACATTTTCTTTTTTCAACCTTCATCCTTCAAAGTTATTTAAGTGTAAAAAGAAAGTAAAATATAGTTATATTTGTAGGCTTTGTTATTTGCAAAATAATTAAAATTTTAAAATAAAAATTTTAGAAGTAATGAGAGTTGTAATAAGATCTAAGTCAATTGAATATTATGTAAATTAAATAATGGCCTTGATCAGCCAAGAGTTGGGACCTTTTATCTGTGAATGATTTTTGTTTGATTAGGAAACCAAGGTCATCCAAACAGGAGGTAATATTTTCTGAAAAGGGAAGAAAATAAGCCCATTACATCAGAAGACCATTCTATTTTCCAAGACCAGACTTTAACACATTAGGATCTATGGCTTCATCTAAAGTCGTCTTTCAGCCATTTAGCCACACTTAGTCCTTAGGATTGCTGTTAGCCAGGAGTAGTATTTAAGAAATGTAACTAAAGAGTCACAATTTAGAGTTATATAGTTAAAGTCAAATCAAAGATCCAAAGTCCTTACTAGTAACTTAAAATGATATACAGCTTCACAAGTGAAAGGAATTTCTTTTTTGGATTCCATAGTAGGTTTAAAAGCCAGTTATTATAATAGGTATTCAAAATTTAGTCTATCAAAGACACTAAAAATATATATGTTATATATACAACTTTCTACCCACTGGGAACTTGTAATGTATGAGTGTGAGGATTTTTATTTTGGTGAGGGTTGGGGATGAAGGGGATATTTCTTCTCATAAACTGGTATGTTTCCCAATGAGGTAAGTGAATGTAATGTTAAAAACAAAAGTTAGACTTAGTGCTATTTTGGGATTGGAGGATAATGTATATCCAATTTATATTCTGAAGTTATCTTTCTCTATATAAATGCTACTTCAATTTAAAGTAAAATTAAGTTAACTCAATTCAACATCTTTTACAAGTCACTTATTAACTTCTGGATGATTCACACTGATTTTTTGTGAGTTTATCTTATCTTTTCCATTTGTGCATTTTTTTTAAATGAGAGAATAACTGTTTTTTTAAAATACAAATATCATTCTATCCTTGTTTATGTGATATGCCAAAGCACCTTTAGCTGTGGGATAGATGTGTCAGTTCACTTTAACCTATAAATCTCAATGATCTATTTGGGATCTTTGGTTTGTGGAAAGACATGAGGATATAGTCTAAGAAACAGTCTATATTAGGACTAATGGGGCTAAACAGGATTTGAAAGAAAAATGGCTGTTTTGACCAGAGAGAGAAAGTAGTTGTGAACCCATTACCTTTCTAGGCAGGATGTAGTTATACTTAACAGATTCAGTTTGAGATCTAGTCCAGTTTGCTGCTAAAACATTCTTCCTTACATCAAATTAAGTCTATCTTGTGTGTTTCAGCTTCCATTTTATAATGGAGTTCTTTTGTAGATATTAATAGGGTATTATTCAATTAACAGTAGTATGCAGACAAAATAATAAAAGCTTTATATATATATTTCTAATAATATTTATTGAAATTGTTGCATTTTAAATTATTTGTACAAATTACCAAATTACAGTCTATATTCTCACACAGAGAAGATATTTGCCTGGTATTACTGAGAAAAATAGGTTAATAAGTGAATTCAACACTGCTAATTTATAGCTCTTGATATGTTGCCAGAATAAGCATAGAAATTAATTCCTTCTGTCAATTTATGAAGAGTTCACCACATAGACTATTAGGACAGACCCTTCATATGGTTGGTAGAATCCCTGTCATATCAATGTCAAGAGCTCTGCCATCAAAGAAGTAGTTATCAATCTGGGCAAAATCCAAGATTATGTTCTGGAGGCAGGAGCACATTATGAAATCTCTAATGTAACAGCTGGCATCTAATAAAGAATTTATTTTAGGGCATCCACAATGTAACTGAAGTTTCTTGCACAATCCATAGGGATATGAAAATTGCTTCCAGCTACCACATGCGGGTTTTCATTTCTCTAACAGGATATTGCACTCCTGTTTAGGGACTACCTGGATCAGTGCAGGGACACATGCAAGGACTTGGGGCTGAGGTATTGACTGCCAAGTGTGATGAGTTAAACATGAATCATTGTTAGATAGAGAACTTTGCTCATCATGTATTTCCACTCAAGGCCCTCAAAGGATTATGGCAGTAATTTGTACAAAGTGCAACAACATTTATTGTATTAATAGAAAAAAATATGTATATCATATATATATATGTAATTTGCTTATACAGTAGGAAACCTAATATATATTATATCCATTCAAATAAATACTTATGGAATGCTACCAAGAAAAACTTACAATGTAAATGGTTAGAGAAGCATAAAGATACTTGTGGAAAAATAACTAGTACAATGCATGAACTGTAAATTATGTGTCTAGTTTTTTAAGGCTCTGAAGAGATAAATATAAAAATAAAATATATTTCAAATGGTAACAACTATAATAACAAGGATGTGGTGACATAAAGCTGTATGTTTCCTTCCCTTCCCTTCCCTTCCCTTCCCTTCCCTTCCCTTCCCTTCCC
>JAAGEH010000286.1:45163101-45326901 GCA_011751065.1 Lasiurus cinereus | reverse complement strand
ATAATTATACTATTCTCTAAACAGTATTCTCTGATTTTAATTAAAATTTATTTTATTGGTAGTACATTTGAATATTATATATATATATATATATATACCTTAGTAATACAAATGTACATTTTATAAATTTTCTCTCCATTTAATATTAGAAATACATATTTTATCAATTTTATTTTCAGTTTAACTACATGAAAAATCATGCTTTTAAATTTAAGAATGATGATCAGCAGTGTCACAGTTCAATACCATAATAAGCAGAAATTGATTGAAAATTATTTCTTGATTTTTCTGATCAATATTTAACATGAGCCTTTAATACATTTGAAGTAGATGATGATGGCCAGAGTCCAACATGAAAAACATTTCTTCTATATCAATATATAAACACTTTAGATTAGTTCTCAATAGCTTAAACATCACTGACATAATTTTTGTGAAAAAATATCCTTATTTAAACAGGCAATGTAATATGAAGGTTAAAAGGAAGGTAAGTCCATATTTTGGCTATATTCATATATATACACATTTTAAAAAGGAAATAGTCTGTATGCCTTTCTGTTTAAACAGCGGAATAAAGAACATAGAGACAATAGAAAATAGGGTGTTGAAAAGCTTGCAACCCTTATGAAAAATGCTTTTAAAAACCATATCATTAGCCTAGAAAATGAGGAATAAGATAACTTTTTTCAGAATCACATAGAAAGATGGAAAAATGTAGTCTGGTACTTCAAAGATGGAGGGGAGAGATGCCCTAGATGCTTAGCTAAATTAATTGATGCTTTAAGAAGTTTCATATCAGATCAATGTAAAAAATAATGCCCAAAGGGCTAGAATTTTCTGAGCATGACATGTGTCTTGTGAACACTGATATATATTGTCACTAGAAGTTGGAGGACTTCTATTAAGAGGGATGATCTCTTTGTTCTTATCCAACTCTGATACAAAATGAAATAAAGCAGGACTGCCTATTAAGAGGGATGATCTCTTTGTTCTTATCCAACTCTGACACAAAATAGAAATAAATCAGCACCTTGCTATTAAATCACTAAAAGATATTTCCAAAAGTATTAATTATAGTAATTGGGAAAATTGCTAACCATAGAGCATTTTATGTTTTTTAAATAATTTTGAGAACTTTTCTCTAAATTAATGTTTCCTGTTATAAAATATCATTTTATTTTTTATAGAATATGTCATTAATTGCCATAGAAAATCCCAACCTCATAAAAAATGGAAATGAGAAACAAGACCCCAAAAGATATAACTAAGCAAGATGACTAAGAAAGCATGCAAATTGATGTAACAGAATGTCACAGTTCCCTAGCATAGGAAAAAGTCTCAATGGATCAGAGAAGCAGGTAACAAACTACATTCTCAGCAAAGCACAGTTATAGCAAAAGCCTGGGTGTGAATGCTTTATAGCCTTTACTCTCAAGCCCCACAGATTGAAACAAGAGGGCAGAAGATACTATAGCAAAGAAATCCAGGTTTGGGGATTCACATTTTTTTTATTTTACAGAAAACAGCAAATATTCTATTCCACTAACAAGGGGAATAAGTCATTGTAAGATAGTCAGGTAGACATGCTGACCTTATTTATTTATTTATTTTTCTTCTCAATTTTTCAGGCACCGATTTTATTTATTTATTTTTATTTTATTTTATTATTTTATTTATTTTTTTAATATATTTTATTGATTTTTTCTACAGAGAGGAAGGGAGAGGAATAGAGTTAGAAACATCGATGAGAGAGAGACATCGATCAGCTGCCTCCTGCACGCTCCCTACTGGGGATGTGCCCGCAACCAGGATACATGCCCTTGACCGGACTCAAACACGGGACCCCTCAGTCCACAAGCCGACGCTACATCCACTGAGCCAAACCGGCCTAGGCTTATTTTATTTTTTATTGTGTTACATGTCTTATTCCCATTGCCCCCCAAACCCATCCACAACATACCGCAACGCCCCGCCAGTGTCTTGCGTTCATTGGTTATGCTTATCTGCATGCCTACAAGTCCTTTCATTGATCTCTTATCTACCCCACCTCTCCTGAATCTTCCTGCTGCAATTTGACAGTTTGTTTGATGCTTTACTACCTCTGTATCTATCCTTTTATTCATCAGTTTATAATGTTCTTTATTACCCAAAAATGAGTGATTTCATGTGGTGTTTCTCCTTCATTGACTGGCTTATTTCACTTAGCATAAGGCTCTCCAGTTCTATCCAGGTTGCTGCAAATGGTAAGAATTCCTTCTTTTTAATGGCAGCATAGAATTCCATTGTGTAGATGTACCATAGTTTTCTGATCCACTCATCTGCTGAGGGGCACCTAGGCTGTTTCCAAATTGTAGCTATTGTAAATTGTGCTGCTATGAACATAGGGGTGCATCAATCCTTTCTGATTAGTGTTTCTACTTTCTAAGGATATATTCCTAAGAGTGGGATTACTGGGTCAAATGGGAGTTCCATTTTTAGTTTTTTTGAGGAAAGTCCATACTGTTATCCACAGTGGCCGCACCAGTCTGCATTCCCACCAACAGTGCACAAGGGTTCCTTTTTCTCTACATCCTCACCAACACTTGTCGTTTGTTGAATTATTGATGATTGCCATTCTGACAGGTATGAGATGGTATCGCATTGCCATTTTAATTTGTATCTCTCAAATAATTAGTGACTTTTTAAAGACTTAAAATAGTAATTTTTATTTTATTTATTTATATATTTATTTATTTATGTATGAATTTATTTATTTATTTATTTTCAATACATTCAACTTTATTTTTTCCCCCTAAGCCCTCCCAAACCCCCAGTACATGTCCTCATCCATCTCTCTCCTTCCCTCACCCTCCCCCATTTACCTGTATTCACTGCCTATGCTTACACACACATGCATACAAGTCCTTCGGTTGATCTCCTATAGGCCCCCTGAACATGTTTTCATGTGTCTCTTGGCCTTTCTTCTGTCTTCTTTTGAAAAGGTTCTATTTAGGTCCATTGCCCATTTTTTTATTGGGTCATTTATATTTCTTTTATTAAGTTGTATAAGTTCGCTGTAGATGTTGGAGATTAAACCTTTATTAGTGATAACATTTGCAAATATGTTCTCCCATACAGTGGTCTTTCTTGTTATTTTGTTGATGGTTTCTTTTGCAGTGCAAAAGCTTTTTATTTTGATATAGTCCCATTTATTTATTTTTTCTTTAGCTTCCATTGCCGTTGGAGAAGTATCAGTGAAGAAGTTCTTCAGCATATGTCTGAGATTGTGCTGCTGTGGATTCCTATAGTATTTTTATATTTTTCCTTCTTACGTTTAAGTCTTGTATCCATTTGGAGTTTATTTTTGTGTATGGTGTAAGTTGGTGGTCCAGTTTCATTTTTTGCATGTATCTGTCCAATTTTCCCAACACCATTTATTGAAGAGGCTCTCTTGGCTCCATTGTATGTTCATGCGTCCTTTGTTAAATATTAATTGAGCATAGTGGTTTGGGTGGATATCTGGATTCTCTATCCTATTACATTGGTCTATATGTCTGTTCTTGTGCTAGTACTAGGCGGTTTTAGAACAGTTGCTTTGTAATATAGCTTGAAATCTGGTATTGAGATCCCACCTACTTTATTTTTCTTTCTAGAATTGCTGTAGCTATTCATGGTCTTTTTTTGTTCCAGATGAATCTATAAAGAATTCTTTCTAGGTCTATGAAATATGTTGTTTGTATTTTAATGGGTAGTGCATTGAATCTATAGATTGCTTTGGGTAGTATGGACATCTTAATGATGTTGATTCTCCTAATCCATGAGACTGGTATGCTCTTCCATCTGTTTACATCTTCATCTATCCCTTTTATTCAGTGTCCTGTAGTTTTCTGATTATAGGTCTTTTACCTCCTTAGTTAGATTTATTCCTAGGTATCTTAATTTTTTTGGTGCGATGGTAAATGGGATTGCTTTTTGAGTCTCTCTTTATGTAATTTCACTATTAGTGTATAGAAATGCCACAGATTTCTTGGCATAGATTTTGTAACCTACTACATTGCCAAATTAATTTATTAAGTCAATTAGTTGTGGGATGGAGTCCTTCGTGTTTTTTACGTACAGTATAATGACATCTGCAAATAAGGACAGCTTTATTTCTTCTTTTCCAATTTGGATGCCTTTTATTTCTTCTTGTTGTCTAATTGCAATGGCTAATACTTCCAGTACTATGTCGAACAGGAGAGGTGAGAGTGGGCATCGCTGTCTTGTTCCTGTTGTTAGGGGAAATGGTTTTAATTTTTGCCCATTGAGTATGATGTTAGCTGTGGGTTTATCATATATGGCTTTTATGATGTTGAGGTATGATCCTTCTATTCCCACTTTGCTGAGAGTTATTATCAAGAAAGGGTGTTGGATTTCGTCAAATGATTTTTCTGCATCAATTGATATGACTATGTCATTTTTATCTCTCAATTTGTTTATGTGATGTATCACATTTATTAATTTGCGGATATTGTACCATCATGCATTCCTGGGATGAATCCTGCTTGGTCACGGTGTATGATCTTTCTGATGTACTGCTGGATACGTTTTCCTAGAATTTTGTTGAGGATTTTGGCATCTATGTTCATGAGAGACATTGGCCTATAATTCTCTTTCATTGTGTTGTCTTTATCTGGTTTTGGTATTCGGGTGATGCTGGCTTCATAGAAGGTGTTTGGAAGTGTTCCTTCTTCTTGAATGTTTTTGAATAGTCTGAGGAGGATAGGTTTTAATTCTTCCTTGAATTTTTGGTAAAACTCTCCTGTGAAGCCATCTGGTCCTGAGCTTTTATTTGCTGGAAGCTTTTTGATGACAGCTTCAATTTCTTCCATAGTTATTGGACTATTGAGATGTTTGGCTTCCTCCTCATTGAGTTTTGGAAGGTTATATTTTTCTAGGAAAAATGTCCATTTCTTGCAGGTTGTCCAATTTGTAGGAATAGAGTTGTTCATAATATTTTTTAACAATACTTTGTATTTCCACAGGGTCTGCTGTTATTTCTCCTCTTTCATTTCAGAATTTGTTTATTTGGGTCTTCTCTCTTTGCTTCTTGGTGAGCCTGGCTAGGGGTCCATCAATCTTGTTTATCCTTTCAAAGAACCAGCTCTTCGTTTTGTTGATCTTTTGAATTGTTTCTTTAGTCTCCAAGTTGTTTATCTCCACTCTGATCTTCACTATTTCCTTCCATCTGCATACACTGGGCTTTTCTTGTTGCTCTCGTTCTAACTCTTTGAGTTGTAGGTTTAGGTAATTTATTACCATTGTTTCCTGTTTTTTTTGCAGTAGGCTTGTAGGGCTATGAACTTCCCTCTCAAGACTGCTTTCACTGTGTCCCATAAATTTGTATTGTTGTGTTGTCATTGTCATTTGTTGCCATGATGTTTTTTATTTCTTCCTTGATCTCTCTGGTTACCCAGTTGTTGTTTAATAGCATGCTGTTTAGTCTCCATGTGTTTGATTTCTTTGTATTGTTTTTATTGTAGTTGGTTTTCAGTTTTATGCCACTGTGATCTGAGAAAATGCTTGATATGATTTCTATCTTCTTGAATTTGAAGAGACTTTGCCTATGACCAAACATATGGCCTATTTTTGAAAATGACCCATGTGCACTTGAGAAGAATGTATATTTTGTGGCTTTAGATTGAAGTGTTCTGAAGATGTCAATTAATTTCTTCTGGTCTATTGAGTCATTTAGGATTGATGTTTCTTTGCTGATTTTTTTGTTTAGAGCATTTGTCCAATGGTGACAGTGGGGTATTAAAGTCTCCTACTATGATTGTATTGCTGTCAATCTCTTCCTTAATATCCTCCAGGAGATTTTTTAGGTATTTAGATGCTCCTATATTGGGTGTGTATATGTTTACCAGAGTAATTTCTTCTTGTTGGATTGTTCCCTCTAGTATTATGAACTGGCCTTCTTTATCTCTTGTTATGTCCTTCACTTTGAGATCTAATTTGTCAGATATAAGTATTGCAACCCCAGCTTTTTTTTTTTTCATTTCCATTTGCCTGAAATACCATCTTCCATCTGTTCACCCTCTATCTGTGTGCAAGTCTTTTTCTGAGGTAGGTTTCTTGTAGACAATAGATATATGGATCATGTTTTTTTTTATCCAATCGGTTACCCTATGTCTTTTGATTGGAGCATTTAATCCATTTACATTTAAACTTATTATTGATATTTACTTATCTGTCGCCATTTTTATTTATTTATTCCTGTTTTCCTTCTTTGCTTCCTATTTCTTTTTTTTTACAGAAGACCCTTTAACGTTTCTTGCATTGCTGGTTTGATGGTAATATATTCCCTTAGTCCTTTTTTATCTGTGAAGCTCCTGATTTCACCTTCAATTTTGATTGAAACCCTTGCTGGGCACAGTATTCTTGGATTCAGCCCTTTCCTTTGCATGACTTTATATATTTCATTCCATTCCCTTCTGACCTGATGAGTTTCTGTTGAGAAATCAGTTGCTAATCTGATGGGGGTTCCTTTGTAGGTAACTTTCTGTTTTTCTCTGGCTGCTTTTAAGATTCTTTCTTTGTTGTTGGTGTTTGCCAATTTAATTATAATGTGCCTTGTTGTCGGTTTTTTGCGTTCATTTTGCTTGGGACTCTGTGAGCTTCTTGGATTTGTTTGGGTTTTTTCTTTTCTATATCAGGGAAGTTTTCTGTCATTATTTCTTCAAACAGGTTTACTATTCTTTGCTCATTTTCCACTCTTTCTGGAACCCCAATTATGCAGATGTTGTTTTGTTTTGTGTTATCCCAAAGTTCCCTTAGGCTCTCCTCTTGCTTTTTAATTTTTTTTTCTAGAAGCTGTTGTACTTGGGTACATTTTCCTACCTTGTCTTCTATCTCACTGATGTGGTCCTCTGTTTCTTCTAGCCTACCTTTGATGCTTTCTTTGAGTTCTTTACAGCAGTGATGTCATTTTTAATTTCTTCTTCATTATTCTTCATTTCTTCTTGGTTCTTCTTAATTTCCTCTTGGTTCTTATTCATATTGTCGATTTTGTCTTCCATTCTTTTCAGCTACCTTATGACCATTTCTCTGAACTCTTTCTCTGGCAGGTTTATTTCTGTTTCTATTTCATTTACTTCCTTTTCTGGTGATACTTTCTTTTCTGTCATATGTGGGCTATTTCTTCGTCTGCCCATGGTCTTTCTTCTCCGGGTGTCTGTTTATGTATTTCTCTCTTGTACATTGATTTAAAGGCACAAACTAAGACACGACCAAGTACAACACACAAGGCACTGAACAGAAATGTATTCACTATTTTAATAACCACAAATACGGTGACCACCAATGAAAGACAAATTAGGGGTAAGTAGAGAAATAAGAACAGAAAGATGAGGAAAAAGAAAAGAAAGAAGCAGGCGCCAAATTTTAAAATTTATTTTAATTTTTTTTCAAAATTTTTAATTGATTAAGGTATTACATATGTGTCCATTTCCCCCATTTCCCTCCCACCCCACCCTTATACATGCCTTCATTCCCCAGTGTCTTGTATCCATTGGTTATGCTTAAATGCACACATACAATTCCTTTGGTTTATTTTTCACCTCCCTCGCTGCTCCCCAACTTTCCTGCTGCTATTTTACAGTCTGTTTGGTGCTTTTCTGCCTCTGTATCTATCTTTGTTCATCAGTTTATAATGTTCTTTATTATCCATAAATGAATGAAATTATCTGGTATTTTTTTTTCATTGACTGGCTTATTACAATTAGCATAAGGCTCTCCAGTTCCATCCAGGTAGCTGAAAATTGTAAGAATTCCTTCTTTTTTTACCACAATATTCCATTGTGTAGATATACTATAGTTTTCTAATCCACTCACTTGCTGATAGGCATTTAAGCTATTTTAAAATCTTAGCTATTGTAAATTGTGCTGCTATGAAATAGGGGTACATATATCCTTCCTAATTGGTGTTTCTAGTTTCTTTGGATATATTCCTAGAAGTAGAATCACTGGGTCAAATGGGAGTTCCTTTTTTAGTTTTTGAGGAAACTCTATACTGTTCTCCACAGTGGCTGCATCGGTCTGCATGCTCATCAGCAGTGCATGAGGGTTCCTTTTTCTCTACATCCTCACCAACACTTGTTTGTAAATTTGTTGATGATAGCCATTCTGATAGGTGTGAGATGGCATGTCATTGTCATTTTGATTTGCATCTCTTGGATGATTAGTGACCTTGAGCATTTTTTCATATGTCTCTTGGTCTTCCTTATCTCCTCTTTTGAAAAGCATCTATTTAGGTCTGTTGCCCATTTTTTTATTGGGTTTTTATCTTCCTTTTGTTAAGTTGTATGAGTTCCCTGTAAATGTTGGAAATTAAACCCTTATTGGAGATAACATTGGCAAATATGTGCTCCTATGTGATGGACTTCCTTTGTGTTTTATTGATGGTTTCTTTTGCTGTACAGAAGCTTTTTATTTTGATGTAATCTCATTTGTTTACTTCCTTTTTAGTTTTTGACCTTCTTTTTTTAAAAATATATATTTTTATTGATTTTTTACATAGAGGAAGGGAGAGGGATAGAAAGTCAGAAACATTGATGAGAGAGAGATATGGATCAGCTGCCTCCTGCCCACCCCCTACTGGAGTTGTGCCCACAAGCAAGGTACGTGCCCCTGACAGGAATTGAACCTGGGACCTTTCAGTCCACAGGCTGATGCTCTATCCACTAAGCCAAACTGGTCGGCATTTTTGACCTTCTTAATTGCCTATTGGACCGGCTGCAGAAACAGCTCAGAAATGGGGGACAGTTTTGTTTTGTGGTATGGCAGACTCATCAAATACTAACAGGAAATGGGGTTCATAATAGTCTGATATCTAAAAATTAATAGAAACATTTAACCCAATTTAAAAAAAAAACATTTTCTCAAGTTAAACACTTACTTCTAATTGGGTAGAAAAAAATTCACTCCAGTTCTTGTTTCTAAATTCTCTTTGAAGTCCCTTACTTGTGCAGGAGCAGTGATACATTTCTTTAAGACATCATAACTTAGTGTTCCTTGTGACTATACTGAAGCATTTTCTAATAGCAAAAGGATCTGGCTTTCAGAAATCCAATGTATCAAGAAAAATATATATTTCAAAACCATTTATTTGAATACTAAATGTAAAGAGATCATACTTAGAAGTGGGGTAAATAAGAGATCAACCAAGGGACTTGTATTCATGCATATAAACATAACCAATGAACATAGACACTGAGGGGTTGGAGTATGCCTGGGGTGAGGGAGTGCAATAGGAAGATATGTATACATGTAACACAATAAAAAATAAAATAAAAATAAAAACCTTTCTCTTAAAAAATAATAATAAAGCAATATTACTTCAACATTTTCATATATCCCTGTAGATTTTTGAAAATGTTTGAAAAATTATTATAGAGTATAGAATGCGTATAAGAATTGTACAATGAACTGAGAGGGGCAGTATGAAACGGAAGCCAGATGAAGTAGGCTGTCCACACTTAAAGCACTTTATAGTCTAGGAAAGCACACAAAGTAAAACAGAATTATCATATTTGCATGGGAGATAGAAAGGAGTTCAATTAATTGCAGAAATAAACAAGGTTTATAACTAATCAATATGATGGAGGAATAATCAATGTGACAGAAGGAACAAAACAATTTTTTAATATCTGAAAACTAGACTTGTTATGATTTTCTTTGTAAGAAATATTTTTGTAGCACAATACATTAATAGTGTAATTATCATGCCTATATGAATATCTGATCATTCAACCATGCTATTTTTATTTTTGTTCTTTTTACAGTGTCATTTGGGAATATCTTAATACTTATTTTTATAACAGAAATATAAAGGGAGAATATATTTTCCTTCAATTCTGCTTAAATAGGAACGTATTTTTTTAAATAATAATGTTAATATTCTTAGTTTCAGAATCAGAATACAATACTCATTCTTATAACATTCGTAAAAAATATAATAGAAGACTACGCTAGAGTCATTTGAGTAAAAAAAATAAGTTCTGAATTTCAATAGCCTATCCTCATAGAAATTCTATTTTGGATGACTAGATCTCATCGATTCATTTTGATATTGCATATAAATGAAAATACCAAATGTCTTTTACTTTGTCAGTGAAAAAGTAGTTTGCGTTTAACAAATGGACTATTGATGTCTATTTGGAAGGTTCCTGACATATTAAAGCAGTTGATGAGGTACAATTTGTTGTGGGATTGCATCTGATTGATGGTTTACTACCTACCACAGCCTCATCTGCCATGATATTCCAATAATAAATGTTCATTGCTAGACAGTGTTAAATGTGTTCTATCTAAATCATCTGTTACTTACAATTTTCAGTATATATGAATCAAATGTTGTTTATAGTTGTCTTCAATAGAATTTGTCAGTTTGAAGCTTTCCTACCATTTCAAATAGGATAACTAAGGCAAAGGTTTTGAATAAGTATTTTGAGTCCACCCGTGGTAATGTAGTAAGAAAGAATTCAGTAAAAAGGTAAATATTTAGCAAGTTATCTTAAAGAATAAAGTTAAAATATGGTTTTGTAATATTTTTGGGTGTTCTAAATAAAGGAATTAAGAATTTGCATAGTATTTTTTTTAGAAAAAAATGACTAAAATAAAGAGAAATTTAAAAATATTTATCATTTGTTAAAATTACCTTAGGAATCTTGTTGCCAGCTTTTATAAATATTTATATTCTTTTTTTTTAATATATTTTATTGATTTTTCACAGAGAGGAAGGGAAAGGGATAGAAAGCCAGAAACATCAATGAGAGAGAGACATCGATCAGCTGGCTCCTGCACGCCCCCTACTGGGGATGTGCCCGCAACCAATGTACATGCCCTGGACCGGAATCGAACCTGGGACCTTTCAGTCCCCAGGCCGACGCTCTATCCACTGAGTCAAACCGGTTTCGGCTATAATTTATATTCTTAAAAAATAATTTATGTTCTTATATATAGCCACTCCTATAGCTTGGAATCTGAAACTGTCTTTCAACCACAAGCTTCTACTTTTTATAATTTCCCTTCATGGCTACTAAGTCTAGCCTTGATCCCATCTCATTTTATTTCTTGTGGACTTTCACCCCACCTGATCTTATTTTCTTTATGGCTTTAGATTCCTTGGTTTTAACCCCATGATTTGACATTGTCAGCTTGTTATCAATGTTTGTTGATATCCAAGTATTTGTGCATCAACCACCCCACATCAAACTTCTATCTGCATCTCACATCCAGAGAAATACATTCAGTATTTTGTTGATTTAAATATAATATCTGGATTATTTAAACAAATAGTCTATTTGATGTCATTTATACATTGCCTGGATGATGAAACTCTTGAGATGATCTTAATCACTACCAAAAAAAGAAATATAAAGCATAGGTTTATATTTTGATCCATTAATTCCTAATGTAAATGGCAAAATGGAAAATTATTTCTGTTTTATGAATGAAGAAATGTTGATAAAAATGATTCCTTTGTCCTTTGCCTAGAGTCATTTCATAAGAGGGATTTTGTTTATAGCCAGAGAATATAATTTGTTTCATATTTGCTATTTTATCTAATAAAAGAGTATTTTGTAAATTGACCATCACTCCAAGATACAAGATGGCCATCCCATGTGATGAAAGATTACTCCCCCTATGTGGACACAAGATGGCCACCACAAGATGACCAGCAAGGGAAGGGCAGTTATGGCAGTTAGGGGTGACCAGGCAAGCAAAGGAGGGCAGTTTGGGGTGACAAGGCCTACAGGGGAGGACAGTGTAGGGGGGTCAGGCCTGCAGGGGAGGACAATTGGAAGTGATCAGGCCAGCAAAGAGGCAAGTTAGGGCTGACCTGGCCAGCAGAGGAGGGCAGTTGGGTTGTACCAGGCCTACAGGGAAGGGTAGTTGGGGGAGACCAGGTCTGCAAGGGAGGTCAGGTGTACATAATCAGGCCATCAGGGAGGGCAGTTAGGGGTGACCAGCCAACACAGGAGGGCAGGAGGGCAGGACCAGGACAGCAGTGGAGGGCAGTTGGGGGGACCAGGGCCTGCAGGGGAAGGTAGTTAGGGGTGATCAGACTGGCAGAGGAGAGTAGTTGGGAGAGACCAGGTCTGTAAAGGAGGGCAGTTTTGGGTGATCAGGACAGCAGGGAAGATAGTGAGGGGTGAGCAGGCCAGCAGAGGAGGGCAGTTGAGGGAGACCAGGTCTGCAGGGGAGGGAAGTTTGGGGAGACCAGGATAGCAGGGGAGGACAGTTGGGGGAACCCAGGCCTGTATGGGAGGACAGTTGGGGTGGGGGGCAGACCTGCAGGGGAGTGCAGTTAGGGGTGATCAAGCAAGCAGGGGAGGGCAGTTAGGGGTGACTGGGCCAGCAGAGGCAAGCAGTTGGGGGTGACCACACTGGCAAGGCAAGGCAGTTAGGGGCATTCAGGCTGGCCAGAGAGTAGTTAAGTGCTGATCAGACTGGCAGGGGTGTGGTTAGGAGGTTATCCGGCTGGCAGGCAGAAGCAGTTAGGGGCAATCAGGTAGAGGTAGACAAGCGGTTGGGAGCCAGCCATCCTGGATTGTGAGAGGGATGTCTGCCCGCCATTTAGGCCTGATGCTGGTGGGACATCCCTCAAGGAGTCCCAGATTGGAGAGGGTACAGTCTGGGCTGGCAGGCGGGGGGGCAGTTGGAGATGAGCAGGCTGGAAGTGGGGGCAGTTGTGTGTGATCAGGCCAGTGGGAGGGGCAGTTTGGGGCAAGAATTTTGGCAAGAGGGACAGTTGGGGGTAAGCAGGATGACAGGAGAGTGCAGTTGGGGGTGATCAGACCAACAAAGGGGAACAGTTGAGGGTGAGAAGGCTACTAAGGGGCAGTTGGCAGGCAGAGTGGTTAGGGGCGATCAGGTAGGTAGGCAGGAGCCAGAGGTCCTGGATTGTGAGAAGGATGTCTTACTACTGGTTTGGGGAGTCAGACATCCCCTGAGGGGTCCCAGATTGGAGAGGATGCAGGCCAGGCGGAGGGTGACCCCCCATTTCATGAATTTCATGCACTGGGCCACTAGTCCTATATAATAAAAGTATAATATGCAAATTGACTGAATGGCAGAATGACCAGTTGGTGGGGGATGGGATGGGCTACTCACTAGCCAACTCTGTCCCCTGATCAGCCTGTCTAGTTGCCTCCTAAAGAGGGAGGCCTAAGCATTAGTTGAACATCCTCTGTGGGCTCCCAGACTGTGAGAGGGTACAGACTGGGCTGAGGGACCTGCCCCAATGCACAATTTTTTGTGCACCAGGCCTCTAGTATGCATATAAGTTCCCTAGTTAATCTCTCTCCACTCTCTACCCCTCTGAGATTTCTCAATATGTTCCATGCTTCTATGTCTAAAATTTTTATTAGTAATACAATAAAGGAGAACATTAGACATTTTCAAATGATTTGTACTCATATTTATAAACTACTAAATTTTATTTAATCATACTAGCAATTTATTTAATCTCCTGGGTTTTATATCTCACATAGGATTTAAGAAATATATTTCTGATTATCTTTTTCTTATAGAGAGTATAATCTTGATGGGTAAAAGCTGTTTACAAGTTTCTAAAACTGTCACATTAATTTGGTTTTTGAATGTGGGTTGGGAGAAATCTGTACTCTCTTGCCAAGGGATGTAATTTAATACTTTCTACCTCTTTGTGCCACATAAACATATAATTTTTCCCTTGATAATATAGTTAGTACATTCCAGATGATATTTATATAATGAACATAGTGAAAATTACACTGGATATAAAAATAAGTTATGTAATAGAAGGAAGGTCTGAGATGAGTAGGGAATTCTGTGGGGCTTAGAGTGAAGTGTTTTTCCAACTTCAGTGAATATTTGTGTCACTTGGAGGGCTTGTCAAAACAGTGCTGGGGCCCATTCCTATAGTTTCTGATTCAGAAGGTATGAATTGAGATCCAGGAGCTTGCCTTTATAAAAATTTTGCAGGTGATGCTGATGCTGTTGGTCCCAGGGACACACTTGAAGAACTAATGGTTTATTAGCATTGATCTTTGAATAAAGACTCTTTCCCAAAATCCTAGCATCATCCCTATATAATTAAAGCCTAATATGCAAATAAACTGAACAGCAGAATGACTGGTCAGTGGGGGACAGAGCCAGTGAGTGGTTGACACCAGGCCAGCCAAGGTGGGTGCCAGTGGGCAGAGGGAGGGGAAGGTAATTAGGAAGTGGTGATGACCAAGCGGCCAGCTCCATCCCCCTGATTGTTGGCCCCACACTCCACCCCCAATCGCCACACTGGTCACCTCCTGCAGTGGGAGGATGCTGGTGGCAGTGGCAGTGGGATAATGGGAGGCAGGGCCAGAGCTGCCCTCTGGTCATCAGTGTGCTCTCACAGAGGGACCACCACCTAAGCCTAAGCCATTAGTCAGACATCCCCTGAGGGCTCCTGGACTGCAAGAAGGTGCAGGCCAGGCTTAGCAACCACCCTGAGTGCATGAAATTTTGTGCACCAGGCCTCTAGTTATCACATATGATCCCTATGACCTTAGATAGCTTACATAACTTCTCTGGAACCAATGTTTCAGTTTTTCAAATGTGAATTGTGGTACCTGACTGAGAAAGTGGTTATGATCTTTGAGTTACTGTAGATAGACTGCCAACATCAATATCTGGCACAAATTCACTATGAGGTGACTCTTAACTATCTTTCCCATCTGCAGATATCCTGCTGTGTCATGATTCTCATGCTGAATAAACGAGTAGAAAAAAAAATTACCTTACCCTAACCGGTTTGGCTCAGTGGATAGAGTGTTGGCCTATGGACTGAAAGGTCCCAGGCTCAATTTTGGTCAAGGACATGTACCTTGTTGCAGGCACATCCCCAAAAGGAGGTGTTCAGGAGGCAGCTGATCGATGTTTCTCTCTCATCGATTATTCTAATTCTCTATCCATCTCCCATCCTCTCTATAAAAAAACAATAAAATATATTTTAAAAAATTACCACAAGTTTCTTTGTTTTTATAACACTTGGTAAATTAAGAAAACATATGTATACTTGTATATAATGCATTAATTAAACCTTATTAATTACCCCTTATATGTAAAAAATTATTGCTCTCATTCTTAAGTATAATAATGAAAAGACCTGGTCCTTCAATAATTATTGTAAGAAGTTGTTTATATAAGAAGACAGTCAACCAGAATGGCTTCTTTTCTTATTTAGGTTTTAGCCCAAATATTACCTCCTCAAAAAGAAACCCACTACACTAACCACAAAATTTAAAGAAGTCTACTTCCATCTCCCACATCCCCATTTTTTCCTAAAAACGTTATTTCACTTCTGCTATTTTGTTTGCTCAAATCTACTTTTATTTTCTCGTGTATTTGACTATGAGAGAGACTCTGCACTCTTTTATTTATCAATGAATTCCAGCCACATTCAATGGTTGGAATGTATATGCTGGTCAATATATATTTTTATTGAACACATAAGTGAATGAAAGTCTGTTTAGGAAAATCTCCTTAATTTTCACAGGGAAGAAAGCATTTGAGCTAAACACCCAAGTGGGAGAAAGTTGAGGAAAATACTGTGTTAAGACATTGAGAGGAAAGTGTAACAGCTGTTTGTTTCATTATCTGCAAACAGGTTAGTCATTGTTGGGAACTTAGTTCCTTTTTCCTGTCTGCTATGCCAATTGTCAGGTCTGAGCAATTCTGCCAGGGCAAGACCTTCTTGGAAACTGGGTGGTAGATAGAGCAGCCATGGGAAGTTGTGCATGGATAAGAGAGTCTTCATTGTAGAAGCTAGTGGCTATGTAGTCGTTGCTAAGGAGCCACTAAATTAAACAGTCCTTCAATGGGGAGTCCCATACAGCATGTAGCTACACACTGGCTGGCTCACAATACATCTTTCCTACATAGTTGCCTCCAAGACAGGAGCTATATAAGAGCCATTCTTAGAAGGACAGCCTCTCTAAGCAGCCATACCAGCCATCATCTGAGCTAGCAACTTGCTGATCAGTACCATCCATACTTTATAATACTTAGACAAAAGAGGATTTTTGCCAAACACTAGCCTCAGTCTTTTGGCTTATAGAAGGGCAGGCTTGCACCGTCTCGATTATTGTGTCCTTGCACCTGCATGTAGTATCTTAGCCTTGGATACTCTGATTAAGATTCCATGCTCAAAGGGGCCTTGGATATCTGGCATACTCTGACATAGTTCCCACACATGTATATTTGGCAATTAGTTAAAATATAAGACAAATTATCAAAATTAATGTGTGGGGTTATAATTTCTTAAATAGTCTAAAAAATAGTTAGTGGATATAATTAAATAATAGGACACAATTTCTGTTTCTGAGGAAATGCAATTGTGTGTATCAAGCATGTTCCTAGCAATACCATTTAAAAATTCAGCAACAGATGTTTCACTTCTAATTTGTTTTTAATCTTTATTGTTGAAAATATTACATAGGTCTTTCTTTGCCCCTCATTAATCTCTTCCAGCCTGTTCTCATCCCCCTTCTCTAAGACCCTAACCACCACTTTGTCTGTGTCCACAGGTTATGCATATATGCATAGAAGTTCATTGGTTGATCTTTTCCCACTAATCTTCTCCTGCCTTTACTCTGAGGCTCAACAGTCTGTTCATGCTTCTATGTCTCTGGGTTTATTTTTGATCATGAGTTTATTTGGTTCATTAGAGTCCACGTATGAGTGAGATTATGTGATACTTTATCTTTCTCTGACTGGCTTATTTCACTCAGCATAATAATCTCCAGGTCCATTCATGCTGTTTCAAATAGTAAGAGTGTTTTTTTTGTGTGTTTTTTTTTTGCCATGTAGTATTCAATTGTGTACGTGTACCACAGCTTTTTTAATCCACTTATCTGCTGATGGGCACTTAAGCTGTTTCCAAATCTTAACTATTGTAAATTGCACTGCTATGAACATAGAGGTCCATATATTATTTATAATAAGTGTTCCTACTTTCTTAGGATATATTCCTAGAAGTGGGATCACTAATTCAAGTAGGAGTTCCATTTTTAATTTTTTGAGGAAACTCTATACTGTTTTCTATAATGGATACACCAGTCTGCATTCCCAGAAGCAGTGTACTAGGGTTTCCTTTTCTCCACAACCTTGCCAACACTTGTTATTTGTTAATTGTTGATGAATAACAAGAACCTACACCAAGATTACTCTAACCAGCAAAGCTATCATTCAGAATTGAAGGTCAAAGAAAGAGCTTCACAGATAAGAAAAAAATTAAAGAAGTTCATCAGCACCAGATCAGTATTATATGAAATGCTGAAAAGTATTCTTTAAGAAGAAGGAAAATGTAAATATAAAAATTATGAACAACAAATACATATCTATCAAAAATCAAGTGAATTGTAAATCTGATGAACAGAATAAACTGGTGAATATAATAGAATCAGGGGCATAGAAAGGGAGTGAACTGATAATTCTCGGGGGGAAAGAGCTGAGGGGGGTGCAGGGAGAGAAGACAAAAATCATACACCTATGGATGAGGACAATGGCGGGGGGAGGTAAGGGCAGAGGGTGGTTTGGGAGCTGAGTGGAGGGAAGCTATGGGGGTAAAAAAGAGGAACAATTTTAATGATCTGAACAATAAAAATTTATTTTAAGAAAACTTGAAAACAACAACAACAAAATAAAGTATATACCAGAAAACATTTTAAAAAAATTGTCCCTTGTATCAATATGTAAACATTTTCACAGTCAATTTAAACTCGATTGCTAGACCCATAGAAGCTGTAAAACAATGGGCTGCAGCTAAATATGATTTTAAAATGAATCTTTCTTTTGTTTAAGTGCTTAGAAAAAATATATTGATAACAAAAAATCTTGTCTTTTTGTGGGAACTTCTTTCCACGTCCCGCGTGGTTCAGGGTTCCCGGGTCAGGGTTTAGGTTCTGAAGGAGGCCGCACACAAACGAAATGAGAGACTAGAAAGCATAAATTTGGCGATATTGGGGGGCCAGGCGGGAGCCTTCCTCTAGTGGAAAGGACTGCCCCTTGCTCTGGCCTTTTTCTCCCTTTTATTAAGGCTTTGGGACACACCCCTAGCCTTTAGGCAGGAAATAACAAAAACAGAAATTAACAAGAAACAAACATAGAGGTTGCTTCAACCAATAATGTTTCAACAAAACAGTGAGTAATTAGCTCTGACCTTTCAGAGCAATTAAGGTTGACCAGCCTTCTGGCTTCCTGTTTACATCCATTTAGTGAGAACAATATTTGGTTTCCGACATCTTTTATTTGTTTATGGCATAATTGGGCATCACATTTATCTCTATCTGTTTTGTAAAGTTACTTCTAGAATAGGAAAAACCTCAGTGCATGCATGCTGCAAACAGGAAGTCACAGCCATAGTAGTTAGGCTGTAGAAGAAGACAGTGGAATCAGAAAAAGAGGAAATATATGAGAAAGTGGAGAAGCAATAACAGCTGTGAAGGGTGGAGGTGAATAATGAAATCTATTCATTATTTCTTAAAAGCATAATGCTAATTGGTTTAGTGGGACTCTGTTTCACAGAACATGTGTGTTGTGATCCTGATTCTAGGTACATGCATTAAGCTACACAGAATGCCAGACACTCCAATTCTTTTTTTTTAATATATTTTATTGATTTTTACAGAGAGAAAGGGAGATAGATAGAAAGTCAGAAACATCGATTAGAGAGACACATCGATCAGCCGCCTCCTGCATGCCCCACAGTGGAGATGTGCCCGCAACCAAGGTACATGCCCCCAACCGGAATCGAACCTGGGACCTTTCAGTCCGCAGGCCGATGCTCTATCCACTGAGCCAAACCGGTCTCGGCCAAACACTCCAATTCTTGGTGTGTGCATGGAGAATCTGATTCTTGGCATGCACTTGGGAACCCTGATTCTTAGAGCATGCACAAGGCTATATGGAGTCCCGCGACTCAGATTCTTGGTTCAGGAGTGTGGGGACTCTGATTCTTAGCAAGCGCAACTCTCAATGACCTGCGGTAGCCACACATCTCTGTGTCTGAGCTCTTCAGTGATGCTCAGGTGGTGCGATGCTCCTGCCATACACAGCTCTGTCCTCTGCAACTTGGTGCTTGGACTTTCTGTTGATAGTTTTGGGTAGACAACAAAACATTCCCCAAAGGAAATAAAAAGAGGAATTGCCAAGAAAGTAACTAAATGAACTGGAGGCATACAATCTGTCAGAAGAAGATTCAGAGTAATGGTCATACAATTCATAAACCACATGGACCAGAAAGTCAACAACATATGCAAAAATTAGGAAAAAATCAAAAGTGATATAGCTGCAATAAAAAAATGTGATGGAAGGTTTCAACAATAGACTAGGAGAGGTAGAGGACTGAATTTGCGAGTTAGAAGATAAGGCAGAGAAACAAGCCCAATCTGAATAACAATTGGAGAAAAGATTAAAAAGCAGGAGGAGAGCCTGAGGGAGCTTTGGAACAACATGATATGAAGTAACATATGTATTATAGGGATTTGAGAATAACAAGAGAAGCAAGGATTAGATAGTTTATTTGAAGAAATAATGACAGAAAACTTTCCTGATATGAGGAAGAAAAAAGTTATACAAGTACAGAGAGTCCCATGCAAGATGAACCACAAAAGACCCATACCAAGACACATTGTAATTACAATGGCAAATATTAATGACAAAGAGAAAACTTCAAAGGCTGAAAGAGAGAGATAGAGAGTTACTACAAAAGATCTCTCATTAAATTATAAAATGATTTCTCAATAGAAACACATCAGGCAAGAAGGGAATGGAAAGAAGTATACACAGTGATGCAAACAAAGAACTGAATCCAAGAATACTCTACCCAGCAAGACTATTATTCAAAATTGAAGAAGAAATCAGAAGCTTTGCAGACAAAAGCAAACAAACAAACAAACAAAAAACAAACAAAACAACACAATTAAGGGAGTTTATCACTACCAAGCCAGCAACACAAAAAAATGCTAAAGGGAATGCTGTAAAAAGAAGAAATAGAAAGGGAAGAAGGAACACAGGCAGAAAGAATCAAAATGGCTACAAACAAGTACCTATCAATAATAACATTAAACATAAATGGATTAAATGCTACAATCAAAAGATATCCAGTGGCTGAATGGATAAGAAAATATGATCCATATATATGCTGTCTATAAGAGACCCACATCAAAACAAGAGATTGAAAGTGAAGGGATGGAAAATATCTTTCAGGCAAATGGAAATGAAAAAAAAAAAAAGCTAGGTAGCAATACTTGTATCTGACAAAATAGACCTCAAAGTGAAGACCATAACAAGAGACAAGGAAGATCACTTTATAATTCTAAAGGGATCAATAAAATAAGAGAATATAACTCTGGTAAATATATACTAATATGCACTTAATCCAAGAGTACCCCAAAACATTAAAAAACTTCTAGACTATATCAGGGGAGTGGTTAACAGCAATACAATCATAGTAGGAGACTTTAATACCCCATGAACATCATTGTGTGAATTCTCTAGACAAAAAATTCAGCAAAGAAACAGCAATCTTAAATAACTCACTAGATCAGATGGATTTAATTGACATCTTCAAAACATTCTACCCCAAAGATACAGAATATACATTCTTCTCAAGTACACATGAAACGTTTTCAAAGATAGAACACATATCAGGTTATGGGCAAAGTCTCTCCAAATTCAAGAAGATTGTAATTATATCAAGCATCTTTTCACATCACAATGGAAAAATATTGGAAATAAACTAAAATGAAAACAATCACAAAATTTTAAACACTTGGAGGCTGAATAGCATGCTATTAAACAGTGATTGGGTTTCCAAAGATATCAAAGAAGAAGCATTCTGGAAACAAGTGACAATGAAAAAACAACAATCCAAAATCTATGGGACACAATGAAAGCAGTCCTGAGAAAGAAGTTCATAGCATTATAGACCTACCTCAAAAAAATAAGAATAACTAGTAATAAACCATCTAACTCTGCAACTTGAAGAAATAGAAAGAGAGCAACAAGAAAAGCCCAGGTGAACATAAGGAAGGATAATAAAGATCAGAGCAGAAAAAAATGACATAGAGACAAAAAAAATACAAAAGAGCAATGAAACTAAGAGCTGGTTCTTTGAAAGGATAAACAAGATTGATGAACCCCTAACCAGGCTCACAAAGAAGCAAAGTGAGAGGACCCAAATAAACAAAATCAGAAATTAAGGAGAAGAAATAACAACAGACCCCACAGAAATACAAAGAATCTTAAAAATGACTTTTATTTGTTATGGATATATAGATAAATATTTTTGGATCTAATTTGCTATATTAAACATAACATTAGTCTGTTCTCATTATGTACAAGATTTTGTTTAAAAATCAAAAACATTAAAACTAATTAAATAATAAAGCTTGTGGGGACTCTTGACCATATGAGATTTATTATTAATGCTTCTGTAAAATATAGAATAGTACTTTAACATTAGCAAACTATGAACATGTTGTTCTCTGATTATATATTAACTGTGGTTTTCTCCACACATTATGATGATAATTAGTACCTCAAGAGGAAAATATGACAAGGTTAGAATAAAGCCTAGTAGTTTTTTGTAGATGTTTTTGAGCCCATATGCAGATAACTGTAGTGAATTTAAGTGCCTCTTCAGCACTTTACTAAACATTCCACCACTGTATAGAACTGGGTGTGAGTTCATGTCTTTTTCACTTTCCCAATATGACCAACCAAGAGACATTATTTCTTTCCTTATCTCTGCAATAAAGTAATTTGGACTTTTAATTTTTTCTTCAAGTCTTTCCTTTAATTTTCACTTATTAATATACATGTATTTTGACTAGTGCTTAAGCAGTTTGACAACTAAAATTGATTTTTATTTCTGATTCATATATATATTATATTTTATATATATGTAATATATATACATATATTTATATATATGCAATATATATAAATTCAGTTTACCAAAGTAGGATCACTTTACTAAAAATCTGGAAAGATGAATAGAAAATTAAGAAAATGAAGAGTAAATATTATTTAGGCAGTATATTAACGTGATAACTTATACATTTTTCCAGTTTCCATTTTATACACAAAATACATTTAGAATTTATCACATATACCCTCATGAAACATTAATAATAAGTTAGTTATATTTGAAACCATATACTATTTCCAGATATATCACCTGTTTTGAGTATATGACATTATATTATCAAACAATAGATTGTTATGGGGTTTCTTCCTTCACTTTGAAGAAATCTGAACTTGGGAAAGAACACTTAATGCTTGTTTATTAATTTCTTCATCCTAATTATACATTTTTAAAGTTTGTTCATTATGGTTATTCTCCTTAGAAAACTTCATTCTGAGTAATTTATCTGAAATTACAAAGCACTGCTATGTGCAGCACCCCTTTTAGCATGATTTTGATTAGTGCTCTTATGATCTCTGGTTTTGGGTGTATATTTTTGTTAACAGTCACAATAATCTGATATTCTTACTAGTGGCCCAGTGCATGAAATTCATGCACGTTAAAATGGAATTAATTAGAGGAAATATTTTAGGGTCCAGGGTGTAGGGGAATGGTATTCCTAGTTGGCAAAATACTGACAGCAAGCTGACCAATGGCTGATTCCATGAAGAATGAGGCTCCCTACTCCCTCCTGTCAGGGTCTGGGGTGGAGGGGAATGGGATTCTTGGTTGGCAGGCCACTGACAACAAGTTGACCAATGGCCGATTCCAAAAGAAATGGTGCTCCCTCCTCCCTCCTATCAGATCTAGGATTGAGGTAAATGGGAATCCTGGCTGGCAGGCAACTAACAGCAAGCTGACCAGTAGCTGATTTTGTGAGGAATGGGGCTCTCTTCTTCCTCCTGTCAGTTTCCAGGGTGCAGGAGAATGGTATTCCTGGATGGCAGGCTGCTGATAGCAAGCTGTCCAATGGCTGATTCTGTGAGGAATGGGGCTCCCTCCTCCCTTCTCCATCCTGTCAGGGTCTGTTTTGAATGCTAGCCACACCCCTGATCCCAGATTTCCGCCATGCCTCCAGCTGGGGTCCAGAGCTCCTCCTGCTAGTGGCCTGCTATTTGGTCATCCATCCAGTCATTTAGGTTGTGACAACCCCTGGCATTTTAATTCATAGTATATTAAAAGTTTTTAGTGTTTTTGCATGTTATGCATATATCAGTATATATATGTTTTCCTTACTATGTATGACCTAGAAAAAATTTGCCAAATTTCAGTGTATAAATATTATTCAACTTAATCATAATCATTGGTTATTTAATGCTTTAAAAGTTTCTCTTCAAACTCTATTGTATAATTAATAGATTCAAATTTTAACAAAATTTAACTGATTTAAGGAAACTAAAGTTGTGTATAGAAGTATAATTGTGTAGGCAAAAGCTAGGTAATTGCACAATACTGGCTATCAATTTTGCTGGTTAGGGCATGAACAATGAAAAAATGCAAGGATGAGTTCAAAGCAATTGAATATCATTCTAATAAGAAGATTCACACTGGCAAGCTGTCCTTTTGCTCTCCCTCAGCCTTCAGTGAAGATAATTTAATTTATCTTCCAAGATAGAATAACCTTGTGGGATATGACAATACCCAAACACTCTTTTTCTTGACCATGTTCAAGAAAACTTGTTTGTCTTGATCAAAATGTTATAGCCTACCCTCGATGTCAGTCAATCATTCCATATGATTTATTTCTGACTAGAATAATGTGAGTATAAAAGTATATGTAAAGTGAAGTTCTAAAGTATTGAAGCCCTGAATGGACTAAGTAATTGGAGTATCTTGGCAATTTATAAGCATTTAACTTTTAGAGAAAACATATCATAGATCACAAAGATTATTATGATATTCGGTTTTAGATAACTTCCTATTTTTGGAAGGATGTTGGTTTAATGGTTAGAAGAGCCAGGCAAGTAGTCATCGGTTAAAAGTGATTCTTACCTTTAGCTGATGGATAAAAACTAAGTTAATATTTCAAATAAAATGGGATTTATTTTTATTTTAATTCTAAAAGTGCATTGCTTATTTATAAATACTAAAGAAGCAACTATTAGAACTAATATATCCTGACACACATGTTATAATATGTTAATGATTAATTGGTAGAAATAACTTAATAAGAATATTTGAGGACAAATCTGCCATTTGGGGACTGTGATTAAAATAAAAAAAAGCAAAGGGACAATTTTTCTGGGTTGTGTTGTGAATCTTTTAGATGTTTCTATCTCCTTAAAGACCATTACCTATCCTTTATCTAGTATTACTATATTTTCTAAAGGTCAGAATTATTATAATTTTTTTATTTATGATCCTCTTTGAGTATATAAATTATTAGTTATCTAAGGAGATTTATAATTAGATTTAGTATGTTAGAAATATTATTATAACAGTGTTAGGTAAATTATTGTAAGAAAAATATAACTACAAAATCTCCAGGAAATACCTGTCCACACCATATCCTAGTGAGGCAGATCTCATCCTCCTCAGTTACACAACTTCTTTTACTCCAGTTCCTCTATGGTCCTCTAACCAGGGCCCACACCTTTTTTTTTTTTTATGTATGTCCCCACAACTAAGATTGTTTTTCCCTTTTTAAAATATATTTTATTGATTTTTCACAGAGAGGAAGGGAGAGCGATAGAAAGTTAGAAACATTGATGAGAGACATGGATCAGCCGCCTCCTGCACGCCCCCTGCTGGGGATGTGCCTGCAACCAAAGTACATGCCCTTGACCGGAATCAAATCTGGGACCCCTCAGTCCGCAGGCCTTTCGCTCTATCCACTGAATCAAACAGGTTTTGGCTGTTTTTCCCTTTTCTATGTACCCTACAAAGCCTATAATATTTACTATCTATCCCTTTAAAAAGAAATAAAATAAAAATGTTGATTCTTCACCTAGTGCTTGGAGTCCTCAACTGGATTATTTAAATCAGACCAGTTGACATGAGCAGAAAGAAAATGCCTTGGAAATTCACCAGAAATTTTCACAGGCCTGCAGATTGCAGCTATCCTTTTCATCAACATTCCACTGGTCAGAACTCAGTCATTTGGCCACACTTACCCAAAAGGATACATTTCTGAGCAAGATGTGTAAGAGGAAGAGGAAAATGGCATGGGAGAAATGACTGAGCAAGATGCTTAAGAGAAAAAGAAAAATGGCATCACAAATAACTAGCTAGTCTCTGTCATATTTAAAATGTGACATCAAAAGGTAACCCAATGGCCCTAGTTGGTTTGGCTCAGTGAATAGAGCATCAGCCTGTGGATCAGAAGATCCCAGGTTCATTTCTAATCAAGGGCATATGCCCAGGGTTGTGGGTTTGGTCATGGGGGCATGCAGGAAGCAGCCAATCAATTATTCTCTCTCATCATTGATGTTCCTCTCTCGCATGTGCTCTCTTTTCCTCTCTGAAATCAATAAAAATATATTTTTTAATAAGTAACCCAATGAACTCAGACACCAGGGGATGAGGGCATCAGTGGGGGTGTGGGGTGGGGGATAATGTATTACACATATGTAATACATTAATCAAGAAAAAAAATAAAAATAAAAAAGGAATCACTAGCAACAGATGATGTATTTCTATATATTTTTAAAATATATTTTTATTGATTTCAGAGACAAAGGGAGAGGGAGAAGAGAGATAGAAACATCAATGATGAGAGAGAATCATTGATCAGCTGCCTCCTCCACATTCCCTACTGGGGATCCAGCCCACAATCTGGGCATATGTTGTTGACCAGAATTGAACCTGGGACCCCTCAGTCTGCAGGCCAATACTCTATCCAAAGAGCCAAAATGGCCAGGGTAAGTTCTATATTTTGAGAGTATTCTTGGAATGAATGTTTTATTGTAGACTTGTGCTGTTCTCTCTTTCCAGTCATCCCAGTGAATAATAATCTCCTTACAGTGAGTCTGGGGTGTGTAATTTTTAATAACTGAATCTTTTTTACTATTCTAAGATTAGCATCTCTGTTCATTTCCTCTTTGTTGGCAAGAAATAAAGTAAAATACTATTACTGCTTGTTTGACCATCTAATTTGAGCAACATTGTTAAAACATAAACAGAGGCATATTAAAACATTTAAGAGTTTGAACAAAATTAGATTCAATTTAAGCAGAAAGGGAATAATTTGATTTGCTATAGCTCAAAGCCTAGTTGTCTGCTTGCGATTAGCTATTGCTAGCTTATTGATATTGTAACCTGAAGCATTTACAGCCTGAAGTTTTGCGTTTCTTATGTAAGCCACCATGGCATCAGAGCAAAATGAGTTTACTAGCCTCCTCGATTAAGTAATTGAGTATTCACTATAAATCACCCGGATTCCCTCAAATCTTGTTATCCAGCCTGTGAGATCCTTTTAAGGATGTCTTTGTCAGCTTCTAAATCCCCTCCTAAAAAGCTGTCTTGAACTACGAAGGGTCTTAGATTCTGCAAACTAACAAGTAAACTTGTCATAGTTTAATGGATCTTAGCAGAAGACATGTGGCTTTTAGGTCATAATGCAAAAAATGTTACTCACAGCAAAGCAAACATTACCAAAATATGCACATTTACATTGATTCCCCTTGAATCTAAGTCCTATGGGAGTGACACAAATTGGCCCAGTAAATGATTGCACAAACAGTGGGTGGCATTTCAGGAGAGCTGTGAGTTTAAATAACCCAATTCATCTATAAATGATAGTAAGTATGCCTGCCCTAGTTTTGGAGGGTACAGTCTATGAGGAAATACATCCTTTGCACTGGAGGTAAATGCTACTTATATATGCCAAGGCTGTTTGCTCTATAAACATCCTCAAGAATATAGTTTTTCATGAAGGACAGTCAGTGCCACTGTCAAGACAGGAAAAATTATAAGTAACTCACTCATACAGAACATTTCCCTAACATCATTGTCACTGGATTATAATTTTTCAAAATGTGTCCAGAAAATACACAGGTCTATATTGGAGAAAACGTCATACAAGGTTTGGGTAAACTAATTAAAATCTATACTTGCCATTTATGGAAGAAAATTGATGTCATTGTTTTTAGTATTGATACAGATTTCCAGGCCAATGCAGAATGATTAAATTTCATTAACATTGATTTTTATATGGGTTTAATATATAATTAGGTTCTTTGCCTTGTAAACAGCCATAGTTGTGACTCAAATTTTATTAAATAGAATTCAAGTTTTATTATCTCACAGATAATTACATATATTTTTTTCAGTAAATAGAATTTGTAATCAATTATATTGTAGTCAATTACCAGAAATGTTTCTCTAGTTTGGAGTTCTGAGTTGTGGATTTTATTCAAGCTTGAATTCAGCTAAGATTGGAATTCATTACTTTTGATATCTGTTCAATAAAACTCTCACACACCAAATGCCCTATGTTGGTGCTTTCTATCCAAGAAGAAGCACACAAAAAAACAACAGTGTATAGGACATATTGCAAGCACAATTCTGCCATTTGCCTTTGCTTTAAGTGGAAAAAATGCTCAATGTCTTGATCTGTAGCAGGATATGGCCAGTTGAGTGAGATGAAGAATTATGTATTTGACTGAAAAATGAATGACTGTCAACACAAGAAGCTGATTTGCATGTGGGATGAAGATCTTCTAGAATGAAAGTTTTGCATGTGAGAAATTGTAGAATATAACCTAGAAATCTGAGAGAGAGAGAGAGCGTGATTCTTTGGAAAAGTAGGCATTGTGACTCCTGCCTAGTCCCTTTTAAGTTCTCTGGAAATATTTGGAATATATATAGCTGAAGAGCTATTTAAGTGGCAAAGCAAGACAATAGATCATACAATATTGGTGTGGTAAGCTTTCAGGAACTTGGAAGTAGAATGAAACCTTGAGGAAACTGCTATACCCAGCAGTGCAGTAAAGAACCTGAAGAAATAGATTGTGTGTGTGTGTGTGTGTGTGTGTGTATGTGTGTAAACAAATAAAAAAGTTCTTGAGCTAGCTGGTGTGTCTAACTGGTTGAACGTCCACCTGTGACCCAGGAAAGGTCAGGGCTCTACCCCCAGTTGGGGCACAAGCCCGTGATGCGGGCTTGATCCCCAGTGAGAGGTGTGCAGAAGGCAGCAGATCAATGATTCTCTCATCACACTGATGTTTCTATCTCTCTCTCTCCCTCTCCCTTCCTCTCTGAAATCAATAAAAATTTATTTAAAATGAAAAAGAAAGTCCTTGAGATCTCCAGAGATATCTGAGGAAGGTGTAATTTTTTACCATTCACTTAAAAATAAAAATGCAAAATATGATTCATTACTTCTATTATGATCTTATTGTGTCCAAAAGTTGTCTAAATCTGCACAAATTTAGATTTTACTTCTTAGTATTTTGATATACTTGAATCTCTTTTCAGGATTGGGCATTTCATCTCCTTCCAACTATTCTTTCTTTTTTTATAAAAAAATAGGCCAGTGAATTCCATTAATTTTAGCTATATATGTGAGTAAATTTTTAAGCTTTTTCTACTTGTTAGAAAAATCTCACAAAAGGTTTTAAGATAATCATATCGAGAGGTAATTGATTTGTTTAACTTAAAGACCTTTTTAAATTTTGATAGACTGGTATTCCAGGTTACTTTTGCATCCAGAAGTGATCAGAATTCAGCTTTTACAACTGAATTAATTCACCAAACATTTATTAACAGAAATAAATAAGTTATATAACAATTGAAGGTGTGGTTTAAATGAATTAAGAAAAGGAAGGTAGTGAGTCTATTTGTGTAGAGCATGAAGAAAGATGTCAAGAAGATCTTAAAGATATAGATGAACTTCCAATCTGTTCAAAACAGTAGTCATGGTGGTTATCATAATTTTCAGTCAAGGTAGCAATATCCTTTGAGATCTATTTTCTTTCTCTTTTTTCTGTGTGTATATGTGTTTTATTGTTTTATTTTTATATTTATTTTTCCCCTATTGCCCTCCCCACCCCCCAGTACATGCCCTCATCCATCTCTCCCCGCCACTCCCCCATTGCCCTGCATCCACTGGCTATACCTACACACATGCATACAAGTCCTTCGGTTGATCTCCTATAGGCCCCTCCCTCCCAACTTCTCCTTCCTTCCCACTGTAGCAGGACAGTCTGTTCATTGCTTCTTTCCCTCTGCATCTGCTTCTCCTCACCCCCTGACTATTGTCTTTAAAAATACCTTGCCCCTGTAGGCTAGAAATAAACCCACAAGAGCAAAAGAAAAATGATTGAGTCCCAGTTTCAATGTCAAACAGTCCCTTATGTGTACATGTCATCAATGGTATCTGGATAGTGGACAAATGGTGGCAATGCCGGTCTGACCCTCTCTGGTTTGGTCCTAGGCATCCTGTAGCGATGCACTGCTGCTGACTGCTCGCATGGCAAGGCGTCATCTGCATCTTCCATCTCTGGACTGTTTCTCTTCTTGTCTTCGTGGTTGGCGCAGACCTGTCAGTTCCTCTCTGTTGCAGGAGTCCACTTGGTCTTGGAGTTGTTTTCTGAAAGTATATAAACATATTCTCGACCGAGAGTTAATAAATGAATCTTTTCTATAAAATTGACTTGGGGTCCTTTTTATTTTTGCCTAAAAGCTGTTTCTAAAGTATTAATTAAAATTTCTATTGATAGCTCATCTCATGGTAAAATTGCTTAATATGTAATGAACATAAAACAGGCATATTTGTGTGCAAAAAGTTAAAATTTAAAGTTATCAAGAGTGCATTAAAAATTTTACCAAATTCTCCATTATTCAAAAAGAGGGGGTGGGGAGAGTAGGATAATGTCATGTAAAGAAAAATATCTGGTAAGTAAATTACATTTAGAAAATTTTCATTTTAGAAAATTAATTTCCATTTGTAATACTAACAGCAAGACACCCATGAAAAACACACATGGTGTCAAAATAAGCCAAAGAAAAAGCAGGTGAGCTCTATTTTCATTCAAGCCAGGTGGCAATACTCGTTGAGCTATTCTTTAGAAGATGAAAGTCAAGGAATCCCCAAAAATATGAAGTGCAGGTAGGAGGCACTTAAAGTAATCTATGTGAAATGTGGACTTGTTTCAGTAAATGCTCTACTATTAGGTCACTGATTAAAAGGAAGATGAAAAGATGCATTCAAAGTTTCTGAAACCAAAAAATAAGAAAGTGAATGTAGCTAAGGAAATAATGTGTTAAAATTAAAATGGCTTGAGAGAGAGATTAAAGTTGATGATTTGGGAGATAGCAATGACTATTTAAGCAACATTTATATTTTAGATTCTGTGCACATTGTTTAATACAATCAGTCCTCTGCATTTGTAGATTTCACATCTAGGAATTCAACCACAAATAGGAGATATTTGTAGGAAAAAAAAACACAGAAATTTTCAAAAGTAAAATGTGAATTTATCACACATTGATGTGTAAGCACACCCTGCCTGTGTGCAAGTATAAGTTATCTGCAAATACTACAACATTTTATATTATAAGGAACTTGAGCATATGTGGATTTGGGTATTCCTGGGGGTTTTGGAATCAATCTCCCATGGATACTGATGAACAACAATATTAATTACCATTACTAACCTTTTAAGTATAATGTTGTAGGTATTCATATCTATATCTATATCTATCTATATATTATATCCATATATTTATAGTCATACATGTAATTATATATGAAATTGGTAAATTTTGAAGTTAAATAATTTAATATTTACTACTCATTATTGATATACTTGGATTTCAATCCATATTTGAATAGCTGTAAAGCCTGTATGCTCTTAAACTCCAACTTTTACTACATATAATGATAGTTTAACATTTGAATGTAGCAGAAATCAGATATAATGAGCACGATTTGGAGGGGGAAAAAAAGAGAAAGGATTTGAAGATACAAGAAGTTGTGTGAGGAAGGACATGTCCATGCAAATGAAGCCAAGCATAGATCTCAGTAGAACCAAGATGTAGAAAGGCTTATGCAAAGCCTAGGAAAGGCACTTTTCTCTTCACTGTCTATGACCAAACTCTTCAAAATGTGTGATGTAAATGTGAGATGGGTTCATGTAAGTATGTAAGTGAAGAGTGTGTATCTAGGCTAGGCAGAGTTCCATATTTCAACACAGGGGAACTATTCCAACAAGAAAGTTAAGTCCTAGTTCAATTACAGTGACACTATTTTGGGTGTTAAAATTTGCACTGCACTCCCTGGATGTGATAAAATGAGATGTTTTTTTCAAAAAAAAAAATTCCCCCTAAAATATACATGAGGAATAAAATATATTTGAGCTTTTCTAGTTTAAGTGAAAAAGAAAATAATTTTCATGGACTAAAATATTGCCCTGAGGTTAATACCAACAATCATTTCTGGAGTCTCCAAGAACATCACAGAAGTAAATGGCAGGGCTAGAACAAAAACACAAATTTTTTAATCCATGTCTCCTTTTCCTACTTCAATTTAATTGCTGAAAATGTTATTACATTTCCTTTCATAGTTATTTTTCTGTAACTCTTTGTGAATGAATTGTATTTGCTTTAACATTTCTACTTCAAAGTATGCCTAATTCTAAATTTATATTGTCAGGTATTTTATTATTTTAAATGTAAATGTGCTCCTTTTGGAGTGTCACTCTCTGTTCCCAAGTAATCTCAGGTTCTCATTAATCCATTTACCCTCTCCCATAAGACAGGCTCTTTAGGATTCCTAAGATGGATCAAACTTTGTCCTAATAGGCTAATTAGCTCAGGCTTTAATCACACAAACAAAAAATCACAAGAAAGATTAGTGTTTTCCTTCTGGAAACTTCACTCTTGGGACCTCTATTAGAAGGATCCTTTGTATTTGTTTCTTTATTTTTTTTAAAACATTTAGCAATTCCTGGAGGAAAGAACGTTAATATCCAAGGTACTAGTACTAATATCCTTTTATAATTCACAGACAATTTTTAAAATACTAAGAAAAAACAAAAAAATATGGGCGATAAATTTTACATGGGAGCATTGGGACTAAGTCTAAGTTCTTCCTTTTATTTTTTTGAAAGCTGAGGTCAAGACTCTTTTCAGAATGGGAGTCATTGACTTTTAAATTACTTTCAAAATCATGTCTAATGATATGTAGCCGACAGTTGCATAATATAGCAGTTAGAAATGTGAGCATAGTGTGTAAAAAAGACATATGCTATTGTCCAGAACTACCAGATAACTTAGACCATTGCATGTTTCACAGATACTCATTCATCTTTTCTCCCCTGGGGTTTGTAGATAAGTTTTTCAAGTCAACTGTACTATGAGAATTTAACCTACATTTTACATCCTCCTAAAGGAGTTAAGAAATTTGATTTTTCGCCCATCTCTTCACCAATAGGAAAGGCAAGAATTTGCCTGATATACTCAGAGTGACAACATGAAAGCAAAATAAATTACTCTGTGAACTCTCTTTGTACAGGGCCACTTTGCATCAATTCGGAATAAAAGCATAATGATATATTCCCTAATGTGAGGGTGATGCAGTCTGATAGACACAAACACAGCTGGAATAAGGCTATGGCTGTATTGGAACCACAGGTTCGTAGATTTTTGTGGGTGAACACCCATAGAGAAATAACATTTAGAAAAAATAAAAAAAAATGGATTATGTCTTTTTCAGATTATCAGTCCTTGCTGGGAATTAGATTTGTTTTTAGCAACGTAAGTGGAAGACAAACTACCCAAGTACTGATTTGTATTCTGATTTCACTGTGACAACCTTCCTATCACCTTCTATGTTTCCAAACTCTAAGACATAGATTTTCTTTTACTTCAGGACTTATTAATGCCTTAGTTACTGAAAAACATACAGAAACATCATAATGAGAACATTTTTACTTAATACAAAATTATTATTTATTCTATTTATTTTAGCTCTAAAGTGTTTAGAAAATTTCTGTTGAAACTTTATTTGCCATTAGTAGGTATATAGAAGTAGGTGTGCATTCCATTTTTTTTTTAAATAATGGGAAGGTGTATTTAATATTTACAAATTCAAAACTGTTTAGAATGTAATGTGATAATTCAGAACAAAGGACTTGTGTGCTTGAAATTTACCTGTGATAATGAAATTTGCTATTCAAATCTGAAACACTCAATGGAAGTGTTGGCATGAAGGATTGGCATGAAGAGTAAATGATATGTAAAATTAAATGCATAATAAATGTGCTATTATTGCTTTTAAAAATACATAAAACAAGAATCAGTAAAACAAACAAACAAAAACTAGCATGTTTTGCCATACCCCACCCAGTCCTGGCATGTGGCCATGTGCATTGGGACCAAATAGAGAAGACTAGCACAACAACAGGTCATTGATTATGGGAAAAGTCTGGAAAATTAACAATATAGAACATCCTTTTGCAGTATAACATTTTATAGATTTGTATTTTTCCAAAAGTAGGCTCAAACATTATACCATCTAATGTTTAAAATTATGTTTATTATATCACTAATATGGTATAATTGTAAGAGAATGTTCAGTTGGACTCTTTCAAATGTTTAAGGATGATAGACAAGGAAGAGAGCTAAAACCAAAAGTATTCAATTATCCACATGCTACAAATTGCTGCCCTTGAGACTTCAGAGACTTATAGAAAATTCCTAAATACTATTCATCATCACTCAATTGTACTCCCCATAATCAATATGAATCTATAAAAATACTGGGGAAGAAAATTAAATTTTGAAAAAAAAAGAATTTGCTGTGGGGAGGATAGTAATTGAGGGGAAACACTATTTTTTTTTCTGGATAGAAATGTTCTGGTTAAATTCAGGAAGGAGGCTGAGTGCTACCCTTGGAGAACTACTTAAATTATGCCTTAAAAGGGGAAAAATGTGACATCTGAATAAATATCTCAAGTATATAGGTTAAAATGCAGAAATTGTCAAACCTCACCACTGCTGAACAAAAGGAGAATGAAAGACCTCTACTAAAAGAAAAAAATGAAGGAAAATTAGTATGCTTATTTCTAAGACAGTTCCTCAGCATCAGGAAAAGCAAGGTAAAGCTTAAGATTACCCTATTAATACCATGAGCATAACCTATGCAGAACCCATTAGTATACGGTAAAGCAGACTAAATTAGAGAGCAGAGTCACATCCCCTATTCACAAACAACCAATTATATACTATATCTGCCTCTTTATTACTTCTTCCTGCTTTTACCACTAGAAAATTTTGCCCATAAAGAAAGTGTGGTGCAGCTCAACTCCATCTCACTACAAATCTAAACTTCTATGAAGGATGAAGAGTGAAACTTGTAATTAGCTATACGACTGGGTGAAAAACTTACGGGGCCTGGTGGAATGTCATAAAATAATAGAAAGGAAGTTTTGTTATACCATCATTAAAAGCAACTCAAGTCACTAGCTTATGTTTATGGCCCAAAGAGTTGAGATTTCTCAATAAACCAGGTACACATGTACATCTTTATCAAAATTTATTTTTAAGCTGTCCTGATGATCTTACTCACATCAACATTTTACAGCTAGGGTTCAGAACCTAAAGAAGGGGCCCTGCACAAATGAAAATGCTATACAAGAAATATTAATTTAGAAGGCATTGGGGGCCAGGGGTATCTCTTTCATGAAGTTCACACACCGAAACTCTGGCCAGTCCACTTTTATTCAGTTTTAGATACACATCTAGCCCTCAGATCATCTCAAAGGTCCGTAAAGATCAGGAAAGATTTACTTTGAGACTATCAAGTCAGGAAATTGCTTTGGGCCATTGTTATCTCAACACAGAATAAACAATGCATAGCTTTAGCCCTGCTAAAGCTCAAAGTTCATAGGCCTTCCTAGTTCCTTAATACACTCTCATGATAGGGTTGACAATGGATGGCTTCCTATACTTACCTACTGTTTAAGAGCTTTGTTCCATTTGTAAGGGGCATGGAGCCAGTATTCAAACTATGCATGAGTGTAGTCAATGGAGACAAGGAACCTAAATGAAACCAATGTAATCAAACTTCAAAATATTCTCTTTGATGGCTGAGGTTATTTGAGGTCCTTTTTGGTTCATACAAATTTTTAGAATATTTTCTCTAGATCTATGAAATATGCCACTGGTAGCTGCAGAAATCTTGGGAAAGAAGAACTAAATTGGAAGGTTCACAATACAGGATGTCCAACTATACTATAGGCAATTGAAATAAAAACAATCTGGTACTAGCCTAAGAATGGACATATAGATAAATGGAACAGAACACAGGGACCAGAAATAAACCCACACCTCTATGGTTAATATTTGACAAAAGAGGCAAGAGCATACAGTGAAGTAAAGATAGTCTATTCAATAAATGGTGTTGGGAAAATTGGACAAAAACATGCAAAAATGAAACTAGACCAAAAACTTATACTGTACACAAAAATAAACTCAAAATTAATAAAATACTTAATGCAAAACCATAAAAGTCCTAAAATACATAGGCAATAAAATCTTAGACATTTCTCATAGCAGTATTTTTTGTCAATACTGTATATCTCTTAGGGTAAGAGAATCAAAGGAAAAAAGAAAACAAATGGGACTATGTAGAACTAAAATGCTTCTGCACAGCAAAATAAACAATCAACAAAATGAAAAGGGAGCCCACTGTAAGGGGAAACATATTTGGCAAAGATACATCTGATAAAAGGTTAATATTCAAAATATATAAAGAGCATATATAAGTAACACCAGGGAAATTAAAAAAATTAAAAATGGGCAAAAGACCAGAATAGACACTTCTCCCAAGAGGACATACAGATCATCAATAAGCATATGAATAAGTGCTCAAAGTCACTAATCATCAGAGAGATGCAAATTAATATCAAAATAAGATATCACTTCACACTTTTCAGAATAGCCATCATCAATAAATCAACAAACAACAAATGTTGTGAGGATGTGGAGAAAAGGGTAACCCTAATACATTGCTGATAGGAATGCAGCCACTATGGAAAATAGCATAGAGTATCCTCAAAAAAATTAAAAATGGATCTTCCTTTAAACCCAGCTATTCCACTTCCTGGAATATATCCTAAGAATCCCAAAACACCCATCAGATAGAATATGTACACTTCTATGTTTATAGCAGTATTATTTATAATAGCCAAGATTTAGAAACAGTTGAAGTGTCTATCAGTAGATGGTGAATACAAAAGCTGTGGAAGATTTACACAATGGAATACTATGCAGCTCTGAAATGGAAATAATTCTTACCTTTTGTCACAGCATGGGTGGACCTGCAGAATATTATGCTAAGTGAAATAAGCCAGTAGGAAAAAGACAAATAGCATATGATTTCAATTCTAAACTGATGAACAAAATAAAATCAGAGGTATGGATATATGGTACAGACTGACAGTGGCAGAGGGGAGGTGGATAATGCAGACTGGGTGAAAGTAGGTGAAGGGATTAGCTAAACAACATATATGCAAAGCCCACGGTCATAGACAACAATGTGGTGAGGGACAGAGTGAGGAGAGGCAGGATCTCTGTGTGGAGGTGGACAAAGCAGAGGAGAAATGGGAGACATCTGTCATAAACTCAACAATAAAATAGAAACAAAATAAAAAATTCTGCTTGAAATTGGTTCTAAATATGCTAATAATTATCAAAGTAAATATAAAATCAAAATATTTTAAAAATGCCAAAAAATAACAACATGCAAATTTGATGGTGTACCTATGGATATTTTCTTTTCATATTCCTAATCTCACAATTTTATAAAACAAAATAAATAATAGCATTAAGTAAACATTTAGTAAATATGAGCCACTATTCTAGGTACTTTTCCTTCACTCATTTAACTCAACACAACAATCCTAAGACATGGGAGAAACATTATTACCCCTATTTTACAGATAATGTAAATGAGTCCTGGAGAAATTATATGACACTTTCAAGAGCATAGAGCTAATAGTTGGCAAAGCCTCACTTTAAACTTAGAAACTATTATTTCAGGAGTATGAGCTTAACATTTAATTTTTAAACTGTGCTTAAGGCATCAAGTCTCATATCTGGTAATGTCAAGAACTAGGAAGGTTCTGAGATTTTACCCTACTAAGCTATCAAGTTAGCTTGCGACAGTTTCATGGCAGAAGGCATGAAACAACTGGGTCAGAAACAAAGGATATTTTCTTTTCCATTTTTAATGATTTTATTGTTTATTTTATTTTATTTTTAATTATTATTGAAAATATTATATATGTCCCATTATTCACCCATTGACCCCTGTCCTTACCCCGGGCCTTCACCACCCTATTGTCTGTATCCATGAGTTATGCATATATGCATATGAGTTCATTGGTTGATCTCTTCCATTTCCCCCCACCCCTGCCTTTTCTCTGAAGTTGGACAATCTATCCCATGATTCTCTATCTCTGAGTCTATTTTTCTTCATCAGTTCATGTTATTCATTAGATTCCACAAATGAGTGAGATCATGTGATACTTATCTTAATATGACTGTCTTATTTCTCTTACCATAATTCTCTCCATGTCCATCCAGGCTGTTGCAAATGGTAAGAGTTCTTTCTTTCTTAAAGCTGCATAGCATTCCATTGTATAGATTTACCACAGCTTTTTAATCCACTCATCTGCTGATGAGACTTAAGCTGTTTCCACATTTTACTTATTGAAAATTGCACTGCTCTGAATTAGTGTTTCTGATTTATTTTTCTTCTTTTTTTAAAATATAATATATTTTATTGATTTTTTACAGAGAAGAAGGGAGAGGGATAGAGAGTTAGAAACATCCATGAGAGAGAGGCATCGATCAGCCACCTCCTACACGCCCCCTGCTGGGGATGTGCCTGCAACCAGGATACATGTCCTTGACCTTAATCGAACCTGGGACCTTTTGGTCTGCAGGCCGATGCTCTCTATCTACTGAGCCAAACCAGTTTTGGCTATTTCTGATTTTTTTAGTATATATTCCTAGAAATGGGATCACTGGGTCAAATGGGAGTTTTATTTTTAATTTTTAGGAAATTCCTTACTGTTTTCCACAGAGGCTGGACCAGCCTGCCACCATTGCCACCATTATATGCTCTTGCCTCCTTTGTATATTCTTGCCTCCTTTGTCACATATTAATTGAGCCTAAATCAATAAATGTATCAGCAGTGTCCAAGGGTTCCCTTTTCTTTCTATCATCACCAGCACTTGTCATTTGTTTGTTGACGATAGCCATTTTGACAGGTGTGAGATAGTACCTCATTGCCATTTGATATGCATTTCTCAAAAGATTAGTCACTGAGAATGTTTTTTATGTATCTTTTGGTCTTTTGTATGTCCACTTTGGAGGAGTGTCAATTTAGGGCCTTTGCTCTTATTAATTGGATTATTTGTATTCTTTTTATTAAGTTTTATGAGTTCCCTATAAATTTTGGAGATTAACTCCTTAACAGATGTATCATAGGCAAATTTGTTCTCCTATGCAGTAGGCTCTCTTGTTATTTTGTTGATGGTTTCTTTTGCTGTGCAGAAGCTCTTTAGTTTTATGTAGTCCCATTTGTTTATTTTCTCCTCAGTTTCCATTGGAGATGCATTGGTAAACATATTGCTGTGAGAAATGTCTGAGATTTTACTGTTAATGGTTTCTTCTAGGATTGTTTATGCCTTACATTTAAGTCTTTTATCCATTTTGGGTTTATTTTTTTAATTTATTTTGGTCGTCTAGTTTCATTTGTTTTGCATGTATCTGTCCACTTTTTCTAAAACCATTTATTGAAGAGACTGTCTTGATTCCTTTGTCAAATATTAATTGAGGCTAAATCAATAAATATATATTTTTCTATTTCATTTTACAACTTCCTGTAATTTTCCAAGTGCAGATCTTTTACCTCTTTGGTTAAATTTATTCCTAAGTATCTTAATTTTTTTATTGAAATGGTAAATGGGATTTTATTTTTAGTTGCTGTTTCTGAGGGTTCATTATTGTTGTATAAAAATGTCATAGATTTATGGGTGTTAATTTTATGTGCTGCCATGTTGTTGAATTTGGTTATTAAATCTAGTCATTTGGGGGGCAAGTCTTTAGAGTTTTCTATATACAATATCATGTTGTCTTGCAAATAATGAGTTTTATTTCTTCTTTCCAATTTGCATGCCTTTGATTTCCTCTTGCCTAATCACTATGGCTAGCACTTCTAGTACATGTAGAACAGGAGTGATGAAAGTGAGCATTCCTGTCTTGTTACTGTTCTTATAGGAAATGGTTTTAGTTTTTGCCCATTGAGTATAATGTAAACTGTAGATTTGTCATGTGAGGTTTCTACTAGGTTGTGTATGATTCTTCTATTCCCACTTTGCTGAGAGTTTTCATTAAAAAAGGGTGTTGGATTTCATCAAATGCTTTCTCTGCATCTATTGACATGTGATTTTTGTGTTGCAATTGTTAACACAAATTTATTGTCTTTTGGATATTGTATCAGCCTTGCATCCCCAGAATAAATCCCATTGGGTCATGGTGTATGATCTTTCTAATGTAATGCTGGATCTGATTTACTAGAATTTTTTTGAGGATTTTAGCATCTACATTCATTAGGGATATCGGTCTATAATTCTCTTTCTTTACAGTGTCTTTTTCTGGTTTTGGAATTAGGGTAATTCTGGCCTCATAGAAAGAGCTTGGAAGTGTTCCTTACTTTTGAATATATTTGGAATAGCTTAAGGAGGGTGAATATTAGTTCTTCTTTGAATGTTTAGTAAAACTCTCCTGTGAAACTATCCAGACCAGGGCTTTTATTTACTAAAGTTTTTTGTTTGTTTGTTTGTTTTGTTACTGCTTCAATTTCATCAGTAGTTACCAACCTATTCAGGCTTTCTGATCCTTCCTGATTGAGTTTTGGGAGATTGCATTTTTCTAGGAATAAGTCCTTTTTTTCAAGATTATCCAGTTTGTTCAAGTAGAGTTGTTCTTTTATAATGCTATGTATCTCTGTGGGGTCATTTGTTACTTCACCTCTTTCATTTCTGATTTTTTTCTTTGGGTCCTCTCTCCTTTCTTGGTGAGTCTGGCAAGAGGTACATCAGTCAAAGTACATTTTCTTACTGACAACAATGGAGGAAATTGTAGTAGCAATGACAACAATATTTTCTCATGTCAGTTTTCTTGTACCCCAATTTTCACAGGATGATATGAAGAGATTTAGGGAATACCTGCACATTTGATGGGTAACTTTATAGAAGAGAAACTTTGTACTTATACTCAACAAAAAGTGTGCTTATCTTTTGCTCCAGGGAGAAAGTATCTATAATTTCAAAGGTTATAAGCAAACCTATGAGGGATGAGCTATTTAGTCTTTTCAAGGTTGTACCCTATACGAACATCTTGAATAGGTATTCTGAAGCAAACACTATTAGTGCCTCTATTCTTTGATATGATGTAGAAATATGAGAAACATGGAGAACGATCTTCCAATAAAACCCATTATCAATGGGGACTGTCATAAAAATGACAAGGATTTAAAAGTTTCTACTGAGGATCGTTTTTTCTTTTTTTTGCAATTCACCAAAACAGAATAAAAAAATCTTTATACAACAAAATTTAATTTATACTGAGTTGTTTATATTTGTTTTGCACAGTTAACCTATCCTTGCTTCTTCGTCTTTTTATCACATAGCAAACATCACATTTTCCTTAGTGGATAACCAGGTTTTGTACTTTGAAATATATATTCAATAATAATTGAAGTTTTCTTTGTTGAAGAAAGATTCCTCTATTTGCATCATAAACTGTGTGATATTTTATATTATGACTTACATCAGCAGTGCTCAGTTTGTTTATTTTATAAATTCAAATTGTCTTTTTTTCCTATTCAATAATGTTCCATATAAATAACAATCTTAAAATATACTTAGTCTAATCATTAATGATTTGCAAGTTAATAGAGACGATGGAAGTCTGATATTATTAACCATTTTAATGAAGATTATGTTTTATCAGATATTTAAGATATGGATAAATATAAAAAGTTTTGCAAATAATGCTTTGTTATCCAAAGCCAAAGAGAAATAAGGCAAGACTTAAGTTAAGCAAATAGGAACACTGATGAGAGAGCATTCACCATCTTTTTTTTTTTCTTCTTCAGAAATTACTTTTATTCTGTTAAAAATTCCTTTATGGAGCTAACAATTATTCATGAAAAGAAAGGTCCAGAAAACAGATTTATTACTGTATTAGCCTTGTCCTTGATTAGATATATTATTATACAGAAAACATTATTTCCTAGAGTGAATTACTGAACATCTAAGAGGCTGTGAACTTGTAAGAGTTTCTCCCAGCTTGTCTGGCTGCTCCAATGAGCTCACATGACTCAGTTATAAGAATGGATACATCCCGAAACCGGTTTGGTTCAGTGGATAGAGCATCGGTCTGCGGACTGAAGGGTCCCAGGTTCAATTCCAGTCAAGGGCATATATCTTGGTTGCGGGCAAATCCCCAGTAGGGAGTGTGCAGAAGGCGGCTGATCGATGTCTCTCATCGATGTTTCTAACTATCCCTCTCCCTTTCTCTCTGTGGAAAATCAATAAAATATACAGTATAAAAAATATATAAAATATATATATAAAAAAAGAATAGACACATGTTCTTTTTTTGAGTTTAAAACTTCACAACAGCCAGGATGCTCTTTCCTGTATGGAGCAGTTCAAAGGCTTTGTTAATTTCATCAAAAGAAAGATTGTGGGTCACAAATTCATCAACTTTTATCTTTTTGGACGTATATTCAGAGCCCAACTTTGGTCACGTTCTACACTCTTCCAGCCACCAAAGGCGGTGCCTTTCCACATATCTCCTGTGAGGAGCTGGAAGGGTGGAGAGGCCATCTCTTCACTTGCAGCAGCAGCGGCTCCTTAGTCTTTGTGGCAGGCCTCCAGCATGGCTCTGATGGCCCTCATATTACCAACACACTCAAAGGAGTATCTTCTTCCTCACCGGTCATCTCAAGGAGCACTTCCTGAATGGGTTTACTAAAGTCCTGGGGTTCCAAACTCCTTGGCTCTTGCAAATTTATCTTTATTGATATCCACACTAATGATCCAGAATACACCAACCACCTTACAGCCCATGATAACCACCAATCCAACTCCTCCTAGATGGCACAAGTAGAGCCAAGCTCCCACTTGGCAGTGTTCACAGCAGCACCATAGCCAGGGGAAATGCCACAACTCAGGAGGCAGACTTTTTCCAAAGTTGCTAAAGGATCAATTTTAGCAACAGAGATGTCAGCCACAGCTGTGTATTCAGACAATGTGCTGGTTCCCACGTCATGTAAAATTGTCTTCCTTTGCAAGTAAAGCTGCTAGTGCCATCTGGCATTAATCCTTTTCTTTGAGTGACTCTTACCTTCTGGCAAAGGTTTGTTTTAAGATTTAGCCAAAATTCACATTCTCCACATTGAAGATTGTAAAGGGGGATGACAGTATCACCAGCTTTTAGCTTAGTAACTCCTAAGCCAACACTTTCCACAAGTCCAGCACCTTCGTGTCCCAAGATCACGAGAAAACTCCCTTCAGGACCAGTCATACTCAGTATAGGCATCAGAGTGGCACAATGCAGTGGCAATCATCTTAATTCCAACTTCATGAGCCTTTGTGGGGTGCCATCTCTACCTCCTCTATGGAGAGAGGCTTTTCAGCCTCCCAGGCAACCACTGCCTTGCATTTGATCACCTGCTTCTCTATGCCATCTGGTTCGGGTCAGCACTGGTGGGCATCCGAAGCTGCCCACGCAGTCGGTATGTGAGCCTCCCTATCTTTTTTTGTTGTTTAATTTTATATGACTTTACTTATGAAAATAAATTATATTATTGTTATCAGAAGAAGCCTATATTCTTATCTAAGTTCCCTTATAATAAGACCGAAAGAGATTATATAAGGATATGTCTTAGAAATATGAAATGATACACATTTCAATGTTATTATTTTATTACAAATCAATAATCACTACATTTTTTGTTATTACATGGGCCTTTCAATTTTACCAAACATATTTATAAGAATTTTTCCTCAATCCTTACAATAAAATGATATATATAGTATGAGTTCTCTTTAATAAAGAAATGAGGCATAGACATTTTATATAATTGTACTAATATCACATGTGGCTGATTAGCAGTCATGGGATTTATTTCTATGTAATTTTAGGGAGAAAGAAAGAGGATAATATATAAATTACAATACATATGGCAAGAACCTTGAATTTTGGCTTTTTATGGTAATGGAAATAACTGCCTACCTTCATAACTTTAGCACATAATAGAATTATTTTCCCATTCTTAATGTTACCTAATTGAAGGTCAAGATAGTAGTCTCACAGAATATAATACATAGGTAAATTAGCAGACTTTTGAGACTTTTGGCTCAAGTGGTTCACCAACTAGATTGAACATCAAAATCATCTGATGAATTCTAAAATGTATTGGGCCTGCTCTTTGGATACTTTGATTCACTGTACATGGAATTGGACTCTTAAATCTTAATCTTTCTTTTCTTTTCTTTAATTCCATTAGGATTCGGATGTAGAAAGTACCTTCCTTAATGTAACACATTTATGAGTTGCCCTCTGTTACATGCCTCTACATTATAGTCTTTTGGGGTTTTAATATATAAATTAGGAACGACAATATTTTTACAGACTTATGTTTCTATAGTATGTCTTTTTGTTTGCCATGTTGTTATAAATATACATACCTACATACCACCTTACGGGCATGTAGGGAGAGCTCATTTACTTAGCATTAGCTATGTTATTTTGATTAAATTACTTGACTTATAAGTATTAGCTTCTTCAGTTTTTAAAGGGAATACTGCTAGCAATCTCACAAGTTTGTTGCAAAGTCTGATTCAGACATGTAATAAAAGTACTTGGGATAAGTTTATGTTCAATACATTTTAATAATAATTGTATAATGCTGAATCTATATTTAATAAAAAAACACCATATTAGTAATCAGATACAAAGTGTTAAAATAATGTATTTTAAAAATTTATTATATCTCACTTGCACTTATTATGCTAAACTTATATGGATATACTATTTTTGTCAACCTAGTAAATTAAAGTATTTCATTACCTGTAGGCTAACTTTGCTCCTAAAATTAAGAGTGTGTATTAATCTCTTAAACTATATTGATAGATTATCCAATGTCTGCAGAATTAAAGATATGGCTAAGCTTTCATCTTCAGAGAAAACTAACTCCTCAGGTTGTTGAAGTAGCTCAGTGAGCAGGTTAGGCATACGTCTTGTTCCAGTTGGTATTTTTCCATTCCTCTGCTTTCTCTCTGCTTGTGCTCATTCAAATGTGTTCTTTTGTTTTATTGGGGTAGCATCCTAGCTAACGGTTAGATTAAATTTTTGATAAAACAATTTGAAAACCTTTTTTTCTCATACCTGGAATAATTATATGGAGTTGTTTATAAAATTCCAGTTTAATGTTTATAAGATTCCAGTTTAATGTTAAAATCCACATTTTGATTCAAATGAGTTGAACTGGTTTATTTAGTATAGTAGAGACCTAGTACATGAATCTGTGCACTGGTGAGGTCCCTCTTGGGTGGTCTGCAGGGATTGGGCCAAAACCCACAGTTCAATACTGCCTGCAATTTGCACCTGATGCTCCTTCTCATCCTGACCCCACTGCATCTGCTGTGGGCTCACACCCAATCCTTCCCAATTGGGAGAGCCTTGCGCCACCAAAGCAGCACTTGCCAGCCATGAGCTCTGCATCTGGTGCCCTCCAAGGGGAGTGTCCTGCAGGATTGGGCCTAAAATGGCTCTGTGACATTACCCAATGGTCCTGGATTGTGAGAGGGTGCAAGTTAGACTGAGGGACCCCACTAGTGCACGATCAGGGTCAGGGAGAGACCTTAGGAGGGCTCCAGGGCATGTCCAGCCCATCTCACTCAGTACCAATCTGCAGGGCCCCAGAAGCAAGCTAACCTACCAGTCAAGCATCTGCCTCCCTAGTGGTCAGTGCACATCATAGCAAGCAGTTGAGTGGCCTTAGCACATCATTAGCATATTACACTTTGACTGGTTGAACAGTGGACCAATCTCTTAGCATATTAGGCTTTTATTTTATAGGATTATTTATTACTATCACCATATTAAATGACTTTTTAAAAAGTAGACTTGAAAACTTGGGTCTTTCTCTTGTATTCATGAATGATTGCTAAAGTGGGCTTTATGTGTAACATACCCTGTTTCCCTGAAAATAAGACAGTGTCTTATATTAATTTTTGCTCCCAAAGATGCGCTAGATCTTATTTTCAGGGGATGTCTTATTTTTCCATGAAAAAGAATATGGTACACATTTATTGTTGAACAAAACAAAACAAAACAAAAAATTATTACCTGTATACGGTACGATAGTAGTTTTTATCACAAACCAGCTCACTGATTGGCCGCAGCGCAGCCGGAGCTACTCAGGCAATGCAAGGTCTCTTTAAATCAGGAGTCAGATGCCTTACGGTAGCTTCGGGGGCCTTATATTCTGGGGAGGCCTTATTATCAGGGAGGTCTTATTTTCAGGGAGGATGTCTTGTATTATAGCAAGAGGGAAAATTGGAAGTAGGTCTTATTTTGAGGGAACTTCTTACTTTCGGGGAAACAGGGTATACTCTGGATTGCAAAGACAGTGACTTTGGTCCTTTATTAGGCTGAGTTTTACTACTGAGTTTCCCATAAATATGTTATAAATAAACTGTGCCGCTCATGTGCTTCAACCTGATTCTAGGCTGTCTCTAGTTTGTCTGCTAGAGATCACTATAACTACATAATTATGAATTATATTACTCAATTTTTACAAGACACATGTGGCTTTCAATAAGAGGTTATATAAGAAAGCTGGAGAACAACTTGGCAAATATAAAACAATATTTCAATTCAAAAGCATGCATGCCTCTTACTCTCCTGAAATACAATTCTTAACAGTCACTGTCAACGTGTGGTTATTTGGTAGACCTTGCATATTTTACATGGATTTATATAAATGCAAATAAATACAAGCCAGGTTAAAATAAAAAAATGCACTAGACCTTTACTATAAAAGATTGCTTTGGATCCCTGTTTCATACAGATGTTATAGGCAGAAATATGCTGATATGATATTTCTATCATCTCAGTAACTAAATTCCTTTGAAGATGCTGAGAGAGGAATAGGCTTAAGTCATGTTTTATGTTAGGTATGGGTTTGTGTAGTTACAAGAACAGTACTTTAGGTGCTAATCAGGAGTGAGCAAATACATTTTTATAAGAAATGAGAAACTTGAAAGAATTAAGAAAACACTATTTACATGATAATATACCATTTATTGTATATGTGTTAGAAAATGGTTGCAGTAAATCAGTAGAAAGATTCCTGGAACCTATCTGAAGAATTTAAAAACTACATTGCACATTCAGCCATACCCACTACATTCCCTAACATTTTTCGTATTTGCTGGACCCCCATTCTTTACCTTAGTTAAATGAACACAGATACCAAAGGGTGTTTGCAGATAATAAAGATTATCCCTTTCATTTTGTTAATGGAGGGGAGAGGGTCTTGCCTCTCAGGCTGTGAATGGGGGTGGATTTCTTGTAATATGCCATGGAAAGGAATTATCTGACACTTGCATGAAAAGATGAAATACAATAGAAGGTTTTAGTTCCATGGAATCACACCAATGGGTTTCCAAAGTTCCATTTCCCTTTGTCCTGCCATGGAAGAAGTGTAGCTGGAGCTTCAATAAAGCAAAAATCAAACACAGAGTCCAGAGTTTTCTTTCCAAATTGGAGCTGGGTCCAGTCCAGCATCAGCCGAGCTTAGCTTGTGTTTCCCTGCTACAGTAAAATAGTCCATTGCATCTGAGTCTGCATGGCCATGGTTATAGAGGTGAATGCAAGGAAATGAAGAGAGATTCAAGAATATAAGAGATATCACTCCTTTGTTTAGGAGATTATGTGTTTCCAAATTTCCACATGCTTGCAGTAGACATGACCATTCTGGTCAATTATTTCTGTTCTCGGGTGTGACTGACAAACAAGTACCTTCCCTATGTTACCCCAACCTTACTTGGCATACATCTATTTTTCCTATGTTGGATCCCTTCCCCAGTATTTTGCAGGAAATAATCTGGTGATTCCCTGTGGAGTGCAAAGTTGCATCTTCCTGGCGAAGCTGCTTAAATGACATGCTGAAAATGTTTGGCCTTCCCTTTGCTCCTGTTCTATTATTAATAACGAGAGGCCCCATGCATGAAATTCATGCACTGTGGGATGCGGGGAGTCCCTCAGCCTGGCCTGCACTCTCTCACTAGTCTGGGACCCCTCAAGGGATTTATGTCCATGGGAACAGGCCTAAGCCCTCAGTTGGAAATCCCTCTCCCAGTCTGGGACCCCTCGCTCCTTACCACCCACCTGCTCACTGCCCCTCACTACTTTGCTTGCTGTTATTTAGCACTGCCATGAAGGCAGGATAGACTCCAGCTACCACCACTGCACTTGCCAGCCCTTAGTCCTGTGTTTTTGTGTAGTTGTCTGTGTGCCAACTTCTCTCTTTCTTCTCATTTAGGGAGAGTAGAATGTGAGGGCAGAACATGCTGTTGTGGAACACACAGGGCTGCCCAGTGCTGAGGGGAGAGGCCTGGTCCATGGGTTGAGAGGTGGACACAGAGGACACTATCTCACCCAATTATGGGGTGGGCTGGCTGGCCTTCATCTGCCTGACTCCACCTAGGGAGGGACCCAGGAGGGTGTCTGCCTCTCCATTCTCCATCCTTCTATCTGTGACACTTGTCACCCTTGCCAGGCCTCCCCCAAAGTGAGTTCAGCTCAATCCCTGAACGTAAAAGGGCATGGAATGGGGGAAGGTCCACTCAGTGCCCCCCTGATTCCCAGTGGTAAAAGCTGGTCTCAAGGCAGTGGCCACTACTGCAAATATAGATCTGTTTAAAGAAAAGTTGGGAATGTAGACTTTCATATGAGCCCTTATTCCAAAAGGTGATAGTTTATTCACATTGTGGCAAAGACACCTTCAAAAGGTAAATGGGTAAAGTCAGGGCCAAACCAGGCCATTTCCTTATCCAATCTCTCTGAGGCATTTGGACAGAACCAAGTTTCAGCTCTTTGCAGGACACCTTGGGGTTTTTTAAAGCCTAAAGGACGGTAATTTTTCTCCATTCTTGTTCTTTGGGATTTTTTTTATCTTTGGATAAAAGGATATATACATTGGGGCAATCCTCTGTGGATACAATATTCCAGTTGCATCCATGTGATGATGACAGCTCCCCTCAGAGGGAGAGAGCTGGCAGATGGGGAGCAGGGAATTCTGAAAACCAAAGTGATTACAGAGATGCTAAGCCTTTCCTTCACGCGTCTGACACCCCTCCTCAGGTGGCCTGCAGGCCGGGCGTCTGCTGGACCTTTACCATTTGATGTCCTGGCAGGCTGCCCTGGGCCCTGCTAGATGGTGTGACCCCGGGCCCAGGAGAAGTCGCCCTATCACTCCTTCCCCCCAGCCATTCCTGGTACAGCTCCTGAATATGAGTGCTGGTCTTCAGGGGGCCACACTGGGATGGCAGCATAGATGCTTTCCATCTGCCACAGCGGTGCCTTGTCTGCATACCGTCCTCTGCCTGGGCCTGGCCCCTGCTGCTTAGGCATCCCCTGTGTAGGCCAGGCACTCCACAAAGTGACGAGGGAACTTGCCCCTCTACAGCTTCAGGCCACTTCTGGATGTTCTGAAAACCATAAGCAGCCTCAAAGCATAAGAGAACCTCTCCGTCCCTTTCAAGGGTGACCTCCTAGAAGTCTTTTTCCTCAGGATGTGGTAGGTGAGCACTCCCATGTCTCTACTAAGCACTACTAAGGAAGGCAGGCTCTCTGTGAATCCTTGGCCCTGGGCCTGAAGATGTATGCCAGATATCAGTTGGAGCTGACACCCTCATGGAGCCTCACCTCTTCCTCCATCTCCTTCATTTCTCCAGAGTGTCACAGTGGTATCATTCAAGGGGTCATTTTACTCCATTATCTGGACAATTTCACCTGAGGTTAGCATGTAGTCAGCATCCCAGGAACTATGTAAATATCTTCTCAAAGGTCCTCCAGTTTCTTGTCATAACACAGGGCCACAATGACGTGGGAAATCTTGTCTGGGGACAGGTTCTGCCATCTGGTGAAGTAATCCTTAACTAGAGAGCCCATGATCTGCTGGGAAGACTTGGTCTATAGAGATGGTGGGGATGGGCTGACCCAGCATGCACTCTGCATCATGGAACCAGCCGTAGCTGGCAGAAGTCAGCATGGGTAGCTGGGGCTCTTCCTCACAGTGCTGGCAATACCAATGCACAGATTCCTTCTAACTTCTCAGGATGCTGAAGTCCACAGCTATCTTCATGTCAAAGACAGTGCATCCCCAGGTTTTTCAGGAAGCCCCACAGCCTTCTGGATGCATCAATGTCACAGATGCTAAATTTAGCAGCAAAATAAGGAAGAGACTGAGGACACAGGGATACTGCCAGCACCTTGTGCTGTGAGATATAACATTTCTTATTAAGGTTTAGAATACGGAAGAAATCCTTGGCGTTCTGCTGAGAAACTTGGACTCCTTCCTCTGTGGTCACACAAGTGTCACATGTCAGGTAATTACTCAGAAATATCTTGGCATTGGCCAACTTATGGAATTCTTCCTTCTCTCTGTTCTCCTGAGGCAGACTCCAGATCTTGACTATGGCATTCTCTTGGTCATCTTTAATTTTCTGCCCAAAACATTACAAAGTTTATATAAATATAACATACAAAGATGCAGCTTCCTTTGTCAGAACAGGGAAGGAAGGGGTGGTTAAGTAAGGTACATGGGGCTGCAGCTAGCACCAGCTGTGGGGAGGGTTAAGGGGGAGAGGAGGTTGGCACTGGGGCTGAGCTCCTAGAGCCATTGCTGGGGAAGTAGGGATCCCTCTGAGTGCCACTTCTGAGGCTGAACTAATTGGTCAATCTGAGGCAGAGAAGGGTGGCCATATCAGCCATCTTTGGTGCTGTTTATCCTTTCCCACCCAGATCTGTTGTAAAAACCCAAAGCCCTGGATTCCAAAGACCCCATCCAGAGCAGAGACCCTGGAAGGGGGTGAGAGGAAGTGAGTGGGAAAAGTTTTAAAGCCGATATGCCTGTGTGCTGAGGGATGGCCGGAGACAGTGGTTAGAGGTTGCAGGGGACGGGCTCTCATACATACACTTCTGTGGGGCCCACAAGTGAAGAAGGCCAGGGGAATAGAGTAGGGAGGGGCATCATGAACCTAGCCTCTTAGGCATCCCTGTCTGTCTTCTGCAGTGTACATGGAGAAAGGGGGCTGCCTCTGAGGAGGGGCCAGGCCAGGTCACCTTCTTGAGTTCTGGCTGAAGTGATGGTCCTTACCATGAGATGCCATCTAACTGGTGATGGCAGAGGTCCCAGTGCCTCCTCGCTTCTCAAAGAACATGTAGCCAGCCAACGAGGAATGTGGCTCCCAACAGTACAGACATTACTCTCGCGTCCACATCCAGTGGGAACTGCAAGTCAAAGTCATCTGCATCTGTGAGGGTTTCTTTGAGCAGCCCTCCCCACCGCTCCTCTACTGCTTACTGATGCGGCCCACACTGTGGGACTCATCTGGAGTCTTCACCTCAAAGTTGGTGTCTGCCACAGCCACAGGTCCAGCAGGGCCCCACTACTCGCAGAATCGTATGGCAATCAGCAGCTTGCATGGAGAACTTGGAGAGGAAGGGATGCCAGGTCTGCAGCACATGGCTAATGGTAGTGCCTGGTGGTGACTGTACTTCCATCTCTTGGTCCCCAGGGTCTACCAGACAGACACTAAGGGGATGGCAGACCCTTCAGCACAGACATGCACAGCAGTTGCTCTCTCAGTCGCCTGACCCAGGGGCTGTCCAGCCTCTGAGTGCAGTTCATCCCGATTATTTATCTCCCAGCCTAGGAGTATTTCCACTCTTGCGGCCCTCTGTGAATCAGGATCGGATCAATTGGCACCAAGAATTCAAGGCCAGAGGCACCCCAGGCAGTGGCAAGAGGTGGGGGCAGCAGGTCCCAGGGCACTGGGGCAGGGTGAGAAGAAGAGAGTGAAGCTGCATTCAGGGACAGGCATGTGGGTGAGCACTGGCACCTGTCCAGACCCAGGATGCTGCACCTGCTCTGGGTACCCATTGGTCATAGGGTATGGGGGAAGGGGCAAAAGGTTGTAGCCTGTGGGGGGTAAGTGTCCTGCCATAGGGAAGGGATGAAGGTTCACAGGTTGTCACTATACCGGAAGCTTAGTTCTAGAAGTGGAGGCAAGCTCAGAGACAGCCTGACAAAGAGACAGACACAAACATGAACAGGCAAACGCAGAGAGATGGCTGCGCCAGTCCCCCACCCCCTCCCCGCCTCTCCAGAGTTTTTCAGGAGGCGCCTCTGACGCCAAGAGAAACTGAAAGTGTCAGAAGTGGGGCAGAGTACCTGGGATCCTGGATTTCCTCTGGAATTTGCAGAACCGCCCCCTTCCCTTTGTTCTTCCATTCATTTTCCATGGAGGTGGCTATTGGCAGATGACAGGATGGATGGATCCATGATCAGACTGATGGCCAAACCTCCAGGGAGGTTTCCTGACCTTTCTGCATCCCCCACTCACCTGAAGCCTCTAAAATAGTTGGGGTGCCACAAGAGCTCATGGAGGCAGGCCCTTGGTAATCTATTTTTGTTTATTTTTTTTAGTATTTTCCTTCCATGTGCAGTGATCACACTTCATCTGGAGCAGGGCGGGTGGGGACCGGTTCAAGTGACTTGGAGAGGGGAGAGCAGTCACTGCTGGTCAACCCTGGCACTGTTGGAGGTATCCTTTCTTCCTTGTGGAGCGTCTAGCGAGGGGAAGTTGCTGCAGTGCTCAAGGCCAAGTTCCAGGAGGGCAGCAGCGCCATCAGGATAGTGCTGACAGCTCTGGTTCCTTGGTGCCTGTCCTGTCCTCCTGAGATGGAACCTGCAACGCTACTAAGGGAGCCAATCCCCAATTCTGCCCTGCCTCCACCATGGATTGATTGGAGTCTGAGGAATGGGAGGAGGGACCAAGAGGTCTGCCTTCCAGCTGCTCACTAGTCACCCCTGACACCGATTGATCAGCTCCCGCTCCTGCTTTCAGTCATCCCATCCAGTTGTTTAGGTCATGATGACACCTGGCTTTTAATATATTAGTATTAACTAATTACAATGGTATCATTTTTATTCATGCGATGTATATATCAAATATGGAAATAAAAACCAAAAAGATGGTCTATGTCTCTTCTATGTTTTACAACCAGTTTTAGCAGAGCACACCATATTGCACTTATTTGATGGCTTCAGGAAGAGTTCTTTTAAGAGACTGTATTTTCTTAGAAGTTAGAGAACTCTCAAACAAAATTCTAATTAACACCTAAATTCTTACTTTTAGGCGAGACAGAGACTTTCTTTGCATAACAATGGGCATTTGCAAATCTCAGCTTGCTTCACATTTTTCAGGGGTTGCAGTTCTTGGGACAGAAATGCATGTGAAAGCAAATTTTTTACAGTCAGAGAGGAACAGTTAAACTAAAAATGATCTTTGATTGAGAATAGCAATATTAGATGTCTGACATCTGTTTCTCTACTTGTTTTAAAACTCAACATAAATGAAGCATTTTAAATCATAATAAGCATACTCTTTATTAAGACATATGATTATAAAAAATTCAGTAGCTTCATTTTACAAGTAACTAATTTTTAAAGAGAAAACCGTTATAATACTTAACAAAAACTGAGCAGTTCATATATGTTAAGATATGCTTTTAAATATTTTGAATCCCAGCTGTTTCTTTTTCTGTTCTTTGTATGAGTATGTCCAAAATTCTGGGTAAATTCACATAACATTTTCATAAATTAAAAGAAAAGAATATGTGGGGGATGCTTTTGTAAAATTTGAAATAATAACTTTTACTTTTGCTGAAGTATTTCCTTACCAAAATAATTATTCTGATGCTGTAGTTTTGATTCATTTGAACTTCATTATGTTTGTATAAATTATTATTTAAATGCTAACAGTGAAGATAGTCATTACTATTTATGATTATTTAGAGCTCTCATTTGCTAATTATGACTGTGCAATAAATTATTACTGCTTTCTTTGTGGGTAGCTATATATAAAACCAATAATGTATTAAAATCTAATTTCCATTCTAATATGAAGTGAAAAAAATCATCTGAAAATTATAAAATTTTAGTGGCACCAATCACTGTTACACATTCTAGGCATATGATATTTTTAGAGAAGTCTTAAAAAATGTAATAAATTATGAAGGAAAATTGTTTTCTTCATGTAGAAAAAAACTACTAGGTGTAATTAGGAGAAAGGAGTCCTCTAAGCAAAAATGTCTTTTTATATGTCTGATAATCTGCCTTAGATTTCTCATGAGATGTTTAGTAAATTACTAAACTATGATGTGCCTTCATTTAAAATAAATTTATAAATTTAGCTTTCCTATTTATCAGATCTAATAGGATCAATGAGATGTTTTGTTAGACATTTGAATGTGCTATACTAACTGTGCATATGTGTAGTGCATAATAGGCTGTATGTTTGCTGGTGATGTTACCTCATTTGACTACTTTCTAGCTAAGAATGTGATGTGGTTTCTAACTTATTTAAGTAAAGTACCATATTTTGGGTATTGAAATTATAACTAATAACTATTTTGGTCTTTTAAAAATGTAACAATATACTAGGTACATACTATTAATTATGAATATAATAAAGAACATTCAATTAGCACAAGCAAGTTATATATAAGTCACATTGCCTGATAAAAGCTAACATTTTAAAAATATTGGCTATTAGTATATGATTTAATTATAGGTACCAATAATCCTCATTTTCAGCTGGGGCAGTTGAGGCTTGGAAGGTGTTAAGGAAGTTGTCTGAGATCAAAGTGTGAATATCAGGATGGAAACTGACTGACTATAGAATGAATCCTCTTACGTGTTTTATTTTACTAACACTCTAATGTGTGCATTCACGTCCTCATTAACATTCATGTATGGTACATTATATAAGACTGTCATTGGGATTATGTTTCTTCACTCAGAATACCTGCATAGCAATCTAATATGAGTGGCTGATTAGAAAGTTAAATAAAAATTATTAAAATGAAAGCATATCAACATAAAAGGTATCTCCTGTGGGTTTTTCTTGTTCAAGTATTAGGTAACATTTAGGTGAATTTGGGAGATGAAATTTTTTTTAGTGATCTTAGGTTTATTTTATGCAAAGAATATTATTCAGAGGTTCATCTTGGTTTTAGAAGTAATATTTGGAGCTCAATGAAATCTAGCTATAGCTGCAGCAGAACACAGATGTAGTATAACTCTAGATTAGACTGATTTGCCTCTGGCATTAACAGCAGCCTGACAAGAGAAAGATGTACCCTTGCTTAGAATACAATGAGCCGTGTCATTTATTGCATAAGGAGGGGTAAAACATAAGACTTATAATGCAAAGGGATTGAACAGGCTAAATGGAAGTATACTGTTGTTTAATAATCCTATCTAATAAAAAAGTAATATTCAAATTGACCATCACTCCAACAAACAAGATGGCTGCCCTCATGTGTTCAAAGATGTCTGCTCCCATGTGGACACAACATGGCTGCCATGAGGAGGGCAGTTAGGAGGAAACAGGCCTATAAGAAAGGGCATTTGAGGGTGATCAAGCCTGAAGGGGAGAGCTGTTAGGGGTGACCAGGCCAGCAGAGGAGGGAAGTTGGGAATGACTGAGCCTGCTGGGAAGGGCAGTTGGGGAGGACCAGACCTGTAGGAGAGGGCAATTAGGGGTGACCAGGCCTGCAGGGGAAGCATTTGGGGACAATCAGCCCAGTAGTGGGGGATAGTTGGGAGGGACCAGGCTTGCAAGGGAAGGCAGTTGGGGAGAACCAGGAATTCAGGGGAGGGCAGTTGGAGGGACCAGGCCTGCAAGGGAGGGTAGTTGGGGGCGATAAGGCCAACAGAGGAGTGCAGTCACAAGGGACCAGGCTTGCAAGGAAGGGCAGTTGGGGGCAACCAGACCTGCAGGGGAGGACAGTCAGAAGTGACCAGGCCTGCAGAGGAGGGCTATTGTGAGGGACCAGGCCTGTAAGGGAGGGCTGTTGGGGGCAACCAGGCCTGTAGGGGAAGGCAGTTATGGGTTACTGGGCCAGCAGGGAAGGGCATTTGGGGGCAACTAAGTCTGCAGGGAAGGGCAGTTATGGGCAATCAGGCTAGCAGCAGAGTAGTTAGGAGTTTATCAGGCTGGCAAGGGAATGGTTAGCGGGTGATCAGGCTGGCAGGCAGAAGCAGTTAGGGGCAATCAAGCAAACAGGAAAGTGAGTGGCTGGGAACCAGCAGTCCTGGATTGTGAGAGTCGTGGGATGGAGGCTTTAGGCTTAGGCAGGGGCCAAGCCTGTGATTGGAGGGAAGGGGGAAAATCTATGGAAACTTATCCTCAGGTGTGGAGAAAAAGAAAAATAAAGAAATATCATATCCTATGAAAGACACATCTTGAAAATGCTTAAAGAAAGTTGTCATTTTTCATGGTGGTAAAGGGACTTGAGTCCATGTTGATGAAAATACCTTGGTGGCTGCAGTGACTGGCAGTGGTTGAAGCAGCAGGGTGATGGGGCTGGCACCTTCCCCTGAAAAGCCCTCTTGCCTCCTGCAAAGGGAAGCCAGAAAGTCATCAGTAGGATATCCCCTGAGGGCTCCCAGTATGTGAGAGGGGGTAGGCTGGGCCCCTCCCCTATGCATGAATTTCATGCACTGTGCCCCTTATATCTTAGAGGACTGATGCATGAATTTGTGCATGAGTAGTGTCCAGCCAGCCTTGCTAGGAGAAGGGGACATGGGCAGTTGGTTGGCGTGCCTGCTGTTGAACTCCTGGTCAAGGGGACAATTTGCATATTAGCCTTTTCTTACATAGAATATACACTGAGTGGCCAGATTATTATGCATTCAGAGATCATAATAATCTGGCCACTCAGTGTATATTTAAACCTGATCATTTGTTAGAAATCACATGGCTTCAGTGTTATATTCTATATTTAATTAATAATAATTTTAATAACCTAAATCCTTAAGAATAAATTTAACAAATGTGATTGAAAAATTATGTGAAATGAAAACAGATGAAGATTTAAATAAATGTTGTTAAATGCATATTCTCTATAAATTGATATATGAGTTGAACAAAATACTCATCTAAATCCCAGTTGGAGTTTTTAAAGAATGGATAACCTTATTCTAAAATTTACATAGAGAAACAATTTTTAAAGTAAAGACGCATTTGGAAGACCTGCACTACCCGATTTCAAAAATTCTATTAAAGCTACAGCAGTAGGAATGTGAAGGAGATCAATGCAACACATAGAGAGTTCAGAATTAGACCTATGCGTATCTAGTCAATTGATTTTGAGTAAGGCATCAAATCAATGAGCAAAAGTCTTTTTAATAGATGGTGCTAAATAAAGTAAATATATAAAAATATGATGTCTGATTGTACCTCACCCTTTTTGCAAAAATAACTTCCAATTGGCCATGTATATAATCTAAAAGCTAGCACCACAAATCTTCTATCTAGGACAGTGGTTCTCAACCTGTGGGTCGCGACCCCTTTGGGGGTCAAACGACCCTTTCACAGGGGTCGCCTAAGACCATCGGAAAATTCAGATATTTATATCACGATGCATAACAGTAGCAAAATGTCATGGTTGGGGGTCACCACCACATGAGGAACTGTATGCAAGTGTCGCGGCCTTAGGAAGGTTGAGAACCACTGTTCTAAAAGAAAACACAGAAATATATACATATCACCTTGGGTAGACAAAGATTTCTTGATTGAATTGAAAGATTACTAACCATAAAAGAAAACAATGATAAATAAGAGTTTATTAAAACTTTAAATTTGTTCTCATCTAAATAATATTTAAGAATGTAAGCTACGTATTAAGGGAAATAATATATACATGTGTGTGTGTATGTGTGTGTGTGTGTGTGTGTGTGTGTATCTGATAAAGCACTCATTCAAAACACTTAAAACACCTATAAATCCTTTTTTTTAAAAAAAGGTGAACAGACAATTGGAAAAAAAGGTTAAAATATTTGATCAAGCATTTCATAAGTAAGATATAAAATGGCCAACAAATGTATGAAAAATTGCTCAATCATGAGGACAATGAAAATTAAAGTCACAATGACATCCATTTTTTATCTGCTCATACATTGCTGACAAGAAATGTAAAAAGTGTATCTGCTTTGAAGGGCTGTTTACAATCTTTTATAAATAAAGTATATATTTACTTTATGACCACGTGATTCTATCTATAGGTAGTAATTTATTTATGATAGTTGCTAATTGAAAACAACCCAAATATCTGTCAATAGGAAAATGAGCAAGTTGTCGTGGAATACTGCTGAGCAATCCAAAATACATTAATTCGTAAAATTTGCAACAACATATATCAATCTCTAAAACATAACGTTAAGCAAAATATAGCAGAATCAAAAAAGACATTATATGACTTAAATTCCAAAAATAGACAAAATAAATATATGGTAATACAAATCTGAATAATTAGTCCCTCAGGAGTTATGAGATTGACCAGAAGGTTGCAAAATGAAATTCTCTGGAGTGATGAAAAATTTCTTCTTTTCACCTTGCATGATAGCAACAATGTGCACAATTGGCAAAACTCATTGAATAAAACATTTATTAACTGAAGTAAAACAGTTTTTATTCATGTATAGCATAGTTGCCATTATAAAACTCTCAATGAGATCTATCTAAAAATTCAACTAGAGTTAATGAGCAAATTTACCAAGGTTACAGAATATAAGATCAATAAATCTAATTCTATTTATATAATCAAACAATATATAAGTAGAAAATATAAATATAAAAATGCAATTTGAATAAATTAAAAACATTCAATAGAAACAAATTGTACATAGGACATAACCAAATTTTAAAAATACATAGAATTAAAATACATAGAAGTAAAATGTAAACAATGGAAACAATCATGTTTCCCTATATATTTTAGTTGGTTATTTCATAAAATAACCCTTAGTAGTTTATTTTACCAATGTTCTGTAAATTCAATATTTAGGATGAAAAGTGTTTTGTTTTGTTTTTCTATAGCTGTAAGATTTCCTGAGGCTTATGTCAAACCTCTACAAATGGATTGTACAAGAGTCCACTCTTCTAGAGTTTAGTTATACATATCCACACTCTTCCTTCTACTAGTAGGCATCCGCTTTGTCTACCCAAGAGTCTTCTCCTTACTTGGGGTTTTGCACTGCCATAATTCTGGAAATTTTCTTTCTTCTTCCCACTCCAAGAAGACACTGTCTTCTAGACTAAGTCTATTCTTACTTGGTATCTTATTCTTCCAGGTAATAAACTGTAGTAATCTGAAACTCTTTAATCTGTTTTACCTGTCTAATCTTGTGACTATCTAAGGAATTTGTTCTTCCTTCTATTCTAGTTTCCCATGTTTTATTCTTTCATTATAGTACTTATGTCAATCCTATATAATAAAAATGCAATATGCAACTTAGCCCTCATGCCCTCACAAGATGTCTGCCTATGGCCAGGTCAGCAGGAGGGTTAGTGAAAGATGACCAAATGACTGAACAGGCAGGCTGCATGGGGCAACCAGGCTGGCAGGGGGCGATGAGGGGAAACCAGGCCAGCAGGGGCGGGGGGCGCGGGTGGGGGTGACCTGCCAGCAGCAGGGGGCTTTTAGGGGTGATGAGGCCACCACACAGAGGCAGTGAGGGCAATCAAGCAGGCAGGCAGGTGAGCAATTAGGAGCCAGCGGTCCAGGATTGTAAGAGGGATGTCCAACTGCCAGTTTAGGCCCAATCCCCATGCATGCATTTCATGTGCCAGGCCTCTAGTAAGCACATAAGTTCCCTGGTTAATCTCTCCCCACCCTTCCCTATTCACCCCTACCTTCCCTCTGAAATTTATTAATCTGTTCCCTTGGTTCTATGTTTCTGGATCTATTTTGTTCATCAGTTTTTGTTCATTAAGTCACACAGATGAGTGAGATCATGTAATATTTATATTTCTCTGACTGGCTTATTTCACTTAGCATAATACTCACTTCTATGCCATATCAATGGATAAGAGTTCTTTCTTTTTTATAGCTGCATAATATCTCATGGTGTAAATGTACCACAGCTTTTGTATCCATTCATCTGCTGATGGGCATTTGGGATGTTTTAAAATCTCAGCTATTGTAAATTGTGCTTTTATGAACATAGGGGTGCATATATTTCTGATGGGTGTTTCTTGTTTCTTAGGATATATTTCTGGAAGTGGGATAAGTGTGTCAAATGGCAGTTCCATTTTAAGTTTTGAGCAAAGCTTTTGAGAGGAGAAGGAGCTGGCTAATATATGCTTTCTGCTGTTTACCCATGTGTATTGTCCCTTTCCTCAGCAACCATCTTGTAAGCATGAGGATAAGTACTGAACTCCAAGGAGAGTGAGGGTAAAAGAAAAAAGGACCCATTCTGATGACATCGGGAAGCTCCTATATCAGGTCCCAACTTCTTCCTCTAAGACTCACTGAGGATATATTTTTGTTGATTTTTAGAGCTAAAGGAAGGGAGGGAGAGAGAGACATTGATATGAGAGAAAAACATCAATCAATTGCCTCTCATAGGCACCCCAATCAAGAATTGAACCACAACTTTTTGTTGTGCAGGATTTCATTCCAACCAACTGAGCCACCTGTCCAGAGACACAACTCTTTTTATTTTGAGGGGGTAAAAAAGTCCTCTATGGTTAAGTCAATATAATATAGGTGACCCATCCCAATAGAAATAAGGAAGCAATAACACTTTTTTTTTCATATACTGTATTGATATATTGAAAACAATGTATTGTTTTAATAAATTCTAGAATTAATGTTGATAAAGGAGGCTCAAAGACTGTAAATAGAAGTGAGCCTTGACTATGCACTTGAGTGATATCCAATATTATCCAGCCAACATAATGTGATTTGCTATCTTGAGTGTGGTGGGTAAGCAGCACTGCTTACAGAAGATTTTTTAAGGCATTTGGGTGCCATGTGTGTTTTTCCAATTTTAATATTTTCTAATATTGAGTATAGTTTCAGTTAGGCATTGCTGAGTAAATAACAGAATTTACTATTTGTCCCAATGTAGCCATAGCTATACCAAAGTGTTTTCTATTCATGGAGATCTAAACTGTTCTACAGGTGAGAAAATTTTCATTGTATTTGTATCTGGAAATGCAAGTCGATATATAATACAATTGAAAATCAAAGATATGGATAAAGTGGGTGAAAAAGGAAGGAAGAATGTATTTTCTTTAGGAAACAACATTTTTAAAAATTGCCTATGATCATAATTTTGAAAAATTTATCAAACAAATTTATTTAATAAAAATGTAGAAGCTTATTAGAAGCATATAAAAACCCCATCTGGGCAAGGGTATCCCCAATGGGGACCCTCTGTGGAGGGACCCCCAAATTTGAAAAGCCTATTCTCTCTCTATATTGGGGAAAAAAAATACTGTCTCATGTCCTTTTGTCTCAGTTTATATATGCTGCAGTTCTTTGTTTGAACCTGACCCTTTCTAATGGGAACTTGCATTAATTTATGGGCCCCATGTTTCCACTTTGATTATTTTGTTATATAGTATCAGTTTCAAAGGCCAAAGCTCACTTGGTGCCCTCTTCTTTCTCTCTCTCCTTATCTTGAAACATTCCTCTATTTCTGTGAAAATATGTTTCCTTTTTCCCATCATCATACGATTTTTCTTTATCCTCTGTGAGTGTATGTCTTCCTCACCCTTTATCTTATGGCATTTTTCTATCCTTTGTACAAATAAAACAAGCATTTTAGCATCTCCAAGATGCTCAAGTCAGGGCTACTTTTGATCTACCTTATAATTGCCTTGATTGCTCAGGCCAGAGATACCCCTGCCCTTCACATATGCATTTCTCCCCCATTAAACTCTTTATTCCCTAAGATTCCCTAAACCTCTCTATTTTATCTCTAAAATTAATTTCATCTGAAAAAGCAAAATCCAGTGATTATGATTTTTCTTTCTTTTTTAAAAATTATTTTTAATGTTGAACGGTTTTTCTTTCTTTTCAGTTGTTGCTAGCAAGAGATTTTAGTATGCAACCAGACTGGGGTAGTTCCCTTTCAACCACCCTAGTCTGTCTTCTCTTTTGCCTGAGGGCTAATTTTGTTAATGCTTTTAAGTGATATTTATTGTTCCAATCACTCTTTGTATGCTGATGATTTCTTGCCTTTCTCTAGATTACAGTATAAGGCAGATCAGATGACACATTAGCTCCCTTTATTAGTTGTTTTTCTTTTTAAAAAATCCAAAATTTGAATAGAAATTACACTAAATAATCTATTTGGCCTTGGGTTGAATATATGCTTGCAATCTATATGATCTGTCTCATTCTGCTTGAATGAAAAAAAATAGGGGAAGAAATAGTATAAATAGATAGCATTTGGTAAAATCTCTATAACTGCTTTCCCTTTTGTCTCCTTTGCAAGATCACATGTATGCATGTATATACACACACACACACACACACACACACACACACACACACAATCAGGATCATGGTCTCCTTTACATTTTTGCTTCTACTGCTTGACCACATCTTGAACTCCTAACACAAAGCTTCTTGCCATTTAGTACAACAGAGACCATAATAAAGTGGTAGATGAATTGGCCTAAATATATCACTACTAATAAAAAAAATCAAAAATTGAGAAGCTTTAACACTTTAAACCAGAATGGGTAGCACTTGGTAAAGGTACTGTAACAGCATACTCATTATTCATTATCATCATCAACAACATCATAAGGTTCTTAAGTATTACTAAAGATAAAGTAAGGACAGGCAATTGTAATTTCACATCATGCTGCTAATATGTTTTGCTCCTAGTTTCTAGGACTCTGATGATGTCTAGACAACTGTAAAAGATAATGTTCATTACATGATTTTTCTCTTTTGTTTGGTGCATTTGCTTATAAAAAGAACTAAACCTTATGACTAACAGAAAATCAATTTGTTTTAATAATATAAATATTCTTTCTAAAAAAATACTAATATGCACATTGACTGTATGTCCACTACACTCACCAGCAGCATGCACCAGCCAAGCACACCACCCAGTCAGGAGAAAATATGCAAATTAACCCCAACCAAGATGCATGTGGCCACCGGGAGAGCAGGAGGGAGGTGTGGGTTTCCCAGGCAATGGAGGAGTCCAAGCTTTCCACACACCCTGACTGCTCAGGTCTCCACTCAATGCTACAAAGTTTCAATTATAGAAGATAAATAAATTCCAACAGAAATGGTGGCAGCCACAGAACTGGAGAGAGCAAGAGGCTAGGGTTTCCCCCAGTGATGGAGGAAATCAAGATTTCCTCAGCTCTGGCCTGCCTTGGCCTCCACTTAAGACTACAAAGTTTCAATTATAGAAGGAAAATAAATCTCAACAGAAATGGCTGCAGCCATGGAACAAGCAGGAGGCTTGGCTCCACTCCAGGCTACAAAGTTTCAATTGTAGAAGATAAATGAAGCCCAGATGCCAGGGCCTCCACTTGGGTCTCCTGGAAGCATATCCAGCCTGCAAACCACCACAGGCCCCTCGCCCAGGCCACCCCACGCTCCAAAGAAACTCCCACCCTGATCTGGGACAGACTTCAAGGCAAACCAGCTGGCCCCCAACTATGCACCAGGCCTCTATCCTATCTAATAAAAGAATAATATTGCAGATTGACCATCATTCCAACACACAAGATGGCTGCCCCCATGAGGTCAAAGATCCTGCCCTCATGTATACATAAGATGGCCCCCACAAGGTGGCCTGCAAGGGAGGGCAGTTGTGGATGATCAGGCCAGCAGGGGAGGGCAGTTGGGAGAGTCCAAGCCTGCAAGGGAGAGCAGTTGGGGATGGTCAGATTGGCAGAGGAGAGAAGTTGGGGGCAACCATGCCTGTAGGGAAGGTTAGATGGGGCAAACCAGGTCTGAAAATAAGAGCAGTTGTGGGGGGGCAGTCTGCAGGGGAGGGCAGTTAAGGGCAAACAGTCTGGCAGGGGAACAGTTAGACATCAATCAGTTAGGCAGGGGAGTGGTTAGGGGGTGATCAGGCTGGCAAGCAGAAGCGGTTAGGGGCAATCAGGAAAGCAAGCAGGCAAGCAGTTGGGAGGCAGCAGTCCTGGATTATTAGAGGGATGTCCAACTGGGATCTGGCCTAAACGGGCAGTTGGACATCCCTCGAGGGTTCCCATATTGGAGAGGGTGCAGGCTCGGCTGAGGAACACATCCATCTCTCTGTGCACAAATTTTGTGCACTGGGCCTCTAGTTTTATTAATAAAACTCCTTAGGGAATAAATATTAATCAAAAGCTCAGAATGATCTGTAATTAGCACATCAATAGTACATGTGTTAAGGATGCTTTTAAAGTGTGTAAGGGATTTTCAAATACTTTATTCTTTATTATAATAAAAACTAGAGGCTTGATGCATGAAACTCATGTAAGAGTAGGCCTTCCTTCCCCTGGCTGCTAGCACTAGCCTTCTTCTGGCACCCGGGACCCAGGCTTTTCTATGGCCACCAGGAGGTGCCCAGGATCAGACTTCCCTCTCAGCCCTGGCTTCATCTGGAAGGTCATCCTTATTGATGTCCAGAAGAACGTTTAGTCTAACTAGCATATTATGCTTTTATTATTATAGATGTTTTCTTCTGAAACTTCATTTAAATTTCTTAACCCAAGACATTGTCTTTCATATGGACTGTGCTCTTAACCTTCTAACTTATATCCCAACATCAGTCACATAAAGCTGAAACAGAGTCACTTTTTAATAATATATATCAAATCAGATCCCACCTCAAACTAAATCCCTCCAGTAGCTTCACATACACAAAAATAGCAAGTTTTTATACCTGCTAAGATTTTCTGAATCAATTTTTACTATTGCTTCAAGCTTTATCTCTTTAAATTTTTGTTTAATATATTTTATTCATTTTTCACATAGAGGAAGGGAGAGGGATAGAAAGTCAGAAACATCAATGAGAGAGAGAGACATCGATCAGCCTCTTCCTGCACGCCCCCTACTGGAGTTGTGCCTGCAACCATTGTACATGCCCCCAACTGGAATCGAACCTGGGACCTTTCAGTCCGCAGGCCAACGCTCTATCCACTGAACCAAACGGGTCTCAGCCAAGCTTTATCTCTTGTTAGGTCTTTCCATTTACCATGCTCTTTGCTTAAAATACTACTTGGTGACTCTGATTTGGCCTCATGTAGTTTCAATTGAATTGACATCTCAGAAACTCCTTCTCTGGCTTCTCAATCTACGGTATGACCTAATTCAACCCATAAATCTCCACCACTTTTCTCTATTTTTACTTTGTTTGTAGCATTCATTTTTTTCTGAGATATTTTTTTATCCATTTATTTGTTTACAATATGTCCTTCTACAGTAGATATGAGCTTCATGAAAACAAGTGCTTCTTGTTTAAAGCTATATACTAAAAAGAATAATTCCTGTCAAATAATAGTGTTAATATATATGTACTAGTATGTATTTTTATGCTAGTTGACCTGCAAAGTAGTTGTTAGGGGATCCTTTCTTCATACACATTTCCTGACTAGCTTATAAGGCTATTATTCATGAATTAGTTTTAAATTGTGCCTAAATTTTTATTATTTTTGTGATAGTGAATAATTTTATTAATTGGAAATGTCTGATTGTTCCTATACAAGATTGAATTTTGCATCAATTCATCAAAAAACTTTAGGGGAAATGAGCGAGCAAACAATGGTGACTATTTTGAGGCCTATATAACATCACTTTCTTTAAGAATTTCGAAACTTTTGTAGGTTACTGGGCCTAATGATACTTTCCCCTTTTACAGTAACTTAAAAAAACTATCAATTCTAATAGGAAATACAATGTACTGTGTAAGTTGTAATTAGTTTTCATATCATCTGATGCTAAATTTTCTCTACCTTTTTTAAAAAAAATTAAATTTTATTTTTCTTTATTGATTAAAGTATTATATCTGTCCTTATCCTCCATCCCTCCCCCCACTCCTGCCCTTATGCCCCTGATGTCTGTGTCAATTAGTTCCGCTTATATGCATGCATACAAGCCCTTTGATTGATCTCTCCCCTCACTCCTACAGTCTCCTACTTTCCCTCTGAGGTTTGACAGTTTGATTGATGCTTCTCTGTCTCTGGATTTGTTTTTTTGTTTGTTTGTTTGTTTGTTTGTTTTTCATCAGTTTATGTTTATTATATTCCACAAATGAGTGAGATTTGCTTTTCCTCCCAATTTACTGGATATTCCATTGTCAGCCAGAATGCTACTCTGTTGTTTCCTGTGTGAACCAACCTGAAGAGAGATTAAAGTAAGCCAGCTAAGGAATTTTTCAATAAGGAACCACAATTCATTCTAATTGGTTTGGAACTGAAGCATGTCACGGTGTCATATGTGAGCACAGAAGAGAGTCTGTGGTTTGGCTCCCTGTGTATACTATTACCTGAACCTGTACTCTAAAATAAATGTAACCTGTGCTCTATGGTGTTCTCTGATAGCTCATAAAAGAGGGCACCTTATATCTTTGTTATTTATAAGCTTTTTACATTTTAATTTAATAAAAACTCTGTACATGTGGTTGGATTTCTTTACGTAGCAATACAGAAAGAGAAATATTTGTCCCTCTTCCTCTGAATCTTTAATATGGTAACAATCATGTTTTGAAATTCTGGAAGAGATATGATGTAAGATAATTGAGATACAATTAGTACATCACATGCTTTTTGCTATGCAGAAGCTAACTGGGGATGTGTCTATTAGAAATTACTCATAGCAGGATGAGAACTAGGTTGTAGTAATTTAGACCTTGAAAGACATGCAAGACTATAAATGGGAGTAAAAGTGAGGCTAATGAAAGATCACCCAAGAACTTTTCAGAATTCCCTAATGAGAAATTACAATTTTTGTATTTGACATTAGGGATTATAATAATGATAAAGCCTTGAGATTGAGATCAATTAGACCCATAAAATACACTGAAAATATCTTGAAAACAACCTATTAATTTGAATCTTTGAGCCAGATTTATCTTACTCTCTTATAATGATTCATAATATGAGACATTCTGGATTTACTTATTTTAGTAACAACAACCAATATAATTGCATATTATGTATCTAATTATGCAAAACAGCCAAAGTGATCTTTTCAAAACCAAAGACAAAATGTCATTCTTTTGCTCAAAACATTAAGATGGCTTCCCATTTTCAGAGAATTAATTTCAAAGTCTTTACTGTGGGCTTCTTTGTCCTGCAGGATCTGCACCTACACTATCCCCACTCTTTACCTTTGTTGGCTTTCAATTTCTTTCTTTGATTGACTCTAACTTTATGTTTCTTGACAATGACATATAGCCTCCCCCCTTTTCAGGTGCTTTACATATTCTATTTTCTTAGCAAGAAATATTTTTGTTATGGATATCTACATGATATCCTCTCTTATTTCATTCTGCTCTGCTGAAGGAGACCTATTCAGAGAGATCTTCCCTGATTAAACTATCTAACATAAGACAATATTCTCCTCAGACCCATCACTTTCTATCCCTTATCCTGCTCTATTATTCTTAGTACTTACAATCTGATGTACTATATTTTGTTAATTTTATTCTGTATTTTTCATTTAGAATGTAAATACTTTGGAGTTTTGTTCATGACTCCATCCCTGATACATGTTAGGCACCCAAAAAATATCTGACCACTGTGTGGTCTACTATGCTTTATCTTTGTGATTTTTTAAAAGCAGTTAATTTTACATCCACTAATGAAAGAGAACAGAGTAGCAATTTTTACAAGAATTATTAGAGATTAGTTTTCATTTTATAATAATGCAGCAATGCTATGGTCAAAATTACTTGCACAATATAAAATTTTAATGAAATACTCTTATGTTATATAATCCCTTGGAATCCAATATTTATTTATTGTATAAACAATAAATGTTATGAAAATTTGTTTATTTTCACAGATTTTATTTAGCTAATGATGCACTGAGAGAGTATTCTATATCTGATCTTTTACATAAATATATATCTTGAAAATAGTACTTCACATTAATTAGTTTTCATCTTGTACAAGGTTGCTTTACATAGCACTGCTTACTTTAGCAGTTTAAAATTATGGTCTAAGCAATGAAGATTACAATCAAAAGCATACTTTATTTTAAATTATAGGAAATTAAATAATAGGATGACATACTATTGTTAGCAATATTAAAGTACACACAATAAAGAAATATAAATATTTACCATAAGCAATTTTACATAATCTTCTTTCTTTGAACATTTAATTCCCTAAAGTAGTTCTTTTTAGTGTTAAAATAATTCTTTGATCTAAGAAAATAGTTGCATAGATATTAATTTATTTATATTAATTGCATCTCATATAAAATAATCAATTGATCTGTCACCAGTTAAAATTCCTAATTTCATTGTTCGTAAATCATTCTGAACAGTATGGAAAGGGACTATGTCTTCTATCTATCAATTATCTAGCTAGCTATCTACCTACTATTTACTTCACTGTCAGGAGATATTTATAAAACTCTTGCCTGTGTTTAATATACACAAATTTCTATCATCATGGTGATAAATAAATGGGAACAATTTGAAGGTAAAATGTAGATATACTTGTTTTTGCTGCTTTCCTAAAATAAATTATGCCAGCAGTAGTGAGAGTTTAAACACACAGCAGGATGTTAGAGGTAACACTGACTCAAAAGGGAAAATTTCATTTACTGCATCACTACTTCCTATGATTTGTGCCTGAATTTACCACAGTGAAAATGCTCACACTCAACATCATTTAAGCCATAAAACAATTGGTTATTATAGTCTGCAGGAAACAATGCAAAATGAAAGAAAATGGACTCCATGGAGCTTTTTATATAATTTATATTGTTCAAGTGACTTCAACTTCCATCAGAAAAAAATATCTAAATAACCTACTTTGAACATCAAGACTTACTTGGTTTTGTTTTTTCAAAATGAGTATTGTGTGAAAGTAACATTATTTGGAAGCTGTAATGAAGTTTCACTACGATTTTGTGTAACAGTACATTATCAATCTTTTGTATCAATTTGCTTGGACTATGTATTATCAACAATCCTATCTAATGAAAAAGTAATATGCAAATTAACCCTGCCTCCTTTATGCCACCAGCCACACCCACCAGCCAATCAGGAGCAAGTATGCAAATTAACCCCGACCAAAGAGGGCTGTGGCCACAGAGAGAGCAGGAGGGAGGCTTGGATTTCTCCAGCAATGGAGGAAGTCAAGCTTTCTGCACACCCTGGCCAGCCTAGTCCTCTGCTTAAAGCTACAAAATTTCAATTATAAAAGGAAAATAAATCTCAACAGAAATAGCTGCAGCCATGGAACAAGCAGGAATCTTAGCTCCACAACAGGCTACAAAGTTTCAATTGTAGAAGATAAATAAATCCCAGATGCCAGCACCTCCCCTTGGGTCACTGGGAATGTGGCCAGCCTGCAAACCACCACAGGCCCCTTGCCCAGGCCTCCCCACACCCCAGGGAAACCCCCACCCTGATCCAGGACACCCTTCAGGGAAAACCAGCTGTCCCCCACCCATGCACCAGGCCTCTATCCTATCTAATAAAAGAGCAACATGCAGATTGACCATCATTCCAACACACAAGATGGCTGCTCCCATGCACCAGGCCTCTATCCTATCTAATAAAAGAGCAACATGCAGATTGACCATCATTCCAACATCACAAGATGGCCAGCTGGGGAGGGCAGTTGGGAAGGACCAGGCTTGCAAGAAAGGGCAGTTGGGGGCAATCAAGCCTGCAGTGTAGGGCAGTTAGGGATAACCAGGCTGGCAGAGGAGAGAATTTGGGGGTGACCAGTCCGTAGGGAAGGGCAGTTGGGGGAACCCAGGCCTGCAGGGAAGAGAAGTTGGGGGGGCAGGCCTGCAAGGGAGAGCATTTAGGGGCAAACAGGCTGGCAGGTGAGCAATTAGGCATCAATCAGGCTGGCAGGGGAGTGATTAGGGGGTGATCAAGCTGGCAGGCAGAAGCAATTAGGGGCAATCAGGAATGCATGCAGGTGAGGTGAGCAGTTGGGAGCCAGCAGTCCTGGATTGTTAGAGGGATGTCCGACTGCCTGTTTAGGCCTGATACTACTGGGATCAGGCCTAATCGGGAAGTCAGACATCCCTTGAGGGGTCCCATATTGAAGAGGGTGGAGGCTGGGCTGAGGGATATCCCCCACCCCTCCTTAAACAAATTTTGTGCACCCGACTTCTAGTGGATAATATTTCCCTCCCCACAGTGATATGTATTCATTATTCTTTATTAAGGAGTATTACTTAAAAGTGTAGATAATGAATGTTAAAAATAACATTAAATTATTTTTCTTTTGGCATAATATCTAAATATAGTAAAGGTTAGCTTTTGAAACTTTTTATAAAATTATCATGTATCATTATTGAATGAAACAAAATCAAATCCTGAAGATTCTACTGTGTTTTTCTTCAGGTTGAATATATAAAAAGAGTTAAGATAAAAATTTTGCCAAAAAAAATAGTTGAGGGCTGAATGGAACATAATTTAGGTACCTTTTTACATCTTTTAAAAATAAAATCAGTTAATTATAATCATAAGTGAAAGTGTGACAATGAGAAAACTTTTAAAATAGTGTTTCAAGCACTTACTGCTGCATAACAAATTATCCCCAGATTTAGAAGCTTAAAATAAGAATTGTGATCTTATATTTTGTGCTTTTGTGGATCAGGATTCATCTAGGTGATTTTATTCCATGTGTCAGTTACTGATGTCAGCAGTTGTTATTCAGCACCCTGATGAGCTGACATAAAAGGTCAAAGCAGTTTTAGTCATATGTCTGATTCCATGGCAGAAATGTGTAAAAGGTGGGACTCAACTAGCCAGTTGAATATAGTGGTTCCACCAGTCCTGACCTTTTACCTGGGTTTGTTTTTTTCCACTCTGTGATCCTGTTAGGGTGGCTGGACTTCAAACATGGTAGCAAAAAAGCTTCTCTGTAGACTATGCCAAGAAATAGGAAGTAGAAGCCCCAGGTTTCTTATGACCTAGAATCAAAAACAGGATGGTTTCTCTTTTACTGTATTAGATTGGTTGAAGAAGTCTCAGCATTCACTCAGATTCAAAGGAGAACAACATAGGCTATAACTTTTGAAAGGAAGAATATTAAAGGACTTTAATTTGTCATGTTTATTTTCCCTATTTTCATAATTCATCTAAGTATAAATCAGGAATTATAATTGATACTAAACATTTCTTTAAGGAATTCATAAGATGTAGATAAAATATATTTTGTTATGTAAAAACTAGAGGCCTGGTCCATGAAAATTCATGCACTGGAAGGGAGGACATCCCTCAGCCCAGCTTGATTGATGCCTTACTGCTCCCCTGCCAACCCGATTGCCCCTAACTGCCCTCCCCTGCCACCCTAGTCACTCCTAAATGCCTTCCCAGGCAGGCCTTGTCCCTCCCAACTGCCCTCCCCTGCAGGCCCGGTTACCCCTAACTACCCTCCCTTGCCAGCCAGGTCGCTCCTAACTGCTTGCTCCTGCTGTCCTGGTCTCCCCACCAACTGCCCTCTCCTGCAGGCCTTCTCCCTCCCAACTGCCTTCCCCTGCTGGCCTGATCTCCCACAGTTGCCCTTTCCTGCTGGCCATCTTGTGATGACCATCTTGTGTCCACCTGGGGGCAGCCATCTTTGACCACATGGGGGTGGTCATCTTGTGTGCTGGAGTGATGGTCAGATCACATATTACCTCTTTATTAGATAGGATGTCTCTCCCAATTATTCTTGAGAAAGCTTTCTCATTCTTATTTCTTTCCCACTGTATTGTCCAAACTTTTACTCATCCATTAACAAAAATGAAAACAAAACAGACTATTAAATATATAAGAACTCTTTCTTAATTCAATATTGCTCTATATTATGTCTCTTTTTCACTTTCCTTCATCTAGAAACAACACAAAAATACTGTGCAGTATTTCTATGCCCAACTATACCCACAGCAATGTGGTTTCTTTCTCATGTTTTATAGAAATATCTTCCCTTTTCATCAATGACCTTTTAATTCCAAATACAATGAATAGTCATGGACTTCTCTGCTGCCTTTAACATCATTAATCAATCCTTAAATATGAAAATTATTCAATGGCCTTCTGAGTCATCACAAATTCCTGGTTCTCCAAGGTTCACATTGTGTTCTCTTGAGAATCCTTGCCTTGTCTAGCCTGTACATGATAGTTCTCTCCACATTTCTGCCTCTCTGGGATCTGCTATTTTCATTCTGCAGTCTCTAAGTGATTTCGATTTGTTCATTCCTGGAAATAGGTATTGTGTAGTGATGACTTACATAGTTATACCTCTTTTTTAATTATCTTTTCAGAACTTCAGTATTATCATCTAAAAGCCAGCTAGGAATCTCTAATAGATATCCTAAAGCTACTTCAAATTCAAAATGTGTAAACCTCAATCATTCTCTGATATTTACTGTATCTTTTAACCAATATCATCATTCATTAGGTCAATCATATTGTAAAACTGGGATTTATTCCTGGTTTTTCTGTCTTCTTACTCCTTTCCAACCCTCCAAATACTCATAGTCCTTAAGTTAGCAAGTCCTATTGATTCAAACTTCTAAATATTTTAGATTTAAAAATGTTCTTCTAAATTCTTGCCCTATTATATATAACATTAGTTTTTGATAGGAGCAATGCCACTGCCTTTTATCTGTTTCTATGTCTTATGTCCACTCAGATACCAAAACTAACCCTAAAAACATAAACACTTAATGTCTCTCCATTATTAAGAACAATATTTTTTCAAGTTAAGATAATTACCCATTAATAAATTATATAATTATTTTAATATAATTATATTCATAATTTAATTTAATATATCACAGTGACTATTTTCTTGAAATAGAATTTATTATATAAAAATTTTATAGTTTTACATTTAGTAAGAATGAGTATATTACTTGATTATATCAGGTCAAGTGTGTGTGTGTGTGTGTGTGTGTGTGTGTGTGTGCAAATATACTACATAGCAATTATAAGGTTCTTTTTTTTTATAAATCAAGAATTCTTTTTTTAAAATTATTTTATTGATCTTTTACAGAGAGGAAGGGAGAGGGATAGAGAGTTAGAAACATCGATGAGAGAGAGACATCAAACAGCTGCCTCCTGCATGCACTGGGGATATGCCCGCAACCAAGGTACAGCCTTTGACCGGAATTGAACCTGGGACCTTTCAGTCTGCAGACCGACTCTCTATCCACTGAGCCAAACCAGTTTCAGCAATGATAAGGTTCTTCTTATAGTCCTAGAATGTTGGTATTCCCAATACACAAGGTTATACACCAAGGGAGAATAATATAACCTAAGACTTCTCTTTGTTTTATATAAATATGGTAAAAAAAAAAAAGACTCTTAAGAATGCTTTGTCAGTCTTACTCCCTTTCTCTATGTTTTGTAAAAATTAGTAGTCTACCAGTGAACAAAAATAAAAACAAAATTTGTCTCCTTTACCTAGATTCTTGAACTTTTATTATATTCTATATAATGATGGGAATTTGTACCTTCCTTTAATCAATATGTCAGGTAGTCCAATTCACATGAATCTACTAAGTTTGAGCTATCCATAGAAAAGAAAAACTACTTTACACTTAAAGATTTAAAGATTACATTTTTACTTTTTAGATTTCTTTCAGTTTATGACAAGTTATCTGTACTTAGTGAAGCAAATTGAGTCATTTTATATGAGATTTAAATAAACTAAGCATCACAATAGATCTATGGGTAGGTGGGAAGAGATCAACCATATATGCATAACTCATGGACACAGGCAATGATAGTAAAGGTCTGGGGCAGGGGCCTGGACCAGGCTAGAAGGGGTTAATGGGAAAACAAACAAACAGGGGACATCTGTAATAATTTCAACAATAAAGATAAATTAAAAAAAATAATTAAGTGGTGGTGGGGTGAATGGTTACAAAGAAACCACAGAGTAAAGACATCGCTATAAGACAATAAGAACATTGAAGTTATCATGCAAGACTTGCCAGGAGCTCTTCATTGGTCATAATACAAAATAAAGATAATTAAAATTCTAAGTAAAACTGTCCCTAAAATGGTGACAAAGATACTCTTTCCTGGGGCAGCAACAATTGGAATGGGGCAACAATTGATTTTGCATGAAGAGTCATATTTATTATAAACAACTGCTCCATACACTTACTCCATACAACTTAGTTGACAAAAAATAATTTCTCTAACATTTATAATAACCAGACACTAGGGTGGTTGCTGACTTATATGACATCTCCTACCAAATTCTTTTCTAATAAGTTGGGTTTTATTTCTTTCCCAAAATCCTCATGGTAGCTTGTAAACTTCTTTCATTAAGGGAGAGAATCTTCCTTCCCATGAGTTACAAAGTACTTACTGAACTTTATACTCCCTGCAATCTGGAAATGTCCTGGCCTACTGGCACAGAGATGACACACAGTAAATGATGAACCCAAACATATGATGATGTGTTTTGTATGTGTTTATAAATTTATGAGAGGAGCTAAGTGAATGCTTTGGTTCACTATTTAATTTGAGCACAAGGATTAGAAATGCAAGAAGAACGTTGCTTCACTAAAATTAAGATTATCTTATCTTTGACTTTCTTTGGTTATCATGTGTTTCTCCAGAATATTCTGTGCACACAAAACTATGTAAATCATCAAAAATCGAAAGGCTATTTATAATATGCTATATACATAATTATATCTGAGGCTTTGCACATACTGTATTAACTGCACATTTACTGATGTGAGAAAAAGCAAAATAAGAAACTTAGAAATTAGCTGCATATTAAGAGTTTGCTTCAATTTTTTTCACATTGACAAATACATTTTCAAGTTGATTTTTTTTACTGTGACTTCTTCAAGTCTATGTAAAATATCAGTGTCACCCAAAACAAGATTCCCATCAACTGTCCTGGTTCCTGGGTGATTACTTGACCACATTAACTTGTGTTCATCTCCAGGCAGTAGAATAGTTACTATATTACTAAACTCAATAAGTTATAATATATATAACTTAGAAATTCACACATGAAATATATGTTCACATTGACCAATGTCACCCCAATGAAATTTAATTAAAAATAATGAAAAAGATTTCACACACAAAAAGAATGTATATAAGTTATATCAAGCTATTAGTATTTCTGTAGCTTTCTTTTGTTGATTTTAGAGAGGCCCCCTCTGCTTCAGTCTCTAGGTTCAAATTCAAAATGTCTAACGTCGACCATTGATTAATGAAATAACCTGGCTGTAAAAGAATGATATAAAAATTTTTCTAATGGCATGTGTACTCTAAGAAATTACTTAGAAGAAATTGTAGATAAAAGAGGGTCAACTTACTAGACTGGACTTTGATTATCAGCTGCTGACACATTTAAGTAAAGTGTCATTAATTAATTCTACCTGTTATTCTTATTTTCACTTATATCAGATTTAATTATATATTAAAAAGTATTTGACATAAACATTTTCTGTGCAAAGTTAGGTGAAATTATGAGCAACAATTTCACTTCTGCATATATATTCAAATGAACCCAAAACACTAATTCAGAAGAATATATGCACCCCTATGTTCATTGCAGTGTTATTTATAATAGCAAATATATTGAAGTAACACAAGTGCTCATCAATAGACAACTGAATAAAAAAGCTGTAGAGTATTACTCAGCCATAGAAAATGAAATCTTATCATTTGTGATAGCATGAATGTATCTTTAGGACATTATGTTAAGTGAAATAATTCAGTCAGAGAAAGATATCATATGATTTCACTTATATATGGAATCTAAACAAAAATATAAATGGATAAACAGACTCACAGATACAGACTGATGGTTGCCAGAAAGGAAGAGATTTGAGGAACTGCTAAAGAAATTAAGAAGTCCGCCGAAACTGGTTTAACTCAGCGGATAGAGCGTTGGGCTGGGGACTGAAAGGTCCCTCGTTCAATTCCGGTCAAGGGTATATACATTGGTTGCGGGCACATCCCCAGTAAGGGGCATGCGGGAAGCGGCTTATCAATGTCTCTCTCTCATCGATGTTTCTGGCTTCCTATCCCTTTCCCTTCCTCTCTGTGAAAAATCAATAAAATATATTTAATAAAAAAAGAAAGAAAGAAGTCCAAATTAGTAGTTACAAAATAATCATAGGATTGACTATTAGAAATTAGTTAATAATATTATTATATCTACATATAGTGACAAGTGGGTACTGAAAATATGGCCCTAACCAGTTTGGCTCAGTGGATAGAGCATAGGCCTGTGAACTATCAATTCCCGTCAAGTGCATGTACCTCGGTTGCAGGCACATCCCCAGTAGGAGGCATGCAGGAGGAAGCTGATAGATGTTTCTGTCTCATTGATATTTCTAACTCTCTATCTCTCTTCCTTCCTCTCTGTAAAAAAATCAATAAAATTATATTTAGAAAAAAAGAGAAAATATGGGGGGATATACTATGAAGTTATGATTGTCTAACCATTATGCTGTAACATCAGACTAATATAAAATAATGTTAAACGTATCAAGCCAACATGGCTCAGTGGTTTTGTCAATCTATGAACCAGGAGGTCAGAGTTCGATTCCCATTCAGGAAATTGCCTACGTTGTGGACTCAATCCCCAGTATGGGGCATGCAGGAGGCAGAAGATCAATGCTTCTCCCTCATCACTGATGTGCCTACCTCTCTCTCTCTCTTCCTCTCTGATATCAATAAAAATATATTTAAAAAATAATAATATTAAATGTAAAATAATTAGAGGAAATACATCTGTGCTTTGTTAACTGATAGCCATCCAAGTGTAGCCAAACAAGTGATTATATTTGCTATTTATGTTAAAGAACTTAAATATGCAAAGTCTAGGGATATTAGTGTCTCATTTGATATGATTACATACAGATTTAAGAAGCTAAAAAGTCCCTGGAGTTTATCCTTATCTCTCTTGACAGAACATTGCTACCAACGTTGAGCAATAATAGGGACCTGGAAACCTGAGGTAAAGTTGGTGTGAGTATCTTTAAACAATGCTCAACATAGTTAAAATAAATTGGGATAGCTTAATCTTTTGCTTAAAACATTGTTTCCATATGGTAGTATATTTTAAATATCTTATGAGAAAAACACTATATCTTATGAGAAAAACACTTTTCTTAAATTACACTGACATATATAAAATATAGTTTATGTTTTTAATTATCTGATGAAAATATATTTAAATATTGGGCATAAAAATGATATTGTTGGGAAGCCATTTAAGCTTGAGCCCCATATTTGTAGATGACTATCCCTGTTCTATTCTATTCATTAGAAGTTGGGAGTGGGTTGACACCACAGACTAGCCTCAAGGCCAAGAAAGATGGATTTAAACAATGGCAGGTGAATGAATGTAACAACCTTCAGGTGAATTAATAGGGGAGATAACATAGAAGATAGATAAAAAATGATGACTATTATTCATAAATAAAGCAGAATTCAAGCAAAGAGTAGTACAAAACTAGAAAACAATTTAGTCTTTTTGAGCGATTAAAATACAATTCAGTTTTATAAAGCATAAGTTATATTGTAATGGGAAGATGATATTTTCAGGTATAGTACTACTGAGTCAGAATTACTAATTTTACAAGTATTAATTCATGTATAGGCATTGTTATTGAACATATCACACACTGTACTCTTCCTAAGTCATATTTGAGTATTTTATCTCTCATGCCCCTCATATGTAGTTAGCCTCTAGTATTTTTCTTATTGTATTATGGTATTCTCCCCTTCTCTGCATGGGAAACATTCCAAGATTCCAGCAGATGTTTAAAACCACAAATAGTAAGAAACCTTATGTATACTATGTTTTTTCTATATGTATACATTGGCAATAAAATTTAACCTATGAATTAGGCATAATAAGAGATTAACAATAAATAATAATGAAATAGAACAGTTATAATAATGTTATAATAAAATTTATGTAAGTGTGGTCTCCTCTCTCTCTGTCTCTCTAAAAATACTTTATTGTACTATATTCACCCTTCTTCTGCCTGAGATAAAGTGAATGATGTAGGAATTGTGATGTAAAGTTAGGCTTCTTTCTACACAAGGCTTACTTGAGCATAAGCGCTTCGTTGGTTGATCTGATAACTGAGGAAGCTACTGACTGACTAATGGGCCCGTAGCTACACAACATGGATTCTATGGACAAAGGAATGATTTCTGTCTTGGCGAGTTAGAATGATATTGCACAAAATTTCATTACGCTACTTAGAATGACAGTCCACTTAAAATGTATGAATGGTCTATTTTTGGACTTTTCCACTTAATATTTTCAGACTGTATATCTGCAGATAACTGAAATCTCACAAAGCAAAAATGACAGATAAAGTGGGACTTTTGTATATGGTTTCTTAAAATCTGTATTTTTACTTGATTTCATTTTTTAAAATAAGATTGTGCCTTATACTTCTATCCTTTTATATATATAACAGTGAAAAGTACTTGCTGAATGCTTCTCTCTTAATCTTTTTCTTAATTACCTTAATTCTCCCCGATCTTAGTCTTAAACTAAGTTACTAAAATTTTAGTGAGCCTATTCCATTGTCCCCAAATCTTAGTAATACCCTCCAATAAAGTTGAACTAAAACAAAGTATTCACTTAGGTATAAATCACTTTCTTAACTCCAATAAATTCAACAAAAATACTAAGCCTTATAAATATACTGTATAGAAATGGCAAGATTCTTATTTTAATGCCATTTGTACTAGGATTTGTCCAAATATGGAAAGCCACTTAGGTGAGGATATCATTTTTTCATTATCTGTTTAAATAAAATTGTTTGTATTCCACTGTTCTTTTATTAGCAGAATATAAATGCTTTTTATCAGTTATATGTAGTGTATACGTTCATCAGCTACCCAACTTTTCAAGAGTTGTGAAAATCCAAGAATCAATGGTCTCCCAGTATCTGGTAACAGTTCATCAAATATGATAAAATATTCTGAAAATTCAATTCACCAAAAATCTGGGTGCACCATATTTCCAAATTCAGATTCAAAAATGTAATATCTGGGGAATTACATAAAAGCTTTTGGTGGAAAGAATAGTCATAAAATAACTCACGACAGAGCTTCCCAATATCTATTTTAAATTAAATTAAATTAAATTAAATGATGCATTCACAATGTTGACACACAACACCATGCTATGCTAATTGCACTGTTAATTGAAGAGCCTCATGAGTGATTTAAGGCATATCTAGAGGTCATGCTTCAAGCATCGTTGCCTTTTATTGATAAAAGAGATTACATGATGGTTGTTTTTCGATAGTTAATTATTTTCTGAGCAAGAGTACTACACATGGAAAGAAGGATTGAGGTTTTAATTCTGTGAAATTGCTGCTGGATATTACCTGGGGAAAATTGATATCATCTAAAAAAGTTCTTATAATGTAGGCATTCCCTCAATCCTCAATTTTGTGGTTGTTTGTGTGCTAATCTCTTGGCCTCCTTGTTTCCAGTTTTTTCTGAAGTTATTTTTATTTTCTCCTTTTTACACTTAAGAAAATGCTCTGCCTAGGTGAGAAAAACTGAAGACCATAGTTCATGGTTGTTTATTATTCTCTTGTCTAACACATGCATGACAAAGTGTTACATTAAAATATCTAGCAAACTGCTTATATTATCTTCCTCCTGTAAAAGAGAAGGGATACTATTTTGTATATGTATTTTTCCTAATGGAAACATGCTGCTATTATAATTCTAAGAATCATTAATAATTCAACTTGTCAGCACTTTTCCAGTTGAATACATTACTACCAGTGTCAGTTTGTTAGGAATTAACTCAGTGACATGCAGTTTGGTCCCTGAACACTAATGTATTTCTAGAAGCACATCTGTGACTGACTGGTTGACTTTTAAAGTCACCCTCTGTCACTCTACTTTTGTCAGTGCCTCTTTATTGGAAATATACCTGGCAGCTCATAGCATAAGATGGGATGTCTTAAAATAAAAATACCACAAACACAGTTAAAGAAATATGAACTATTATTTGTGATTAGGTGAAACGGATACTAATAAACCTTAAAAAGAAACAATAAAATTCTTAACTCATTGCTTTAGGGCTATGATTGGCAAAATGCAGCTCGCGAGTCACATGCTGCTCTTTGGCCCCTTGAGTGTGGCTCTTTCACAAAATACCACAGCCTGGGTAAATCTGTTTTGAAGAAGTGGCATTGGAAGAAGTTTAAGTTTAAAAATTTTGACTCTCAAAAAAAAGTTAAATCCTTGTACTGTTGATATTTGGCTCTGTTGACTAATGAGTTTGCCGACCACTGCTTTAGGGTGTCTCTCTAAATTCATGTTTCAAAGAAAATAATTAAGTTGATCTCAATAATGATGGCATATCAGGAAGTGAATTAGTTATTAGAATGTCTGTTATTTCAAATGCTCTAGGATTTGCTGTTGTGCCCAGGTGTAGTTACAGTGTTAGAGATTTATTAATGATTTAATTTTTATGAAATATGTTAACTTATAAGAAATGTGTAACACAATCTTTGAAATCAAACATCAATTGTCACCCATGCATCTTTATTAAACAAGCATTTAAAGAAAAGTAAGACATATTATCAAACTTCAAGGAGTTTAGGCTTAATAGGATGCACAAGACTACTAATAATTATAATGCAGAGTAGCACATGCACTATTACAGCTATTTTCTATAAAATATTCTAAATCCCAAGTAGCAGAGCCACCAATTCTGCCTACATATATCAAGGAATTTCTGACAGATAAATCCAATTTTCAGCTTGTTCTAACCTAGGAATAGCATTTTGCCAAATCAATATGTGGTGGGAGGCATTTCAAAAAAGTGAGGCCAGAATGTGAAAAAACATGTGCTGCTAAACAATGGGGTTACATTCTGAAAAATTTTGTTATTGTACAAATATCATAGAGTATATTTACATAAACCTAGATGGCCTACCCTACTGTACAGCTAGGCTATTTGGTTTAGCCTATTAATGCTAAGCTGCAAAACTGTATAGCATGTACAAAACAATATAAGATTAAATCAAATGCAAGAGAAAATGATGCAACCCAGAGCCATGTTAAACACGAAGTGTATGAAGCTGTTGTCATTGTAACATGGCAAGCTGTTTTCCAACAACCTTTTTTTAAAAGTAGAAAGAGTAAACTCTAAAATATGATTAAAAGTATAGTACATAAAACACATAAACCAGTATCATCGGTACTTATTATCATTATCAAGTATTATGTGCTGTACATAATTTTATATAATATAATTTTATATGACTGGCAGTAGAGTAGGTTTGTATAAATCAGTAACACCAAAAACACTTGAGTAACACATGGTGCTATGACATTACGACATCACTGGGCAAGAGGAATTTTCCGCTTCATTATAATCTTATGGGGCCACCTTTGTATAAATGGTTCACCATTAAACAAAGCATTAGTTTGAGGTACATGACTGTACATTCTATAGACAATGTTGAGAAGTCATTTTATGCTTTTAGAGAATAATTGGAGACCATGATATAAGCACTGTGATTAATGGTGGAAGGTGATAAGGACAAAGATAAAATAAACTTGAGGCAGACATTAATAAATGAAGATATTGTTTTAATAGTGTATAAAAGAGATGTTGTGGCTTATGAAAGAACTAGGATATACAAATAAAACTGATAATAGGTATTCTATGTTGCATAGCATACATAATAGACAGATTTGCATTTTATTTTATTTTATTTTAATATATTTTATTGATTTTTTACAGAGAGGAAGGGAGAGAGACAGAAAGTCAGAAACATCGATGAGAGAGAGACTTCAATCAGCCGCCTCCTGCATGCCCCACAGTGGAGATGTGCCCGCAAGCAAGGTACATGCCCCTAACCGGAATCGAACCTGGGACCTTTCAGTCCGCAAGCCGACGCTCTATCCACTGAGCCAAACAGATTTGCATTTTTAAAGGAGTGTTTCAATATAAGCTTGCTAAAAGTTTTTAAGCTAAAAAATAAATGACAAATTAATACATTCTTCAAATCTACACTTTTGCCTATAACCACATGGGAAAATATCTCTATATATAAAAGCCTAAGCATTCTTTACAACCAGTTGACTGAACAGCTGGTCGGCCAGTAGCTATGCACTGATGACAAGGGTTCAGATGTTCAATGTAGAAGCTGTAGCCTGGTGATCAGTGTGTTCCCATAGCCATCCTCATGCAGCTGGTCAACCTCCTACAGTCCCTTCCCTGCAGCTGGCCAACCTCTCACAGTCCTTCTCCCCTAGCTGGCTGGCCCCAATCAGCCCTTATCCTCTACCAGGCTGAGGGACCCCACCATACATGAATTTGTACACTGGGCCTCTAGTCTTAAAATATTTTTCATAAAAAGAAAGGCATTGCTATTTTTTAAAATGTTTTTACACATAGAAGAGTAATGATTCTGATTTTTTAAAATTTATCCTTAATGTACTATATTCATTTCTGTTTCTTTGTTGAAGAGTTCTTGGATTATTCTTGTAGCATCTCTAACACATTTGCCAAATGATGTCATGAAATATAAGTCAAATCAGTTACTTTGTAATAGCTTGTCACTAAAAGCAATATTTACCAGAAAATTTTTTTCTAAAATTAAAAATTCTATATTTGCCCTGGCTGGTGTGGCTCAGTTGGTTGGGCATAATCCTGTACTCTGAAAGGCTGTTGGTTCTATTCCAGATATGGGCACATGCCATGGTAGTAGGCTGGATTCCTGGTGTGGGACTTGCAAGAGGCAACTGATCCATGTTTTGCTCTCACCTCTCTCTCTCTCTCACTCTTCTGTCCTTTCTCTAAAAATCAGTATAAGTATTTTTTATTCTATACTCTTATTTTGAGATAAAATTTAAAAAATCTTATAATTATTTTAAAGTATTTTCTTCTAATGATCAACAAACCAATAAATGACAAGTGTTGGCGAGGATGCTGAGAAAAAGGAACCCTCGTGCACTGCTGGTGGGATTGCAGACTAGTGCAGCCACTGTGTAGAAAAGTATGGAGTTTCTTCAAGAAACTAAAATGGAACTCCCATTTGACCAGTAATCCCACTCCTAGGAATATATCCTAAGAAACTAAAAACATCAATCAGAAAGGATATATGCACCCCTATGTTCATATCAGCACAATTTACAATAGCTAAGATATGGAAGCAGCCTAGATGCCTGTCAGCAGATGACTGGATCAGAAAACTATAGTACATTTACACAATGGAATACTATGATGCCATAAAAAAGAAGAAATTCTTACCATTTGCAGCAACCTGGATAGAACTGGAGAGCATTATGCTAAGTGAAATAAAAATAAGCCAATGAATGAAAGAAAAATACCACATGATCTCACTCATTTATGGATAATAAAGAACATTATAAACTTATGGACAAAAAGATAGATACAGAGGTAGTAAAGCATCAAACAGACTGTCAAACTACAGTGGGGAGATTAGGGAGAGATGGGGTAGATAAGAGATCAACCGAAGGACTCGTATGCATGCATATAAGAACAACCAATGGACACAAGACACTGGGGAGTTAGGACTTGCATGGGAATAAGAAGGGGCAATGGGAAGATATTTACATATGTAACACATTAATAAAATAATAAAAATTAAAAAACAAAACAACAACAAAGGTAGTCTCTTCAATAAATGGTGTTGGGAAAATAGGAAACATAGATACAAAAAAATGAAACTACATCACCAACTTATACCATACACAAAAATAAACTCCAAATGGATACAGGATTTAAACATAAGATGAGAAACCATAAAAATACTGGAAGAATCCACAGACAGCACAATCTCAGACATATGCTGAAGCAACTTCTTCACTGATACTGCTCCAAGGGTAATGGAAGCTGAGGAGAAAATAAACAAATGGGACTACATCAAAATAAAAAGATTTTGCACAGCAAAAGAATCCATCAACAAAACAATAAGAAAGCCCACTGTATGAGAGACATATTTACAAATGTTATCACTGATAAAGGTTTAATCTCCAACATCTACAGACAACTTATACAACTTAATAAAAGAAAGATAAATGATCCAATAAAAAAAAATGGGCAATGGACCTTAATAGAATCTCTTCAAAAGAAGACAGAAGGAAAGCCAAGAGACAGATGAAAGCATACTCAAAGTCACTAATCCAAGAAATGGAAATCAAAACAACAATGTGATACCATCTCACACCTGTCAGAATGGCAATCATCAACAAATCAACAAACGACAAGTGTTGGTGAGGATGCAGAGAAAAAAGAACCCTCGTGCATTGCGGGTGGTAATGCAGACTGGTGCAGCCACTGTGGAGAACAGTATGGAGTTTCCTCAAAAAACTAAAAATGGGACTTCCATTTTTGATCCAGCAATCCCACTCTTAGGAATATATCCTAAGAAATTAGAAATACCAGTCAGAAAGGATTTATGCACCCCTATGTTCATAGCAGCACAATTTACAATAGCTACAATTTGGAAACAGCCTAGGTGCCCATCAGCAGATGAGTGGATCAGAAAACTATAGTACACCTACACAATGGAATACTATGCTGCCATAAAAAAGAAATAATTCTTACCATTTGCAGCAACCTGGATGGAATTGGAGAGTATTATGCTAGGTGAAATAAGCCAGTCAATGAAAGAAAAATACCCCATGATTTCACTCATTTATGGATAATAAAGAACATTATAAACTGATGAACAAAAAAGATAGATACACAGGGAGTAAAGCATCAAACAGACTGTCAAATTACAGCGGGAAGGTTAGGGAGAGGTAAGGTAGATAAGAGATCAACCCAAGGACTCGTATGCAGACATATAAGCATAACCAATGAACACAAGATTCTGGGGGTTAGAGCTTTCATGGGCGTGGGGGCGGGGGAATGGGGGAGATATGTATACATACATTAATAAAAAAATAAAAAAATAAAATGTCAAGAAATAAAAAATAAAGTATTTTCTTCTGAACGTGAACTTTATGACAATTTTTAAAATATTTATAAATACTTTGTACGAATTTATTTTGTCATTATTTTCCATTAAAGATAAATAAACAATGATATGAAGCAATGTTTCTGTGAAGCAGATTATATACCCTTTGGAACCTCAATAACATTCCAGCTATGTTTGTTTTGAGCTAGTATCTGAGAGTTTGTGCAGAAGAATATTGTTTCATGTGGTGTTAAAGGTATGTTTATGCTGTGTGTTTGTAAATTACCTTCCTATATTGAAGCTTTAGGATTTTTCAATTTATTTTTTTATTCAAGTTAGTTTAGTTTTGTTTTTTTTAATAAAATTCTTTGGGTTATCCTGGCTAGCATCACTTTCAGCATTACCATGTTATAACTATTCTGGGTTTAAAGACAATTACTGATATTAGCATTTGTACTGATTCTTTACTGCTTTGATTTATTTTGTTCATTTATGTGACATTCTTTTTTTATGTGACATTTTTTATTCTTATTTCTGTGTTGTGTAGGTATTTGTACCATGTTGCTGATATTATTTCTGGTACCAATGGGGGGAAATTAGTTGGCAGATTTAATGCCTATCCTGTTTGGTGGCCAAGTACAGTTTTTTATTTCAAGTCTAACAACTGAGTGTTTTGAGGTATAATTCATAGAATATATTTAACTGTAACTAAAGCATTCTAATACCTTTTAATGCCAATTAGATATTCACTTTAGAAGAGAGAGAGAGAGATTGATAGATTTGGAATTCATTTGTTCATTCATCTAGTTTGCATACATTGATTTAGTATGTGAAAGAGTACTTGCAAGCTGCTAAAAATATGTATAGAGATGAAAATGCTTAGTTTCGAATTTCAAGGAGCTTAAGAGTCTAATGGGGAAATAAGACCTCTCTAAGATAAGAGGTGAGACATATAAAAGATATACAGATGAAGTAAAGATTATTGCTATCAGATAATGAAGTAATTTATTTACATATCCAGTCAATATTTTTGATCTTCTATTATATATGCCCACCTGCTTGCTGCGCCTTACTGATCGGCTCACTGCTCCTTAGAGCTGATGCGGAGGTGGGAGAGACTCCTGCCATTGCCACTGTGCTCGCCACTTCTGGCTGAGTGGCGCTTCCCCTGTGAAAGCTCCTGCATTGAGCATCCGCCCCCTGGTGGTCAGTGTGCATCATAGTGACTGGTCTTTCTTGTCATTCCATCCTAAGGATCACTTAGGCTTTTATTATATAATTTGTGATTGTTGAACCCATTAAAGAAATGAATAAAGAATACTATGGAAAATTGAGAATACTAATTAATTATTTTACTGATAAATAAAGAGACTACTACTGTGATCAAAATGTTATTTTACATTGAACAGAGGAGGAAGAGAACCTGAGGAACAGGCAGAGAACAAGGAAGGAGGGTTTTCTAGGAAGGTAGTGCTATCTACAAACTAAAAAGACCAGTGCACTTAATATATAGCTTCCTGTGGCTTTCAACGGTGGTTCTAGTTGGTGCTAGGGGTTTAGTGGGTGTAGGGTGAAGTGAGAAAGTACAGGTGATTTTTCAAACAAATTTAGGCTAAAGGAAAAGAAGAGAGAAAAGTTTTTACAATGAAAGAGTAGAGAATTTTATTTTGAAGATAGACAAACTTTAGCATTATTTCAAACTTAAGATAAAATAAAAATACTTTAATTTGTAAGCAAATAGAAAAATTGATTAGGCAGTATTCTGAAGGATGTGAAGATGAGTTGAGGTGAGCTAGGAAAAGGTGTATGTGTGTTTTTTTCTCTGAGAATAGAAAAAAGAAAGAAGAGAGACTACTCAAGGATTCTAAAAGTTCAGTTATTACATGTTCTGGAGAAATAAGAACAATGTAAGTTAATAGATATTCATAAAAGTGAAACACATAGCTTTGCTGCTTCAACTGTTTCCCATTATACAACTATGCAGTTAATAAGTGAAGAATATATTCAGTAGTGACTGCTTAGCAAACACATCCAAAACTTCAAATAGCACACATAAATCCAAACAGGTTTATTTTCAGTTTTGCTGCTTTTGATACTGTTTAGATGCTTGAGTTTATAGTCATGTTATTCTCACTTTTAGAAATTTAATTTGGAACTAAAAATCTTTTCATATGTATTCCCTAGTGAATGGTGTTTTTGTTGTCATTATTCTGTTTCAAAGAATGTACAAAAATATTTTTTTTCTTTTAATGTGTGGTGAAAGATGAAAAGACACAAAGTATCTGGATTATAGCAACTGCCAACAATTCAGATGATTTTATGGTGATTTTGTTTTATTCATAATAAAAAAATCCTCAATTCTATTAGAATAAAATAAATAAATATCTGACAATATGCAGTTAAATTAGAATAGGTAACCAAAGAAACTAAACAAACAAACAAACAAACAAAAACAGGCCAGGTTATCTTGTGAACTCTCTGTAAGGCTTCACTAGAGACTTTGAATTTTGTAAGTGTCAGAAAATGTCTGTTCAAGAAATTTCCAGAGGATGTGATTGTTGAAGTGCAGACTTCACAATAGCAGTGTTTGCCACAAAACTGACAGGTGTCAGAGCATATGATAAGACAGTCCAGACAGCAATGCAGAAGAGCATCCTTGATAAAGCTCAGGGAGAGCATAAACGGTTTGTTTACAGTGGAAAGATTATAAATAAATCTGCCATGTCCGTTAAGGGAACACAATGCTTTTTCTGTCCTCTTCATAGTCATTTCAACTGGCATGAATGAATTATACTTAAAGTTGTTGTGTTTTTTCAAGTAATTTTCTTGTAATTGTTATCAAAACTATCTCTGGGTGTACATTATACAGAGGAATATGTTCATATACTTCCTAATTTAGCTTCATAATATGCTATTTATTCTCAATAAGTACTTTAGTCTACACTTTATAGTCAAGAAGAAGATAATTGGCTTGCTGGATATATGCTCATATTCAGCCATCTAGACCATCTGATCCAAACCTTTGGGGCTATACTATTGTCATTTCAGAGTAGCAAGCAGAGAAATAAATAAACCATAAGACCTATACTTCAAATTAGAGGGGCCAATTCAGCCTTAAAATTGAAACACACATTTTGGTGTTTGTGTGATTGCCCACATTCAATGGTCCAGAACAGAAAATGCACCCCAACTCTATTATTTTATCTTAAATTAGTTTCAAATATTTAAAAATAAATGATTTTATATAATAGCAAAGTTTCTTAAATTCACTCCCAAAATATGTATGCTTAGCAAAATGCATCTCTGATGGTAAAAATAGAGTTTCCAATTACAGTTGACCCATTTTTAACAATGTGAAAGTTTGGAGTATTGACCCTCCACACAATAATTTGCATAAGCCTTTGATTTCCCCATAATGCTACTACTCATATCCTACTGTTGACAGGATGACTTATAGATAACAAACTGTCAATTAACATATTTTATGTAGTGTATATACTATATACTAGTGGCTCAGTGCACAAAATTTGTGCACAAGGGGATGTCCCTCAGACCAGCCTACACCCTCTCTAATTAGGTAGGGGTGGTCCTTGGGGGATGTCCAACTACTGGTTTAGGCCCAATTCCTACGGGATCCCTGTTGGACATCCCTCTTGCAATCTGGGACTGCTGGCTCCTAACTGCTCACCTGCCTGCCTGCCTGAATTGCCCCTAACCATTCTGCCTGCCAGCCTGCTCACCCCCAACTTCCCCCCCACTGGCCTCCTCACCCTCAACTGCCCCCCCTTGCATGCCTGCTTGCCCTCAACTGACCTACCTGACAGCCTGATCACCCCCAACTGCCTCCTCCTGCTGGCCTGCTTGCCTTCAACTGCTCCCCCACTGGCCTGATCATCCCTAACTGCCTCTGCCTCAGCCTCACCACCATGGCTTTATCTGAAAGGATGTCCAAAAGGTCTCCCAGTCTAATTAGCATATTGCCATTTTATTAGTATAGATATATTATATACTGCAGGATCAAGTTGAAACCAGCTCTCTGATATCCCGTGAAGGGTCTCAGATTACAAGAGAGTGCAAGCCAGACCAATGGAGCCACTGGTACACAATTAGGTCTGGGAAGGAACACAGGAGGTTGGCCAGCTGAGGAGGGACTGCAGGAGGGCTCCAGGGCATGTTCAGCACATCTCGCTCAGTCCCGATCAGTCAAATCCCAGTGGCAAGCTAACCTACTGGTTGCAGTATATGCCCCCTGGTGGTCAGTGCACATAATAGTGACCAGTTGAACCACCTTAGCATAAATTTGCATATTATGCTTTGATTGGTTGAACAGCCAACCAGATGACTGGGCACTTAGCATATTAGGCTTTTATTATATATTATTTTACACTAAAATAAGCTAGAAAAAAGAAAATGTTAAAAACTCATAAGAAAGAAAAAAATGCATATACAGTTCATAAAAAAACCCTCATAAGGAAGCCAAGAGTCATATGAAAACATGCTCCAAGTCACTAATCTTCTGAGAGATGCAAATGAAAATGACAATGTGGTGCCATCTCATACCTATCAGAATGGCAATCATCAACAAATCAACAAATGACAAGTTCTGGCAAAGATGTAGAGAAAAAGGAACCCTCCTGCACTGCTGATGGGACTGCAGACTGGTGCAGCTACTGTGAATAACAGTATGGAGTTTCCTCAAAAAAACTAAAAATAGAATTCCCAATTGACCTAGTGATCCCACTTCTAGGATTATATCCCAAGAAACTAGAAATACCAATTAGAAAGGACATATGTACCCCTATAGTCATAGCAGTACAATTTACCATAGCTAAGATTTGGAAACAGCCTAAGTGCCCATAAGCAGATGTGTGAATTAAAAAGCTGTGATACATCTACACAATGGAATACTACATTGAAATAAAAAAGAAGGAATACTTACCATTTGCAACAGTATGGATAAAACTGGAGAGCATTATGCTAAGGGAAATAAGCCAGTCAGAGAAAGATAAATATCACATGATCTTAATCATTTGTGGAATATAATGAACAACATAAATTGATGAAAGAAAATAGATCTAGAGACAGAAAAGCATTGATCAGACTGTCAAACCTCAGAGGTAGGGAAGAGAGGTAAACCAAAGGACTTACATGCATGCATAAAAGCCTAGCCAATGGACACAGATACCAGGAAGATGAGGGCATAAGTCGAGGAAGAAATGGGGGGATAAGGGCACATATGTAATATCTTAATCAATAAAGAAAAAGAAAAATATATAGAGAGAGTTAAAAGAAAAAAAAAATCCTCATATAAGTGGACCCATGCAGTTCACACCATGTTGTTCAAGGCTCAACTATACTCTGATGATTTAATAAAGTAAACTTTGTTTCCTTTGTGATTTTCAGTCCTAATTGAGTACATCTTTAAAAATTAAATACCAATTTTTAAAAAAATAAAAGTCATAACAAATTACCATATATTCAAATATTAATATAACATATATAAAATAAAAATATTTTATACTTGTTTTTAACATATGCATACTTTTGTAGGTTAGTTTACCTATATACTAAGAAGAACATAGGCTATCTTCATAAAAAAAAACAAGTATTTATATTACTCCTTCTTTCTTTCCACCTATAATTCCTTTCTTTCTTCTTTGCACAAACTTTATTGAAAACATAGTATATGCCAGGTATTGCTCTGAGGATACAGCAGCTAATAAGATAAAAAAAAATCTGCTCTCCTAAACATTGCATCCCTTATTCAGATAGTATCCTAGTATATAAAAACCCTTGGTCATAATGACCAATAACAACCAGAGGCTGACCACCTGGAAATCAGTACTGGCCTTGTCCCCAGGAAAACAGTAAGGGACAATCAGGCAGGCAGGCAAAGGGGTTGGGAGTGATCAGGTTGGCAGACCAGCAGTTAAGGGTTATCAGGTAGGCAGACCAAAAATTAGGGGTGATCAGCTAGGCAGACCAAAAATTAGGGTTGATCAGGTAGGCAGATGGCCCCTCACAGGGTTGGCCCCACCGCCCAGCAAAACAAGAGGGAGGCCCAAGCCAGCCAAGACATTGACCATAGCCTGTCACCTGCAGAGGGAAGCCACTGGTTCCAGGGGAGGGGAAAGTACTGCACAGATGGCATGGAGTGGCAGTGGTGGGGGTGGGGCCAGGTGCATGTAGCTCAGGGAAGGAAAGTCTCAATAGGCTCTGATCTCAGGCGTGACATAGGGACCCACTCGAGAGTTCCCAGATTGTGAGAAGGTGCAGGCTGGGCTGAAGGACTCCTCTGAGTGCAAAAATTTTTGTGCACCAGGCCTCTAGTGTCTACACTAAAGAAACATGTAAATTAACCATCACTCCTCTATACCCACCAGCCAATCAGGAGCAAGTATGCAAATTAACCCAACTAAGATGGCAGTGATCATGGATCTAGAAGAAGCAGGAGGTTTGGGTTGCCCCCAGTGATGGAGGAAGCCAAGCTTCCTGCCTGCCCTGGCCAGTCCTGGCCTCTGCTCAAATCTACAAAATTTCAATTATAGAAGATAAATAAATCCCAGATACCTGCTTCCTGCTGGCCCTAGCTTCTGCTCAAGGAGGTGCTGAAAAAATAAAATAAAAAAGGAGGGACTGGGAGCCATCAGCCCCTCATCCAGGCTGGTCAGGCACCCCAGTGAGGACCCCCACCCTGAAGGGGCTATGTCCATCCTGAAAACGGCCTTCAGCCCCTCACCCAGGCTGGCCACACCCCCATGGGGTGAGGGTCCTTGGCCAGACTGCAAACAGCCATCAATCCCTCACCCAGGCTGGCCAGGCACCTGAGAGGGGACCTCCACCCTGAAGGGAGTGTGGCCATCCTGAACATTCCTCAGCCCCTCACCCAGGCTGCCAGGCACCCCAGAGGCACCCCACCACCCTGATCTGGGACACCCTTCAGGGAAAACCAGCTGGCCCCCACCCATGCACCAGGCCTCTATCTATATTAGTAAAAGGGTAATATGTTAATTAGACTGAGACACCTTCCAGGAGACCTTCCGGACATTCTTTTGGACAAAGCCATGGTGCAGGGCTGAGGTAGAGGTGGTTAGAGGCCAAGAGGGGAAAGCAGTTGTGGATGGCAGTTGTGGTGATTAAGCTGGTGGGGGCCTGGAGCAGTTAGGGGTAATCAGACTAGCAGGGAGGCCAGTTTGTTGTGAGCAGGCCATCAATGGGAGTCAGTTGGAGGTGATCAAGACAGTGGGGGGAGGCAGTTTGGAGTGAATAGGCAAGTAGTTGGGGATGAGCAGGCCAGAGGGGAGGGAAGGTGGAGGTGAGCAGGTCAACAGGAGGGGCAGTTGGGAGTGAGCAGGCTGGCAGGGAAGCCATGTGGGAGTGAGCACACCGACACAGGGGGTGTTCGGGGGTGATCTTGCTGGCTGGCAGGGGGCATTTGAGGACAAGCAGGCCAATGGCAGGGGACAGTTGCGGGTGATCAGGCCAGCATGCAGAGTGGTTAGGGGCAATCAGGCAGGCAGACAGGTGAACAGTTAGGAGCCAGCAGTCCTGGATTGTGAGAGGGATGTCCGACTGCCAGTTTAGGCCCGGTCCCTGTAAACTGGCAGTAGAACATCCTTTGAGGGATCCCAGATTGGAGAGGGTTCAGGCCTGGCTGAGGAACAATCCCTCCTACACATGAATTCCATGCATCAGGACTCTAATATGTATATAAAACTAATATTCATAATTTAGGGTTGTAAGTCATATTGGTTTTTTCTTTAACATGTGGCAAATATCTTTAGTGTTGATCCTGTAGTGATGTTAAAGTAATTTCTTAGGTGTCATTGAGTCTAAATAATAATTGCAGCTGTATTGCAGCATCAAAACAGAGTTTAAAGTACAGGTGGTTTGGAATAGGCCTGTGTTGATTCTGTTAATCCAGTGTTGAAATGGTTTATACCACTCTTCCACAAAAGCTCTGCGCTCTAACTGTGGACTACTCTCTATGTTAGGAGCTGTTAAAAAATGGCAAATAAGCCATGGTCATTGCCTTCAAGCATAAGAGGACAGCAGGAGGTTATAATCACTTAAAATTAAAGGTTTTAGGTTTGACAACAGAGGGTACAAAACGAGCAGATGGGAGAGTTCACTTTAGTGGACCAGAAGGAGTGATGGTAGGTTTCCTGGAAGGAAGCACGATTGAGCTAAGTATTGAAAAGTTGTTAATAATAGCAACTGCTATTTATTTACCAATTATATTAATTATAACCCATGAAAGCAAAGATTATTCCTGTATTTTATTTGCTTCTGTATATACAGCAACCAAATTTTGTGTAGCACATAAATAGCAATCACATGTGTTGAGAGTTGGCTGGTGTGGCTCATTTGGTTGGAGAATACCAAAAGGTTGTCTGTCAGTCCCTGGTTCAGACACATACAGGAGATAGTCCCTTCAAGTCTCTCCCTCTCCCTCTCCCTCTCCCTCTCCCTCTCCCTCTCTCTATCTCCCTTCTCCCTTTCTCTCTTCCTAAAACAAACAAACAAACAAACAAACAAACAAATAAATAAATAAATAAATAAAAATGAATAAAACATATCCTTGGTGAATATTAAAAAAAGTATCATTGCCATGTAAAATTGTGTAAACTCAATGTGCAAACTGTATCAAATCTTTTTTGCACTTTTCCCCTGCCCCTTTCTTCAAACTTTCTTTGCCCCAAAACTTAGCTTTGACTCTAGTTGATTTTCTAAGTAAATGGAACTACTTGCAATTTTTAGACTGCCCTAACTTTTCTATATCTTAGCTCCATATCTTCCTCTTCAAATTCTTTTTAAAAGAAAAGTTAATATTGATTGATAACCCTAGTTTTTGACAGTTCTGCCAAGTATTTTTATATAACTTTATCTATCCATTCAATAAATGTTTTATATTTTATAAATAACATAATATTATTTAACATCTTTTAATTAAATAGTGCATTTTTCTAAATGAACTTTTAAATCTCAAACTATTATTTTTCTGAGGCTATTTTAATTTTCCAGTACTAGTAAAATTTAAGAAGCAAAAACAAACAAATTAGCCTATATAAAAATGTTTTCCAAAACTACATATAAAATTTTAATTGGCCTGGAGTTAAAAATCATATTTTCAAAATGAAAAAAATTATAATCTTACTCAAATTTTATTCAGATTTTATATTTTTTAAATATTTTTATTGATTTTAGAGAGAAGAGAGAGAGATAGAAACATCAGTGATGACAGAGAATCATTGATTGGCTGCCTCCTGCACGCCCACTACTGGGAATTGAACCCGAAACCTGGGCATGCACCCTTGACTGAATTGAACCCAGGGCCCTCCAATTCGCAGGCATCCATTGAGCCATACCAGCTAGGGCCAGAGTTTATTTTTTGTAAATTAATTTTGGATGTTCAAGTTAGAGTGTGATATACACAAAAACTGATATTGAAATATGAGAAATAAACTTTTACTGACTGTGGTATTAGCTGATATTTCAAATGAGAAGTTCTCAGAAGTAATACCTTGAGAAGTTCTTCAAAAATGTAGCAGAGAAATCATCTACTAGTGTGCAATAATTTATTTTGAAGGAAAAAATCTAATCTAATGATATGATAAGAATATAGAATATTTTAAGAAAATAGCTGAGTCCTGTGTTAGCATCATGATGAAAATCTAAATTTGATTCACCACTATAAATTTTGAATAGAAATAATTTGTTACCTATAAGCAGGATATTTGAGAACAAAAGGAAGATATTATCTTGACCTATGATTTGATACTGAGATAATTTTTTTCAAGTATATTACTGCATGCGCACTCTTCAGCCTATGTTCTTTGTATTTACAAATCGTAACTCATTATTACAGATTTAAAAATCTATAAAATTATTTGACTCTATGTCTTTCTAATAGAATTAATATATTATTCCTGTAAGACCAGGCTATTTTCAAATTCAGAAGTTTGTATGAAACATATAAATACAAGCTGTAAAGTTCAAGGTGCAGGAAATGGAGTTGGAGGACAAAGCGATTTAAAAGAAGAAGTTTATTCCTCACTAAGGAGCAAAATTATGAAAAGAGGGTAGAAAATCCAGGATTAGAGGAGGAGGAACCAGCCTGACTATCTCGAAGGAGAGTACAGCAACAGGTACAGAAGTGAACATGCCTTTTGAGGGGAGGAAAAGAAAGGGGTGGGGCCCAGGGTGGAATGGGAAAGGATGGAGTCTAGGGCATAAAAGGAAGGGGTAGGGCCCAGGGCATTGCACACGTGCTCATTGGTGGGAATGTCCTGGCCACAGACACAGGTTTTGTCATACTCTGCCCACCAGTTGGGGGAAGGGAGGATCTATCACAAGCAATAATATACTAGTAGCTTCTTTATAAAGTAACTTGGTAATTTGTCTTTCCATTTTTCTTTGTTATATACACCTATATTAAAATTATATATTCATCAATTACATCTAGCGATGACTTTTAGCCTCTCAATTTATACTACTTAAACATGAATTCCAAAGTTAAGAAAATTATTTCTATGTTATAACTTGTATTTACCTTGGAAAATGATAGACTTATTTTAGCTTATTATTTTTAGTATTCTAAACTGAAAGCTAATCATAGTCATTAGGCTTAAACATGACATAAAATTAGCAAAGTTCTACCAAATTTCTATTGGTATAGAGCTTAAAATAGTTATCTTGAAATAAGGGCCAACTTATTTTTTTAAAAAAATCTTTATTGTTGAAAGTATTACAGATGTTTCCCCCCCCCCCACCTCTCTTCCCCATTGATCCTTTCTAACTCACAACTGCAGCCACCCTCTGCCCCAGGGCTTTCAAGACTCTAGGATCTGTGTTATGCATATATGCTTACAAATTCTTTGGGTAATCTCTTCCCACCCACCCCTGCTAACATGATACTTACTATATTTATTTAGGTGAGACCCTAGTATTTTAACAATTATAATAGCTCATTTCTATTGAAAACATTAAAATGTGCCCTTCACTAAAAACAAAAACAAATGTTTATTTAGGGGCATTATATTTAAATCCAGAAACACTATCATCATAATATCTTATTTTTTATTTTATAATATTAAGGCTTTTTGATGCTTTATTCAAAATATTGTGATTATAATATAAATTATGTTACTATGTAAGTTATTCTACATGTATTTGTGTATATATTTTGAAACTGATTTACAAAATTTTTATTTTATTATTTTTATTTTATATTTTTAATTTTATTACAAAATTTTTATTTTATAATTTTAACATAAAGGAAAATAATAAGATATATGTTAAGGAGTTCATTTCCATTTCTTAATGCAAGTTAATTATAGCAGTAATTTTTACCACTATGCTAGACAGTGCATTTAAAATGAAACATTAAAATTCTATTAATGGAATCTTAGCTAAGTTGTCCTATGTAAATTAAGTAGTAAACTTAAAGTCATATCCGTAGCCTAGCCTTGTTTCTTTTTTAGCCTCTCTCCTTGGCTTTTTACCCCTCTGTAGGTCTATCACTGAATTATGAACCCAGGTCTATTTTTTCTCTTCTCTAAATGATAATTATCTTTTTAAAAATAAATTTTTATCTTGTTCCTCCTTTTCCTCCAACCTTTCCACATGCCACAACTAGATGAATTTTCCATATAAAATTAAAATTAAAATATCTAAGAGAACTATGTGTTCTATGTGTTATTTAATGCCTATTGGTAAAGACTGACAAATAACACAGGTAGTGAACTCCTGTATAGCAAATAAAGCAGAGTAATTTTAGCCATTATCTTGTTAATTTGAGCCATAAAGAAAAAATATAGGAATAAGAAAAAATATTCAAATTTAGTTAAATAATCCATTTAATATCTTTATCCTAGTCCCTAGTAAATGACAATGAATTAATATTGGTTTTAATATTGTACATATTAAATGTCCTTCTTAATTTTTCACACATTGACCAGGTTGTAGGATCTCATTTTTACTAATGGAGCAATTTTGTCTCAGTGATTAAGTCAGATGCATATATCAGGTCCTAGATTTCAATTCACAACAGTCGCCAACCCCTGTTGATGAATAATGGCTGCCTATTCTATTTTGTTAAAAATGATCTTGAGGTTAACTCTCAGTAATGAGTATATTATTCACTTTCAAATATTTGTGATGCACAAAGTCAGTATACATTCCATGTATATGATATACCTGTAGAAAAGGCACTTATTTAAAATGAAAAAATAACATAAATTCATACATTGTTTCTTTAGTCTGAAAAAAAATTATTGATACATCCAGTGTTCTTCCAGTTGAGTTTTTTTTTAATTTTTTCTGCATAATTTTGTTACTTTCTACTTTAACAGATAGACAGAGGCATTTGTATTAAGAAGGAAAATAAAAATAGTGACAATAAATGGTTCCTTTGAAAACTAAAACAAAAGTTGCAATAATACAATACTGTGGTTTAAAATAAGATCTGAACATACCATCCATCCTCAGAAAGAAGGCAGGGGAAGAAGAAGGTTAGAGATCAACCAAAAGACTTTTATGCATGTAATTAGCATAACCAATGGACACAGACACTGGGGCAATGGGTGCTTACCCTCAAGGGGGGAGGTAGTTGGGGAGGGCAATTGGGAAAAGGGACAGATATGTAATACTTTAAACAATAAAATAAATTAAAAAATAAAATAAAATATGGTCTGTTTAGAAGACAGTGAACTCCAAGTTTATTTAAGTACTCTAAATAGATAAGTAAAATATATATGTCAGTACTCTTATTCAGAAATAGGCTAATCTTAATTACATTTTTTCACAGCGTTATTAATTTTCTTCCTAGATGGCTTATTTAATAAGATTTTCCTTTTCTGACCATAGTTAGGCCAAATTATTAACAATATACTTGGCATTAATAATTCAAATTTTAATTATAAATTAGAAGCTTGATGTATTCTTTCTGCTGCATTATTACAGTGGCTTCCTATGAAGTAGAATATTTGGATAATAATCTCTTGGGTATCCTGAGTTTTGCCTTAATTGTTTTCAATTTTGTCTACAGCTCTGCATTGGAGCTTAGAACTTAGTTGTTCTTCATAAACAGTGAATAGTGAACTTGAAAAACTTATGATTTATACAATATAGATACCTGCCTATATAAATTATTTTGGTTTAGAAGAGATAAAATAGGTATTAAGTATTAATAACCCCATAAATGAATTTATATTATATATATATTGCTTCTTTACTTCTTTATTTAAAAGAATGAGAATCATGACTGAATATGTATTAGACTTATTTCAATACATCTGATAAAATGTAAGCTTTTTTTGTACATTTTACTACAGAAGGATGGCTCACCACATCAGAGATTGAGTAACTTTTGGAAATCTATTAAGTGAAGCAACAATTGTTTTCTCTCATCATAAACTAATAAAGAGAAATAGTCATTTTATGGTTTATAGAAGGTATGTAGGCTTGAAGTATTAGTGTACTGGGTGAAAATGTATGACAACCAAATGCAAATTAAATCTAGGAAGTTCTGCTTTTGATATAAGTTAAGGTAAAAAGTACCTTAAATGAACTAAATTTTGATGACTTTCACACATATTTGTTTTATGTGAAGAATGAAGCAACAAATATCACAGCACTGCTGCCCAATTCTTGCTAAATTATCAGAAAGAGAGAGAGAGAGAGAGAGAAAGAGTTATGCTTTGAGGCTAGATTCAATTTGGTATACAAGCAAGACTTGGTTTAAGCACACATTTTTAGGAACCTAAATTTGGACAAGAAGATGTAACTGCTGTTAGGAAGCTCCCCTGGGGTGATAACTTAAATGGGGGCCTATCAGGTGTCAAACAGGTGACAGTTATTGTTCTAAGTCTACACTAGCAGTAAAAGGCCATGCTTTGCAGGTCTTGTGCCTGCTATACATGGAAATCACAGGGGAGCTTGTTAAAAATATAGATGTCCAGGCTCCATCCCACTCCTATTGAATAAGAACCTCTAGATATAGAACCCAAGGACCTTTTGTGTGTTAAGTAGCCCAACTGGTTTCTAAATTGTTTCAGAACTACTAAAACAATTAGTTTCTCAGTGAAGTAGAAAAGTGGCTCTGCATTAGAAATAGTCATACTTACAAAGAGTCTTGACATTTTTATTTATATTTTTATAAATGAATTTTTTATATAAATTTTAAATGAATAGAATATATGACACCAAAATAATAACAGAGGCTTTGTTGTTGTTGTTTAAGATATATTTCATTGATTTTTTACAGAGAGGAAGGGAGAGGGATAGAGAGTTAGAAACATTGATGAGAGAGAGACATTGATCAGCTGCCTCCTGCACGCCCCACACTGGAGATGTGCCTGCAACCAAGGTAGATGCTCTTGACTGGAATCAAACCTGGGACCTTTCAGTTTGCAAGCTGATGCTCTATCCACTGAGCCAAACCAGTTTCAGCAGCAGAGACAGTTTTATGTGGAATTAAATAATCTTTATGAAGAAGTTTATCTGATGTTAAAAAGCTTTGAAGCATTTGTATTATGAATTTTGACCTACTCTTATTTGTTTCCCTGTGTTTATTGGAAATACAAGCTTCTAAAGTAAAAGATAGATGCACTTGTGTTGAGAAACACTATGGAATGTTAGAGAGGGAAAGCTTAGAAAGAAAGTAATACCAAGACAATGGGGATGGAGTGAGGAGATTCCTTGAAATCACATCCCCTGCAAAACAAATGGTGTGCATCCTGGTGAGCACCTCTGAAGAGAAGAGTATATCTGAGTCTTTAATACTCACATCAGTTCCTCAGCATCAACCTTATTATTATTTTTTTCACCTAGTAATGTGGTGCCAGGTTTTACTTGTATTTTTATTATGCAACATGTGAATATGAAATTGTGAGGATATGTTTGGATTTGCTAATAGGGATACAGGTAGATAAGGGATATACAGGAGGAGAATAAAAAATTAAAGCTATTTATATTAGTAGGTTTGACCTAAATTTATAATTTAGTCAATTAGTTAGTCTGCAAGATAATTTCAAGATATGTCTCTCTAACATCTGGAAGTTTATAATCAAGTTTTGTAGGTAAAATGTATGTATGAAACAATAGTAAATTATAGAAAAGCCACATTTGATTAAAGGCTTATATTTGCAATGCAAATGAAAATGGAGAAATTCAAAGGTGAAATAAAACAAAGAAAATGGGGGTAATAGTTCAGAGTCTCATTGTGTTTAATTACAGCTGACTAGGTAGAGGGAAAGAGAGGTTGTATTCAGGTGAGAGGAAACATGTGTAAGATGATGGAAATGAGAATAATCCAAATATGTGGTGGCTGATTAGAAGAGATATTATGTGTAAGTGGAAACATTTTGGATGGTAATGTCAAAGTCACACAATATTAGGTGCTAAAGTTATAATATATGGCAAAAATCTCTTATCAGCAATTAAATGACCAACAAAGAATAACTTACATAGTTTTTACCACATAGACCTGTAGAGCATTTTGATTGCATACAAAAATATTTAGTTGATATTAAGCACAGAGGCAAAATATAATTTTATAATATTTGTCATATCACAGAGAGATGAAATAGAAATGAAAAAAATAGAAGTCCAAAGTTCTTAGATTTGTATTTGTTAAAGATACAAACCTGCAACCTGTCTTGAGTAGTAAATAAGTAAAGAAAGGAACTCTCTTGATAAGTGTCTGTTGTGTGTCAGATGCTTTGTATGTCTCTCTGTAAGTGGATCATCTTTTCTTCATGTAAGCACCTGAAAGGAGGAACACTGTGAGGAAGAAATCATAATCACTCTTTCACATATAAGACAACATGGATACAGGGTTTTGCCAATTGTTTAATCTGGGGCTAAAACTAAGGTGTCTGGGGATCCCATAGCCTTGGAATGGTATGACACCACATACTTTTCCTAGTACCAAGAAGAGCTTTCAACATATTAACTGAAAGACTTGGGGGATTTCTGAACAATTTATTAACACAAAGATAACTTTTAAAATGAGATCAGGAAAGTAGGTCAGAGTGAAAAGGAGATACAAAAAACTTTGCATGAAGTGATAAAGTGGAAATAACATTAAATCCTAGGAAGTAGGAATTTGACTTTTCCTAGGAGAAACTGATAGACTGTAAAGTGAACCAGCTCATGACTCCCAACTCTACATTTCTCTACTCATGAAAGTTTTGTTGTAGATCCATTTCTTAAAGAGCACACACTGGTGAAATCATAGAAAAATTTTAGAAAACTCAGGCTCACTGTTATTGTATATGTAAACATGAATTTACCTTAATGGGGAAAAAAATTCAGCTTTTTTACCTTGCTCTATTTAGCCTGGTATATTTATTTCAGCATTTTTATCTTTTAATTAATTAGTTAATAATAGAAGAGACTCGCATTATTAAGTCTACTGATAATACATTTATAAATGATTATAGAATATCAGGTTGGATATATTTGAACCCAGGGCATCATCATATCACAATCAATGATAGAAAACCTGAGCAAGAAAGAATCCATTTTAAATTAATATTATTCCATAACTCATGGTATGGGAAATAGATGAATGTATATTAACACTAGTGTGACCATTTTTCTCTACAAATGCCAAGGTCTTATCCTCATCTACTAGAGTTCAGGAATCTAGAGAAGGGCTGCAACACAAATTAATAAAGAGGCTAGAGAAGAAATATGATTTTGGAAAGCATTTTGGGGGAGCCAGAGGAGGCTTAGTTCTAGTAACTAAGTTCTTTGAATCTTTGGACCCCTCACTTTTTATTAACATATTCTGTCCTATAGCAAAGCAGATATACATATCAAAGGTAAGGTTTGGTAAACAATAAATTATTCTCAGGTTGGAGGAACCGCCTTCAGCTGCCTGGCAGCAGGTAATGACATGCAGATTTTTAGCCCTACTGAAGCCCTAAGGTTCATCAACCTATTGATGAACTTTGTGCATTTATGACATGCTGGAATTAGCCTCCAGCAAATATCAGAGTGGAGAGATTGGTACCAAGAGCATCATCATATCACAATCAATAACAAACCTGAGCAAAAATGAATACATTTTAAATTAATGTTATTCCATAACTCATGGTGTGGGAAATAGATGAATGGATATTAACATTAGGGTAGCAATTTTCCTATACAAAAGATAGACTTAATTTGTGAAGCATAACAATTATACTAGTACAAGCCCAAGAATTTGAAAATACACTTTCACCAATGTATTGCTGCTTAGCTGGTAACCATGGTATCTTAAGAGTTTAAAACAAGTATATAGTTGAAATACGTATTGGACTATTTTTAATTGAGTATAAAATTATACCAAAGTGCTATTCTAGGATCTCTAGAATTGGTTATTGAACTTGATAAATCAGGCTCTCTCAATAGCTGGTTTGTTTTCTGCCACTGAGATGGTAAAACTCATATTTGTAGATTCTCTCCTTCCTCAGAGGTGATATGTATGAAAGTGCCCCATCCAAAAGAAGAATATAATTTACATATAAAGATTATATTCAAATGGGATAGAATGTAAATGTTCTAAGTACAGTTAGTTATCGCCTTATTTAATTGCAGAACATTAACATTTATGAGTTTGGCAAAAATTCTGTAATTGGAGTGAACACTGAAAAATAATTGCATCATAGAAAGATATAGTGTAGAGATGTTTATTTAAAACAATTTTTTCACAAGTATATGGTTATTTTCAATTTTGATAAAAATCAATATCAATAATATAGTAATATATTGAAAAAGCACATCATTACAATTTTAATGTATCTTTTTGATGAAAATATTAGTGTGCAGTAAAGTTATAAAACATATCCATTAAATATTTGCTATTTGGAAAACCAAGTTTATTAAACTTATTTGCCAACACTGGACCTGAAATCCTATCAATGTCTAAAGTAACTTAGCCCTAGTTGGTTTGGCTCAGTGTTTAAAGCATCAGCCTTTTAACTGAAGGGTTTCAGTTCTATTTTGGTCAAGGATGCATACCTCAGGTGCAGGTTCCATCCAGGTTACAACTTGGGCAAGTTCAGCAGGCAACCAATTGAAGTGTCCATCTCACAATGATGTTTCTCTCTGTGTGTGTCTCCCTTTCCCTTCCACCTATTCTCTGTAAAAATTGGGGGGAATATTCTTGGATAAGGATAAATAATAAACAAACAAACAAACAAACAAATAAATAAATAAATAAATAAGCAAGCTAGTCAATTAATTAATTAATTAATTTAAAAAATCATTTAGACAATTAAGTGTTTTCTCTCTGATTACAAGTATAAATCATACAAACCAAATATACCAAAGGTTCCAAACCTTGCCTGGGTGTTTGCTAACTCTGTTTGAGAATTTATTTAGAGAAAGTAGAAGTGCACATGGGAGGGAAATGTTAATGATACACATTAATATATCTCATTCTCTTGCTGGACACAATAGAGATTATAATTCCTCACCTTCCTGAGTTTGATATGATCATGAGATTCATGTTGGACAATAAATGTGAGCAGAGATATCGATAAACCTACCTCTCCTCCTTCACTTATACTGTGGTCCTGGGCACATGTTTCTGTAAAGATGAAACTCAGCTATCATTGACACTTTGTATGGACTGCAGGACCCACAGTCAATTTTGCAGGGATAAAAAATAAACTTTTATATTTTAAATCTAAAGATATGGGGACCTGGGAGAAGTTTGCTTGTTGTGGTCAACTTACAGTAGGCTGAAAGTTATTCCACAAGACCTTTAGTTACTATTTTAATTTGAGCATGCCACCCACTTTTGAAAGTAAGGAGACTCTATATTTAAATCATCTCAATATCTAACATGCCTACAAGTTATTAGATAATAAAAAGGTAACATATAATATAGATGGACAGCATCTGGGAAAAAGCTTTATAAAAAAGCAATGAAAATAATAGAAGATTAAGTTAGAATAAGTAATTAACAATAACAATAAAAATTTAGTTTTTTTGGGGGGAAATGGCAGCAGAATAGATGGACGTGTCTGGAACCTTATCTCTGGGCAGATGAAGAGAGCAGCTAAGAGTCACACTGGGAGTGTTTGTTGGCAAGTTAAGAGTCAGTTATCCTCCAGGAGAAGGTCAGGGACTGTTGGAAGGGGCTCCCCTGACCAGACAGCCCCACTGCCACAGGGAGCCACAAGCATGAACACGGAGACCGTGCTATCTTTCAGAGAAAAGTGGATGTCTATGGCTGTCTGAAAAGCTACAGTTGCAGTACACACTGAACAGCCGGGGGACCCAGAACGCTGCTCTCCAATCGGCGCAGACACTCGGACTCAGAGGAGCTCCACATGCCACACAGAAAGGTCAGATTTCACCTGGGATAAAGAGAGAGAACTACATAACCAGAAACCTGGAGAAGAAAGACCATGGGCAGACAAAAAAACAGCCCGCATATGACAGAAAAGAAGATATAAGTAGAAACGGAAGTAAATGAAATAGAAGAAGAAACAGAAGTGCCAGGGAAAGAGTTTAGAAAATGGTCATAAGGCAGCTGAAAAGAATGGAAGACAAAATCAACAATATGAGTAAGAGCCAAGAGGAAATGAAAAAGAGCCAAGAGGAAATGAAGAAGAGCCAAATGGAAATGAAGAAGCAAGAGGAAATGAAGAATAATCAAGAAGAAATGAAAAATGACATCACTGCTATAAAGCACTCAATAGAAAGCATAAAAAGTAGACTAGAAGAAGCAGAGGACTGTATCAGTGAGCTAGAAGATAAGGTAGGAAAAAATACCCAAGTACAGCAGCTTCTAGGAAAAAAAAATTAAAAAGTAAGAGGAGAGCATAAGGGAACTTTGGGATAATGCAAAACAAAACAACATCCACATAATTGGGGTTCCAGAAAGAGTGGAAACTGAGCAAGGAATAGAAAACCTGTTTGAAGAAATAAATGACAGAAAACTTCCCCAATATAAGAAAGAAAAAACCCACACAAATTCAAGAAGCTCACAGAGTCCCAAGGAAAATGAACCCCCAAAAACCGACACCAAGGCACATTATAATTAAATTGGCAAACAACAAAGACAAAGTAAGAATCTTAAAAGTGACCAAAAAGAAACAGAAAGTTACCTACAAAGGAACCCCATCAGACTAGCAACTGATTTCTCAATAGAAACTCATCAGGCCAGAAGGGAATGGAAAAATATATACACAATCATGCAAACGAAGGGTCCGAATCCAAGAATACTATACTCAGCAAGGCTTTCAATCAAAATTGAAGGCAAAATCAGGAGCTTCACAGACAGAAAAGGACTAAGGGAATATATTACCACCACACCAGCAATGCAAGAAATGCAAAAGGGTCTGCTGTAAAAAAAAAAAAAAAAAAAGAAATAGGAAGCAAAGAAGGAACCTGGGGATAAAGACTAAAAATGGTGATAGATAAGGACCTATCAATAATGACTTTAAATGTAAATGGATTAATTGCTCCAATTAGAAGACAAAGGTTAACCAATTGGATAAGAAAATATGATCCATATATTGGCTGTCTAAAAGTAACCCACATCAGAAAAAGAGATGCACACAGATTGAGGGTGAAGGGATGGAAGATGGTATTTCAGGCAAATGGAAATGAAAAAAAAGCTGGGGTTGAAAACTTATATCTGACAAATTAGATCTCAAAGTGATGAACATAACAAGAGATAAAGAAGGCCACTTCATAATACTAAAGGGAACAATCCAAAAAGAAGAAATAACTCTGGTAAACATATACGCACCATATATATATGCAAACATATATATACCAATATAGGAGCACCTAAATACATAAAAAAAAACTCCTGGAGGATATTAAGGAAGAGACTGACAGCAATATAATCATTGTAGGAGACTTTAATACCCCACTGTCACCACTGGACAAATGCTCTAAACAAAAAATCAGAAAAGAAACATCAATCCTAAATGACTCACTAGACCAGATGGAATTAATTGACATCTTCAGAACATTTCACCACAAAGCGAGAGAATATACATTCTTCTCCAGTGAACCTGAGTCATTTTCATAGATAGACCATATGTTGGGTCATAGGATAGGTCTCTTCAAATTCAAGAAGATAGAAATCATGTCAAGCATTTTCTCAGATCTCAGTGGCATAAAACTGGAAATCAACTACAATAAAATCAATACAAAGAAATCAAACACATGGAGACTAAACAACATGCTATTAAACAACAACTGGGTAACCAGAGAAATCAAGGAAGAAGTAAAAAACATCATAGCAACAAATGACAATGACAATACAGCGATACAAAATTTATGGGACACAATGAAAGCAGTCTTGAGAGGGAAGTTCATAGCTCTACAAGCCTCCTGCAAAACCAAGAAACAATGGTAATTAATTTCCTAACCCTACAACCCAAAAAGCTAGAAAGAGAGCAACAAGAAAAGCCCAATGCATGCAGAAGGAAGAAAATAGTAAAGATTAGAGGAGAAATAACATGGACACCAAAGAAACAATTCAAAAGATCAAAAAACCAAGAGCTGGTTCTTTGAAAGGATAAACAAGATTGATGGACCTCTAGCCAGGTTCACCAAGAAGCAAAGAGGAAGACCCAAATAAACAAAATCAAAAATGAAAGAGAAGAATAACAACGGACCCCGCCAAAATAAAAAGGATTGTTAAAAAATACTATGAACAACTCTATTCCAACAAATGGGACAACCTGCAAGAAATGGACATATTTGTAGAAAACTATAACCTTCCAAAACTCAATGAGGAGGAAGCCAAACATCTCAATAGTCCAATAACTATGGAAGAAATTGAAGCAGTCATCAAAAAGCTCCCAGCAAACAAAATCCCAGGACCAGATGGCTACACAGGGGAGTTTTACCAAACATTCAAGGAAGAATTAAAACCTATCCTCCTCAGACTATTCAAAAATATTCAAGAAGAAGCAACACTTCCAAACACCTTCTATGAAGTCAGTATCACCCTAATACCTAAATAAGATAAAGACAACACAATGAAAGAGAATTATAGGCCAATATCTCTCATGAACATAGATGCCAAAATCCTCAACAAAATTCTAGCAAATCGGATCGAGCAGTACATCAGGAAGATCATACACCATGACCAAGTAGGATTTATCCCAGGAATGTAAGGATGGTACAATATCTGCAAATCAATACATCACATAAACAAACTGAGAGATAAAAATCACATGGTCATGTCAATTGATGCAGAAAAAGTATTTGACAAAATCCAACACCCTTCCTTGATAAAAACTCTCAGCAAGGTGGGAATAGAAGAATCATACCTCAACATCATAAAAGCTATATATGATAAACCCACAGCTAACATCATACTCAATGGGCAAAAACTAAAACCATTTCCCCTATGAACAGGAACAAGACAGGGATGCCCACTCACACCTCCCCTGTTCGACATAGTACTGGAAGTATTAGCCATTGCAATTAGACAAGAAGAAGAAATAAAAGGCATCCAAATTGGACAGATACATGCAAAAAAAATGAAACTGGACCGCCAACTTACACCAAATACAAAAATAAACTCAAAATGGATACAGGACTTAAACATTTGATGGGAAACCATAAAAATACTGGAGCAGTGGTTCTCAACCTTTGGATTGAGACCCCTTTCACAGGGGTCACCTAAGACCATCAGAAAACCCAGATATTTACATTATGATTCATAATAGCAAAATTACAGTTATAAAGTAGCAACAGAATAGTTTTATGGTTGGGGGTCACCACAACATGAGGAACTGTATTAAAGGGTAGCAGCATTAGGAAGGTTGAGAACCACTGTAGTAGAGGAATCTACAGGCAGCACAATCTCAGACATATGCTGAAAGAACTTTTTCACTGATACTGCTCCAAGGGCAATGGAAGCTAAAGAAAAAATAAACAAATGTGACTACATCAAAATAAAAAGCTTTGCACAGCAAAAGAAACCATCAACAAAACAACAAGAAAGCCCACTGTATGGGAGAACATATTTGCAAATGTTATCACTGATAAAGTTTTAATCTCCAACATCTACAGCCAACTTATACAACTTAATAAAAGGAAGATAAATGACCCAATAAAAAAAATGGGCAACAGACCTAAATAGAACCTTTTCGAAAGATGACTGAAGGAAGGCCAAGAGACACATGAAAAATGTTCAAAGTCACTAATTATCCAAGAGATGCAAATCAAAATGACAATGCGATACCATCTCACATCTGTCAGAATGGCAATCAGCAACAAATCAACAAACCACAAGTGTTGGCGAGGATGGCCTCCACAAAATGGCCTGCAAGGGAGGGCAATTGTGGGTGATCAGGCCAGCAGGGGAGGGGAATTAGGGGCAAACAGGCTGGCAGGGGGCCTGTTAGGCATCAATCAGTTTGGCAGAGGAGTGGTTATGAGGTAGTCAGGCTGGCAGGCAGAAGCAGTTAGGGGCATTCAGGAAGGCAGACAGATGAGCAGTTGGGAGCCAGCAGTCTTGAATTGTGAGAGGGATATCCAACTGCCCATTTAGGCCTGATCCCAGTAGGGCAGTTGGACATCCCTAAAGGACTCCCATATTGGAGAGGGTACAGGCTGGGCTGAGGGACACCCCTCTCATCATCCCCCATGCACAAATACTAGAAGCTCGGTGCATGAAATTTGTTCATTGGGGGTGTGCCCCTCAGTCTGGCCTGCATACTCTCCAACCTGGGATACCTCAGAAGATGCCCAACTGCTGGTTTAGGTCCAATCCCAAGAGGGAGCAGGCCTAAACCGGCAGTCAGACACCCCTCTCACAATCCAGGATGGCTGGCTCCTACCACTAGCCTGCCTGCCAGCCTGATCGTCCCCTAATTACTCCCCTGCCACTCTGATTGATGCCTAACTGCTCCCCTGTGGACCTGATTGCCCCCAACTGCCTCTTCTGCTGGCCTGATCACCAATAACTGCCCTCCCCTGCTGCAACCCAATTCCTTCTCTGTGTCTGTGGCCATATTGTGACAGCCATCTTGTGTCCACATTAAGGTATGTTGCATAAGGGCCTAATGACCACCTAGGCTATTATTAGTGTAGATATATACAAACACACATATTCACAAGATCTCTGTACTCTAGAGCAAGCTGGTAGAATCTTTTTATTGTTACTATTTAATCCTCAACTGAGAATAATGTTTAGAGGAGAGAGAGAGAAAAAGAGAGAGTCCCCACCCCTATCCTCACCCAGCAGCTCCTGCCTGTTTACTAGTCATGACTAGGACACCATTAGGACTAATTAGCATATTGCCTCTTTATATATATATAGATGTTTCTGGGATAGGTCAAAAGAGCTATCAGGTCAGGTTTTAAATCTAGAGTTGATATCATGGGCTTTAGCACATGTGATACCATTTAAGAGCTGTGATATTCTCTTTAGCAGAACCAATAAAAGATGATAGATAGATGATGATGATGATGATGATGATGATGATGATGATGATGATGAAGATAGATAGATAGATAGATAGATAGATAGATAGATAGATATTTAAGAAAAGATTTACTATCAGGGACTGACTCAGGTGATTGCTGAGACTAAAAGTCTCATGACATCCTACCTGCAAGCTGGAGGACAAAGAAAGCTGGTGATGTATTTCCACTCAAACCCAAAGTCTTGAGAACCATGGGAGCCAATGGTGTAAGGACTAGTCTGAATCAGAGGGCCCAAGAACGAGAAGCTCTGAAGTATGATGTCTGTGGGTTGGAGAAGATAGATACCCCAGTTAAAGCATAGAAAGAAAATATGCCCTTTCTCTAACTTTTTCTATTTATGATCTCAATGAATTAGATGATGCCTACTACATTGGTGAGGACAATCTATTTTATGCAGTGAACAGAGTCAGGTGTTACTATCTTTCAGAAACAGCCTCACAGACACAACCAAGAAGAAAGTTTTACCAATAATCTAAGCATCTCTTAACTTAGTGACACTGACATATAATATTAACCATCATAGTCCCCATTTTTCCAGCTGGCTATAAATTACAAGCCATCAGCTGCTTTTAAAGCCTGCTACTTTCCTCATCCCCTTTGTCCATCTTCAAAACCAGACACCTAGTTTTTCTCAATTTGCCTTTTTCTGACCCATTGTTCTTAAATTTTCCTCCATTTTTAAGGACTAGTATGATTGGAATGACCCTACCTAGGTTATCCAGGATAATCTTGACATTTCAAAGTTCTTAACTCTGATCACATCTGCAGAGTGTCTCTTGACATATATCATAACACATTTATAGCTTTTGGAAATTTGGTTGTGGATGTCTTTTGTGGACCATTATTCTGCCTACCAAAGCCAATGAGAGTTTGTTTTTTAGAAGCATTTAGACTTGGTAGGGTACATCAAATATAATGAGTAGCTCAAGGGGAGATCATCCTGCAATTTTTTCAAATAGTGTTTTTTTTTTTTTGTCATTTACTTTGTTGTCAGTGAAAAGATTTCCTTACATTCTTTTCTGTACATGAGGAAATTAAATGATGCCAGGGAGTCCCTTTTGAAGTTTTAATCTAGCAAAATCTATAACTGACAGTTATTTGTTCTGCTTGAAATTTAAAAATTATTCTCTCCATTACTATCAGATAGCCTATATTTTAAAATTGTTGATAAAAAGAAGCATTTGTCTTTTTTTCTGGTTGAGATTATGAGCAAGAGACAAATTTTTCAAAGTGCTGAACTTCAGAACTCTGACACTGACCTTAAGTTCTCCAAAATCATATCTTCAAATGATATGTCAGGGGCCTCTACATCTATCTCAACCATCATTTTCACTCCATTGCATAGGTAAGTTATCTGCAACCCACTGTTTCAATCAAGATGTGACTTTAAGACCAAGATTATCAGAATCTCTTTAAGAGTCTTTATTGCAGGATGATTATATCACATAGATTTTAGGTATCAGGTGAATGCAATGTACACTGGTGTTTGAGAGCTGTAACTTTAATTTTATCCAAAATAAATTTTAAAAAATATTAAATAATGCCAATATTGTGTTCTGTAGGAACGTACATGCTATGTTGTGTTATTAAGCATTTCTTTAGACCCTGAGGGTTATTCTTATTTAATAAGTTGTTACTCCAAATAAATGATTTATAAAAGGTGATCTAAATACATCAGAAAATCTCTGACCTTGCAAACTAAGAGGATTAGCTTTAATCTGTTAGATTTATGGAGAAAAACTTCTTTGTTTATAGTTGCAAGGTACAACATAAACCTAGATTCTTAAGCATCCTTCCTCTTTATCATTCAGAGAAGACAAAAAGTCAGGGATTATATAAGTTGTTTCAAGATTGGTATAGAAAGGCAGGCATGATGAGTTGGGAGGGTGATTAATGGTAGAATAAATTGAAGAGATAAGGTGAGATTTTAAGAAAGCAATGATGGATCTAAGGCTTCTAATATAGAAAACTGAAAAAACTGAAAAAAAATTAGACAATTCAGACTGAATTTTTTAATGTACTAAGTGTAACATAACAACAAAATATAAAGTATTTACATTCTATTTTTATTGAATATTAATGGGATATTCTTTTATGTGATAATATTCATTGGCATGGAATTAAAAAGGCAACACTTAGCACTCTTCCTGGAGTTTTTACTTTGATAAGAACAGAGGGGGTTAGTAATCAACAGCTAATAATGACAATTGTTAAGAAGAATGAAAGAGTAAAGTTAATTTGGTGAAGTAAGTGAGGAAGGCCTCTTTGAGGAGGTGACATCTGACCACAGATTTGAGTAATGATAAGAAATGAGCCTTGGGAATATTCCAGGCAGAAGTTAAAGTTTTGAGGCTCTGATAGGAGAACATGGTTGCTTGTTCCAGGAAGAACAAGGTCAATATGGCTGAAGGGTAGAGAGTACTTGGTTGAAGATGAAGTCATACAGAAAGGCTGAGGCCAGTAATTATTTATTATATTTCTCAGCTCATGATTCATTCTAGATAGAAATGATTTTGGAATGTACAAATAACTGAAATATAGGGTTTTTTATTCAAATGAAAATTATGAAGCTCAGATATCTGAAGATTATTCATAAGTTTACCCTAAAATGTTGACTAAATTTGGAAGAGGTAGTAATTGGTTTATTGTACTCTTTTACTTAACAAAATATTTCAACCTGCTTTACTTCTTTGCTCAAAACAGGTAGAGTGTCATTATTACATATGGGTATCAGAAATGTCATTAAGAACTGCAATCGGGATGTTTGGAAAGCATAGGTTCCTTAGCTCTCATCCTTATCCTCAACTCTTTTTTTTAAGTTTTATTTGATTTTCTTCTTTATACAATCTTAATGTCAAAAGCAACCTTGAAGAGGAAAGAACTCATAAGGATAGTCTATAGGAGAAGAGCTTGGGGGCTGGAGGAGTCACTTTTCTTTGGTTTGCCAGGTGCTGCATATGGGCAAATTATATTTGGAAAATCATCATGTCTTTTGAAAATGATCTGCTGGTGTACTTCTATAATACATTATAGATTTTTGGCATTCTTTATGTAATTATTGTATCTTGTCTTTTCTCTTTAATTATTTGTTTTGTTTATATTGTATGCACTTTAAAAATGGGTGTGGTTAAATTGATCCAAGTATCTAGTAATAAACATTTCTGACATTGAAAAAAATTATATATACCAGTAGTAAAAAGTTTCATTTAAAAAAAAAATATATATATATATATATATTGTTTATTTTTTACAAAGAGGAAGGGAGAGGGATAGAGAGTTAGAAACATCAATGAGAGAGGAACATTGATCAACTGCTTGCTGCACACTCCCTACTGGGTATGTGCCCGCAACCAAGGTACATGCCCTTGACTGGAATCAAACCTGGGGCCCTTCAGTCTGCAGGCCTACACTCTATCCAATGAGCCAAACAGGTTAGGGAAAGAGTTTATTTATTTATTTATTTTTTAATTTATTTATGTTTATTGAGGTGACATTGATTAACAGGTTCATATAGGATTTAAGCACACATTTCTTTAAATATATATATATATATATATATATATATATATATATATATATATATATTATTGATTTCAGAGAGGAAGAAAGAGGGAGAGAGAGGGAGAGATAAAAACATCAGTTGTGAGAGAAAAATCATTGATCAGCTGCCTTCTGCATTCCTCTGACTGGAAATCAAGTCCTCAATCCAGGCATGTGCCTTTGACCAGAATTGAACCCAGGACCCTTCAGTCCACAGGCCAACACTATTCACTGAGCCAAACAGCTAGGTCTCAAATGCACATTTCTATGACACATGACATATATATATTGTATTGTGTATCCACCACCCAAAATCAAATCATTCCTTTATTTTACATTTTAATAATTTGATGGTTGATTTAGTCATATTTCTCACAGCATTATTTTTTTTCAAAGTATCATAATATAAAAAGTATAGATTTAGTGAATTATAGAGTCAACCTTTTATAATAAGCGAGTTTTGCTAAATATCTATAATTAAGTATCTTCTAGACAATTTTGATACTACAGGAACCCTCTCTTGATGATAACTACTTTTTGAATTACTTATTTTTTCAAACTCAATCTGTACCTATAGATGCAAATATAGATGAGAATGAAAACTTTCTTATTTATAGTAATAAGAAATATGGACAGCACTGATTGTTGTTGTTTTATATTTCACTAGAAGCTTAGTGCATGAAATTTGTGCACTCAGGGTAGAGGGTCCCCTAGCTTGGGCTGTGCCCTCTCACAATGTGGGATCCCTGCAATCGATTGCCCCAAAGAGTTAGGCCCTGCTCACGCATCTGGGGCTCCTTAGTGAATTGCTCCTAGGCTGGAGCAGGGGTCCTGCCTCTGTGGCATGTATGTGGGGTCATGGAAATCCTGCCTTCACTGTGCACACAGCCATCTTGTGATGGCATGAGGATGTCATGTGTGAGGGCGTAATGACTACTTAGCCTTTTATTAGTAAGGATTCCCTTTTCTTTTAGAAAATAGTCCACAAGTAAGTGATTTGAAGAGGGGTAGGAAAAGAGAAAAGGATGTATTTTGTAGAATTTTTTAAGGTGAGCCAGTATGACACCTTTTCTAAGCCTTCTAGAAAGTGATTCACTCTTGGTCACACAAGTAGAAAATCCCAATAGCCATGTTTAGATTCTTAGCCAAAAGCTAGTTGGTCAGTAGCCCTACTAGAAACAATATTTGTTTGCCTGTATTCAATTATGTCCATAAGGGATTTATGTGAAAATACAGAGATGAAATATTTTCTCTTTTTTGAAGGTCCTATCTAATTTTGATATTTTGGAAAGATCCCATTCTGTAGTTAAGTTGCATATTTATAGACAAGAATGTTTTCCTTAAATATCATTCACCATGCATCCAACCAGGTTAAATTCCTCTAGTAGCTTCACCTTGCACTTATGGCTCTATATTTTCAGATTAGGTCCTAAATTGCCTTGTAGAATGATCCACTGATAGTACTTCTTTATTTTCTAAGTAGAGGTCTGATGCACAAAGATTCATGCAAGAATGGGCTTTTCTTCATCTGGCTGCTGGTACCGCCTTCACTTTGGCTGCAGCCACCTTTCCTCTCTGGCCCAGAGCCACCTTTCTGTCTTTCCATGCTGCCCAGAGGTGTGGAGCAGCTAGGGTGGAGTGGAATGCCTGTGTCATCACCATGGCTGTTTGGCACCTGGGTATGCAAATTAAACTGCCATCTTTGTTCAGTTAATTTGTATACTCACTCATTATTGGCTGGTGAGTGTCACGAAGGTATGGTCAATTACCATGTTATTATTTTATTAGGTAGATTTTTCCATGTCTTACATTCCCATCCAAGTAATCCTAGTTTATTTATAGCCTAAAATAAGTTTGAGTGTCCAGTTATGTAAAAGAAGAGAATGATATTTTGATTATTGGAACAAAGTTTCTTTACTTCAAGATTTATTTTAAGCTACCAAAAGAAGATAAAGCTAGAGTGTTTCTTTTCTTTTTTTAAAATTTTTTTTATTAAGGTATTACATGTATTCATATCTTCCCGTTGCCCACTCCTCACAGGCATACCCAAACCCCCCAATGTCTTGTGTTCATTGGTTATGCTTATATGCATGCATATAAGTCCTTTGGTTGATCTCTTATTTACCCCACCTCTCCCTAATCTTCCTGCTGTAATTTGACAGTCTGTTTGATGCTTTACTGCCTCTGTATCTATCCTTTTGTTCATCAGTTTATAATGTTCTTTATTATCCATAAATGAGTGAAATCATGGGGTGTTTCTCCTTCAATGACTGGCTTATTTCACCTGGCATAAGGCTCTCCAGTTCCATCCAGGTTGCTGCAAATGGTAAGAATTCCTTCTTTTTTATGGCAGTATAGAATTCCATTGTGTAGATGTACCATAGTTTTCTGATCCACTCATCAGCTGATGGGCACCTAGGCTGTTTCCAAATTGTAGCTATTGTAAATCGTGCTGCTCTGAAAATAGGGGTGCATAAATCCTTTCTGATTGCTGTTTCTAGTTTCTTAAGATACATTCCTAAGAGTGGGATTGCTGGATCAAATTGGAGTTCCATTTTTAGTTTTTGGAAGAAACTCCATACTGTTCTCCACAGTGGCTGCACCAGTTTGCATTCCCACCAGCAGTGCACGAGTGTTCTTTTCTCTCCTCATCCTCACCAACACTTGTCTTTTGTTGATTTGTTAGTGATTGTCATTCTGACAGGTGTGAGATGGTATCACATTGTCATTTTGATTTGCATCACTCAGATAATTAGTGACTTTGAGGATGTTTTCATGTGTCTCTTGGCCTTCCTTCTGTCGTCTTTTGAAAAGGTTCTATTTAAGTCTGGTGCCCATTTTTTTATTGGATCATTTATCTTTCTTTTATTACATTGTATAAATTGGCTGTAGACGTTGGAGATTAAACCTTTATCAGTGATAACATTTGCAATATTGTTCTTTTGTTGATGGTTTCTTTTGCTGTGCAAAAGCGTTTTATTTGGATGTAGTCCCATTTGTTTATTTTCCCTTTAGCTTCAGTTGCCCTTGGAGCAGTATCAGTGAAGAAGTTCTTTCGGCATATGTCAGAGATTGTGCTGCCTGTGGATTCCTTAAGTACTTTTATGGTTTTCCATTTTATGTTTAAGTCCTGTATCCATTTGAAGTTTATTTTTGTGTATGGTGTAAGTTGGTGGTCTAGTTTCATTTTTTTTTTTTGCAAGTATCTCTCCAATTTTCCCAACACCATTTCTTGAAGGGGCTCTCTTGGCTCCATTGTATGTTCATGCCTCCTTTGTCAAATATTAGTTTAGCATATTGGATTGGGTGGATATCTGGATTCTTTATTCTATTCCATTGGTCTATATGTCTGTTCTTGTGCCAGTACCAGGCTGTTTTGAGAACAGTTGCTTTGTAATATAGCTTGAAATATGGTATTGAGATCCCACCTACTTTATTCTTCTTCCTGAGGTTGCTGTGGCTATTTGGGTCCTTTTTTCATTCCAGATGAATCTTTGAAAAGTTCTTTTTGGTCTGTGAAATATGTTGTTTGTATTTTAATGAGCAGTTCATTGAAGCTGTAGATTGCTTTGGGTAGTATGGACATTTTAATGATGTTGATTCTCCCAATCCATGAGCATGGTATGCTCTTCCATCTGTTTATGTTTTCCTCTATATCTCTTTTCAGTGTCCTGTGGTTTTCTGCTTATAGGTCTTTACCTCCTTAGTTAGGTTTACTCCTAGATATCTTAATTTTTTTGGTGCAATGGTCGATGTGATTGCTTTCTTATTCTCTCTTTCTGTAATTTCACTATTAGTGCATAGATATGCCATAGATTTCTTGGCATGAATTTTGTATCCTGCTACATTGCTGAATTCATTTATTAAGTCTAATTTTTTGGATGGAGTCCTTCAGGTTTTTTATGTACCGTATCATGCCATCTGCAAATAAGGACAGCTTTACGTCTTATTTTCAAATTTGGATGCCTTTTATTTCTTCTGTTTGTCTAATTGCAATAGCTAATACTTCCAGTACTATGTCAAACAGGAGTGGTGAGAGTGGGCATCCCTGTCTTGTTCCTGTTCATAGGGAAAATGGTTTTAGATTTTGCCCATTGAGTCCAATGTTAGCTGTGGGTTTATCATATATGGCTTTTATGATGTTGATGTATGATCATTCTATTCCCACCTTGTGAGAGTTTTTATCAAGAAAGGTTGTTGGGTTTGTCAAATGCTTTTTCTGCATCAACTGATATGACCATGTGATTTTTATCTCTCAATTTGTTTATGTGATGTATCATGTTTATTGATTTGCAGATATTGTACCATCCTTGCATTCCTGGGAAAAATCCTACTTGGTCATGGTGTATGATCTTCCTGATGTACTGCTCGATCCGATTTGCTAGAGTTTTGTTGAGGATTTTGGCATCTATGTTCATGAGAGATATTGGCCTGTAATTTTCTTTCATTGTGTTGTCTTTATCTTATTTTGGTATTAGGGTGATGCTGGCTACATAAAAAGTGTTTGGATGTGTTCCTTCTCGAATATTTTTGAATAGTCTGAGAAGGATAGGCTTTAATTCTTCCTTGAATGTTTGGTAAAACTCTCCTGTGTAGCCATCTGGTCTTGGGCTTTTGTTTGCTGGAAGGTTTTGATGATTGATTCAATTTCTTTCATAGTTATTGGCCTATTGAGATGTTTCGATTCTTACTGATTGAGATTTAGAAGGTTATATTTTTCTAGGTATATTTCCATTTCCTGCAGATTGTCCATTTTGTTGGAATAGAGTTGTTCATAGTATTTTTTCACAATCCTTTGTATTTTGGAAGGGTCTGGTGTTACTTCTCCTCTTTGATTTCTGATTTTGTTTATATGGGTTCTCTCTCTTTGCTTCTTGGTGAGCCTGGCTAGAGGTACATCAATCTTGTTTATCTTTTCAAAGAACCAGCTCTTGGTTTTGTTTATCTTTTGAATTGTTTCTTTGGTCTCTATGTTGTTTTTCTCCTCTCTGACCTTTACTATTCCCGTCCTTCTGCTTACACTGGGCTTTTCTTTTTGCTCTCTTTCTAGCTCTTTGAGTTGTAGAGTTAGGTAATTTATTACCATTGTTTTCTGTTTTTTTTGCAGGATTCCTGTAGAGCTATGAATTTCCCTCTGAAGACTGCTTTCACTGTGTTCCATAAATTTTGGATGGTTGTATTGTAATTGTCATTTGTTGCCATGATGTTTTTTATTTCTTCCTTGACCTCTCTGGTTACCCTTTCATTGTTTAATAGCATGTTGTTTAGTCTCCATGTGTATGATTTCTTTGTATTGTTTTTATTGTAGTTGATTTCCACTTTTATGCCACTGTGATCTGAGAAGATGCTTGGTTTGATATCTATCTTCTTGAATTTGAAGAGACTTTGCCTATGACACAACATATGGTCTATCTTTGAAAATGACCCATGTGCACTTGAGAAGAATGTATATTCTGTGGCTTTGGGTGAAATGTTTCTAAAATGTCTATTAATTCCAAGTGATCTTGTGAGTTATTTAAGATTGATGTTCCTTTGCCTATTTTTATTTTTAGAGAATTTGTCCAGTCATGACCGTGGGGTATTCTCCTATGATGATTGTATTGCTGTCAATCTCTCCCTTGATATCCTCCAAGAGTTGTTTTATGTATTTAGGTGTTTTATGTATTTATGTATATACGCATTGGGTGCGTATATGTTTACCAGAGTTATTACTTCTTGTTGGAATGCTCCCTTCTAGCAAATTGGATCCAGCAGTACATCAGAAAGATCATACACCATGACCAAGTAGTATTATGAAGTGGCCTTCTTTATCCCTTGTTATGTCCTTCACTTTGAGATCTAATTTGTCAGATATAAGTATTGCAACCCCAGTTTTTTTTTTGCCTGAAAAACTGTCTTCCACCCCTTCTCCCTCAGTCTGTGTGCATATTTTTTTGTGAGGTGGATTTCTTGTAGACAGCAGATATATGAATCATGTTTTCTTATCCAATCTGTTACTCTATGTCTTTTGATTGGAGCATTTAATCCATTTACATTTAAAGTTATTATTAATAGGTACTTATCTGTCGCCATTTTTATTCTTTACTCCTGTGTTCCCTGTTTGCTTCCTATTTTGTTTTTTACTGCAGACCCTTTAACATTTCTTGCATTGCTGGTTTGGTGGTAATATATTCCCTTAGTCCTTTTTTGTCTGTGAAGCTCCTGATTTTGCTTTCAATTTTGATTGAAAGCCTTGCTGGGAACAGTATTCTTGGATTCAGACCCTTCCTTTGCATAACTGTGTATATTTCATTCCATTCCCTTCTGGCCTGATGAGTTTCTGTTGAGAAATCAGTTGCTAGTCTGATGGGGATTCCTTTGTAGGTAATTTTCTGTCTCTCTCTGCCTGCATTTAAGATTCTTACTTTGTCGTTTTTTGCCAATTTAATTATAATATGCCTTGGTGTCGGGTTTTTGGGGTTCATTTTTCTTGGGACTCTATTAGCTTCTTGGATTTGTGTGGGTTTTTTCCTTCCTATATCAGCGAAGTTTTCTGTCATTATTTCTTCAAATAGGTTTTCTATTCCTTTCTCAGTTTCCACTCTTTCTGGAACCCCAATTATGCAGATGTTGTTTTGTTTTGTGTTATCCCAAAGTTTTCTTAGGCTCTCCTCTTGCTTTTTAATTTTTTTTTTCTAGAAGCTGCTGTAATTGGTATTTTTTCCTACCTTGTCTTCTAGCTCACTGATGTGGTCTCTGCTTCTTCTAGTCTACTTTTGATGCTTTGTATTGAGTTCCTTACAGCAGCAATGTCATTTTTCATTTCTTCTTGATTATTCTTTATTTCCTCTTGGCTCTTACTCATATTGTCAAATTTGTCTTCCATTCTTTTCAGTCAGCTTATGACCATTTCTCTGAACTCTTTCTCTGGCAAGTTGTTTGCTTCTATTTTGTTTACTTCCTTTTCTGGTGATTCCTGCTTTTCTTTCACATGGGGGCTGTTTCTTCATCTGCCCATGGTCTTTCTTCTTCCGGTGTCTGGTTATGTAGTTCTCTCTCCTTATCCTAGGCGAAATCTGACCTTTCCATGTGGTGTTTGGAGCTCCTCTGAATTCGAGTGTTTGCGCCGATTGGGGAGCCGTGTTGGGTCCCCCGGATTTTCGATGTGTTCCAGAGCTGTAGCTTTTCAATGTTCTGTAAACATCCACTTTCCCCTGAAAGATGGCGCAGTTTCCGCATTTGTGCTGGTGACTCCCATGGAATGAGCCCTGTGGCAGTGAGGCTGTCTGGTTAGGAAAGCCCCGTCCTGCAGTCCCCCACCTTTTCCTGGAGATAACTGTCCCTTAACTTGCCAATAAACACTCCAAGTGCAACCCTAAGCTGTTCTCTCTGTCTGCTTTTGCGACAAGGCTCCGGACACGTCTGTCTATTCTGCCGCCATTTTTTTTTCTCTCTAGAGTGTTTCTTTTAGGTCTTATAAGAATTAAATTTTTATTTCCCTTTTAACTAGTTTAATATAGAATGAAAGACAGAAAAATAACCTGTAATCATCCTAGTTTTCTTTTTACCAAGTAGCTACTTATTATATCTGATTTCATCTATAATATGATTCTTAGACATGGTATTTCATTCTAATGATACACACATTTCCTTTTTTTTCCTATTAAGCAAGGTGGTTTAATATTTTCTTGTTTAGTAATATAATTATATTAAATGAAGTCAAATCAGGATATAAGCTGTTGAGCTATGGATAGACTGTACACAGTGTGTGAAATGATTCAGGTAAATACAAATAGAGAAATTGCTTTTTAAGTGGAAATCAAAGCATGTAATATAAAATCAAATTAAATTGAATGCCGTTTACCTGGTTATCTCAATTAAAAATTATTATCTGTCGATACTAAACTAGCTTTTTTATTATAGAAATCCTAATATTTACTGTACAGATAGGGTTCAGGCTAGCAATGGCTGGGCAGCTTTACTAAAGATTTGGGCATTTTCTTCCTCTTTATGTTTTGTTTTAATTTTCACTTAATTTAATATAAAAAATTCATTACTTTATCTGCTAAACTAGCTCAAAACAAATTATCCTCATGTCATTGCAAAGACTGACTTCCCTTGAAGTCCTCTTCTTTGATTTGTGTCCTCCATTTAATATTGAAATTAAACTTCACTCCTATATTTATAGCTACATTATCTCATAATCCAATTCTATTTTCTGTTTTATTTTTGAAATATATGCTTACATTAACCCTTGACACTTCCTATACTTTCTTCATATCTAAAGCCATTTTTATCTGCCTATTGCTGAGATTTTTTTGGGGGTTAAATCATTATCACATCATCAAAACAAAGCTAAATGTCACAGGAAGATTTCTTTTTGTTTCCTTCTCTAAATAAATATAAATGACATAAGACCAAGCTGCTTTATTTCTGTTTGAGTTTGTCTGAGAAAACAGAGAGTTTTTATCTGGGTCATCCCTTGAGATAAACTTTAACCATGCAGGTGTTCAAACATTCAAAATAGTTGCCAGCAAAAAAGACTACTTTAGGAATGCAGGAGCAATGTAGGCAATTTCATCTGACCTTATCTATAATAATAAAAGGATAATATGCTAATTTGACCAAATGTCCTTCTGGGACATCCTTCTGGATGAAGCCAGGGCTGGAGGGAAGCCAGCCCAGTTTCCAGATGTGAGAGGGAAGCCTGTATCAGCAGCCAGGGGGAAGGAAAGCCTACTCTTGCATGAATTTCATGCACCAGGCCTCTAGTATTAGTATTATTGTGACAGCCGAAGGAATTATGTCACACAAATAGTTACAGTTGTGATTCACACAGCAATTTATTCTCCTTTGATCATTGCAGTGGGCACAAAGTTCATTAACACACAGCAATGATAATAAATTTCTGTTACTCACAAAATTCCTGGTGCTATGGGTACAGGCTTAAAGGGAGCTCTCAAAATGTGGATTCCTCTGGTGGCAGCAATGATGCCTTCTCTAGGTGGCTAGTCAGGTCAGTAACGAAGTTTCAGTTTCAGTGTGGCATCGCTTTCAGAGATCTCTATGCACAACATGGATCGATCTGGGGCCCCACCATTCATCTGTCTTCTGGCATGAAGTGGAGCTGAGCAGAGTTGGGAGGGGACTGTGCCCAAACTGAAGGTGATCAGGGAAGAAAAACTTCCAGAGATCAGATACAGCAGTGCAGCACAGGGATCAAAGAAATCAGCAAGGACTGGGCAACCAGCGATCACACAATAATCAACTCGAATAGTGTTTGGGAACCCTTTAAATAGCTTGTAGTACCCACTGCAATCCAGGTTGGTCTCACAAAGGACCACAACAACAGAAACAACTGGTCAGCCCAGGGGAATTCTGTTAAACAAAATGCATAAAAAGATCTCAAGTTTAATATTAGTTCTAATGGGCCTATCAGTATTCAAGCTTATAAGCACTTGGTCTCACTCTGGAAAGGGGGAGGAGTATACCTCATCACACACATGGTTACCAGGGCTAGTCACTAAGTCAGCAGTCTAAATTCAAATCCTTATCAACATAGGCTTCAGGGCAGTGGGGAATGTGTCCTTAATATCTCACTTTAAGTTTCAGGACAGTTAACTCAAATCTTTTAAAACCTTTTAAATATTTTTTGGCATTTTTTAAACATTTCTATATTTTCTACAACAGAGATTGATCTTAATTTATTTTTGTGACATCCCAGATTTATTTCCCAAAAGAATGGTAACTCTGAAATATGTAAATATGTACATGGTGTTAATGATTTAAACATATTATCATCAGAAATGTATAACCATTTTAATACTTTGTAGTTTTTTGCTATTGGATGAGATGTGTGAAATATAATTTTTCTGAGCAATCATTAAAAATTGAATTAGTAAGATAATTTATGCTCAGAGCTCAACTCAGAGTGGGTATGGCAAATTCTCTGCTGAAGAGAAGACAAGAGAAGTGGGTGTTTTAACAAGTGATGATAAGATTATCATAAATAAACAGTACTTTGGTGTTTGGCATTTCATTGTGTCGAGTCATTCTTTTGCATGGAAAATTCTACTGGCCATAAATGAAATTTGGAAGACTTTAAATATGAGAAGAGCCCACATGATAAATAGCTAATATGCTTAATTATAGAAGTCCAAATAACCAGATGAAGCTTTGGAGTTGTTTAAATCAACAAACATATATTAAGGCTTCTACCATGGTCATGCAGAATGCCAAGATGAGTAAGACCTGGTACTTGCTCTCTGGAAGTGGGACATATATGCCAGAAGAAAATAAAGGTAATATATGCAGCAACAACAGTAACAAAGCATATATATATATATATATATATATATATATATATATATATATGCCTAAGCGACCATTACAACCAAATGACTACAACAACTGAAACCACTGGTTGACCAGTGATTATGATGCACACTGACCACCAGGGGGCAGATGCACAACACAGAAGTGGCCCCTGTGCTCCCACAGCCAATCTCACAGCCAACCAATCTCCCCAGGTCCCTCCCCACAGCCAAGCAAACTTCTTGAGATCCCTCCTCTCATCCAGGAGGATCTCTCTGGCAGGCCCTGGCCAGCCCAGCCACCATCAAGACTGGATGAGATGGCCTCAATAGGCCTGATTGTTGGCCAGGCTTAAGGACCCTATCTGTGCATGAATTTCATGCACTGGGCCTCTAGTATACAAAAGATAGAAATGGCCTACATAATAAAATCCTAGTGAAAAATATTTTCTATTAGGAATTTTACAGAAAATATTTCCTGTTTTTTCCATTCCGTATTATCCTTTTCAAGTAAATTTTTTATTTGCCCTAAATGTATCTCAACTAAACCTTGTTGAAACCAATTCTTTTATTTTTCTGCGGTAATACTTCAGGCAAAATACCTTCTATAGGAAAGACATATTTCCTTTACCATACAGGTTCATAAATTCCTAAGTCTTCCTCCAATATTTAAGTATATTTTAAGTTAACACAATTGCAAGGGCTATTTCTGATTTATATTCAAATAACATAAATGGTGTTGGGTAAGTGACTTATAGGAGAAAGGAAGGATGCATAAGTCCAAAGTGTTTCGTCTACACGGGCAATATTTGCAAATGCTATTGTATGTAATGTGTATTATTACTAGGATTGCAACAGAAGATAATGGGTTTTTCAGGACCAGGGCACTTTTTCTCTGTGTCTTGCTCCTTCATAAATCATAAGTCAAACAGCGTGTCTTTGGTCTTCCTTAGAAAAATAGAGACTAGAATCTTCCATTTTCCTTATTTTGGAATTCAACATGATTGCAGAAACACATTTGTGGACTTTAGTGCAATTTTGGTACTTTAGGAGCTCCCTGTATTGGTAGTTCTGAAGCAATGGAACCTCTACAAGCATCCAAATGTGGGAGACATGTACAACTCTCTGAAATGTCAAAAATATTTATAAAAGACTAGAAATCACAATTACCAGATATTTATGTGTTCATGGGACCCTACTTTAACTCTTAGACTGTTATTTTCTGGGGACACAGTAACTACCTGAGCAACCATTGCTTGCCTTACTTTATCTTAAAATTTGTAATTACTTTACAATTCTATCAAATTAAGGAGGCAAAACATAAGCCAATTTGTCAGCATTGAGGAAAAAGGGTGAGATTTGCACATACTTTTCAAATTATACCCTCTGTGTGAGTGCATATATCAATGTAAGATTTAAAAGTATCAGCACAACATTGCTAATTAATGAAGGGTTGACTGACTAAATTTGTCATAGCTTTTTGTCATATATATTTGAATGAACTTGTAGACTAGAATGGTCAGCTTATTATTTTTAAGCAGTTTTCATTAGTTTGACACACTTTTGAAAAAAAAGTAAAAAAAAAAACTGGGCAACAAGGAGTTACACAGTTTTAATAAGTACCAACCTTTGCTTGATTTTATCTTCAAACATCTCAGCTAAAATTGGAACTTTCCAGATCATTTTAAATTAAATTGATTAATAATATATCATGTTAAAATAAATTTTTTATGGTTTGGGAGCTAATGTTCTCAATTATTTAGCAATGCAAAGTTTAGGAAACATGCACAAACAGCATACAAGAGCTGATCCGTGAACTTTCCCTTAAAACAAGATGATAAATGGTCTATTTTTCTACCATACTAAAGCAATATGTTAATGTTTTCTACTCTGAAAACATTTACTCTTCAGGAAACCAAATCAGGACATAACTGTTGTAATGAAATATAATTTAAGCATTATATTTTCATAATCATTTCAGTATCATTTTCCATTTTACTGGAAATTTAAGTTTTAAGAATTAAGTATCCCTGACACTATTGTGTGGTCTTATGATTTTATTTAGCATTAATCTACATTCAATGTCTTTTTGTAGAAAAACAATGTTTATAATTAAAAGTCAGCTAAAACCGGTTTGGCTCAGTGGATAGAACGTCGGCCTGTGGACTGAAAGGTCCTAGGTTCGATTCCAGTCAAGGGCATGTACCTTGGTTGCGGGCACATCTCCAGTGTGGGGCGTGCAGGAGGCAGCTGATTGATGTCTTTCTCATCGATGTTTCTAGCTCTCTGTCCCTCTCCCTTCCTCTCTGTAAAAAATTAATAAAATATATATTTAAAAACAAAAAAAAGTCACTTGTTTTGAACCTTATATTCTTTGTAATTCAAAATGACTTTAAAATGTTAAGTAAAGATAACAACTTAGTAGAGTCTTTCTGAATGATAGCTTTGCAATGCTCATTTCAGCAATGTCTCCAGAATCAGAGAAGTACTAGAATGTTGTTCTGACCTCCATGTAAGCACTTTAGTGTACTGATTTACAAGAGAAATGATGACCATAGGGCCTTATAAAGCTTTAGACAAAGTGACTTGACAGGTTCTAGACCAAAGCATCTGAAGAGACAGTTAATACTCATCCACTGCCCAGCATTATTACTCCATCAATATCCTTTCTTGTCTCTATATGGTTTGCTTTAATACAAATCATTTCCTTGTGATGATGTAAATTTGATTTGTCAATTCCTACAGAATAATATACACAATAATATAAAACCTACCATTATCTAGTGTTTGCTTTTCCAGTTTTATTGTATAATTGACAAAAATGTATATTTTTAAAGTATATAAGATTATTTGATAGGTATATGAATTGTAAAATGATCACCACAATCATTTCTTTCTGATTTGGATATTTATTTATTTACTAGAGGCCTGGTACATGAAATTTGTGCAAAGGACTTGGGAGTGTCCTTCAGCCTAGCCTGTGCCCTCTCCAATCTGGGAGCACTAGAGGGATGTCCAACTGCCCATTCGGATCGGGCCTAAAAGGGCAGTCAGACATCCCTCTCACAATCCAAGACTGCTGGCTACCAACTGCTCACCTGCCTGGCTTCTTGATTGCCCCTAACCAATTCTGCCTGCCAGCCTAATCATGCCCTAACCACTCCCCTGCCAGAATGATCACCCCCTAACCACTCTGCTTGGCAGCCTGGTTACCCACTAACTGCTCCCCTACCAGTCTGTTTGTCCCTAACTGTCCTCTCCTACAAGTTTGGTCACTCCTAATTGCCCTCCCATGAAGGCCTGCCCCCCCAACTGTTCTCCCCTGCAAGCCTGGGTCCCCCCCAACTGTCATTCTCTGCAGGCCCAGTCACCTCCAACTTCCCTCCTCTGCCAGCCTGGTCATCCCTAACTGCCCTCCCCTGAAGGCTTGATCAGCCCCCACTGCCTTCCCTTGCAGGCCTTGTCCCTCCCAACTTCCCTCTTCTGCTGGCCATCTTGTGGTGGCCATCTTTTGACCAAGTGGGGGCAGTCATCTTGTGTGTTGGAGTGATGGTCAATCTGCATATTACTCTTTTATTTCATAGGATAGAGGCCTAGTGTATGGAGGGGGGCCAGTTGGTTTGCCCTGAAGGGTGTCCCAGATCAGGGTGAGGGATCCCTTGGGGCTCAGGGTGGCCTGGGCAAGAGGCTTGTGTTGGTTTGCAGGCCGGCCATGCCCCCTGGTGACCCAAGTGGAGCCCTGGTATCTGGGATTTATTTATCTTCTACAATTGAAACTTTGTATCCTGGAGTATAGCTAAGACTTCTGCTCGCTTGGTGGCAGCAGCCATTTCTGTTGGAATTTATCTTCTATAATTGAAATTTTGTAGCTTTAAGCAGAGGCCTGGGCCAGCCAGGGTGTGTGGAAAGCTTAGCTACCTCTATTGCTAAGGCAACCCAAGCCTCCTTCCTGCTCTCTTTGTGGTGGTAGCCATCTTATTGGGTTAATTTGCATACTTGCTCCTAATTGGCTGGTGGGAGTAGTTTGTAGTGTAGCAGATATAGTCAATTTGCATATTAATGTTTTATTAGATAGGGTATATTTATTTATTTATGTGCCTAATTGGTCTGACTAGTAATTTCAGTATTTTTTTTTTCTGATATTAAAAAAAGAGTTTTAGTTTTCACCTTAGAGTATAATGTTAGTTGTGGGCAAGTTACACATGGCCTTATTATGTTGAGTTCGTCCATTCTATACCTAATTGTTGAGAGTTTATTATAAAATAAGATTGAATTTTGTCAGATGCTTTTTTGCCAGCTATCAAGATGATCATTTGATTTTTATCTTTCATTTTGTTAATTCAGTGTATCATATTTATTAATTTGCATGCATTAAAACATCCTGATATCTCAGGGATAAATTCAACTTGGTCTTGGTGTATGATCCTTTTCATGCAGAATTTTTAGACTGTAACCTGGATTCTTTGTCCACTGAAGTCGAAGAATAAATCCATGAACAGAAGGTGGTATAACAAAGGTGGAGATTTATTGAAGAACAAGTAGAGACTCCCACATGGGGAAAGGAAAACGATCCCACTGAGTTCCTTTCCTATATGGCTTAGAAAGGCTACATATCCTTGTGCCTTGATATCTTCTTTGATTGGTCACTATTTCCTTAGATTGGTTATTATAGTAACTCCTGTGCTCACAGGTCACACCTCCCTCTTCCTTACTGTTTTCCTATTCCCTTTGGGCTTTCTTCTTCTCCTTTTGGATGAAGGGCTATCTTCTCTTTAATTTGTTTCCAGTTCCCTCATTCTATGGAAATGTACCTGTTGCAGCTTTTCAACTTTCCTATACTATAGAAATATACCTCTGCTTCTCTGCAGCCCTATGCTTCCTCCATGGTCCCCTTAATATGCAAAAATTTCTAAAATTTTCTAAACCTGTTCTTTTTCACCCTTAAAAATTCTTGTTTCATTTCTACTTCTAATGAATGTAAACTTAACACTGCATGTTATAAAATATAACAATAAAAAATATGCCTTAGAAATCTAGTCATGAGCACATTAAAAAAAACAACAACTCTGGTTTAGAAAGGTTTAAGTGCATTGCCCTAGACCAGTGGTTGGCAAACTGCAGCTTGCAAGCCATATGCGGCTCTTTGGCTTAAGTGTGGCTCTTCTACAAAATATCATGACCTGGTTGAGTCTATTTTGATGAAGTGGCATTAGAAGAAGTTTAAGTTTAAAAAATTTAGAAATTTCAATCATTGTACTGTTGATATTTGGCTCTGTTGACTAATGAGTTTGCCAATCACTGCCCTAGACCATAAAGTTACCTGAAAAGCAAGGTATGGACCTGAGATTTAGTGACCTTATTATAGTTTATTTCAGCATATCATGTTGTCATTCTTCTATTCTCCTTCTGTATGAGAAAGAAAAAACAAAACAAAACAAAATACATATATTTTAAAACTTCTACTGAAGTTCTCAGTTTTTAAATATATTTTATTGATTTCTTTAAGAGAGGAAGTGAGAGGGATTGAGAGTTAGAAACATCAATGAGAGAGAGACATTGATCAGCTGCCTCCTGCACACCCCTACTGGGGATGTGCCTGCAACCAAGGTACATGCCCTTGACCTGAATCGAACCTGGGACCTTTCAGTTTCACAGGCCAACGCTCTACCCACTGAGCAAACTGGTTTCGGCCAAAACAAAAAAAATATTTAATCATGGTTTACCCTACTAGTTACAGAGTTAAAAGTAGAGCTTACCATTATTCTCTCTAATTTTAACTAGTTAAGATATATATTTTTCTTGTTTGCCTAACATAGTGAAAAAAAGAAGATAAGTTTATTCAAATAACCGAGAAAAGGACAGTTCCAGTAAGAGCAAGTTAGAGGTGGTCAGGATCTGATACAAATCATCACACTAGTAATCCAGTTCATAGTCAATAGTATTCCTAATAGAAGATGAAATCAAATTCACTTGAATTGACTCTGCAAGTCCAACCTATTAAGTTAAAAAAGATAGCTAGGTGAAAAAAACATCTCAAGTGATTTATTTTTTAATTTATAGTTTATCCTTATCTAGACTATAAGGCTAAGATTTTTCTCTGACTCCCATTGATCAATATAAAAAAATTTTCTCACAAGGATGTGTTTTCTATACTATGCCATACCAAAATGATCTTCTGAATAAACTGAGCCATGTAAAAATAAAAATTGTCAAAAAATAATCATATCTCTTTTTTTGTCCATTTGATTGAATATATACTCTAAGACCTTTCAAATCAGTTTTTTCAACTATTTGTTGAGTTAGTTTATAAGTCATATTAGTTTCATAGTTTGCTAATGAAAAAAATTCATGAGCTAGAATTAATTCAACTCCTCCTCATGGTTAATGTAACTCTATGCAATTTAATTCTCTTTATTCCTGATAAAGTATGTCTGATCAAAATACCAATTAACTACATTTAAATCATATTTCAGAAACATATATATGTTTCTTGCACTAGAAGCCTAGTGCAAGAAATTTGTGCATTCAGGGGCAGGGGATGAACCTCAGCCCAGTTTGAATGCTCTCACAGTCTGGGAACCCACAGGGAGTAGGCCTAACCTGTCAGTTGAACATCCTTAGCGCTGCTGTGGAGGCAAGAGAAGCTCTCACCACCACTGCTATGCTTCAGTTTGAACCCAGCTTCTGGCTGAGCAGTGTTCCCCATGTGGGAGCACATTGACCAGCAGGGAGCAGCTCCTGCATTGAGCATCTGCCCCATGTTGGTCAGTCATGTCATAGTGACTGGTTGTTTTGCCATTTGGTCAATTTACATATTTAGCATTTTATTATATAGGAAAACTAGTGGATACATATTTTTTTCATTTCCTAGCCCTATGTATTTTGTTTTCTAGACTTTACTGCCAACAGGTTTGATAGGAGTAGAAAACAGAAGGTTAAGGAATCAACACAGAAAAATTACCATAAAATTGCAATATACATGCTAAGAACTATATTATGTTACCAAATGACACTTTGCAAATTTTTCTAAATGAACTACCTGTGTATCACTTCTTTGCTCCATAAAGGAAACTAAAAACTAGATCACACTATGCTATAGTGATGAGACCAATTCTGTCTGTCTATTGAAGAAAATGCACATCATTTTTTTCCCTGAAAATAGGCAACATGACATTCTCAGGGTCAAATGCATCAACTTAACCTCATATTTTATTAATGGTAATGGAAATAGGTACTTCCAAGGTAAATGATGTGTTTAAATAATGCCAACATTGATATAATTCTATGCATGATATTAGTCTAAAAAGTTGAAAACAATACTTAATTTATAGGTGATATTTTTATTAATAGATTATACAAACATAACTTCAAGACAAGAATTAGCACTGAAGATGACTATGTTCACTAAGAGCTAGATAAATGTAGACTATTGCACAAATATATAATTCATATAGAGCCCTTTTTGTCACTCACTACCAGATATTTTATGAATATTGAAACATTAATATTTCTCATTAATAAACGAAGAATTCTATATTTCAACCAATTGTATTTTTATCTAAGAAATTTCAACTACTTCCTGTAAAGTCTGTTCAAATAATCAAATGGATAATCTCTCCCCTAGGAACTGACCTTTAAGCCACTTCACAATGGACATTCCACTTACTAGGACCATTATCTCTCCCCTAGGGAGTTTCCCAGAATCTGGACCTGCACAGAAAATTCTCTGCCCAGAAAAAGCCTGCCTAGAATCCTTTAAAAACCGCTGACTCCTGTTCTTTGGGGGCTGGCGCCATTTTGGGACTCAGCACATTTCGGTATCCAAATGACCTGATAAATTCATAATTCTTCTCCGTTTTTGGTCCTCCTTCAGTGACCCTAACATTTGGTGCTGAAACCCTGAAGGGTTCTATAGGAATGGGGAGTCAGCATCCTGGCTTTGATCACCCCAAATTTGTTACTCAGAGAGCAGTTGGCAGCGGCAGCTTAACCTGGACTTACCTCTGAATCCTACTCTGGTGACATGATGGCCGGCCTCGATTAGGCCTGCCTCCCTTATGACCTTCCCTAACCAGCCAAGCAGGACACTGGATCAGGATAGTCAATTGCTGACTCTCCAGTCACACTGGTCAATCTTCTCTAGGTGAGTGATATTCCACATTTTCCCTCCTCTCAAGTCTCCTGCCTACTCTCTCTCTCACTAACTTCTCAAAAGTCTCTCATCTTGAAAGCCCTAGCACCAATCCATTTAGTTTTGGTCCTTCTAGATTGGGGATGCCCAGTCCAGAAGGTCACCTTTCATTTCTCATGGTGATTTGTTTAATAGTAGAGATGCCTGCCCTTTGGATTTGTGGTCTGTCACTTATCCTTCCTCTCTCATGGGACAAATAGCACTTTCAATTTTAATACATTGCATAATTTAGATAATTGCTGTCACTGCAATGGAAAATGGTCAGAGATTTCCTGCAGCCAGGCCTTTTCACCCTCTAGTCTCCACCCTCTCTCCGTCAGTCCTGCTTTACCTATCAGATTCTTCTCCATCACACAAAACAGCACACCAATAACACTTCTGATTATGAATCTACTTTTGACCCTGCAGACCACCAACTTCCATCCCTTTACACACCCCTTCCCTCACCTTCAGTAGATTCCTTAAACCCAGGCCTCCTAACCAGCAACCACCTTCTCCTCAAGCCACAATCTTCAGGCAAGTTAGAAAAGTTGAATTCTTAATTAAGTCTTACCTAACTAAATTAACTCTTTAAATTAAAGAACATTAAACTACTATCTCTAGCCTTTATGCACATCAGAGCAATTCCCCCATGCATCTTTCTTTCTTATTTCTTTTAAACTCCTGTATGGAAAGCCCTTCTTATTAGGAAACTTCCCTTCCACAGAGATCCCTCTTGGAAACTATGTTTTAAATCTCATCATACAGTTACTGAAGAACATGCTGTTTAGGTCTTCTCTCAACTTTTACAGGAGACATCCCCTCTACTCCTACTAAAGGAAATCCATCAATAATTTACAGCTCTGAGAGCAAGCCCCTTATCAGGTACTCTTAACTGCCCCAATTGCAGCTAAATTATCAGAACATACCCCATGGTTTCACCTTTCCAGATTAAAATCCATCCCCAGAACACCTCTATCACATGAGCTGGAATCTCCTAAGTATCATAGCCACCAGATCAGGCCCGCCAGACTCTGCCTTACCCACATCCCAGAAGAAGAGGATGAATGAGTGAGCACCCCTGTAGGTGATTCCTATGTACACTAATAACCCTGACTTCCCTGCAAGCCCACCTCCTCTCCCAATTCAAATCTTCCAGGTCCTAGCTGCTGCACCTTCTCCCTTTGCATCAGGATTCTCACCTTTCCATAGGACTGCCTTCTACAAAGGGACTTAGATTAACCATGAGATGAGATATCTTTCTTTCTAGATCCCAAACATACACTTCCCACCTTGGGACAATCCTGACCTTGGGAGTTTGAATTAGCTCTCTTTCTCATCCTATTCCAATCCTCCTCTCCTGCACCTATAAGAAACATTCTCATCTCCACTTATCTGGAATGAACACTTAACCTTACACATTTCCTCTTAAATCAAACCAATCCAGCCTTAGCCAGGAATTGCTGGCTCTGCCTTTCCCTCTCCTTTTCAGCATATACCACCACCCCTATATCCATCAAGAGATGGAATCAGGCAAAAACCACCATAGCTTATAAAAAGGAAAAGGGAACTATATTTCTCAAAAAGGCAAACACCTTTCCAGGTAAATATCCTACAGCCTAGGCAAATCAAGCCTCCCTTCTTTTCTGTTCTTATATACAATCTCTTGCTAAGGTAGCTCCTTCCTCTCTCTCCGTCACAGGTCCTATCACTCTCATCCCACTAATCGCCCAAGCCCCTTTATGCTTTACAAGGGCACAGGGCAGTATAACAATAGGCCATCCCATCATCAGCTTGCAGCTAACCATCCAGGCCTGAGACTTTAATTGCTCCTTTCCTTCTCTTTACTTTTACCCTGGATAACAGCCCATTCTAGCATTCCTGCCTACTTTCATCTGCCATCTTATTGGTAGAGCCATGGTACTACCCCCTTGGCTTGAAGCCCTGAACTGGGAAAAGGAACCTCAGACTCTTTAGTCCACTTTTTCTCTATATATCTTTTAGCTTGTCTGCATGATCAGGGATCCTTCTTATTCTATGGGGAGACACATACATCTGCCTCCCAAACAATTGGACAGGAATCTGTACTCTCTTCTCTCACCCAATGTAGATGTAGCCCACAGTAATCAGTCTTTACCTGTCTCTGTAACCCATCATATCTGACACAAAAGTGCAGTCCAGATAATCCCTCTCCTCATAATTCTCAATATCTCAGCAAGTGCTAAGACTGGCATAGGGAGCTTGACCACTGCTCTATCATATTTTGAAATCCTGTCTCAGGACATATAAGAAAGCTCTGGATGCCAAAACTGGCAAAATAAGTACCTCGCCCCCAGGGTACCCTATCTCTTCCTTTCATATCACTAGTCAGGCAGACCCTTGATCTTTTCCTCCTTAAAGATAACATCTAGGCCTCAGTTATATTTCAGCTTCAGGCCCTGAAAAGCAATAAAACCAGACAAGTGATGCTATAGTATCCTTAGGACCAGCTTTTACCTCCCAACTCACTTAACAGGACTTTCATCGAGCCTTCATCAACCAATCTCTTGGGGAAATCATGCTGCTGGGACCCCCTGTCCAACCGACTACTATTAAAGTCCATTCACCTGTGATGTTGATGTTGCACCTCAGCAGAAAGTAATTACAGAAGATATGACCTTCATCCCTATTTCATAAAACAAAAAGGCTGGAATGTAAGATCTGATCAAATAATCAAATTGATATCCCCTCCTCTTTAGGCTACTTCACAATGGACATGCCACTTACTTAGACCACATTCCACTTGCTAAAACCATTATCTCTCCCCTTCAGACTCCTCAGAATCTGGACCTGCACAGAGAATTCTTTGCCCAGAAAAAGCTCACCTAGAATACTTTAAAAACCTCTGACTCCCCATCTTAGAGGGCTGGCACCATTTTGGGGCTTAGCTCATTTGAGTATCCAGATGACTTGCTAGTAATAAATTCATAATTTTCACCCATTTTGGCTTTATGCATTCCTTCTTCTGTGACCCAAACACTTCCAAGCTAAATAATTTTCTGTGGTAAAATTTCATATCTTCTCAAAAAATATTACCAATTCTAATTGATAAAAGCTATTTTTTGAAGGCTGAGTCAGAATTATTGTATACCTCTACAGAAAACTATAATTTCTTTCTATTTGTTTAAATCTATAAGAATTATCACCAATTAATAAGAGGCATTCCACGTGTGCAAGGAGTAGGAAACTGGCAAGGAATAGTTTGTGTTCAACTCCCAGACCTGGTCAAATAATTCATGCTGATATTTAACAGCTCTTATTACCTGAAAACAATGAGATTATTTAACCATAACCAGTTTCACAGCAAAGCTGGGTGTAAAACATCTATTAAATTATTGAATCTCTTTCAACTGAATGTATAAACATCAAATTTAAGAAAATATTGTAACAAATCTAACATTTACCTTTTGAACCCTACCCATATTTTGGTATTTATTTATAGATTGGTTGTAATAATTAGTGAATATTTTCTCCTGGAGATCCAACAGCCAGCAATGTTTAGGTGGACAACAGTATCTATTCTGGTGAATTTGTGGTCATTCAACTGTGGTTGCTAATGACAAAGCCAAAAGTGAGCCACGTAGAATGGGCCTGCGCTGTTTTATTAAGAACATGTATAAAGCAAAAGAGACCAAGCTGGAGTAGAGAGAAATGCTAAAGAAATAGTTTTGTATGTAATTCATTAGAGCTGGAATCAAGATTCTTATGTCACAACTTGATATTAGTGTGGTCATATTATTTTTAAAGAAGCAACAGTTTTCAGTGTTAGGTATACCTTATAATTACATAGAGAACTGCTCTTTAAATATACAGATACCCATGCCCTCCTGCTCTCCTATTGGTTCAAATCTTAGTTGGCTGGAGTGTGAATGGTGTGACTATATTTATCATTTGAAATATTCACTAGTAATTTTGATGTTCAAATGATAAAGGGAATTAGAACACTCCTGAATGACAATTTTTGCTTAACTTTGCCAAGAAATATATATTTAGTCCCCAATTTTTATATTATCTCTGCATATAATACTATAATGCTTCTGAAATTTAATTTTGTCTGCTTTTTCTGCCAACTCTTTATAGTCCTGCATCCAATTCTTGTTTTTTGACATATATATATATATATATATATACCACTCAAAAGTTCAAGTTTCTTTATTTAAATACCTTTTGGAGTAATAGACTAATATATGAAACACTGGACTAGAAATGGAAGAAATATACATTTCAAAACAAGTCTTTTCATAGGCTTATTCCTCAATTTCTTCTTGCCTTTTTTTTAAATATATTTTATTGGTTTTTTACAGAGAAGAAGGGAGAGGAATAGAGAGTTAGAAACATCGATGGAAGAGAAACATCAATCAGCTGCCTCCTGCACACCCCTCACTGGGGAAGTGCCCGCAACCGAGGTACATGCCCTTGACTGGAAACAAACCTGGGACCTTTCAGTCTACAGACTGACGCTCTATCCACTGAGCCAAACCAGTTTCGGCAACTCTTACCTTTCTTAAATGTAATAGGTTCCTATCAAGGTGTTGCGTACATTGGCTTCAGTCCCTGGTTTTATTTTTTTATTTTTATTAATGTGCTACATGTATACATATCTTCCCATTGCCCCCTGTCCCAGACATACTCTAACACCCCAGAGTCTTGTGTTCATTGGTTATAGTTATATGCATGCATACAAGTCCTTTGGTTGATCTCTTATCTACCCCACTTCTCCTTAACCTTCCTGCTGTAATTTGACAGTCTTTTTGATGCTTTACTGCCTCTGTATCTATCCTTTTGTTCATCAGTTTATAATGTTCTTTATTATCAATAAATGAGTGAGATCATGGGGTGTTTCTCCTTCATTGACTGGCTTATTTCACCTGGCATAAGGCTCTCCAGTTCCATCCAGGTTGCTGCAAATGGTAAGAATTCCTTCTTTTTTTTGGCAGCATAGAATTCCATTGTGTAGATGTACCATAGTTTTCTGATACACTCATCAGCTGATGGGTGCCTAGGCTGTTTCCAAATTGTAGCTATTGTAAATTGTGCTGCTATGAACATAGGGGTGCATAAATCCTTTCTGATCGCTGTTTCTAGTTTCTTAGGATATATTCCAAAGAGTGGGATTGCTGGGTCAAGTTGGAGTTCCATTTTTAGTTTTTGGAAGAAACTCCATAATGTTCTCCACAGTGGCTGCACCAGTTTGCATTCCCACCAGCAGTACACAAGGGTTCTTTTTTCTCAGCATCCTCACCAACACTTATCTTTTGTTGATTTGTTGATAATTGCCAGTCTGACAGGTGTGAGATGGTGTCGCATTGTCATTTTGATTTGCATCACTCGGATAATTAGCGACTTTGAGGATGTTTTCATGTGTCTCTTGGCCTTCCTTCTGTCCTCTTTTGAAAAGGTTCTATTTAAGTCTGGTGCCCATTTTTTTATTGGATCATTTATTTTTCTTTTATTAAGTTGTATAAGTTGGCTGTAGATGTTGGAGATTAAACCTTTATCAGTGATAACATTTGGTACATGTTCTCCCACACAGTAGGCTTTCTTGTTCTTTTGTTGATGGTTTCTTTTGCTGTGCAAAAACTTTTTATTTTGATATAGTCCCATTTGTTTATTTTTCCTTTAGCTTCAATTGCCCTTGGAGCAGTATCAGTGAAGAAGTTCTTTCAGCATATGTCTGAGATTGTGCTGCCTGTGGAATTCTCAATTATTTATATGGTACCCCATCTTATGTTTAAGTCCTGTATCCATTTGAAGTTTATTTTTGTGTATGGTATAAGTTGGTGGTCTAGTTTCATTTTTTTGCAAGTATCTGTCCAATTTTACCAACATCATTTATGAAAGAGACTGTCTTGGTTCCATTATATGTCCATGCCTCCTTTGTCAAATATTAATTGAGCATAATGGTTTGGGTGGATATCTGGATTCTCTATTTGATTCCATTGGTCTATATGTCTGTTCTTGTTCCAGTACCAGGCTGTTTTGAGAACAGTTGCTTTGCAATATAGCCTGAAATCTGGTATTGAGATCCCCCCTACTTTATTCTTCTTTCTGAGGATTGTTGTGGCTATTTGTGGTCTTTTTATGTTCCAGATGAATCTTTGAACAGTTTTTCTAGGTCTGTGAAATATGTTGTTTGTATGGTAATGGGCAGTGCATTGAATCTATAGATTGTTTTGGATAATATAGACATTTTAATGATATTGATTCTCCCAATCCATGAGAATGGTATGCTCTTCCATCTGTTTACGTCTTCCTCTATCTATTTTTTCAGTGTCCTGTAGTTTAGATCTTTTACCTCCTTAGTTAGGTTTATTCCTAGGTATGTTAATTTTTTTGATGCGATGGTCAATGGGATTATGTTTTAAGTCTCTCTTTCTGTGTACATCTTTTTCTGAGGTGGGTTTCTTGTAGACAGCAGATATAAGAATCATGTTTTCTTATGCAATGGGTTACCTTATGTCTTTTGATTGGAGCATTTAATCCGTTTACATTTAAAGTTATTATTAATAGGTACTTATCTGTTGCCATTTTTATTCTTTACCACTGTGTTCCTTCTTCGCTTACTATTTCGTTTTTTTACAGTAGACCTTTTAATATTTCTTGCATTGCTGGTTTGGTGGTAATATATTCCCTTAGTCCTTTTTGTCTGTGAAGCTTCTGATTTTGCCTTCAATTTTGATTGAAAGCCTTGCTGGGTACAGTATTCTTGGATTCAGACCCTTCCTTTGCATGGCTTTGTATATTTCATTCCATTCCCTTCTGGCCTGATGAATTTCTGTTGTGACATCAGTTGCTAGTCTGATGGGGGGTCCTTTGTAGGTAACTTTCTATTTTTCTCTGGCCGCTTTTAAGATTCTTTTTTGTTGGTGTTTGCCAATTTAATTATATTGTGCCTTAGTGTTTTTTTGGGGTTCATTTTGCTTGAGACTCTGTGAGGTTCTTGGATGTGTGGGTTTTTTCCTTCGTATATCAGTGAAGTTTTCTGTCATTATTTCTTCAAACAGGTTTTCTATTCCTTGCTCAGTTTCCACTCTTTCTGTAACCCCAATTATGCAGATGTTGTTTTGTTTTGTGTTATCCCAAAGTTCCCTTAGGCTCTCCTCTTGCTTTTTAATATTTTTTTCTAGAACCTGCTGTACTTGAGTATTTTTTCCTACCTTGTCTTCTAGCTTAGTGATGTGGTCCTCTGCTTCTTCTAGTCTACTTTTGATGCTTTGTATTGAGTTCCTTACAGCAGCGATGTCATTTTTTCATTTCTTCTTGATTATTCTTCATTTCCTCTTGGCTCTTCTTCATTTCCTCTTTGCTCTTCTTCATTTCCTCTTAGCTTTTACTCATATTGTTGATTTTGTCTTCCATTCTTTTCAGCCACCTTATAACCATTTCTGTGAACTCTTTCTCTGGCAGTTTTATTTCTGCTTCTATTTTGTTTACGTCCTTTCTGGTGATACCTGCTCTTGTTTTATATGCTGGCTGTTTCTTCATCTGCCCATGGTCTTTCTTCTCCAGGTTTCTGGTTATGTAGTTCTCTTTCTTTTTCGTGTGGTGTGTGGAGCTCTTCTGAGTCTGAGTATTTGTGCTGATTGGAGAGTAGTGTTGTGGGTCCCAGGCTGTTTGGTGGGTGCTGCTGCTAGCTTTTCAGACTGCCGTAGACATCCACTTCCCCCGGAAAAATGGCGTGGTTTCTGTGTTCATGTTGGTGGCTCGAGGAGACGAAAATCTTGTGGCATTGGGGTTGCCTGGTCAGGCGAGCCCCGTTTAGCAGTCCCCCACTTTCTCCTGGAGGATAACTGTCTCTTAACTTGCCAACAAACACTTCCAGTGTGACCCTCAGCTCTTCTTACTGTCTGCTTTAGTGACAAGGCTCCTAACACATCCATCTATTCCGCTGCCATTTTTTTTCTCCCAGTCCCTTGTTTTATAAGGTTTAGATCAGAATTTAGTCTCAAAGTTAGTTTGAGAGAATGACTAAAGAGAATTTGGATACACTTAAATATTTCTATGTGAGCAGGCCAGATGCAGGTCACAAGAGTTCCCATATTAGACAGTGAATCAACTTCTCAACAAAAATTTAAAACTAGTTGAATGTTTGATCTGAATTAACTTTCAGGTAACTGGAGCACCTGTAAATTGTGTTGGCTCTTTGTAAATGGGATCAAGGCTATAAAAGTATTCTTTCATCTAAGAAAATTAATTTGCTTATGTACATTAGTCTGGGAATCAGAAACATGCTTACAATCTTTAAGAGCAAAGTGATTATATAGTTTATGTAGAATTTTTTTTCAAATATTCTGATACCATGAAATATTTTAATATGAAAAACATATAACATACAATTTTCCTTATTTTTTCAATTATAGTTCACATTCAATATTATTCTGTATTAGGTTCAGGTGAACAAACTAGTGGTTAGACAATTATATACTTTACAGAGTGGTCCTCCTGATATTTCAAATACCCTCCTCCCCCGGCCCATACATAGCTATTATAATATTATTTTTTCCTCCATTGACCTCTGAATTCCCACTCCTACGCCCCAGCACATACCCTCAACCCCCTAGTGACTGTATCCATTGGTTATGCTTATATACATGCATACAAGCCCTTTCGTTGATCCCTTACATTCCTTCTGAGGTTTCACAGTCAATTCAATGTGTCTCTGTCTCTGGATCTATTTTTATTCATTGGTTTATGTTGTTCACTATATTCCACAAATGAGTGTTTTCATGTAGTCTTTTACTTTCTCTGGTATTTTTATTTCGCTTAACACAATGTCCTCCAGTTCCATCCATCTCTTGCAAATAGTAAGAGTCCCATTGTTTTTTATAGCACAGTAGTATTTCATTGAATAGGATGTATCACAGTTTTTTTAATCCACTCATCTGCTGATGGGCACTTAGGCTGTTTTAACACACTGGCTGTTGTAAATTATGCTGCTATGAACATAGGAGTGCATATATCCTTTTTGATAGGTGTTTCTGATTTCTGGGATATATTCTTAGAAATGGGATTACTAGGTCAAATGGCAGTTCCGCTATTAATTTTTTGAGGAAATGCCCTACAGTTCTCCAGAGTGGCTGCACCAGTCTGTATTCCCACCAGCTGTGCCCAAGGGTTCCCTTTTCTCCAAATCCTTATCAGTACTAGTTGTTTGTTGACTTGTTGATGATAGCCATTCTTACACATGTGAGATGGTAACCTCATTGTCATTTTGATTTGCATCTCTCTGATGATTACTGATTTTGAGCATGTTTTTATATGTCTCTTGGCCTTTTGTATGTCCTCTTTTGGAATGTGTCTATTTAGGTTCTTTGCCATTTTTTGATTGGACTGTTTATCTCCCTTTTGTTAAGTAGTATGAGTTCCCTGTAAACGTTGGAGGTTAAACCCTTATCAGAGATAACGTTGGCAAATATGTTTTCCTATGCAGTGGGTTGTCTTGTTTTGTTGTTGGTTTCTTTTGTTCTACAGAAGGTTTTTTATTTTGTTTATTTTTTTCTTAATTTCGATTGCCCTAGGGGCTGTATTGGTAAAGATATTGCTAGGACATACATCTAATATTTTGTTCAAAGGTCTTATGGCTTCCCATCTTATGTCTAAGTTCTTTATTGATTTTGAGTTTATTTTTGTGTATGGTCAAGTTTCATTTTTTGCATGTATCCGTACAAGTTTCCCAACACCATTTATTGAAGAGATTGTCTTGACTCCATTGTTTGCTCTTGCCTTCTTTATCAAATATTAATTGAGCATACTAGGTTGGGTCAATTTCTGGGTTCTTTGTTCTGTTCTATTGGTCTATATGTATGTTCTTGTGCCAGAACCAGACAATTTTGAGGACAGTAGCTTTGTAGTATAGCTTGATATTTGGTATTGAGATTCCCTCTTACTTTTTTCTTCTTTCTCAGGATTGCTGAGGCTATTCAGGGTCTTTTTATTATTATTATTATTTCATATAAAGTTTTGGAGAGTTTGTTCTAGGTCTGTGAAATATGCCATTAATATTTTAATGGGGATTGCATTGCATTTATAGATTACTTTAGGTCACATGGCCATTTTAATGATGTTGATTCTTCCAATCTGTAAGCACAGTATATTCTTTCATTTGTTTATGTCTTCCTCTATCTCTTTTTTCAATGTTCTCTAGTTTTATGAGTATAAGTCTTTTAACTCCTTAGTTAAGTTTTTTCCTAAGTATCTTAATTTTTTTGTTGCAGTGGTAAATGTGGTTATTTTTAAAATTTTTCTTTATGTAAATTCATTATTGGTATATAAAAAAGCCATAGGTTTCTGGGTGTTAATTCTATATCCTGCTACATTGCCCAATTCATTTGTTAAGTCTAGGAGTCTTTGATGGAGACTTTGGGATTTTCTATGTACAATATCATGTCATCTGTGAAAAATGAAAGTTTTACTACTTTTTCATTTTTTCTTTTTAATATCTAATTGCTCTGGTTAGCACTATTAGTACTTCGTTGAACAGGAGTGGTGAGATTGGGAAACCTTGTCTTGTTCTTATTCTTAGGGGAAATTGTTTTGGTTTTGGTCATTGAGTATGATTTTGAATGTGGGTTTGTCATATAAGGCTTTCATTATGTTAAGGTATGATCCCTCTAATCCCACTTTGCTAAGGGCTTTTATCAAGAAAGGATCTTGGATTTTGTCAAATGCTTTTTATGCATCAATTGATGTGACTATGTGGTTTTTATCTCTCAGTTTATTAATTTGTGGATATTGTATGATCCTTGCTTTCCTGGAATAAATCCTACTTGGCCATGTTGTATATATAATCTTTCTAATGTAATGCTGAATCTGATTTGCCAGGACTTTGTAGAGAATTTTAGCACCTATGTTCATCAGAGGAAAGGAGAAGGAGTGAGAGAGAGAAATATAGGTCAGCTGCCTCCTGAATGCCCTCTACTAGGAGTTTGTTCAAGCTGGCAACTGGGGGTTTGAACTGGCAACATCTTGGTGTTCAGGAAGATGAGCTACACCTGCCAGTTGGGATATGAAATCTTTTTAAAAAATAAAGTAAAAGTGAATAGGAGATTGGACATAGAAAAGAAAACTTAGTCAATCCATTCATGAAATTTGATTTTGAAAGGGAGAATAAATGGGTGGTAAAGGGAGAATAAATTTTATTTTAAAATGGCAAATAAATGGGTGGTAGAAGTCATGGTCAGAAAAAGGTGAGGTTTCTTTGTGAACTGAAGACACCAAAAAATTTATCTGTTTTTTATTAAAGTTCCATGAAAGAAAAAGAAGAATAAGCATAGTAGGATACCTAATGGTGTGAAAAGAGATTAAATTTTGCCCATATCTGAAGAATTATCCTTAAGAAGTGGTCCATGTCTCCAATCCTTAAATAAGGGAAAGTGAAATTAATAGTGGTAAATGCAGGTAAGTTTGTAGATTTGACCCCAGGGAGAAGAAGTTACCATCAAATTGCTTCTATGTTCTCTGTAAAACTTAAGGTGAATATTAGCAAGTTGAAAGGGACAGGAGGAAGAAATAGTCACTCGGGAAAACAGAAAAGAGAGACAATGAGAAAAACATAGAACTGCCAAGAACCAGTCCAAGCCCAGCTCAGCTGGGAACACCCTGAGGTGTGGTGCCACTAGTATTCAGTTACATTTTATCCAGGAGCATTCAGCAGCCAGCTTGTTCTGTAGCAAAGGAGATAGATGACAATGCCAGAGGAATGGGATAGAAAGACAACTCTGGGAAAGAAAGTTGTAACTATTTGCATGAAAACAGCTGGATTTAAATTGAATAAAAATGAAATAGAGACAAAGGTGGGTCAATATCGAGAACAGGAGGAAATGGACATGATAAACTTGAAAACAGAAAAGAAGATTAGCCTAGTGAGAGAAACTGAGACACAGACATTGATAACTAGATGATTAAATGTTTTGTATTCAAATTTATAAGCAGAGAATTCTTGAGTGATGAGTAAGGGAGAGAGGGGTAGAAGTGAGTGGAAGTAAATCCAGAGTAAGATGTGGACTTACTCTGTTTATTTAATGACACACACTCATGCACACACATGCATACTAATATGTTTCTATGGTGCTGCTAATATATATTTTCCCATTCCCTGACTTATTTACTCTCAGATTATTCAAAATTCATCAAATGGCATTAGGAAACTGTGATGCATATATCCTTAATAATGACTGCCTTTCATGACTCTCTTCGATTGCATGTGCTTTGCACAAGGCCATTTCCACCACTGTATTCTTGCTTGCTGGCATTTATTATGAATTCTGGTCAATAGTTTTGACCTTTAATGTGTAACAAATTTGTGCAACTGATAATGCTGGAAACCATAGAAATGAGGGAAGGGGAAGAATATCATGCTGTATGTAAAAATGACAGATCTGAAGTGGAAGTGCTATAATGAAATAGTCAAGAAAATAGATGATGATGAACAGACAATGGAGGGTTGGTGTTTGTACTTAGAATTTTTAAGCTTACAAGCTAAGTAAAAACTGCAAAGCAGAGTCCCAGAAATAGCCTGTGGCTGCAAATAATATGGCCTGAGTCCTTATGATTTCAAGAGGTATAAAGATAATGGAAGATCAATTCCTAATGGTGATATTAGAAGAGTATTCTAATGGACAGACTGCCAGTCCACTAAAAGGAGAAAATGTCTTTTCCAATGTCATGCACATAATCAATAATCATTATTAAACAATATGTTTTGCTGCCCTTCATAAATTAGTATTGATACTTGGTCTAATTGTTCTTTAATTGTTACAATTATGTTACAGTAGGGTCCCAGTGCACAAATTGATGCACCTTGAAAGAAACTTTGAGCCATGAGGCTGCAGTGGGCACAGAGGCAAATCTCAGCCTAACTTCTATGCCCCTGTCCAGCCCCAGCACCGGGCACTGACAGCAGATGTGAGCACAGTTCTGGTACTGTCTACAGGTGTGATGCAAGTTTCAGACACTGGAAGCCCAACCTTAAATGTGTATGTTTTACTTTTATTCTTAGAATTTTCAGGTTTAAAAATATGGACACTATTAGGGAAATGTAGCTCCAATATTTATCCAAATTTTATAATTTATTACTGGTTTTAATAATGGTATTAAAAAATGCTTCCCCCCACTCAGTTTATGTTTTTGATATAAAATAAGAAACCAGGTGATGTCTCTGCTTTAGTAATCTGCATCTACTCAGCAGTGAATACTAAAATATAGAACTTATAAGTTCTATCTGCCCAAATACCTGGTCTCTCTCTTTCTAAAGGTTCTGGACATCTTTATAATGAATCTATCACATAAAAATAGTTTTAAAAGGCAAAATTGTTTGATCCTGTAAATTCCTTGAAAAAAAGTGGGGGAGATGGAATAATTACATTGCATATTTTCATATTATAGAAAAAGTATTGGAAAAATGAATTAAAGAGAAGTTCTGAGAAATTCTAAAAGAATGTTTTGGAATAATCTCTAAGTAATTTAAATATATCATCAAGATGGTGTGGACTTTAATTGAAAAAATGAGAGAAAACATAATTTTAGATTCATGATATTGTGAAAATGCTTCAGTATTTAAAGGGTTGGGCTTTAGCTTCTCTGACACTAATATTCTTACTTTATATTCTAACAGAGACACTAGAGAACAATAGTAGTGTTTTTGTTTTGTTTTACTTTATGTGTGTTTTGTTTGTTTTTTAATTTAGGCACTAAATACAGTTTGGTTCCTAAGAACAAAAAAATATATATATAATTTTCAATAAAGTTTATACATTAAACTGGATTTTACATTGACTACTATTATAATTGTGGACAGAAAAGATGTGCATAGAGCATTGGGTTTAATATTCTCCTGACCTGAATCAAATGATGGGGATAACAAGGGATGCTTCCTCTACTGAAGCTGTTTTTCTGACCTCATCTCTTCTGAGTTGCCTATGATGGTCATCAGGATTGTGATGTTGATCATATGGTATCAGCACTTCAGTCCACCAGGTGCCTTGAAGTAGTGTCTGTACCTAGATAATTTTTCCTGTGACTTTTTTTTATTAAGAGTTTATTTGAGCAAAAGTTAATTTGAATAAAGACAACAGCCAATGAAGTCCTAAACTATTTCTAAATTATGAACCCAGTGCTGACTGTTTGATTAATTCACTAATTGGTCTAAGGAAGAAGCCCTTAGTGGAACTGTTTTTCACCTATCCTATTTGTGCCCCCTTTTTGTGAAACCCTTAAATAAAGGTAGTTACTTATTGAGGCTCATCTTTGTGCCAAATGTTGCTGCTATAAAAGGCCCAAATTAACATTTTAATCAATATTCTCATTTTGCTGTATACATGTGATAAACCTGGGAATATCAACAGCAAATGATCTATTCCCATATTTCACTGTATTTTGGAAGTGCACTTATTCATTACCCATTAGGATTACCACAAGTGTATCTGGTAGCATTGAGTGATATGATATGAAACTAATATATAGCTCCCTTTCTCTTAAACCTATTTCTAACCTGTCAAGATTTGGGTGTGGTTTTATTTCATTATTATTCTGATTATTATAGATGTTCCTCTTTTTCCCCCCATAGCTCTTCTCCACCTGGTTCCCACCCCCCCAAACGTTCACCCCCAATCTCCTGGTCCATAGGTATAAGCTCTTTGTCCAAACTCTTCCTGTACCTTGCACACCCTGTTGCCCCTGAGATTTGTCAGTCTGCTCCCTTTGTTTGCCCCTGATTCTATTATATTTACCAGTTTATTCTGTTCATAAGATTTTTATTCATTTGATTTTCAGATTAACTTGTTGATAAATATGTATTTGTTTTCACTTTGTTGTTCATACTTTTTTATCTTTACCTTTTTCTTTTTCTTCCTCTTCTTAAAGAATAACCTTCAGCATTTCACATAATACTGGTTTGATGGTGATGAACTCCTTTAGATTTTTCTTGTCTGTGAAGCTCTTTATCCGACCTTCGATTCTAAATGATATCTTTGCTGGGGAGAGTAATCTTGGTTGTAGGTTCTTGCTAAATATTCATCACTTTGAATATTTATTGATACTTCCTTCTGGCCTGCATAATTTCTTTTGAGAAATAAGCTGATACTCGTATGGGTATTCCCCTGTAGGTAATTAACTGTTTTTCTTTTGCTGCTTCCAAGATTCTCTCTCTGTCTTTTGCTTTGGCATTTTAATTATAATGTGTCTTGGTGTGGTTCTCTTTGGATTCCTCTTGTTTGGGGTTCTCTGTGCTTCCTGGACTTGTAAGACTATTTCTTTCACCAGGTTGGGGAATTTTTCTGTCATTATTTCTTTAGATAAATTTTCAATATCTTGCTCTTTCTCTTTTTCTGGTACCCATATAATTCGGATGTTGGCACGCTTGAAGTTGTCCAAGAAGCTCCTTGTATTATCTTCATATTTTTAGATTCTTTTTTTCTTTTTGCCCTTCCAGTTGGGTGTTTTTTGCTTCCTTGTATTTAAAATCTTTGATTTGATTCTTGGGATCCTCTAGAGTACTGTTGAATCTCTGTATTTTATTCTTCATTTTATTCAGTGCATGCTTAATTTCTGACTGGTCCTTTTTCATGTTTTTTTGTATTCTCACTAAGATCCTTGAAAGTCTCACTAAGTTCCTCAGGTGTTTCAGGAAGATTCTTGAGTAACCTTATAACCGTGGTTTTGAACTATATATCCTGTATTTTGCGTTCATCCATTTATTTGATTTGTGAAATGTTTCTTTGTCTCCACATTTTGGTTGCTTCCCTGTGTTTGTTTAGATGTATTGGATAGCTGCTAAGTCTCCTTGAGATGATAGAGTGGTCTTGTGTGGTAGGTGCCCTATAGGGCCCAATGGCTCAGTCTCCAAATCACTTGAGATGGACACTCTTGGTGCACCCCTTTGTGGGCTGTGTGCATAGTCCTGTTGTAGTCCTGTTGAGCTTTTATTGTTATTGATATCATTGGGAGGAATTGACCTCCAGGCCAATTGGCTATGAAGACCTGCTGTGTCTACAATGCAAAGCTTCTATGCAGAAGATACCCTTATGGATCAGGACTTGATTCAGTGGGGCTTTGTTGCTTGTTGAGTCTGCCCCTTGATTGTGTCTCTTATAGATGTGAAGAGCTGTGATCCTGTATGGTTTCACACTGATAACTGGTTACACTGGCTCTTGAATTTCCAAGAAGCTAAAAAATCAGCCGCTGCCTCAAGTCACCCAGCAGGAGCTACAGAAAGATATGCAGATTTATCCTCTTTATATAAGGTTTGGAAGTGTCCAGATGAGGCCCATCTGTGTAGCAAGGCAGGCTGTTGCTGCTGGATTGATTGTTTTGGGGCTCCCTGACCCAGCTGCTGCCTGTTTGACAGGTTTTAAGCTAAGAAAGGACAGGCTATTCATATGCAAAAGCCCCCGTGGACAGCTTGGGTGGGGTTTTAAATTGGGTGGGGTGGGGTGGGATAGGGTGGGGTCTCAGGGAATCACCAGGGTGGAGCAAACAGCAATGGTTGCCAGTCAGCCCTGCACTGGAGAGGTCTCCATATTCCCATATCTTCATGCAGGAACAATGATCCTTGTGAGCACCTCTGAAGGAAAGTTGCCCTCATATTCCTATCCTAATGCTATACCCATACATCTGAGTCCCTTAGAGTCTCCCCTGACACTGAGTTCAGAGCAAGCTGGAGCTTGTATCTCCCTCCCAATTAAAAAAAACCCAAAACAAAACAAAACAAAACAAAACAAAAACAGCACACCCAGGTGCAGCCTGTTCAGCACTTCCATACCTCCTACTAGTTTCAATGTGCTTTCTTCACTTCTCTCATTGTGGAACTTCCATGCAGCCAGTTTTCCCATAGTTCTGGATGATAGTTGTTCTGCCTTTTGGTTGTAATTTTGATGTGGTGTGAGAGGCAGAAAGTATAAGTGTTTACCTATGCCACCATCTTGTTTCTTCCTTCTCCTGTGACTTCTTACCCAAAGCCTTAAGAATGGAAGATCCAATTTCAAATTCCAGTAGGGTTAAGATAATAAAGTAATATCATCATTGTTGACTTCCTATGTATGTCTAGCATATAGTAGTTTTTATAGATTCAAAAATAAGATAAAGTTTTACCCTCTTAAAACTCAGAGTCCTGTGTGTGTAACATAAAACAAGACTATATCACTAATACTTTGTGTATTTCTTCAGTAGGAAACACACAAGTTCCCAATTATCACCTATAGCAAGTAGGTAATACCACTTTCCTGAAGCTAGAATAATTTGTTACCTTTCCCTCTTATCATATCAATATGAAATAAAGTGTAATTTGGTGTTCTAGGCCAAATTTGGTGTAAAAACACAAAACTCTTTAGTGATCAAAACTATGTGAGAGCTGAATATTCTTCTTTCAAAATATCTCACAGATTTCATTTGGTTTTAAACTGATTTATCCCTTTCCCACAATCTTTGTGTTTTGTTTTGTGTGTGTGTTTTTAATCAGAAATCTATATTTTTCTTTTATATATTTCTTATGTACTTTTATATATATCATAATATTGAATTATACTCCACATCATAAGAGCTAGTATTCTGTAATTTTTAGAACATTGTGGGGAGAGGGGTATAGCTTTTTGATCTGAGTCAGGTTCACAAGAAAATACTATATGACAATTATCATTTGCTAGCTTTATACATATATAATTCATTTTACTATTTTAGATATCATGTTCCATTTTCCACATATTCTTCATCTTCAACTAAATTAAAACTAGGGGTTACTACAAAATAGACTAATACATTTAAACAAAATACTATACTTTTAGTGATTTTTTCAATAATTTCATCAATACCATTTTGATTTTATTTTTTTGAATTTTCCTCAGTTATTTTTATTTACCACCTTTTAAAATAAAATTTGTATATATGTAAGGGGTAAATATACTTCCCTGACAGCCTGATTGATGCCTAACTGCTCCCCTGCTAGCTTGTTTGCCCCTAATTGCACTCCCATGTGGGCCTGGTCACCCTTAACTGCCCTCCCTTGCAGGCCCAGTCACCCCCAACTTCCCTCCTCTGCCAGCTTGGTCACCCCTAACTGCCCTCCCCTGCAGGCTTGATCACCCCTAACTGCCCTCCCTTGCAGACCTGGTCCCTCCCAAATGCCCTCCCCTGCTGGCCATCTTGTGTCCACATGGGGAAAGGATCTTTTGACCACATGGGGGCAGTCATCTTGTGTGTTGGAGTGATGGTCAATCTGCATATTACTCTTTTATTAGATAAGAAAGAGGCCTGGTGCATGGGTGGGGGCCAGCTGGTTTGCCCTGAAGGGTGTCAAGGATCAGGGTGGATGTTCCCTTGTGGCAGGGGTGGCCTGGATGAGGGGCCTGTGGTGGTTTGCATGTCAACCATGCACTCTGGTGATGCAAGTGAAGGTCCTGGTATCTGGGATTTATTTATCTTCTACAATTGAAACTTTGTAGTTTGGAGCACAGCCATTGAAACTTTGTTTCCTTAAGTGGAGGCCTGGGTTTGTGGAAAGCTTGGCTTCATCCATCGCCAGGGGCAACCCAAGCCTCATTCCTTCTCTCTCTGTGACTGTAGCCCTCAAAAGTATCCATGGTCAATTTGCATATTCTCTTCTTTAATTTTTTTTTATTATTTAAAGTATTACAAATAGTAGTACACATGTCTCCTTCTCCCTCTCATGGACCTCTCCCCAGGCTTCCCTACCCCTAGTACATGCCCTCACCTGCCCCCTTCCCCAACCCAGTGTCTTGTATTCATTGGTTATGCTTATATACATGCATACAAGTCCTTCTGTTGATCTCTTACAGGTCCCCCCCAACCTCCCCTGCCTTTCCGCTGTAGTATGACAGTGTGTTCACTGCTTCTTTGCCTATGTATCTGTGTTTGTGTGTTTGTGTGTGTGTGTGTGTTGTTGTTGTTGTTGTTGTTGTTGTTGTTTTCCCCCTGATTCTTTTATTTAAAAATGTCTTGCCTCTGCAGGCTAGAATTAAACCTATAAGAACAAAAATGTTTGAGTCCCAAATCAATGTCCAATAATTTTGAGTCCCAGTTTCAGTGTCAAACAGTTCCTTATGTGTACACATCAGCAATGGTATCTGGATGGTGGATAAATGGTGGCAATGTAGGTCCGACCCTCTCTGGTTTGGTCTTAGGCATCCTGTAGCAATGCACAGCTGCTGACTGCTAACATGGCAAGGCGTCCTCAGCATCTTCCATCTCTGGATTGTTTCTCCTCTTTTCTTGTGGTTGGAGCAGACTTGTCAGTTCCTCTCTGTTGAAGGAGTCCACTTGGTCTTGGAGTTGTTTTCTGAAAGTATATAAACATATTCTTGACCAAAAGTTAATAAAGGAATCTTTTCTATAAAATTGACTTGGGATCCTTTTTATTTTTGCCTAAATGATTTTCTTTTGGCTTATTTTGACATGATATGTGTTTTTCATGGGTGTCTTGCTGTTAGCATTACAAATGAAAATTAATTTTCTAAAGTAAAATTTTTCTAGATGTAATTTATTTACTGGATATTTTCCTTACATGATATTATCCCTTCTTTTTTGATTAATGGAGATTTTTGTACATTTTTTAATGCAACATTGATAACTTTAAATTTTAATTTTTTGCACAAAAATATTATTGGATAGGATATTTTAGAAATGATGACTGCTGTCAGAAAAATAAACTAATGCTAAAAGCATTACTTGTTTTTTTTAATTAGTCAAATAGTTTCAACCTACTAAGGTTCTCACATTTAGCAGTTCACTGATCAGAATATTTTAGCTTTTATTGGACCGTATAAAAACAAGAGTGTCTTCTAAAAGAGAATGTAAAATTGTATGGTACTTACCTGGTAATTATAAGTTTAAAATATTACAACTAAATGATATTTTTCGATGATGGTTGCTGGATTTTGGAGATACAAATGTAAGCTCTTCAGTTGAATACCAGTATGAATTTAAGATAACCAATAAATACTATTTAGTATAAGCATATTTTATATAATAAGCAACATTTATTTATCTAAAATTTAAATGTAACTGGGTGGTCAATATTTTATCTGGCAACATTACCTTAAATAGCTCTGAAGCTACCTTTTTTTTTCAAACAAAATTTCAGGTGGTATAAATTATTTTTCTTTATGTGTTATGTTTACCACATAAATCTCTATTTAAATCAACATAAATATATTCAGGAAAAACAGATAATATCTATAGTTGTGATTAAATGTATATGTGCGCATGTGCATGTTGGTCTATTGTGTTTGGCAGGTGGTTAATTCCCAAAACATGAGCAGAAAGTCAAGCTGAATTCATGAAAATAATCATATAGTGTCAATCCATGAAAATGTTTTGCCCAGTGACTTTTATGTTATGTACATTTAACCAACCTGGAAGGTGCTTTTAGCTTGATCATCCCTTTCTGCAAAGGTCACATGTGGGATTTGTGGCCCACAGAGGCAAGATGTGGAATCACTTATTTTAAATTGCATGGCCAATTTACTTTCCTTTGTACACTAACCTACCAATACACTCTTAAAACACACACACACACACACACACACACACACACACACACACGTGTGTGTGTGTGTGTGTGTGTGTGTGTGTGTGTGTAAAATGTTATCACAATTAACATTTAAATATTCAACAGCTATATTTTCTTAATGTACAATTCAGAACTGAGTTTGTGGAAGAGAATTACCTGATCTTTACAAATTATCTGTGTTTTAATGTTTGTATATAAGAGATGCTAATACAGTGAAGCTTTTGAAATATTACTCAAAGTCAAATATTTCTGTTAACATGTGATTTGATGTAGAACCATACAAAGAAGAGAGCTAGAATTTAGTATTCCAAGGAAAAACAGTTTATAATGCCATTAAGAATGAATAATGATAAATAAGATAAATGAAAAGACACTAGTATATTGCTTTCTAATTGATGTTGGATTTCATACAACTGAAAAAAAAACATAGTGTCAGTCTTTCAAATAGTTATAAGCAGGGAAATTGATATGCAAAGGGAAAGAACTCAACAGATGGCACAGAAGGAATTTTTCAAAATTATTTCAAACACTGTCCCTAATCCTGCCAATGGTTTGGGAACTATTTTCAATTCCTTTTATTAGAATGTCAAATGTGGATTTTAAAGCACACTAAAAAATATTAGTGTTTTTCTGAATTATGAACAAATGAGCAGTTGGTTTTATAAAAATTGAAAAAATTGGAATGACTTTAAAATTATTATACATACTTACAAATTAAAATTTTAGAAATTTCCTCCTATAAACAAAGAGAAAGCTTTTGTAATGTGTCACTTTTGTTTGTGCTCTACATATACAAATGGATAGTGAAAAAGAAACAAAATATAATGTTGGTTCCAAAATATTGCCTTCTATTGCTGAGTATTTTCTCCTTTTAATATAATTATCAGTTGTTTAATAATGCCATCAACATCCCTCCCTGGTGGCTAGCTAATGATGCCAGCTAACTTTTTCCTGCTTCTGCAAACATATAAAACATAGTCGGGGTACAGCTGCATGCTAAAATACAAGTTTGTTCTCCAGTGAGCTGATGATTATCAAGGACATAAAGGCCCACCAAAAACAGGTTAAGCATATATAGCTCCAGCACTAGAGTGACAAATTGTATGTCTACTAGGAACCTAAAACTTTGTTGAATTTGCAAGTTTTTGTGCAAGCACAGCATTTAGAAGACAGACAATATTCTTTCTTGAGAAATAATTTATATTTTCTGGCAATACTGAGCAGAGGTTTATTAGGGAAGCCTATCTATTAAAAATTGTGTAAATATTTGCTACCTATATTTCACTTATAATGCCATCTTTAATTAGTATTATAGTAATAAAGTGCTATAGATATTCTGTGTAGTATGAGAATACTCTAATTTGTGCCATATTTAAACAATTATACATGGAATATACACTGAGTGGCCAGATTATTATGATCGCTGAACGCATAATAATCTGACCACTCAGTGTATATACTGTAAGTATGCTAAATATCAATTGATATGTAGCCTACATTTAGAGGCATCTTGACTTTTAAAATATTAAATGCAATCAAATGACAAATATATAATTTAATGGTGATACACATTTTATATTGAGTAAACCATAAAAAAATTATCCATTTCTTTAACTCATATGCCTAATTTCCCAAACATATCTGGGCAAGTTAAACAAGTAGACTGTTATTTTAACCAGAGAACAACTCAGAAGTAGGAATCTGTTTGAAAAAGTTAAATGCCAGATTTTGTCCCTGGGTTAATTGCATTTTTCAGTATATATGTAATAGGAATAATTGGATGTTAAATTATTAACTTTCAAGTTAAAAACAGAATCATCTTATACCATTTGTTTTGCAGTTTTTAGTTAAATGATCAACTATGATATTTAAATGTATATATTCACTGAATCAACAGGTATTTAGAATCTATCCTAAATATATGCAATATAGAGATAAAGGACCTAAGTCTTAAATTCAAGACACTGAGCTCACTGGAGAAAAAATAAGCAAGAATATTCTCAAATACTCATTAAAAGTTGTGTATGTTGTATGAGGTTTTTTAAATTGTGTTGACAACTTCTGGATTATTGCTATTTTTTACATTCTTTGACTATTGCATTGTGATTGTATTATATATTGCTGGGGAGGGTAGCATACAATTGAAAAAGGATGAGTTTTTTAAGGTATATTTCCAGAATATAACTGTAAAGAAATAGAATGTGTAACTGGACCCACCATTTAATCACACATTAATTCAGTAAGTATTTATTGAAGGATGGTTGTGTCTCAGGTGCTATGTTCAATGCTTAGAAATGGTGACTCAAAAAACACCGGGGTTCCTATTTTTGTGGAATTCAGAACTAGTGGGAGGACTGAAACAAAAGTGAAAAAGAGATGTGATTCTGCTAAAGGTTATAAGAAAAAGGTACAATGAGCTCTGAATCTTGAAGATATGTCCCTAAAGAAGTGACACAGATATGGACTAGAAGGAAAGATAGATGGTAAGAATGAAATGAAGAGTTAAGTGATACAAAGGCAGAGAGAACAGTATGTATAAAGCATTCTAGCCACAAGCATCATGCCAAGCATTAAAAGATGACTAAAATAATGATATTGTTCATGCTTATTGAGGACAAGTATTCCCACAGTGCCTAGCAAAACTTAGGGCACATGTGAGATGCTCCACAGTTCCTTATAGAATAAAGTAATTAAAGAAAAAAAATTAGAGTGCTATAAATTATTATCCTCAGCCTATTTTTAACATTTGACTGTCAATGAGTGATGGAAGAGTTAGTTAAATCATGTGCTAAGTATTAGACATGCCTCCTACATTTTTCTAATGCTGTTGACTTGCATTAAGTATTCTCATATATCCACAGTGGGTAGTTCATTAGATTGATGACTTCAAGGAACCTTGTCTTTTGATATTAATGTGTTTGTGTTATGAGCTCTCCTTATACTTGGGCAGGACCTATGAACTGCTTTAACTACTAGAATGTGATAGGAGTGAAAATATTTCAGTTCCAGGGCTTAACCTTAAGAAGTTACAGTTTCTACATTTGCATTCTATGGAGCTCTCAATTGTTTTGACTTAAAAGGCCAAAGTGAGATGAAACAAGCATTTATTTGAGATCCAAAAGAGTAGCTATTTAGAAAGCACTAATTCAGGCAGAAATCCAAATAGTATTTTTATTAGGAAGTAAAAGCAAGAGAAAAGGGAAGAATTAGATCAATAGAAAGAAGGAATTTCTATAGCTGCATATTAGCTAACATGGTGATGCTAATTCTAAACAATGTTTTAAATTTTCAGTCAAGTAGTTTTAATATCTGCTTCTTTGATATCTTTGCAAACAGTTGCTTTTGGCCCAGTGCAAAGTTGTCTTGTCCCATTTTAGCATTCCAAAAGTTTGAGGTATAAGATGTCCTTTGCATGGCAGTTCCTCTGGGATGGCAACTCTGATTCCAATTTTAAGTGGCTTCATCTATATTATTATTTTTAAATATATTTTATTGATTTTTTTACAGAGGGGAAGGGAGAGTAATAGAGAGTTACAAACATCGATGAGAGAGAAACATCAGTTAGCTGTCTCCTGCACACTCCCCACTGGGGATGTGCCTGCAACCAAGGTATATGCCCTTGACTGGGATCCTTCAATCCATAGTCCAACAGTCTATCCACTGAGCCAAACCAGTTAGGGCTATTTGTATTATTTTTTACAAAGGCCATGGGAGATACCTGTGTTGTTACAGACTGCATGGTAAGGGATAAGATGTGAGATTACATGAAGGAGAACTGATAATTCAGAAAGAGCTCAGACCCTGGATACATAACCCAATCAAGTCCAAAGCCAGGAAAAATATAGATGCATTCCAGGATGCAGTCAAGGGAATAAAGAAATAGAAAAAGAGCTGAAACCGGTTTGGCTCAGTGGATAGAGCATCGGCCTGTAGACTGAGGAATCCCGGGTTCGATTCCTGTCAGGGGCATGTACTTGGTTGTGGGCACATCCCCAGCGGGGGTGTGCAGGAGGCGGCTGATTGAGGTCTCTCTCTCATCGATGTTTCTAGCTCTCTATCCCTCTCCTTTCCTCTCTGTAAAAATCAATAAAATATATTTTAAAAAAAAGAAAGAGAACTAAAAGTGTACTTTATTGAGCTGACTACTACTGAGGGCCACTGAGGCACAACTCTTTTGAAAAGTCTGAGAGGCAGAGTAAGGCACATTTAAGTTACGTCCTCTAAGTGCTAAAATGGGTTATGTTTTCACCACATCTCTATCATTACTGGTGGAAGACTGCTCCAAGAGGCACTCATTCTCTGGCACTTCTGTTTAGCTTGAACAAGGGTCAAGTTTGCCCTCAGGATAGCACAACACCTGGGGGCAAAGAGTCACAAGGTATTCAAAGTAAACAGCCTTTGAGCTCTAGAAGTGCTACCTGAGTGGTCCCTTGCTTAAAGATGTTAAACTAAACTAAATAATAATAATAATAATAATAATAATAATAATAATAACAATAATAATAATAATAATAATAATAATAATAATAATTTAAACTTTTCAGGTATATAGCAATGTTGTTTCAGCCCCTTGGTCCATTTCTAACCCAATACAATGGTTGGCAAACTCATAAGTTAACAGAGTGGCAAACTGTGGCTTGCGAGCCTCAGTCTGCCAACCACTGATCTAGCACATATGTCAGAGCACATACTGGATATTAAATTTTGAATTTGATTTTTGTGAAAGGTTTTGTGTTGTATTCAGTGGACTTGGTAAATGTTAAGTATTGGAAAATATTGTGATAGAAATATTCAATCTACCCTGAGGAAACCAGTCCAGATGCTTTATCTTGACAGAACTAAAAGTTTAATATGCTGATATTTTTAAAAAATATATATGTATTATTGATGTTTTACAGAGAGGAAGAGAGGAGAGAGAATTAGAAACATAGATGAGAGAGAAACATCGATCAGCTGCCTCCTGCACATCTCCCACTGGGGATGTGCCCACAACCAAAGTACTTGTTCTTGACTGGAATCGAACCTAGGACCTTTCAGTCCACAGGCTGATGCTCTCTCCACTGAGCCAAACCAGTTTCGGCCCAATCATTTTTTTTTAAATCAGTGCTGGGATGTTTTGGACCACTTCAAGATATATGTTTAATTACTTGAGTTGATAAAGAGTACATTAAAGTTTATAAGAAATCCAAGATATTGGTAGTGCCATTCCCCTTTGGGGCAGCCCACCTAGGAAGTCTCAATGAGTAAGGTTTGTCAGTACTTGAGCCACTTGAATGGAAGTTGCAGAAATTAAAAATAAAAAAAAATAAAAAAAAACATTACCTAGTCTAATTTAGATCTTTTACAAAGGAGTTGTTGGTCAAAAGAATCTTAAGTATTAGGAAGAAGAAAAGAATCATTTATTTTTAAAAACTTGTATATTAAAAGCTAGAGGGCAGAAAAATAGTTTTCAGCAGAAGCACTTTGACAACCCAAGAATGGAACACTTGTAGAACAAGGTACTATTCAGTAGAGAGCTATTAATTTTTTTCATCATTACCTTATTTTTCTGTGTATAGAATGCTATTATTTTTTTAAAATCATTAGACTCATAATCCAAGGACATTTTATACATGGAAGTCAGTGAAGGAGCGAATTGTATTGGTGCATAGCTACATATACCTTGCCAAACAGGCTCCCTCCAATCACAAGCCTTATTGTTACTGACATCAGCTGATGCTGTAATTGGAGGTGGAGTGGAGATTGCACAGATGCAATAGAGACCACGGTGTTCTGAGCCCATAAAGATGTCAAAAATAAAAAGATAAATACTGGTAAGTGATTGCTTTACTCTGCAAAATTCAAACTGAATGTAATCAGCTATGCAAAATGTCATGGAAACAGAGCTGCAGAGAGATGATTTGGAATTCTTCCCACTGAGTGTATGATCAGATAGTGGAGAAAACAGGAAGAACAACTTAAGAGACCAAAAAGAAGAAGGCCTTAAGAGAAAAACCAGAAAAATGCTTAAAATACTGATTTCTTCATTTTAGTTTGGAAAAATAAGGGGGCGTTGCATACCTGGAAAAATTAGATATATTCAATATGTCCACGTTTCTCCTATCAGCATTTTTTAAAAAAAGTGAATGTACAACTTCAAGTGTGAAAGCAAGGGAGAAGGTTTGTATCTGGACACAAGTCCTTTCTTACCTCTTCTAAGTAAACTAGAAGCCCAGTGCACAAAATTCATGCATGGGGGCAGGGAGCTCAGCCCAGCCTGCACCTTCTCTAATCCAAGACCCCGTGGGGGATGTCCGACTGCCAGTTTAGGCCCAATCCCCAGGATCATAATTCTGGACTGCTGGCTTCTAATTGCTCACCTGCCTGCCTACCTGGTCACCCCTAAATTCCCCCCCACCATCCTGATTGCCCCTCATGCCTCTGTGTGCCAGCCTGATTACCCCTCACTGCCCCGCCCCATGCTGGCCTGGTCACCCTCAACTGTTCCCCCTGCCAGCATGGCCATCCCTAACTGTCCCCCATGCTAGCCTGGTTTCCCCCAACTGCCTCTCCCTGCCAGTCTAGTCACCCCTCTCAGCCCCCTACTGACCTGGTCACCCCATGTAGCCTGCTGTTCAGTCATTTGGTCGTCCCTCACTAACCCCCCTGCCGGCTTGTTCATTGACCACCATCTTGTAAGGTCATGAGGGTTAATTTGCATATTACTTCTTTATTATATAGGATTAAGAAATGTAGCATGTCAAGGTGATTTTTGTGTTAAAAATTATGAAATAGCTTGAAACTTCTTGCTCTAAGTTGGATTGCCTAATGTCTACTCACAGTCGTTAAACTGTTTGGTCTCAGAGAGTGCAACTTTCATTTCTAAACTGTAAACTCAAATTGTGTTATGTCCTTGCTTTAGTGTAGCAAAGGTACTGAATTTAAAAGGACAGAGAGCCCTAGCAGGTTTGGCTCAATAGATAAAGTGTCACTCTGGGGACAGCAGGTGTCCGGGGTTTGATTCCTGGGTTGTGGGCTCAGTTCCCAGTGTGGACATGCAGGAGGCAGCCTATCAATGATTCTCTCTCATCATTGATGTTTCTATCTCTCTCTCCCTCTTCCTTCTTCTCTGAAATCAATAAAAATATATTAAAAATAAAAAATTAAAGAATAGAGAAAGGAAGAGAAGAAAAAGAAAGAAATTGGGGCATATGGAAGTTGCCTTGAAATGTCCACTCCCTGCTTGCCTTTTAGAAGAAATGAAGTGAATGAATAAATTGGTCAAAGACCATTTTCTAAGTGGGCAGAGGAAAAGCAAGTGAGCATTCTGGATAATCCCCAAACTGAGGAACTGAACTACAAGCACTTTCAGAAAGCAGCACAGAGAACACCTTAGAACTTAATTCTATTTTTTAGCTGAGCTATAAGTTTTTGAGAATTACTAGAGAATGAAAAGACCTAGGAATATACTATGTTTATCTTTGAGTCGAAAACTACTCTAGTAATTTATCTGGGCATCTCATAATATAGTCAGGATACTTTCATAATCTCTCCTAAGACGTCTTTAGCCTTCGCTAACTTTCCCTAGTGCAGAGCTGAGAATCATCTACTGGACATTATTATTTTTTATTATTTTTATTGAGTTGGCTCTTCCTGAGTGGCTTGGGGCAATAACCTTTGCAGACTGAGTGCCATGGAAGTATTAGCTTCTGTCATTACCAATGCTGCTGCTATTACACGTCATCTGGGTATGTTTTAAAGCTTCAGAAGAAACTTCTCAGGTCACCATGTTTCTCTCTGTAAAAATGCCTCTTTCTACACATGTTGTGGACTACCATGTAAAGAATAATTGTAGGAAAAGGTAAAGTGCATTTTGAGTGTCAGTTTCAGTCCAGGTTTTTGTGTTGTTTAGGAATGAAGCTCACCGGCAGCCATGTCAGACTAACTTAATTTGAATCTCTGGGAATTGGGGCTTAGGAATCTTCATTCTAGATTAATTCTCCAGGTACCTCTTATTCATGAGAAAATTTGAATTTGACCTTCCTTGCTAGAAAATTTTGTAGAGTGCATATATACAATGTGGCCAAACATTCTTCTGAAATATATTTTATATTATTATCATCATTATTTTAAGATGATTACATTTATATTTTTAAATTGACAAAAAAATCTAGACACAAAGGTAACTCAACCTTCTAAATATTTTCTCAAAGGTTTATTTACATCTTTTGCACAGAAATGGGTCAGAATTACTTTATAGTTTTTTTTTATTCTCCATTTTATTCAAAATATATAGTAAATATTTTTGATATAATTAAATATTTTTCTACACTTACATCATTTTTTAAAGTTTTATGCCATTTTATCAAAATTATACACAGGCATTTTATCATTGCTACTAGAGGCCCAGTGCATGAATTCATGCACAGGTGGGGTCCCTCGGCTGGGCTGGCGATTGAGGCCTATGTGGGGAGGGCAGCTGGCTGGGGGTAGGGACCATGGGAGGTTGGCCAGCTGGGAGGAGGGGCTGCAGGAAGTTGGCCAGCTGGTTCCCAATAGAGGCTGACTGAGGGGCCTGCTGAAGGGGAGGGACCGCAGGAGATTGGCTATGAGAGTGCATTAACCATTACAGGGCAGCTCCTACATTGAGTATCTGCTCCCTGGTGGTCAATATGCATCATAGCAACTGGTCAACTGATTGTTCCAATTATTCGACCATAATGGTGGCTTAGGCTTTTATATATATAGATTGTTAGTTTGGTTATTTCCAGGGTTTTTGAAAATATTAAAATGCTGAGTTAACATCTTTATCATATCCATTTACTTTATTTAAAACCAAGAAAATATCATGATATACTCTTCACCATTCTATGATGTTATAGCAGATTTTAGTTTATTAGCAAGAAGAATGGGAAGATATTTTCTAAGTAGTTTATAAATAAAATTAATACATTTATTAATTTTAAATTAATAAATGGTACAAGTTTATTATATAAACTACATTTTAAAATTAACTTCCTTAAAGTCTAATAGGCATGTGCAGTGAGCATTAACTATCAATTTCCCAAATTGAAATTCTCTGTGCATGAATATGTGTGGTAGCAGATTTAAATGAACAAGAATGTTTAATGTATGTATACTCACTGAGTTGGTGTTGAGGCAGTAGGTCTCTATACTTCATATATAAAACACTGAAGTCTCTGACAACTGCTAATAAGTTTTTAATGCAAGGAAATATAATCAGTATGATATCAATTTCCTGTGAAAAGAGTGCATATATGAGTAATGAGCATAAAGGACAGTTACCAAAGGCAAAATCATCATGTTAGCCATTCTTGATTAAGGGAGGAGAATGCTGATTAATACCAGGTCATTTACTATAACTGTGGTTTATAATTAATTCCTTCATTCAACATTTACTTTGAACCAGACTTTACATATTAATTCATATATTCCTCAAAATAACTTTAACAGATAAACTTAATTATCTCAATTTTTAGCTGAAAAATCAACTTCAGAATACTTTAAGTAACCAGGATTTGCATATAGTAAGTAGTTGGATCACTAATGAAATGCAAGTCTAAACCACTATGTTCCTATTTATCATTACTAATTTGGCTCCCATAGCATAGATCCCATAAAAGAAATTTATTTTTACAAAAGCATTTTATAAACTGTAAAGAATAATACAACTATAAATTTCAATCAAAGCATATCACAATGATTTTTCATTCATAAATAACAAAGAGGATCTATTTACTTCATGTAATACCAGTGATTTCAAAACTTACTGACCATGTTCCCTTGTCAATAAAATGTTTTGACCTTGCCAAATATATGTATTTAGAACTATGTATAAATAATATCAGTTATCATGAATTAGATTTCTTAGCCATTATATTAAAATGCACTTTTAAAGGGTTTAAATATATGACTCAAATTGTTCTTTATTTCTCTTCCCTCCCCCAAATCATTTTGAATGTCCTACTTTGTGCATTTCTTAGCTTTTACAACAAATCTTTCAGCAAGAAAGCCATACTAACTTTGGGTGGATGTAAAGAAATAGCTCACTTCTACAATTTGTTGTCTGTTTGTAAATCTGGATGCTAAATTCTGGGGAAGGAAGTTGCTTCTATGTGTGTATATAATGTTGACTTTCAGCAAATAGCCAGGTATTTCACCAACAAAAGGGATTATCTCATTTGGACATGTGGTCCAACTGTGAATCAGGCACAGGTTTAGAGAAATAAAGTAGAGGAACTTTTTTAATAACTTGGGAGAGGCTGTTGTAAATGAAGAATCCACTAGCCGAGTAGTTTATGAATAAAATTGATAATCACAGGCTGTTGTTGTGCCTTGTGATTAAGCCCCTATCCCATTGGTCGGCAAACTCATTAGTCAACAGAGCGGCAAACTGCATGGCTTGCGAGCCGCAGTTTGCCAACCACTGCACTAGAGGAACCCAAAGGATCAGAGTATAGTGACATTTCATTGGCTGAGTTAAGGTCTCCCACTGGCTGAGCTGTTACTGTTCAAAGAGAAATCTTTTCTTCCTCCCACTGAGGTAGTTATGAGAAGCACTTTCTGTTAGTGATGCAAGCTATGTTTCTTCCTGCTTGGGATCAATAGATGCCCTTGAGTGACGCACATGCTGTAGAGTCCTTACTTCTTTCCTCTTGACTTCACTTTACATGGAGCTTCTGTTTATTAATTTCCACAATCTTATAAAATGTCTGTTAACTGGATTTAAATGAACTGATTTTCTATAATTCTAGAGCTGGATAATTCTTCTGGTTGGTTGGAAAGTCTAGATACAATATTTGCAATTTAAATAGCATACATAGCAAAAGTCAGTTCTGTTTGTTTTCCTCAAAATATAATTTAATATTTGTGCATTGTGCTGTAATATTAACTTTAGATTTTTACTTCTGGATAAGTGAAACTAAACCAAAATGTATGTTTGAGTCCAAGTTCATTGTCTTGCAAAAACAAAGAATGCATTGCAGACAAAAACAATAAACAGAGGCAAAATTCATTGAGAGAAACCAGTCCTGGAAAAGGTGCAGCTGGGATTCCATGTTGCAATTGTGTGTACTGGTAATTTAGCATCCAAGCAAATTAAAGTCTATTAGTCCATGTATGGAGTCCCATATGGCCATAAGCATTGTAGGTGCAGGGGAGCATGTCTCCTACCATCAACCCAAGAATCTAGCATGCTAAAGAGAGAGGAAGCCCATGGTTTTTAATCTAGAGGCAGATACAGGCCTTGCTAGCTCCTGATTGATCCTTTCAAAGAATTCTGCCTTAATAACATTCTTGGGATTGCTTATATGTCTCACTGTCTTATGATTGGTTATCTGCAAGCAGCCTGTCTTAGCAACATTCATTCATTTAAAAGTTCATGTCATCCACATATGCCCTTCCTTTCCCACCTAGTTGGGTTGCCTTAGTAACTCCACATAGTTGAATTTCTGATTCTACTTCCTTTCCCTGCCCCTTGGTCCCTATTCTTGATTACCTAGCTTCCTTCTGTCTCCTCAAAACAACATTAACCAGGATCTGATAGAGTTCTCCAAAGAGAGTCTTTAAATGCTTGTTCAGCATCATTAGCTTGCTCACAAACAAATCACTAATAAACATTTTAGAAATGTTTGACAACCCAAGAATGGAACACTTGCAGAACAAGGTACAATACAGTAGAAAGCTATTAAGTTTTTTCATCATTACTGTATTTTTCCATGTATAAGAATCTATTTTTTTCTAAAATTGTTAGACTGAAAATCGAGGGGAGTATTATACATGGAAGTCAGCTGAGGAGGGAGGCCCTTGAATGCACAGCTGTCTATACCTTGTCAAACAGGCTTTCTCCAATCACGAGCCTTATTGTTACTAATGTCAGCTGATGCCATAATTAGAGGTGGAGGTGGAGAGTGTGCAGATGCAACAGGGGCCAATGCATTCTGACCAGAGCTCATAAAGATGTCAAAAATAAAAAGATAAATACTGGTAAACAATTGTCTTACTCTGCAAAACATAAAATGAATTTTGAATTTTAGAAATATTGCATATATTGGATATTCAAAGTATAGTAAATATTTGACAAGCTCACACTTGCTACAAATGTAGAAATGATAAAATGTTTCTGACCTTGTGCTTTTTGTTTTTTCATGCTGATAGAGGTGAAGCTTGAATAATCAATATTAAATAGGTTTTAGAATAATAAAGAGTCGTCTGAGAAAATAGATATTTAAAATAAAGTTTAAATGACTGAGTGGCATAGAAACTGACCAACTAGAACCTAATCTGGGTGAACTGTAAAGGCAGAATCTAATGTGGGGGCTGAGGAGGGGTTTTAAGAGCAACAACTGCCCTAACTGGTTTGTCTCAGGGAAAGAGTGTCAGCCTGGCGATTGAAAGGTCCCAGGTTTGTTTCCAGTCAAGGGCATGTACCTTGATTGCAGGCATATCCCCAGTAGGAGATCTGCAGGAGGCAGCTCATTGATGTTTCTCTATCATCGATGTTTCTAACTCTCTATCCCTCTCCCT
>JAAGEH010000286.1:45148912-45163001 GCA_011751065.1 Lasiurus cinereus | reverse complement strand
GCTGTTTAGTGTAAGTTGTAAGAAAGCAGTTTAATTTTGTAATAACTGGTTTGGTAGTGTAGTGCAGATGGCTGGCTATCAGTCCAGATATAGGGGTTATATATTTTTGTCTGCCAAGGGCATCTCCTCCTACTAAATAGGGCTTCCCTCCCACCCCCCATTTAAGCAATCCTATCCTATCTAATCTATCTATACTAATAAAAGGGTAATATGCTAATTAGACCAGGTTGACTAGCCATATTCTGGATATTTGACTTCCTTCCAGACAAAGCCATGGTGGTGGGATTTGAGGCTTAGAGCGGAGCCAAACCTCCTGCTCACTCTGTGGCCACAGCCATTTCTGTATAATTGAAAATTTGTAGCCTTAAGTGGAGGCCAAGCAAGGCCAGGGCTGCAGAAAGCTTGGCTTCCTCCATTACCAGGGGCAACCCTAGCCTCCTGCTCTCTCCAGCTCCATGGCTGCTGCCATTTTTGTTGGAATTTATTTATCTTTTATAATTGAAACTTTATAGCCTGGAGTGGAGGCCGGGCCATCCACTGTGTGCGGAAAGTTTGGCTTCCTCCATTGCCAGGGACACCTAAGCCTCCCTCTTGCTCTCTCTGTGGCCACAGCCATCTTGGTTGGAGTTAATTTGCTTACTAGCTCCTGATTGGCTGGTGGGCATGGCTGATGGGTATGGCTTGTGGTGTAGCAGAGGTATGATCAATTTTCAAATTACTGTTTTATTAGATAGGATGATGAAAAGTTCAACAATTTACCTATTTACATATAATACATAAATGCTATAGCAGTATATTGTATGTACAGAAATGCATATGCCAATATATATTTGCTTGTTCAAATAATTATTTAAGAAATTATTCAATATTTTAGAAATTATCTTATTATGACCTTATCTTCAGACACTGAAAAATAAGTTGTCTGATGATAATTTTTCAGACATTTATCTGGGACAAAAATATATTAAAAAATAGTGATATGATAGGATGTTAACAATTGGTATGGAAAACAATTTTATGGTCAAATATTCAAGGGAAACCTAAATAAAATAAAGTTCAAAACTTTTCTTACTGAATGACATCACATCTTTAAGAAAGAAGAAAGATATATATTTCACAAATTTATTTTACTTTTGAATGTTTAATTGTGGACTGTCTTATGTAATTTTGCTTCTTAATTTTTTAGAAAATTATGCCATAGATATTTAATCTTATCCAGCCTAATCCTGTTCCAAAATTGGAAGCTAGAACTTTTCTGGCACTGAATTAGGTGCTTGATTGATTTCATTGTATTCAATTCAGATACAGCACTAAGCAGTACTCACCTTCCCTCTGAAATTTGTCAGTTTCATATTTCAAAGTCTCTGGATCTCTTTTACTCATCAGTTTATTTTGTTCATTAGATTCCATATATGAGTAAGATCATGTGATACTTGTCTTTCTCTGATTGGTCATAGTCATAAAAATTAAAAGCTACTAATTAAATTTCCCTCCAAAGAAGATCCTTCCCCATTTCTATACTAGTTTTATGGATATTTTCTATAACCCCATTCTTTGCCTCTCCTGCCTTTTCTCTTTGGATAAAGATTGTATTACTTAGCCCAAGCAAATTGGCTAATTGGTAGTATTGTTATTCAATTTAATATCTTCAGGTCTAATCTGGCCAATGCATAGGTACACTCACTTGCCACTCATCACTGCACATGGGTCTCCTACACTGTGACAGTAAAAAAATATATTTATTATCATGGATATAGCATGGCCCATTGCCAGGTTGCCACAGCTTGCTAATCAATGGTAGCAGTTGAGACCCAAGGTTATTGGTAGGGCTATATGGTTTGGAGTGATATGCAATCTGGGTAGGATAATGTCCACCTCATCCATTCATACTAGCATATTTTTATGGTATTTGAATCTTCTACAAGATACCCTCACTTCTTCCTTGAATGAAGAGGAAATTTTTGAAGTTATAAAACAAGCTGCTAATCCTAGATTTGTAATACCCATTTGTCATCTCTCATCTTCATCATCTGTTCCAGATTTCCCAGTCCTATGCTACAGTGTCTAATGATCTGAGTCCCACACCTTAGGTCAGGGGTTGGCTCTATGACCTAGACTTTCTTCCTGCGAAGTCAGAGCCCTTAGTTGCCTTTCTCTTGTTTGGATGTGGTGACCACTGTTACTCATTTCATGTTAGCAGTGGAAACAAAAGCACTAAGTGTTTTCCCAGTGCATGGCCTGGGTCCTGGACATTCTCCTCCTTACCACTATTGTAAAGAGGCAATCAGAATTATTCATTCAGGATAGCCAACTCTTTTCTTTCTAGGTCATTCAGTTTTATTAAAATGTGATTGACACACAACATCATTTATGGTGTGCAGCATGACTTGTTATATGTATATTTTGCAAAATTATTAACATAGTAACTTTATTTAATATCTGTCACCTCATATAGTTTCAATTTGTTTTCCTTTTGATAATAACTTTTAGGATCTACTCTATTAGAAACTTTCAAATAAAGTAACTCCTTTCATTTTTCACAATTTACTGGTATGACGAGCCTAATGTGGTTAGGTAGAACCCTTACTATAACCCTTAGTGGAAACCCTTCAGTGTCTGTTCCATTACCCTCTGTTAGTTAAGTCATTGAAAAGCATAGTTGTTTATTAGTACTTTAGTAATGATTAAATGGATGTAAGTGTTTGGTAGAAGATCAGGGAGAGAGAGAAGTGTAGAAAGAAAGATATAAAAGAATGGGAGCTAGGAGAAAGAGATATTAACGGAAAAAGGGCAAAAGTGTTTTATATTTCAAATTCATTTCACAGTCTGGGGCCTCTCACGTATCTCAATCTATTATAAAGTACAGATTCAGACTTGGGATTGTCCTAAGTTTGAGTAATACTTTCTTAAAGGAAAGCTAAAAAATCCTATGGACTGAAGGGTCCTGGGTTCAATTCCAGTTAAGGGCACATGTATGGGCTGTGGGCTCAATCCCAAGTAAGGGGCATGCAGAAGACAGCTAATCAATGATTTTCTCTCATCATTGATGTATTTCTCTCTCTCTCTCTCTCTCTCTCTCTCTCTTTTTCTTCTTCTTCTTCTTCTTCTTCTTCTTCTTCTTCTTCTTCACTGAAATAAATTAAATATATTTAAAAATAATTTTAAATAAAATTTAAAATTGGTAGAAATGAACAATTAGAAACACAATTACCCTGGCATCTCTTAGAAGTAAGATAACATTTATTTTCCAAAGATAGATCAAATAGACATTCTAGTTTAAACAGAAGAATGAGTATACAAACACAAATGTAATTACACACATTTTTCTATAATCTGCTTCAGGGCCTTTCAATTTTAGGATTAGGGATGAGGCACCTACATCACGTCATACTACACCCCATTTTATTTGGTTTTATTGAGGTATTTTTATTACTAAAATGTTGGAAGATTGTTTCAGAAAACTGCTGCACAAAAGGAAAAATCCTTGAAAATATTAAATTGCAGCAGATAATTCACAGAGTGTATAATCTAAATGTAGATAATTAAGAATTGGCTGAAGATGAATGTTTCTATTTTAACAATGTCTTTGAGAAAATAACACTGAGTATATTCATAGATTAAAAGGCCTTCATTTTAATGTAATTCCTATACGATCATATTTTTTCAATCCATTTCACAAGAAAAGTGTATATTGTTATGTATTATTTTGTATATATATTATTTTCTTGGACATATCCATCACTATCACACTATTAACCTTCAAGTATAATAGAAACCATTTCCAGTCTAAAAAAGATTGAAGTCAAAACATTTTAATTGTTCTTGTTACTTTTGGCATATAAGGTAGGTGTGGTGCTTTTAGTTTAACAAGCAAAGAAAAAACACTTGTTTTTTCTATTACACATTTGTTCCTTTCCTTGCTATCCTGTCTTCCCTTCCACACTATTAAAATGTCCTAGATTTTTTTTAAAGTAGAGAATATTCCCCCCAAAATTATATTGGAACTAGGTACATAGATTACATGTATGATAATGATATTAAACTATTGAATTGCTCTTAGAATACCAAACTGTGTAAATGCACAACATCTTGTATCTTTATCTTTAGCCTGGTAGGAAATTATATTCTGACCTAGCATTTATAATATTAATTCACATTTGTTATAAGGATAAAGAACCAATGTCTGGTCTTATTGATTTCTATCACATTTTAATAAACTACATTAATTACTATTTAAGCCCTGGCAATACCTATATTAACATTATTGCCATGGCATATGCTACTAAAATAAAGTGTGCTATCAGTCAGAATGTGCAGGCTTTCAGGAAGTTCAAACACACTACTAATTGTTTCATTCAATAGAAAAATGATATGCTATACTGTATTTTTTCCATTACATGGAACTTTTTTCCAAGAGGAAAGATAAAATGTGAATGAATAATAGCCCCCTCCCCAAAGAAATGTGTTGGCCATAAATATTATCATTTGATGAATATTTTGTCTATATCACTTTATGATATTTTTAATATAAGACTTATACACTACTCTTTCATGTCTTGTCACTTACTATGAGAAAGTTCAGACTGACTTTTGACATATTTTATTTCTGGACTGTATGTGGTTAGATATGCAGTTTATATTGTCAAAACTTCTTCTTCTTCAAGAGTACCTTTCAGCATTTCATATAATACTGGTTTGGTGGTGCTAAACTCCTTTAGCTTTTCCTTGTCTGTAAAGCTCTTTATCTGACCTTCAATTCTGAATGATAGCTTTGCTGAGTAGAGTAATCTTGGTTGTAGGTTCTTGCTATTCATCACTTTGAATATTTTTTTGCCACTCCTGTCTGGCCTGCATAGTTTCTGTTGAGAAATCAGCTGGCAATCAAATGGGTACTCCCATGTAGGTACCTGTTTTTCTCTTGCTGCTTTCAAGATTCTCTCTTTGTCTTTTGCCTTTGGCATTTTAATTATGATGTGTCTTGGTGTGGTCATTTTTGGATTCCTTTTGTTTGGGTTTATCTGTGCTTCCTGGATTTGTAAGTCTATTTCTTTCACTAGGTAGGGGAAGTTTTCAGTAATTATTTCTTCAAATAGGTTTTCAGTATCTTCTTTCTCTCTTCTTCTGGCACCCCCATAATTCTGATATTGGTATACTTGAAGTTGTCCCAGAGGCTCCTAACACTCTCTTCAAATTTTTGGATTCTTTTTTCTTTTCTGGTTGAGTGTTTTTTGCTTCTTTGTATTTCAAATCTTTGACTTGATTCTTGCAATACTCTAGTCTGCTGTTGGATCTCTGTATATTATTTTTAATTTCAGCCAGGGTATGCTTAATTTGGAATTGGTGCTTTTTCATATCCTAAAGGGTCTCACTAAATTTAGTGGCTTTTGCTAGAAAATTACTGAAAAACCTTATAACCATGGTTTTGAATTCTAGATCCAGTCATTTGCTTTCCTCAATTTCTTTCATTTGTGACCTGTTTCTTTGTCTCTGCATTTTGGCTGCTTCTCTGAGTTGATAAAGTGGCTTTGTGTGCTAGGTGTCCTATAGGACCCAGTGGCTCAGTCTCCCCAGTTTCCTGAGGTGAACACTTTTGATATACCCCTTGTGGACTGTGTGCACAGTCTTGTTGTAGTTAAGCTGTGTCTACAATTGTAGAACTTCTGTATTGGAGACACCCTTATGAAGTAAGACTTGCTTTAGTGGGGCTTTAGTGCTCATTGAGTCTGCCCCCTGAGTGTGTACCTTATGGTTCTGATGAATTGTAATCTGGATGGTCCTATTCTGACCCTTAGTTACACTGGCTCTTGCATCTGCAAGGTGCTAATTTAGCCTCTGCCTGAGGCCACTCAGCAGCAGCTACACAGATATCTGCAGATTCCTCTTCTTTGTTTGGGTTTTAGAGGTGCCCAGATGAGGCCCAGCTATAAAGCAATGCAAATTACTGTCAGGCTTGAGCCTTCTTTTGGATGTTCTGGGTCTCTCTGACTCAGCTGCAGTTTGATAAGTTTAGAATTCAAGGGAGCAGGCCATTCATATGCAAAAGCCTCTGAGCATAGCTTGGGTGGGGCAGAGAAACCAAGATGGTGGCATATGTTAACTTGCTGCCCCTCACATCAACTTCAAAACTACAACTAAAAGACAAAACGGACATCATCCAGAACCACAGGGAGACTGGCTGAGTGGAAATTGTACAACTAGAAGAAAAGGAAAAGCACATTGAGACTCAGTGGAGATGCAGAAAGCAGAGGTATGGATTCGTGCATGCAGAGAGGGCTGGCAATTGAGTATGCAGCTGGCTTTTTCAAGCTAGAGGGAGATACAATCTCCCAACTTCTCTGAACTCCAGTTCTTGGTGAGACTCTGGGTATCCATATTCATACAGGGAGAAATTGGACTGTCTGGAAACAGGCGGAACTCAAGGGTGGCTTTCTTTCAGAGGTGCTTGCAGCAATTACCAGGAGACACTGAGACCCAGGGGCCTCTTAGGGCAGGACTGATGGAGAGCCATTGTTTGCTCCACCCTAAATCCACTTTTCATCTCCAGTCACAATTCTATGCAATAAAGACTTTCTTTCATGACACTGAAGAAATACTCTATTGATGACTTTTTGGTTTCCCACTTGTCTTTCATTCAGTTGATGTGACACCCATTTTTATTCCTTTAAAATCTTCCCTATTGCTTGTAAATGATTGGAAATTGTTTGCTGAGTAATGTTAAATCTTTTTAAAAAAATAAATATATTTTATTGATTTATTTTTACAGAGAGGAAGGGAGAGAGAGTTAGAAACATCAATGACAGAGACATCGATCAGCTGCCTCTTGTACACCCACAACCAAGGTACATGCCCTCGACCGGAATCGAACCTGGGACCTTTCAGTCTGCAGACCTACGCTTTATCCACTGAGCCAAACCAGTTTCGGCTGTTTAATCTTTTTGAAAGTTGTTTTTTTATTTGACAAGCACCTTCATTCAGTAATGCTTGTAATTGTTAGTCTTCAAAAATTTTTGGTTGGCCTGGATGTTCTTTGTCTTTCACATCAAAATCATCCCTTGAAAGCATTTAAATCAGGGTTCACAAGTATCTTGAAATGGAGCATGCTCACAATAAGCTTCCCAAAGTATATGATAACCTTTTCTTCAAAATAAAGTGATGAATTAAAAATTCCCATGAATGTTCTTTTTTTGACATGAAATTTGATATTTTTAAAAAATATATATTTATTGATTTTTTTACAGAGAGGAAGGGAAAGGGATAGAAAGTCAGAAACATTGATGCGAGAGAGACATTGATCAGCTGTCTCCTGCACACTCCACACTGGAGATGTGCCCACAAGCAAGGTACATGCCCCAACCAGAATCGAACCTGAGACCTTTCAGTCCGCAGACCGATGCTCTATCCACTGAGGCAAACAGTCTCTGCGAAATTTGATACTTTTAAATGTAAAAACATCAGATATTAACACCTTCATCAAATTTGACATATGAAGTTTTGAAGTTTGTTGTCATTACAACAAAATAGCATACATATCAAATTGCATATATATATCAACATATGTGTAACTCCATCTATTGAAAAAAAATCTCTCCTTACTTTCTTCTACCATCCCCATACCTCCTTCCCTCTGGTAATCACCATAGTATTATCTATACATGAGTCTTTTTTTTTCTTAATCTCTTCAAGCTTCTCCCCTCTGACAGTTATTAATCTGTTCTCTGTGACCATGAGTCTATATCCAATTTTATTTTGTTCATTAGATTCAACATATAAGTGAAATCATATGGTACTTGTCTTTCCCTGACTGGTTTATTTCTATCAGCATAATACTCTCCAGGTCCATACATTCCATTGCAAAGAGTAATATTTGCTTCCTTTTTGTGACTGAGTAGTATGCCATTATGTAATCATGCAACTGCTTTTTTATTCACTCATCTGCTGATGGACAATTGGGCTTCTTCCAAATCCTGAATATTAATAACAACCTGCAATGAACATAGGGGTGCATATTGATAGATTTTCCCAACTGGTGGGAGGAGTGGCTGGGACATCCCCGAGACATTCAACCACCAATCAACATGTACCAAGTGCCTGGGGCCCAACCCCTTCCCATTTTGCCCTGGGCCCAACACCTTCCTGTTCTTTCAAAAGGCCTGGTCACTGCCAGACATACAGTGGTACCTCGAGATACGAGTTTAATTCGTTTCATAACCTTGAGGCCTGGGGAACTATGAGATGCTCAAGTCGCGGTAAACTGGTGGGTCATGTGCAGCTGGCCGATCCGCAAGATTACTCCTATCTCAAATGTTGCTGGTATTTCAAAGCAAAAATCGTTTGCTCGATAGCTCGTATATCAAAAACCTCGTATATTAGGGCACTCATATTTCAAGGTACTACTGTGTTACTGTTTTCCAGTCTGGAGACAGTCCAGCAGGTCTCTCCTTCTTCTCTCCCTCCTCTAATCCTGTTCTTTCTACCTGCTCTGTAATAAACTTCCTCTTTAGACGTGCCTTGGTCTCTGACTCTCGTTTCCTGCGCCTTGAACCTTACATATATATACTTTCAAATTAGTTCTTTTGGTTTCTTCATATATGGTCCTAGAAGTGGAATTGCAGTGTCATAAGGCAATTCTATTTTTAATTTTTTGAGGTAACTCCATTTTGTTTTCCACAATGGCTGCACCAATCTGCATTCCCTCTAACAGTGCAGGAGGGTTCCATTTTCTCCACATACTTGACATCAACAAAATGAAAAGACAACCCACTAAATGTGAGAACATGTTTGCTGACATATTCTTAAGGACTTAATTCTTAAAATTTATAAGGAACTTATAAAACTCAACACCAAAAACAATCTAATTAAGAATAGAACAAAGGGCCGAGACCAGTTTGGCTCAGTGGATAGAGCCTTGGCTTGCGGACTGAAAGGTCCCAGGTTCGATTCCGGTTGGGGAATGTACCTTGTTTGCGGGCACATCTCCACTGTGGGGCATGCAGGAGGCAGCTGATTGATGTCTCTCTCTCATCGATGTTTTTGACTTTCTCTCTCTCTCCCTTTCTCTCTGTAAAAAAAAAAAAATCAATAAAATATATTTAAAAAAAAAGAATAGTACAAAGGATCTGAGTAGAAACTTCTCCAAAGAGTACATACTGATGGCCAAAAGACATGAAAGGATGCTCAGAATGACTAGTCATCAGAGAAATACAAAGTAAACCACACTGAGATATCACCTTATACCTGTGGGAATGACTATCATCAATAAATCAACAAATGGTGGCTAGGTAACACTTTTAATTATTTTGTAAATGTAATAATTTTTTTCCACCTTAAGAAGTGTTGAATTGTTATCTAGGAAGACATAACAGATATCACAGGCAAAATGAAAAGGTGTAAAGAAAAAAATAACTTTTAGAAAAGATTTCTTCATGACCAGAAGAGTGATATGAACTTAGGTGCTAATATATGCTGGATTAAACTGCAGAAGGTCATATTTGTTCACTTATATGTCTACCCTGTTGGGGGCAGATATTTCATTTTCTAAACTCTAAAGACTTTACCATATTCTTCTTTTATACATTCTACTAACTTTAAATGCCTGCTACAAAGTTTTGTAAATACTAAATCATCATCCAATAGTTAACTAAGAAAGAATGTGAGGGAAGGACAGGAGAAGATTGTAGAGTTAGTTGATTTGCAGAGCTCTGAAAAGGATGAAAAAAGAGATAATTGAATTATAAAATATATTACATTAGGCAAATTATGAAGAAGTATAGTTTATTTTAATAGGATGATTAAAATAAAGATGATTAGTTTCATGCCATTTTATAGGAAATATTTGTCTTGTAACAAAAATGTTTTGTTGATGCAACTGGAGGGAAAATTATAAATATAACTTTGGGGCTCAATTAATACTACTTAAATGACAAAATATTTTATACTAGTAAATATAAATATACATATTTTAAATACTTAGATTATAATTTCCATGAAAGCATATAGTACATTTCTTTTTTATTTCCACTTATCTCCTTTGTTCCTGTGCATTTCAGATAATTACAATAACATATAGTAGACAATTCCACAATATTTATTGAGAGACAACTGAATTCCAACTTCCATTCTTAGTGTTGAGCAGATAGCAATAAACAGAATAAGTCTCTCTTCTAAGAAATACATATTATAGAAGATGCACATTATAATAAGCAAGTAAATAATTTAAATGTATAATATGTGTGATAATAAATGCACTATAAAATTTGGAATGTATCCATTAGATGTCACAAAAATGCTATATTAACAATCACTAAAATCTCATCAGTGTCCTGCAGCAATCAACATTTTTTTGCCTCAACTATCCAGAGTCTGCTGAAGATCAGCTGAGCTTTGCAGGTGGCTGAGCAGATTTCACCTGGGCACTCATGGGCCTGCAGACTGGAATATGGTTAAAGTAGGCTGAATTTGATTAAGAAGTTTGGACTTGGAGGACTGGGCTTCACATTTCTCTCACCTAATTCTTGATTTTTTACAAAGAGGAAAAGTTAGAAATAGAGAGTTAGAAACATCAATGAGAGAAAAACATTGATCAGCTGGATGTGCCTGCAACCAAGGTACATGCCCTTGGACTGGAATTGCACCTGGGACCTTTTATTCCATAGGCCAATGCTCTATCCACTGAGCCAAACCGGTTAGTTTCTCACCCAATTCTTGGAATCAACAGGCTATGAGCATGTGCTTCACATGGCAATGTCAGAAGAGATCAGGGTGAACCATGCCGTGTATCGAAAATTCTACTTGCATCATTTTATCCTAAATGAGTAAAAAGGCCCAGGAATGGGGAATACAGTTTTCCCAATATGTGAATATTGATCTACAAAATAGCATAAGGGAATATAGAGCTATGAGGGTGAGTGTTAGTTTAAATAGGGTAGCCAGAATCATATCACTGGTAAGGTAACTGTGCAGAGAACCATAGTGAAATAGTAAGGCATGAAAATAATTGAGGGGAAAGGTTTAAAACAGAGAGAACTATCACTTCAAAGGCTTTAAAGTAGGAGCATGTGTGTCTGTTCAAGTACAGCAAGAAATACAGACAGATCTGAAGGAGTGTGAAGGAGGAGAGACACTGAGGCCAAGGAGAGAAACTAACCCTATTATGTGCAGCCACGTGAAGATGTTGAATTTTTTTCTGAGTGGGATAGGACACCACAAGCACTTTGATAGACTAAAAAGATAGACATTGCTGACTTATACTTAGCAAAGATCAATCTAGCAATGATTTTAGAATCACTTCTATTAAATATATTATGCTATTTTATCATTTAAAATCTAGGAAGTAAATTTGTGCAGGAGAGATGGACTGTGTATTACATACATTTGGAAGCTTACTATCCTTAAAATGTCACCTTAATAAATATTTGTTCATGTAGTTCATTTGTTCATGTAGTTTTCTTTTATCTTGTTTTAAGAACATTTGGAATAACCTAATAAGAAAACAATTCAAAAGAAGTTTCATTTCAATGTTAGAGATACTAGTGCACCACTTTCAGGTCAATTACTAGATCTGAATTACTCCCTTTAGAGGGCAAAAAAAACTATTCCCACTTTATTTTTTAGTCAACTTTGCTTTTTTTTCTGGGCTCTTTTAAAAAATATATTTATTATGAATTCTCAAGTCTTTCAAAGCTATTTCTTGATATTGAGCTAAACACAATTGCTTGAAACTTAGTAATTCAACTTCATTTGAACTGATTATCCCTACTTTTTTTGAGTTTTGATAGATTTCCCATAAAAAAACTGAGGGGCAAAACACTTGCTACATGGATCTATTTAACTTCCCCTCTCATGATGACAACACCTGTCTATTGAAATAGTTTTCTTTTTATTAAGGATTATGGTATTTGTGCTTACTTGCCAGATCTATTTTTGAGTTGGAATGTTACTTATATGAAGAAATGTCTTAGCAATAAAATTTAGCTATTGCTCTGTTCCTTCACTGTTTCACTGTTTAACCCAGAGTGTTGAGACATGGGATGGCATTTTCTGCCACTAATGACAGAAGTTCGCAATCACAGATTTCAAGAATTTACTTCTACATGGACAGAAGGCTAATAGTAAGCTTGAGCCACCAGCAGGTAAACTTTGGAAATAACCTGAGATATCTAAGAGCTAGGTTCCTTTGGTATACTTACCAACACAGATTTTATTACAATAAAATGAGTGTTATTGGGGGGGGTGAGTTTATATAACATTTCAGGAGGTATCAAAATTTCAGAGAAATTTTATCACAGCTAATACAGATGAATGGTGTTCACTGGTTGTGTACTGTGATAGCCCAACTGATATTATCAAAGGAACATAGAATTTGCAGTTAGTACTGAGTTCAAATTCTGGCCTCAAAGCTTGCTACCCATATGATCTTAGTCAAGCTACTAATATTACCTCTAAAATGCAAATAATCATGTCTACTTACTGGGAGTGTTTGTGAAAATAAGCTGTAATAATTATGTGCATGCCTGTTCTCTTATCTATTATAAACTAAATTCTAAAAAAATAGTTTTACTGCTGATTCTTGATCACAAATATTATCCATAACTCTGTGTTTTTAAATGATCATTGATGTAGTGCCATTTGTTTATTTTCTCCTTAGTTTGCATTGACCTAGGAGCTGTATTGGTAAAGATATAGTTATGACGTATGTCTGATATTTTGCTGCCTATGGAGACTTCTAAGATTTTTATAGTTTCCCATCTTAGATTTAACTCCTTTATCCATTTCGAGTTTATTTTTGTGTATGGTGTAAGTTGGTGGTCTAGGACCTGGAGAGCATTGTGCTAAGTGAAACAAGCTAGTCAGAGAAAGATAAATATCACATGATTTCATTCATTTGCAGAACATAATGAACAACATAAACTGATGAACAAAAATATATCCAGAGGCAAAGAAACACCAAATAGACAGTCCAATCTCAGGGAAGGCAGAGGAAAGTGACAGTGAGGGAGTAAGAGATCAACCAAAGGACTTGTATGTATGCATATTAGCATAACCAATGGATATGGATATTGGGGCTGTGGGGGCTTGTCCTGAGGGGTGGAAGTGACTGGGAGGGGTCAATCAGGGGGAAAAGGAGACATATGCAATACTATAAACAATAAAAAATAAAAAAAGATAATTGATAACTTTTAAGATTTTTTGATATTCAGTTGGGACAGAAGTTAAAAGATGGAGAAAAATTGTATTTTTCTTATTAATTGGTCACTTAGTGATAAAAAGCAGCCCACATTCTAAATTATTAAATATGGTTATGATAAGTTTTTTGGTAATTATGTAGCAACCTGTCTATATATAGCTTATAAAACATTGATCAATATATTAAAATATGGCAGTTGCAATGCCATAAATATAACAAACTTAAAGTTTTTCTGTAAAATATGTTCATTTATATATGAAACCAAATCTATATGAAATTAATGAATTAATATTTCTATTATTAAAAATATCAGAATTCTTTATAATTCTAGTATCTCTCATAAATTAATTTATTAAAAGTTATCTTAATAACATAATAATTTTTACTTCACTTTTGAGAAAAAAAGAATCAAGTGATATTAATTTTCACTTTAAAATTTGAACCTTTTGCCACTCAAACTTATATAATCTTCAAAGGTCATAAGCCCCAAATGCCTTCCTTTCTGGTTTTTGGTTGCATTAAATTTAATCAAGCATCCCTTTTGCTGTTGTTTCTTATGTCCAACTACTGAAGAAAATCTTCAAAGACTTTCAAACCTTTCTTCTGAATTTTTCCATCCCCTTCCTTACTATTTGGCAAAAACATGAAAAGGAAATATACAAATATGTGAGGCATCACAACTCAGCAGTTTTACTCTCACAATAAATGTCTTGTCTCCATTGAAAAGACTTCTCATTCTCCTACTAAGTTTATTTTCACAATAAAATAAGTAGCTGTTTGTTCTACATGGACTAGCAATTTGTAGTAAATGTTTCCTTAGCAATAATCACATAGGATTAGGTGCTAATTAGCTATGATATAAATTATATATATATATATATATATATATATATATATATATATATA
>JAAGEH010000286.1:45124319-45148812 GCA_011751065.1 Lasiurus cinereus | reverse complement strand
ACACACACACACACACACACACACACACACACACAGGTACATTAAAAGATTATATTCCAACTCTGGCTAGTATGGCTCAGTTGATTGGAGGACCCTCCCATTCACTGAAAGGTCACAGGTTCCATCCCAGGACAAAACAGTACCCAAGTTTCTGGTGGGGCACATGAGGGGAGGGGAGGCAGTGATCAGCCAATTGATGTTTCACTCTCACATTTATGTTTCTCTTTCTCTCTCTCTCTCTTTCTTTTTTTCTCTCTCTCCCCCTCTCCCTTCCTCTCTCTAAAAAACAAACAAACAAAAAACAATTGATAGAAGCATGTCCTCGGGGAAGAATTTAATATATATATAAACTGAGAATTATCTAACTTTACACATTTTAGTTACAAATCCCTTTAAAACAGAAATATGGTAACTTCAATACCATAGTGTTTTCACAGCATGGAAAAAGGTCCTTGGCTCTCATCACGTTGACCTGGTGCTCACCTGCCATTGTGTGCATTAGTAATCATTTCACATCCTAAAAAATTCTTTTTAAGTTCACTATATAGCATTTCACATAAAAATGCCATGTGGAAAAACAGCAGAACTTCTTTAATGCTATTCATGAAGCTGAATTTTATTAGATGCTGGGAATTCTATAATGTTACAAAATAGTTCATAAAACATTGCCATCTGCTATCCCAAGTAACAGTTCATTTTTATTGGTTTTAAAATGGATGTGCTTTTATGTGTTAGGATTTTTGCCTACACTTCAAATTCCCTCTGAAAGTTGCTTCTGACCTCTGCCTGAGCCAATGTGAACATCTGCCTTTCCTCTCTTTTTTATAAGCTCCAGTGAGAGAATGCAAATGGACTGAATACATTGTGTGAGATTTTTACCAGAAAAAGCTCTCACATACTGTCTGCATGGCTGGTTCTGTTTACAACATTTCCAGTTTATAGTGGAGTATCCAATTTTAAAAATAAAATAAAATAAAAGGCCTGAAATGCTAGTGCTATGGAGAAAAAATAAAACGATAAAAACAACATTTATAGAATACTGCAGTCAGCATAAGATAAAAACTTTAATTATAGCTGAAGAAAATATTTTGCAAATATATATATATGGGATAGAAAATGTGCAAGGCATCACAACTCAGCAGTTTTACTCTCACAATAAATGTCATATCATTTCTCCATTGAAAATACTTCTCATTATCTCCCTAAGTTTACTTCCCCAATAAAATAAGTAGTTGTTGCCAGGTCAATGTGGCTCAGTTGTTGAGTGTTGACCTGTGAACCGGGAGGTCATAGTTTGATTCCCAGTTGGGGCACATGTCTAGTTACAGGCTCAATCCCCATTTGGGGGTGTATGGGAAATAGCCAATTAATTATTCTCTCACACTGATGTTTCTCTCTCTCCTTCTTCTTCCTTCCTCTGGGAAATCAATAAAAATATATATTTTTAAAAGTAAATATAAGTAGTTGTTAGTTCTACATGGACTAGCAATTTGTAGTACAAGTTTCCTTAGCAATAATCATGTGGGATTAGAAAATGTAGAAAATAAGCATTAGAGCAAGAAATTGTTTAACTCAACTATGTGCTAAGGGATGATAGTAAGACCCAGAGGAGTCCTAAGTGTCTTGCCCAGGGTTTTACCTGTAGGGATAGACAGTATCCAATTTTAGGTAAAACCTATGTGTGTGTGTGTGTGTGTGTGTGTGTGTGTGTGTGTGTGCGTGTGTGTGTGTGTATAAATCAGATTACAAAGGAATTTGTCATAAAGTGAAATTGTGACTAAATGTACAAGTATTTTTAATTGTTTATGTTAGCTGAAAACATCAAATCAGCAAATAAAGTTGGTAATTGATAAATACATACATAGAGGGGGCAGAGTCAAAATAAAGAACAACAAAATAAAAAGCAAATTTAAAAAAGATGAAGAGAGTAAGAAGGAAGAGATGAAAGATAATAAAGAGGAGAAGGAAAAAGGAAATGAAGGAGGGAGAGACAATAAGGCGGCCTAGCAACATCAGTTCAGAGGTCCATGATTCATAATTACCAATTCCTCCAGATTGTTGTCAACATCATTCAACACAATTTCCAATTCTTTTGCCCTTCTATTCCTTAGTACCTTTTTAATTGCTTACATATTTCTCTTTCCTCCTTGATGTAATAGGCCAATATTATCTTTCTCATATTAGTCCTCAGACTAGCAATGATTTTAAAATCACTTCCATTAAGTATATTATGCAATTTTACCATTTAAAAGTCTAGGAAGTAAATTTGTATAGGAGAGATGGACTCATATATACCTTTGATGGGAAAACTATAATGTAATTACCTAAACCATGGACTTCTATGGCCATGTAATGGATAATAGTTTCACCCTATAAAAACAGAAATATCTTATTGGAATATTGCCAAAGGACAGATGTTAGGTAGATTTATTGGTTATCACAAGGGTTTTATAACTTTTCAATTTTTGATTGAAGAAATACGCAGACACACTATTTAAAACAGAAATTATATGTTGTTTCTACAAAGTTACTAAATATCTCAAGTAGCTTCAAACCAATTCACTTTGCCCAGAGCTCTGTATCTAGATGAATTATTTGCAGTAATAACTAGTTGGGTGCAAAGATATCTCAACTATCTGACAGTTCTCATTTCATGTTGTCATGGTTTTTGCAATTGATCCTATCTCAAAGGCATATTTTTATAAAATGTGAACATTTAAACCAAGTCACAAGCATTAGTGTGTATTAGTTAAATAGATTGAATTCTTCATGCCACACAAATGAGATCACTTGCATAAAGCAAATGGAAGTTGTACAAATGCAATTAAGTAAGAATTGAGTAAAGGAACAATTTTAAAGTTGAGTTTCCTCCAAGGATTAGAGGGTCTAGAGAGAGGAATCATAGTGTTGGGATTGAGAGCAGCAGGAAGGAATGGGACAATTGGAAAGGAGAAGACCATAAGATCTGTTGTTATGTAATGTCCCTTACAGACTGCATGGTTCTAGACATTTATTGTAAATATATCTACAAATTCTTACCATTTGCAGCAACCTGGTTGGAACTGGAAAGCCTTATGCTTAGCAAAATAAGCCAGTCAATGAAGGAGAAGCATCACATGATCGCACTCATTGGGGGATAATAAAGAACATTATAAACTAATGAACAAAAGGATAGATACAGAGACAGTAAAGCTTCAAACAGACTGTGAAATTACAACAGGAAGATTAAAGTTAGGTGAGGTAGATAAGAGATCAATCAAAGGACTTGTATCTATGCATATAATCATAACCAATGAACATAGACACTGGGGGGTTGGGGTATGCCTGGAAGGGAGGGGGGCAATGGGAAGATATGTATAAAAATTAATAAAAAAAAGAAAAAAAATAACTGAGGACTCTATGAATGAATCAAAAGCTACTTCAGTTTAGCCACAGAGGAACAATGGCTCTCAAAGTTTGCATCAGCAACACCTGGGAGATCATTAGAAATGCAAATTCTTGGACAAATATTATGTAATGTGGGTTCAAGTCAGAACCACTAAGAAAGATAAGTCAAGAGCAAGGAAGTTACTGGCCTGAGGATGCAGAAAAATAAGCATAGTAAGAAGACATGATTCAAACAGACTGAAGATTTTCCATTTAACATTATGCAAATGGTTTCTGTTCTCAGCAAAGATACTTTCAGTACCCCTGTCTGGGAGACTATCCAGGTGCCTCAGCAAGTCCAAACATGATAGTATCAAATCCTCTGTATATATGAGGCCAACACTGTTTGGGAATTGGACTCCTATTGAATTCAGAAAGGCCTATGTGAGCTGGACTCGCCAATCATCTAAACATATGTATCAAAAAGATAATTAGATGAATACATTTCTAACATGGAAGTCACCAAAATTTAAACCGATTACATCAATCAGATTTATATTTAAGGCCCACCAACTTTAGCTAAATTTAGTGATTAAAGAAAAGAAGTGTCATTATGCAGTTGTATTTGAGTAGGATTTGCCAAATCTCAGAAGTTTCCCAGAAAACCCCTCCTAAAAAAAACTGCTTTCAAATTTTCCTGAGTGTGAACCTAATTAATAATCAACATAGAATCACTCTAAGCAGTTAAACTTTTATTCTTGTCATCTTTTCAAAACAAAAGTAAGTGTTTTACTTCATGAAAAAAAATTCTATTTCAGAAAAGCTGAACAAAATTTTATTTAAATCTTACAATGGTCCTCTGAGGACTTGTTCTCCCATGAATGTTAGAGTGCTTTAAGACCATACAGAACAGCCATCATGAGTATAAGTTAGATACATTATTTTATGCAAATAATCATAAAGTGCTTTTTCTAAACTCTCATTTCTTCAACAAAGCAGTTTTTCAATTTACTATTAGAAAAATCGTCCCCTACAATTTTACTGTATATCATAGTTGTACATTTTAAGGCAATTTTCTTTTAATGATCATACCCATAAATTTTACAAAAGGTTAGGTAACTGACTAATTTGATGTCCACTATCTTATCTCTAGAGATTTAGGTTAAGAAATGTCACTTTTATTATCTTCATGGCAAACTATGACGTATATGAACAAATCTATCTCACTGTCTAATTTAACCCAATTTTCCGTATGGTTAATACGCACATTACAATGAATCACTGATCTATTATCCAAGGAATTATGAAGATTATGGGTTATCTTCCATTGCACCTGCTTTTATATGCATATTGCCTTGGGTATTATGCCTACTTTATTCTTTAATAAAAGAATTGTTAATATCTTCATCTGTGATTTCAAGCAATTTAAAAACTTAGGTTAGCTGGATTTTACTCAGAATTTATCATAAACTCAGTTATGTAGCATGATGTTTTCAGGAATAATCCATATATTTCCAACATCCTCAAATTCACATTTTTATTAAACAAATTATCAGCATTGAAAATGGTAAATTTCATTTAAGAAAATAGATGCGAATATATATTTTTTGTAACTTTACTTCCATACTATATTTAATGTAACTTTATTGCTATTCAAAGATTTTATAACAGCTATACAATAGACACTATTGTGTTTATGACCCTGCGTAGTTACAGATATTTTAAATTTTTTGAGACACAGTTTGCTAAAATATATGATGCTATAAATGTTATTGAGTTATATAGAATGAGTTATTTGTTTTTGGACATTCTGTTTTCTACCAGGAAATATGTTACTCTCATTGTTAAAAAAATCATTATAACTTATTTGTACAAGTTATATGTGCTATCAATAAATAGGCTAAATATGGAGCTACCATATTCAGGATCCATATCATCTCTCCCAGAAAGTTTACATCACACATTTGAACTTATTCTCATTGAAAAAATAGCTATTGAAGCTGAAACCAGTTTGGCTCAGTGGATAGAGCGTCGGCCTGCAGACTGAAAGGCCCCAGGTTTGATCCTGGTCAAGGGCATGTACCTTGGTTGCAGGCCCATCCCCTTTAGGGAGCGTGCAGGAGGCAGCTGATCAATGTCTCTCTCTCATCGATGTTTCTAACTCTCTATCCCTCTCCCTTCCTCTCTGTAAAAAAATCAATAAAATATATTTTTAAAAAAGAAAGAAAAATACCTATTGAAATATCTTCTGTATGTCAGTAACAAGTACCTATGTTACATGGTAGGAGCTGAACCCTTACTCTCAATGAGCTCACAGTCAGGGAGTTTTGAATGCAGCACAGAAATCTAATGAGAGAACCAGTAATCAACAACTAAAAACCAACCATTTCTTTTTTCCCAGGAAGTTGAAATTAGTGAATTTTAATTTTCTACATGTATAGTTCAAATTTTCTAAAACTTTCAAATTAAAATTCCTGAATTAGATATCTTGATTAGATTATCTAATTTAAATTTATGTTTACTTATTATACTCTATACATGCATGTTTCTAGCTTATCATTTCAAATGCTAGATAATTCTTTATTTGTTATATCCTTATTGTCTAGCAACAATCTTTTTTTTTAGTGACAATCAAAATAAAGAAAAACAGGATAAAATAAAAATATTTCTATTCTAAGGAGAATTTTACTAAAATATTGATTATAAAAATCCTGTTAACTAGGTATGTTTTCCCCCACACATGTCTTTTGACAGGGCCTTCTTTGGTCAGCTATCCATTCTCTTTGATCATCATATTCTATTCCCCAATCATTGTTTAATGAGGAAACAATATGCCCGCAGTCCCTCCATTCAAATATCTTTACTACTTATGTTGTTTTAACTGCTTTCAGGAGTCTTTTGAGTCTGCTTTAAAAAATGGGTATCACCTATTTTTCTTATCAAAAGTTACATATCTCTATCTTTTTCTGTTTTTCTCTCTATCTTTTCTAAAATGCTTTTAAAAGTTGAGGTTGATGTCTCAATGGAAGTAAAATAGTCTAGAACTCAAGTTCCACACAAAATTCAACTTTGTACAGGTTTGCCATACACAATTTCGTATAGTTTCACCAAGCTAAAACATGAAAAGTAGAAAGAATATAAGATGGCTCTTATAAGATTTGGTTTAAGTTTTAACTCTATCACTCTACAGCTACATAATTTCTGGCAAGTAATTGTCTCATTTCATCTCCTGTCTGTTAATTATAAAGTTGCAAAGTAAGTCCTATGTATGTTTATCATCAGGGGCTGAAGAGAACATCAAGTGGTATAATACATGTGAACCTGGTCTGTAAACTTCAAAGTGGTATATAAATAACTTCAGTTTTTACTGCAAAAGACTTTGAAGCCTTGGGGGAATGATCAAATAAATAGATAATGTTAGAGCTTTTTACAGTAATTTATTTTCAGTAGAAAAATACACAGATTCTAGCTCTTATGTGTATAGCTCTTTCAGATTAGTTCATTTGGAATGTTGTCATGACCCTTTTCAGGCTAATGATTTGTGCTTATGTGGAGAGATTTATTCCTTTATATATACAGAGGTACCTCGAGATACGAGTTTAATTTGTTCCTTAACCTTGAGGCGTGGGAAACTATGAGATGCTCGAGTTGAGGTAAACTGGTGGGTCATGTGCAGCTGGCCGATCCCTGTGATTACTCGTATCTCAACTGTTGCTTGTATTTCAAAGCAAAAATCGCTCGCTCGATGGCTCATATCTCAAAAATCTCGTATGTTAGGGCACTCCTATCTCAAGGTACCACTGTAATACTGAGGTAACCCGAGTTATGACAATTTTGGTTTGCATTGGTGGCTTATATGGAACACACATCCTTTATGTAATACAGTGGTACCTCGAGATACGAGTGCCCTAACATACGAGATTTTTGAGATATGAGCCATGGATTGAGCTATTTTTGCTTTAAAATACGAGCAACAGTTGAGATAAGAGTAATCTCGGGGATCAGCCGGCTGCACACGACCCACCAGTTTACCTCGACTCCAGCATCTCATAGTTTCTCCCACCTCAAGGTTACAGAACGAATTAAACTCCTATCTCGAGGTACCATAGTAGTAGCTAGGCCTTTGAATATTTTTGTACAAGTATTTTTTTTTTAATTTACTCAGAAAAATCCCTGTTTATGTGATAATGAAAACTCATATATCTTTGAAATGTCCTGTGATGACATTTGGCAAAGATCAGTGAGAATATTCGCAAATATAAGAAAATTCAAAATAAATATGTGTGGGCAAATTCTAAAGAATGTTTTATTTTCCTGTTATTTATTAGTGTTCTCTATCTCAAAATGATATTTACTATTTATTATTCTTAGAAATAAAATATATATCGTTATTTTTCCATGGTATTATATTTTCTTTTTGACAGCATTTTATCTTCTGAATAGCATATATGAGATCTATTTGGTGTATGATTCATGCCTTAAAGAATTTTTAAAATATATTTTATTGATTTTTTACAGAGAGGAAGGGAGAGGAATAGAGAATTAGAAACTTTGATGAGAGAGAAACATCAATCAGCTGCCTCCTGGACACCCCCTACTGCGGATGTGCCCACAACCAAGGTGCAGGCTCTTGACTGGAATCAAACCTGGGACCCTTCAGTGCACAGGCTAACACTCTATCCACTGAACCAAACCAGCTAGGACTATGCCTTAAAGTTTTTATCTTCAAATTAGAATGATTGCACAATACTAATTAAGTGCATTAATTTATTTCAAAATATGGGGAAAACACAAGTAAATTATTGGCACAGAATAGTGTCATACAAAACTTCAGTCATGGGAGAACCAAGATGGCAGAATAAGGTGTACACCTGAACGTGCTGCCTCTCATAACTACACCAAAACTACAAATAACGGATTAAACAACTATCCCCCAGAACCATGGGAAAGCTGGTGAAGCAAAAGTTTTAGAACTAGAAGGAAATAATAAAAGTGTATTGAGACATGGTAGAACATGCAAAGGCTTAGAAAGGCAGAGGTACGGAGACTTTTGGGAATGGGGCTGGCATGCACTGTGGTTTTTTTGTTTTGTTTTTTTCAATTGGAAGGGAGTTACAAGTTCCCAACTGCTCTGAACTCCAGTTTCCGGCAAGATTCTGGGGACCCAGACTCATACAGGGAGAAACTGGACTGTCTGCCATCAGGTTGGAAAATGAGAGTGGCCTTCTTGCAGAGGTGTACACAGGAATCATTGTTTACTGCTCTGGGGTGCAGTACACAGGACATGGAACAGAATGTGGAAACATGGAGACACAGAGAGTGCTAACTGGCAGCCATCACTGTTTGCCGTGCTCTAGTGATTCCCTGAGACTCAGCCCCGCCCAGTTTACAAACTCACCTAGCTGTGTACAGTAGCATTTGCTTATGAGTGGCCTGACCTCTTGTAGCATAACCTAACAGATTGCAACTGGGTCAGACAACTCCAAAACTTTCAAACTCCAAGCAAAGAGGATAAATCTGCGGATCTCCTTGTAGCTCCTAGTGACCTCAGACAGTAGCTGACTTGCACCTCCTTGGCTATTCAGGAACCAGTGTACTTAGAAGTCAGTGTGAGACAACACCAGATTTCAACTCCTCACATACATAAGTGGCACACTCAAGGGGCAGACTTGGTGAGCACCAGAGCCCCACTGAAGCACATGTTACCCCAAAGAGGCGTCTCCAGCATAGCAGTTCTTTCATTATAGACACAGCTAATCCTCACAGTCAATTGACCTGGAGGTCAATTCCTCCAAGTGTACCAATAGCAATCAAGGCTTAACTCAAACAAGACTGTGTAGCCAGCCCACAGAGGTGTGCACCAAGAGTGTCTACCTCAGGTAAGAAGGTGGAGCTACTGGGCTATAAAGGACAACTAGCACAGAAAGCCATTCCATCAACATAGGGAAGAAGCCAAAATGCAGAGACAAAGAAACATGTCACGAATGAAAGAAATGGAGGAAAGCAAACTACTGGATATAGAGTTCAAAACCAGTTTTAAGGTTACTCAAGAATCTCCCATAAACCACCAAGAAACTTAGTGAGACCTCTGAAAAACTTAGTGAGACCTTCAAAGATTTTAATGAAAATGCCAAAAAAATGGAAAAGGACCAGTCAAAAATTAAGCATACACTGTCTGAAATGAATAATATTCAAAAATCCAACAGCAGACTAGAGGACCCCAGGACTCAAACCAAAGATTTAAAATATGAGGAAGCAAAAAAGACCCAACCAGAAAAAACAAAAAGAAAAAAAGAGTCCCAATATGTGAAAATAGGTTAAGGAGCCTCTGGGACAACTTCAAACATACCAACATCAGTATTATAGGGGTGCCAAAAGAAAAGAGAGAGCAAGATACTGAAAACCTATTTGAAGAAATAATCACTGAAAACTTCCCCTACCTGGTGAAAGAAATAGACTAAGTCCAGGAAGCACAGAGAACCCCAAACAAAAGGAATCCAAAAAGGACCACAGCAAGGTACATCATAATTAAAATGCCAAAGGCAAAAGACAAAGAGAGACTCTTGAAAGCAGCAAGAGAAAAACAGGTACCTACATGGGAGTACCCATTTGATTGTCAGCTGATTTTTCAACAGAAACACACAGACCAGAAGGGAGTGTCAGGAAATATTCAAAGTGATGAATAGCAAGAACCTACAACCAAGATTACTCTACCCAGCAAAGCTATCATTCAGAATTGAAGGTCAGATAAAAAGCTTTACAGATAAGAAAAAGCTAAAGGAGTTCATAATCACCAAACCAGTATTATATGAAATGCTGAAAGGTATTCTTTAAGAAGACGAAGAAGAAGGAAAAGGTAAAGATAAAAATTATGAACAACAAAGTGATAGCAAATACATACCTATCAAGTGAATCTAAAAATCAAGTTAATAAAAAATCTGATGAAAAGAATAAACTGGTGAATATAATAGAATCAGGGGCATAGAAAGGGAATGGACTGACAATTCTCAGGGGGAAGGGGATATGAGGGGTGCAGGAAGAGATTGGACAAAAATCTTACACCTATGGATGAGCACAGTGGTGGAGGGTAAGGGTATGAGGTGAGGGTGTGGAATCAGATGGAGGGGAGCTATGGGGTGAAAAAAAGAGGAACATCTGTAATAAACTGAATAGTAAAGATTTATTTAAAAAAACGTCAGACACAAGAAACAATATAAATATAGAATTTATCAAGAAATTTTGACAAATCACATGCAGGGAAGCAAAATGCTGCTATTGACAATTTGAGGAGATTATCTGTGCATAATTAAAACTAAGGAGGAGGAGAGACTAGAAGCAGAAGGAAATTAGTAATATAATAAATGGTTCTTAAAGAGGTGGGAAAGATAACATATGAAAGAGATTTATAAGTGTTAAAGTGCACAAATCAATTGGTTATTAGGCTGAAGGAATGGAAGGTGTCAAGATGCTTTCAGCAATGCTAGATTTCTCAGAAAATAATTTGATATATAAATCTGTGGTAAGAAATAAATTTATAAGGAATAAGAATATGTTAAAAATTGAATCTTGGGACAATATGAACATATAAAATAAAAATGTAAAGAATGGGAAAGGTAAGTACTAAAATTCTAAATACAGGAAAGAATACCACAAAAAGATGGAGAATTTCAGCCAAGGAAGATATAATAACCAGAGAGAAAGGATATAATAAATGTCAAATATTGCTATTGGATCAAAGAAGATATACCAATAAATTTCCTTTGAATAAAATAATAGAGAGATATTAGATAACCTTGGCAAAAATATATTCCTGGTGTGATGTAAGTAGAAAAAAATGATATATTGAGAAATGAGTGATAGGTGGGGCAAAATATACTAGAATAGAGAGCAGATGGAGGAGTGAGAGACAGAGAAGTTTGGAAGGAAACAAGATGATTCTTGAGGTTGAGATAATTTGAGTTTGATTCATTCTTGATATTTGGATTTGATTTGATTTTTTGAGATCCTTAAAGGTGGGGAGTAAGGGGGAGAATTAGAGCTAAAGTGATTGAAAGAGCAAATTGCTAGGCAGGCAGAAAGGGATGAGTTAAGAGCACAGACTTTAGTCTCAAGAGGATGAATATAATTTCCATAAAAATAGAGAGGAAGAGAAGTAGGAAGAAAGGAGTGTTTCACCTGATATTTTCAGTACTCAACTGGCCCCATACATAGTCACTAATATTAACTAAATTTTCTATGCTGTACTTTACTTCCCCATGACTATTTTGTAACCAATATTGTATACTTCTCAATCCCTTCATCTTTCCACACAATATAAACAAATAAAAAAGACACAGAATCATAGATACAGAGAAAAACTGATGATTTCCAGGGTGAGTGAGGTTGGTGAACTGGTGAAAAGGTGATTGATATTATTTAAAGATCACTGGAGTTGCTATGGGAAGACTAGAATTTGGGAAGTCAAAGAAGAAAGAATAGACAAATAGGTTGAATAAGATGATGATGGTATAGGCTAGGGTGGTAGAGATGGAAAGAAGTTGACATATTTGGGGTTTAACAGTAGATTCAGTGGGATTTGCTGATGGATTGATAAGTGAGAAATCAAAGATAATAGTTTGATTTTTTGGCTTGTGACAGGGCCAATAGGAAATCTAAGGGTAGGAGGGGAATCTCAAATTCTGTTTAGCTATAGTTTGAAATATCAATTAAACACTATGGAATGATCTTAAGTAGAACTGATGAGTCTGAAATTCCAGGGACAGTTAGTCTCTATTGCTATCTCCTTACTATACTTTTTATTTCTCAGTAGCACTTATAACAATCTGACATACTGTGTATTTACACTTTATTTATTTATTAACTGCCTTACAAACACACACACACACACACACACACACACACACACGGATGGGAGCTTCATAAAAACAATTATCTAATTTATCTGCTATGTCCTTAACAATTAGTACTGAATTTAACACTAATAGATTCTTACTAGTTTTTGTAAGAAAAATAAAAATACTTTAGGATGTTCTGCCTTTCACTTATGGTGTTTATACATTTTGAGGTCCTTTATAATGCCAAAGTGAAAAAATAGTTTTGCTCTCAATAGAATCCATGATGCTAATGTCCTCTCTCCTGATTCTCATAGCACTGAAACTCTCTAGTTTACTTCTATGTAATAACAGAGACAGAACAGCATTTCTGCATCTTCAAAAGCATGTGAGAATATGTTAGTATCTTCAAAGCTGCCTAATAACCATAAGTCAATACACATTATGCACCCATTTAAACATTAGTATCCCACCTCCTGACCAACAATAACCTAGGAAAGACGACAAGGGCCACTGTGTCCCTTTGCTTCTATCTAACCCCTCTTCTTAGACCTGTAGTTTGTTTTCTCAGCCCTGTAAATGAATGGGCCAGAGGAGAATATACTACTGAGAAATATTCAGTTTCCTTTTTTTATACCTTCCCTGTGTTTTCATGTTGTCTTTCCTAAATAATTTCTATGACTTAAATCCTCTAAATATTTCAAGAGAATGAAATTTTTGTGATACCCCAGCCAAACACATTTTTTTTTGCTTTCTATTTCATCACATCCTTTTATATGGCAATGGATCTTAGTAAAATGATATGTACTTGAAAGGGTAAAAGATAAATATGAACGTGGCAATAGAAACAAAAAGAATATAGGTTAATATATTTAAAAATATTATTCTGTTGTGCATATATAGATTTTGTTTCTATTTCAGTAAGAGATGAATTTTACTACACTTTTGTAAAACTTTCAAGAGTTTTTAAAATAAGCCCAGTGGTCCAGAAAGTAAATCTCATGAAACACCAACAGTTGTCATATTTCAGATTCATGTCATTGGGGCAGAAGTTCAGGCACAGCATACTTAGGTGCTCTGCTTAAAATCTCAGAAGCCTGTAACCTTAGTGCCAGTTGGGGCTATAGTCTCCATTATAGTCACAACTGGTAAAGCTTCCTGAGGATGTTGGTAGAATTCATCTCTGCATTTTCAGGGCCAATATTTGCAAAATGGGGTTACCAGGAAGAGAAGAGAACAAGCAAGAAATTGAAAATCTATTTGAAAAAAGTAATGACAGAAAACTTCCCTAACCTGGTGAAGAAAATAGGTCTACAAGTCTAGGAAATACAGAGAGTCCCAGAAAAGATGAACACAAAACTGCCAACACCAATACATATTAAAATTAAAATGCAAAGGGAATCATAAAAGCAACAAAAGAAAGCTTACCTACAAGGGAGCACTCATAAGGCTATCAGTAGAAACATTTCTGGCCAGAAGGAAGTGGCAAGAAATATTCAAAATGATGAAAAGCAAGGAACTATACCCAAGATTAATCTACCCAGAAAAACTATCATTTAATTCAAAGGACAGATAAAGAGCTTCCCAGACAAGTAAACACTGAAGGAGTTCATCATCACCAAACCAATATTATAAGAAATCTTAAAGGGTCTTCTTTAAGAAGAAAAAGGGGGAAAAGATCAAAAGTATGAATAATAAAAAAGTATGAATAATAAAATGTCAATAAATATATATCAACAATTGAATCGAAAAATCAAAATAAACAAACCAATATTGCAGAATCAAATATATATATAGATAGATAGATAGATAGATAGATAGATAGATAGATGGATAGATAGATAGAGATAGATATATAGAGAGAGGAGAGAATTTTGACAGTTACCAGATAAGAGGGGGTTTGGAGGTATAGGTGAAAAAGGTAAAGAGATTTAGAAGTACAAATTGGTAGTTATAGAATAATCATGTGGGATGTAAAGTACAGCATAGGAAATATAGCCAGTAATATTTTAAGAACTATGTATGGTGTCAGATGGGTATGAGATTTATCAGGATGATCACTTAGCTGTTATATAAGGTCTAATCCCTGGATGTACAACTATAATTAATATAATATTGTATGTTATCTATAATTAAAAAAATGTTTAAAATTCATTAATTTTATGTTATGTGATTTCACCTCATTTTTTTTAAAAGGGAAAAAATACTCCTACATATGTGTTTGGGGTCAACATTTGTAAATGAATAAAGGCAAATGAAATAATCACCTATATAATTTTATCTTTAATGGTGCCCTTAATCTGCCTTTATTGAATAGTACTTTGACTTACTCTTCATTCCTTAGTTCCCACATCTGATTCCAAAGTTTAAGGCACAAAAAGAATGTAATAGCCTTCAGTTGCTCTGGGTTATTTTTATTGTTTAATTAATACCTGATTTAAGTAGTTGGAGATATTTGTTTGCTGAGTTATGTATTAAAGGAGTACTAAAATAGGCCTTGTCATATTTTAGTGCCTTCAAATAGCCTTACATTCAATAAGTGAAAACTAATTAAAACTTGTGTCTTACCACTAAAATACTTATTAACTTAGATATGATTAAGTTACTAATCATTTGTTCACTGACATCATAAATGTTTTCATTCTAGTGCTAGGTATTATATATTATTTTTAGGTCACTTAGGTTGTTGTCCATTTTTTACTTCTCCGAGATATATGTGTTCTGTTTATTTCTAACCATCATGAAACTATGGAAGAAATATATGGTCAAGAGTTATGTTATAAAAGTCCTTTAAAATTGGGTGAAATTATTCCAATAATGGGGTTATAGAGCTGGTCTCTTACATAGACTTTAAAGAACACCAATGTTTCAGAAAAATAAAAATGAAATCCATGTGTAAAATAATTCTAGTGCCTGTCTGATTCTCACTTTTATTTCAAGAATTTAGAAAAGCTATGGACAGTGATTGCTCAATTACCCATGGATTCATGTTTTTATGAAAATAGAGTGTTCCATGAAATATATTCCTATTAATATTTAATAATTCATATATAATATTTCATATAGGTAACAACCATATTATAAAGCCCTTGAAGTCAACAATCTAAAATTGTGCAATGGAAATGCTTCCAAAATTATCTTTGTAGTGTGCATTTATATTTCAGACAAAATGTTGTGGTCATTAAGCAAATTGTTTTCCGTTACCTATAAAATGGGGATAATTTCCAAATCCATGATTATCTAACAGTTATACAAATTAATACAAGAATGTGTCTAACATTCTGCCCATTCTTCTCTATTTCTCCATCCTCACCTGACAAATCACACTGTTCATTCTTTTCTTTTTTTAATTTTTATTAATTTTATACATATCTCCCCTTTGCCTCCCCTCCCTCCCAGGCATACCCCAACCCCCCAGTGTCAATGTTCATTGGTTATGCTTATATGCATGCATACAAGTCCTTTGATTGATCTCTTATCTACCTCACCTAACTTTAATCTTCCTGCTGTAATTTCACAGTCTGTTTTAAGCTTTACTGTCTCTGTATCTATCCTTTTGTTCATCAGTTTATAATGTTCTTTATTATCCACCAATGAGTGAGATCATGTGATGTCCACAAATGAGTGAGATCATGTGATGCTTCTCCTTCATTGACTGGCTTATTTCACTAAGCATAAGGCTCTCCAGTTCCAACCAGGTTACTGCAAATGGTAAGAATCCCTTCTTTTTAATGGCAGCATAGAATTCCATTGTGTAGATGTACCACAGTTTTCTGATCCACTCATTTGCTGACGGGCACCTAGGCTCTTTCCAAATTGTAGCTATTGTAAATTGTGCTGCTATGAACATAGAGGTGCATAAATCCTTTCTGATAGGTGTTCGTAATTTCTTAGGATAAATTCCTAAGAGTGGTATTACAGGGTCAAATATGAGATCCATTTTTAGTTTTTTGAGGAAACTCCATACTGTTCTCCACAGTGGCTGCACCATTCTGCATTCCCACCAACAGTGCTCAAGGGTTCCTTTTTCTCCGCATCCTCGACAACACTTGTCGTTTGTTGATTTGTTGATGATTGCCATTCTGACAGGTGTAAGATGGTATCGCATTGTCGTTTTGATTTGCAACTCTCTGATGATTAATGACTTTGAACATGTTTTCATGTGTCTCTTGGCCTTCCTTCTGTCGTCTTTTGAAAAGGTTCTATTTAAGTCCGATGCCCATTTTTTTATTGGATCATTCATCTTCCTTTTATTAAGTTGTATAAGTTGGCTGTAGATTTTGGAGATTAAACCTTTATCAGTGATAACATTTGCAAATATGTTCTCCCATACAGTGATCTTTCATGTTGTTTTGTTGATGGTTTCTTTTGCTCTGCAAAAGCTTGTTATTTTGATGTAGTCCCATTTGTTTATTTTTTCTTTAGCTTCCATTGCCTTTGGAGCAGTATCAGTGAAGAAGATCTTTCAGCATATATCTGAGATTGTGCTGCCTCTGGATTCTTCTAGTATTTTTATGGTTTCCCTTCTAATGTTTAAGTCCTGTATCCATTTTGAGTTTATTTTTGTATTTGGTGTAAGTTGGTGGTCCAGTTTCATTTTTTTTGCATGTATCTGTCCAATTTTCCCAAAACCAATTGAAGAGGCTATTTTGGCTCCATTGACTGTTCATGCTTCCTTTGTCAAATATTAGTTGAGCATAGTGGTTTGGGTGGATATCTGGGTTCTCTATTCTATTCCATTGGTCTATATGTCTGTTCTTGTGCCAGTACCAGGCGGTTTTGAGAACAGTTGCTTTGTAGTATAGCTTGAAATCTGGTATTAAGATCCCACCTACTTTATTCTTCTTTCTCAGAATTGCTGTAGCTATTCTCGGTCTTTTTTTGTTCTGGATGAATCTATGAAGAATTCTTTCTAGGTCTGTGAAATATGTCGTTGAATCTGTAGGTTGCTTGGGGTAGTATGGACATTTTAATGATGTTGATTCTCATAATCCATGAGCATGTTATGCTCTTCCATCTGTTAACATCTTCCTCTATCTCTTTTTTTCAGTGTCCTGTAATTTTCTGCATAAAGGTCTTTTACTTCTTTAGTTAGGTTTATTCCTAGGTATCTTAATTTTTTTTGGTATGATGGTAAATGGGATTGCTTTTTTAGTTTCTCTTTCTATACTTTCACTGTTAGCTATAGAAATGCCACAGACTTCTTAGCATTAATTTTGTATCCTGCTACATTGCTGAATTCATTAATTAAGTCAATTAGTTTTGGAATGGAGTCCTTTGAGTTTTTTATGTACAGTATCATGTCATCTGCAAATAACACAGCTTTACTTCTTCTTTTCCAATTTGGAGGCCTTTTATTTCTACTTCTTGTCAAATTACGATAGCTAATACTTCCAGTACTATGTTGAACAGGAGAGGTGAGAGTGGGCATCCCTGTCTTGTTCTTGTTCTTAGGGGAAATGGTTTTAGTTTTTGCCCATTGAGTATGATGTTAGCTGTGGGTTTATCATATATGGCTTTTATGATGTTGAGATATGATCCTTCTATTCCAACTTTGCTGAGAATTTTTATCAAGAAAGGGTTTTGGATTTTGTCAAATGCTTTTTCTGCATCAATTGATATGACTATGTGATTTTTATCTCTCAATTTGTTTATGTGATGTACCACATTTATTGATTTGCAGATATTGTACCATCCCTGAATTCCTGGGATGAATCCTGCTTGGTCATGGTGTATGATCTTTCTGATGTACTGCTGGATCCGATTTGCTAGAATTTTGTTGAGGATTTTGGCATCTATGTTCATGAGAGATATTGGCCTATAATTCTCTTTCATTGTGTTGTCTTTATCTGGTTTTGATATTAGGGTGATGCTGGCTTCATAGAAGGTGTTTGGAAGTGTTCCTTCTTCTTGAATGTTTTTGAATAGTCTGAGGAGAATAGGTATTAATTCTTCCTTGAATGTTTGGAAAAACTCTCCTGTGTAGCCATCTGGTCCCAGACTTTTATTTGCTGGAAGCTTTTTGATTACTGATTCAATTTCTGCCATAGTTATTGGCCTATTGAGATGTTTAGATTCTTTCTGATTGAGTTTTGGAAGGTTATATTTTTCTAGGAATATGCCCATTTCTTGCAGGTTGTCCAATTCGTTGGAATAGAGTTGTTCATAGTTTTTTTTAACAATCCTCTGTATTTCAGCGGGGTCTGTTATTATTTCTCCTCTTTCATTTCTGATTTTGTTTATTTGGGTCTTCTCACTTTGCTTCTTGTTGAGCCTGGCTAGAAATCCATCAATCTTTTTTATCCTTTCAAAGAACCAGCGCTTGGTTTTGATAATCTTTTGAATTGTTTCTTTGGTCTCCAAGTTGTTTATCTCCGCTCTGATCTTCACTATTTCCTTCCTTCTGAGTACACTGGGCTTTTCTTGTTGCTCTCTTTTTAGCTCTTTGAGTTGTAGGTTTAGGTAATTTATTACCATTGTTTCCTGTTTTTTGCAGTAGGCTTGTAGGGCGATGAACTTCCCTCTCAAGACTGCTTTCACTGTGTCCCATAAATTTTGAATTGTTGTGTTGTCATTGTCATTTGTTGCCATGATATTTTTTATTTCTTTCTTGATCTCTCTGGTTACCCAGTTGTTGTTTAATAGCATGATGTTTAGTCTCCATGTGTTTGATTTCTTTCTATTGTTTTTATTATAGTTGATTTCCAGTTTTATGCCACTGTGGTCTGAGAAAATGCTTTATATGATTTCTATCTTCTTGAATTTGAAGAGACTTTTCTTATGACCCAACATATGATGTATCTTTGAAAATGACCAATGTGCACTGGAGAAGAATGTATATTCTGTGGCTTTAGGTGAAATGTTCTGAAGTTGTCAATTAATTCCATCTGGTCTAGTGAGTCATTTAGGATTGATATTTCTTTGCTGATTTTTTGTTTAGAGGATTTGTCCAATGGTGACAGTGGGGTATTAAAGTCTCCTACTATGATTGTATTGCTGTCAATCTCTCCCTTAATATACTCCAATAGATTTTTTATGTGTTTAGGTGCTCCTATATTGGGTGCATATATGTTTACCATAGTTATTTCTTCTTGTTGTATTGTTCCCTTTAGTATTATGAAGTGGCCTTCTTTATCTCTTATTATGTCCTTCACATTGACATCTATTTTGTCAGATATAAGTATTGCAACCCCAGCTTTTTTTTCATTTCCATTTGCCTGAAATACCATGTTCCATCCCTTCACCCTCAATCTGTGTGCATCTCTTTTCCTGAGGTGGGTTTCTTGCAGACAGCAGATATATGGATCATATTTTCTTATCCAATTGGTTATCCTATGTCTTTTGATTGGAGCATTTAATCCGTTTACATTTAAAGTTATTATTGATAAGTATTTATCTGTTGCCATTTTTAGTCCTTACCCCCGAGTTCCTTCTTCACTTCCTCTTTCTTTTTATTACAGCAGACCCTTTAGCATTTCTTGCATTGCTGGTTTGGTGGTAATATATTCCCTTAGTCCTTTTTTGTCTGTGAAGCTTTTGATTTCACCTTCAATTTTGATTGAGAGTCTTACAGGGTACAGTATTCTTGGATTCAGACCCTTCCTTTGCATGACTTTGTATATTTCATTCCATTCCCTTCTGGCCTGATGAGTTTCTGTTGAGAAGTCAGTAGCTAGTCTTATGGGGGTTCCTTTCTGTTTCTCTCTGGCTGGTTTTAAGATTCTTACTTTGTCGTCAGTGTTTGCCAATTTAATTATAATGTGCCTTGGTGTTGGTTTGTTGGGGTTCATTTTGCTAGGAACTCTGTGAGCTTCTTGGATTTGTGTGGGTTTTTTCTTTCCTATATTGGGGAAATTTTCTGTCATTATTTCTTCAAACAGGTTCTCTAATCCTTGTTCAGTTTCCACTCTTTCTCGAACCCCAATTATGTGGATGTTGTTTTGTTTCATGTTATCCCAAAGTTCCCTTAGGCTCTCCTCTTGCTTTTTAACTTTTTTTTCTAGAAGCTTCTGTACTTGGGTATTTTTTCCTACCATGTCTTCTAGCTCACTGATGCGGTCCTCTTCTTCTTTTTGTCTACTTTTGATGCTTTTTATTGAGTTCTTTATAGCAGTGATGTCATTTTTCATTTATTCTTGTTTATTCTGCACCTCCTCTAGGTTCTTCTGCATTTCTTCTTGCTGCTTCTTCATCTTCTCTTGGGTCTTCTTCATTTCCTTTTGGCTCTTACTCAGATTGTCGATTTTGTCTTCCATTCTTTTCATCCACCTTATGATCATTTCTCTGAACTCTTTTTCTAGCAGGCTTATTTCTGCTCCTATTTCATTTACTTCCTTTTCTGGTGAAACCTGCCTTTCTGTCTTATGTGGGCTGTTTCTTTTTCTGCCCATGGTCTTTCTTCTCCAGGTGTCTGGTTATGTAGTTCTCTCTCCTACGTTGATTGAAAGGCACAAACTACAACACAACCAGGTACAGCACACAAGGCACTTTCCATGTGCTCTGTGGATCTCTGATTCCACTGAGTGTCTGCGCCGATTGGAGAGCGAAGTTCTGGGTCCCCGGGTCCCGGCTACTTGATGGGTGCCCCAGCTGCTGGCTTCAGACCGCCGCAGAGATCCACCTCCCTCTGCAAGATGGCGTGGTCTCCACTTTCGCGCTGGTGGCTCTGGCAGACAAAAACCCCGTGGCATTGGGGCTGCCTGGCCAGGAGAGCCCCGTGCAGCAATTCCCCGTCTTCTCCTGGAGGATAACTGACTCTTAACTTACCAACTCCCAGTGTGACTCTCAGCTGCTCTCTCTCCTTCTGCCCAGCGACAAAGCTCCAGACGCATCTGTCTACTCTGCCGCCATTTTCTCTCCCTCCCAAAGTAGTCTCTGTTCATTCTTTTAAGTTCCAATTTAAATATGATCATATTTAATGGGAAATAAATAAATTATTAAAGATCAGAATGATCTTAATCAATTTATAAATTTAGTAAGTTTCAATAAAAATCCAATATTTGCACCTTATGATGTTTTTAAATTTTACATAGAATAAAAAGTGATGTGTGAATGGCTCAGATTGTTTTCACACCTGTTATGTTCTTTATCTAATTTCAGTTCTTAGATGATTCCACCCATTACAAATGTCTTTTTGCCTCTATATTTCCATGGCTGCCAAATTTACCTCTGATGTTCCCGAGACTCTTTTTATATCCAACCACTTACTTGATTTCTCAATGTGGATATATACAAGGCATCTTAAAGTTACCATGATCCAAGCTAAAACCTTGATTCTATAGATTCCTTTTCAGTGTTTCTCATCTCAGTAAAATGGCAATACCATTTATTTCATTGCTAAGGCTAAAGTTTTACAATCATTTTTTTTATTTATCTAATTCTTTTACAGCCCTTACCAAAAATATCAGCAAATCTGTTGCTACTTTCCAAATATGTTCAGAATTTAACCATATCTCATCAACCACACTGCCACCATGGCCTCACCATCCACAATTATGATATTCAATAGATTTCCAACTTACCCTTTTGCTTCTCAGTAGTCTATGCTTCACATAACAGCCAAAATGAACTTCTTTATTCTTGAGTCACATCTTGCAGTTGATTAAACTCTTAAAACTCTATATGGTTTTCCCTTGTGCATAAAAGAAACAGCAAAGTTCTTAAAAGGCCAAACAGCTCCTTACTGCTCCTTGATATTATATTTTCTGTCTCTGGCTCACTACACTCAAGCTATAGTAGAAATCCTCTGGGTTGTTCTTTGTCACTGCTTGTCACTCCTGCTTCAGAGTCTTTGTACAGACTTTTTCCAGGTATTCTGAAGACTCGCTTTCTTCACTTTTTTCATGTCTCTTTTTAAATGTCCTATCCTTTAAAAAGAGTACCCCCTGTTTCTTGTGATTGTTAATATTATGTGTCAATCTCAATAGGCTATATGCTCAGTTGCTTAGACAAAATGGGTTTAGATGTTTTGTGAAAGTATTTTAAGATATGATTAATATTTAATCAGTAGACCTTGAGTAACATAGATTACCCTCTATAATGTGTGTGAGTTTCATCTATCAGCTGAAAGCTCTAAGAGAAAAAAATAAGGTCTCCAAAGAGGAAGGAATTCTTCTTCTGCCTTCAGAATCAAGATGGTATTTTCAGCTCCTGCCAAAATTTCCAGCTTGATAGGCTTCCACATATTTTGCACTTGTTAGTCCCACAATTATATAAACTAATTCCTTAAAACCTATATCTGTCTCAGATAGATACAGAGATATAAACATATATACACACACATATACATGTATGTTTCTGGCTAACATGCATACATACATATAGTAGTATATCCTATTGATGTGTTTCTCTGGAGAACCCTGACTGATACCTCTTTATCTCCTTAAACTTTTTTTTTTCATGTCTCTAATCACTTCCACATTACATTTTATATTTCTTTGTTTACTCCTTGATTATTTGACTCCTTTATCTGAAGATAAGCTCAAGATGGAATAAATTTTCAATGTTATTCTCAGTATTTTCATTCTGGAAATTTGGAAAAATTCTTAACATGTATTTTCCAAAAATATTTACATTTCAAATTTATTTTCAAACATGTATTTTCCAAAAATATTTACATTTTAAACTTATTTTTAATGAACCAATGACTAAGTACAAAAATGCAAAAATACTATAAGTTGTAATTACTTGAAACAACTCTTTTACTACCAGGTATTAAAATTCATTTGTTACAAATGTCAGGATTTCTTTTTTCTATGACAAAATAATAGAATAATAGATATATAGAAATATAGCACATTATCTCTACCTTGCCATTTGCAAAAATATAGATAAAAGTAGAGAACATTATGCTAAGTGAAATAAGTCAGAAAGAGAAAGGCAAATTTTATACGATCTCACTGATATGTGGAATCTTAAAAAGAAAGTTGAACTCATAGAAATAGTAGAATAGTGGTTCAAGGAGCTGGAAAGTGTGGGAAATGGAGAGATGTCTTTCAAAAGATACAAACTTTCAGTTGTAATATGAATGGTTCTATGAATCTATGTACAGCATAGTGGTTACAGTTAATAATACCTTATTGTATACCTGAAGTCTGCTGATAGTAGATCTTATATAGTCTTGCCACAATACAAAAATGATAGACTTGTAATGTTATGAGTATGTTAATATACTTGATTGAGGTACACAGTTTCAGTTGTCAAGTATACTTCAAGAAAGTTGAAAAATAAAAATAGTAATCAATAACAATGCATTTATAAGCAAGTTTATATCCACTTCTCTTTCCAGGTGCTGGTATAATTAGAAAATACAGACTCTTCTTTGCATGGGTTTGTATGCATCCCATTCACTTTTAATTATCCAGTTTGTTCGGCTACTCATAGGTAGCTCAGCTTGATTTTATTTCTCACCAATACCTGGGACTCTAAAATTAATTACTTCCTTGACTTTATTAGAGGGTTGATGTTTAGAATGTCACACAAGCTTATATTTCCCTTTCCCTCAAGTGCCCTCCAATATAAGGTTTTGTGTGGATAATGCCCTTTACTGAAAAGTGGCAGAAAATAAGCACTCTAAATATGATTGTTCCTGAGTTCCAAGAAAAATAGGAGAAAATAAAAATAAATCCTTCATGAATCCCCTTAATGACAGCTGTTAGTTCTAAGTTTTGCTTTTTCCATCCCAATGCCCAAGCGTGCATCTCCTTCCATTCACAAGGAGAATCCTGACTTTCCATAGTAAATTTCCATGTCCTAAGAAAGTTATTCATTCTAGGCAATCATTATCTAGAAGATATCAACTTTAAAGTTTAAACATCACAATTTATCTCCTTTGAGATCTTTTTCTAGTTTTAAATTAATTTACACCTTTTATTCTCCCCATAGTCATCTTCTTTTGGGTAATTATTACACAAAACACTAAATGAAAGGAAATATAGATAGCAAATGTTTCTGTATGCATACACATTCAACATTTATTTCAAGGAGTATACATTCAAACTATATCAATGAAAAGGAACAATTTTTGAAAGTCAACATCATCTACAGCTATCAACCCTCAGATCCACAATGAAGACAGAACTTTATATTGCTTTGTGGATTGTAAATTCTCCTTCATTTGCTATGGCTTTCAACCCAGTCCAGGTGGCTACCAATATAAAATTAAATAGGATGTATTACTAAACCTTATTTAAAAAAAGGAACACAATGTTCTTATTGAAGAACAAAAACAAACTTATTTACTCAAGAACCTGGACAAAGGATTGGAAGCTTGTTTTTGTTGTTGTCATTTCCCCCCC
>JAAGEH010000286.1:45032596-45124219 GCA_011751065.1 Lasiurus cinereus | reverse complement strand
AGGAAAGGAAAGGAAAGGAAAGGAAAGGAAAGGAAAGGAAAGGAAAATAAAATAGTTTTGGAGAAAATTAAGGAAGGCATTATATGGCTGTGTAAGGACAGCTATGAAGTATCTAATTAGCCTAAAGCCAATGGGGTGACACCATGCAACAAAGCACCAAGGCCTTACTTCCTTGTAAAGTATACATTCCTCCACAGCAGAGTGAGATGGGGAGACTGCATGAGTTTTGTCCTTGACAAAGGCGATCACATTAGTTTTGTGTGAAAGAGTGACAGCTCTGAAAAGCTCTGTGCAAGACTCAAAAATCCATGTGATAAAAGGTAATTTTTATTTTATTAAAGTCAATTCTGGAAGATAAAGTTGGAAGTTGGATATTTCCACGTCCTAAAATTACAGGACTCAAAATTTTCTGAGTCATTCCTCCTTCTTTTTGAATAAGGAACAAATAAAAACAATATTTTTTTAATAAAATGGTAAGTATAAAGGATACTTTCCTTAAAAAAAATGCTATTTTGTAGGGCTGTGACTTGTCCCATAGTCAGTAGCTTCCAGCTGAGTCAAGACTCTAAGCAAAACTGGTGAGACACTCCGGGGGGGGGGGCGGGGGAAGGGGGAAGACGCTATCATACACATCATGAGGCTGATAACTTATCCTGCTAAATATTAGCAAGACTAGCAATGAGGATACAAATAAAAGCTGTTACTTTACTTATTTGTAAATTATTCATTCTACTTTTTGTGCCACAATTGTTTAGTTTTTATTTTAAACTAGATTTTACCAATATAAAATATAAATTTAGTTTGGAAAGAGATGTCACTTCTGTCTCTTAAGTTCTTTAGATATTTGAGAGAACTATTAAGTTTGCATTTTAGACAAAGATGTCTACTTTAAGTTTGTCCCTTTTAAAAATGGGTATTCAAATATTCTGTTATTCTATATAATAAAAGCATATATGCAAATTGTCCCCTTAACTGGAGTTCTTCCAGGAGTTCAACCAGGGAATAAGTCAGCCAGGGGAAGGGAGGGAGGCCTTGGCTGGTGGTGGCATCTGGTAGCTGAAGAATGAGAGAAGTACCTGCTTGGCCTCTGGTAGCTGCTAGGGATCCTACCAGTGTATGAATTTGGTGCACAGGGTCTCTAGTATATAATAATTGAATCCAAATACTTCAATGATAAACTTTAGTTCTTATATTGTTCTCGCTATTGGGAAAGTATAGGAAATATGAAGATTCTAAGTCAGAGAAGACTGCAATACATAGTACAGTGGTACCTCGAGATACAAGTTTAATTCGTTCTGTAACCTTGAGGCATGGGAAACTATGAGACGCTCGAGTCACGGTAAACTGGTAGGTCCTGTGCAGCCGGCCGATCCGCTTGATTACTCCTATCTCAAATGTTGCTCGTATTTCAAAGCAAAAATCGCTAGCTCAATGGCTCGTATCTCAAAAATCTTGTATGTTAGGTCACTCGTATCTCGAGGTACCACTGTACTTTACAAATATCATTCTAAATGTCTTCCTACGGCTAATCATTCATTCATTTTTCCCACCCAGCAGGTAGTATCATGAGTCAAGTGTGTGCTAGGCACTATTCTTAGTACTTGGGATAGCTCTGAATGAAGTAGCCCCAAAGCTAACATTTATAGTCTTTTTATTCTGAATCAGGTCACTTGGCAGACAGGTGACAGAGCCAGAATTGGCACCCAGGTCTGTCTAGAATTCAGGGCCTGTATATTACATTTTTCCTCATCTCAATCTATATTTCGTTTTAAATACTGGAAAATGTTTAATTATAAAGGCTCACATCTTTGCACTAAACATAGAACTATAATTTGTCTAATATTTTATGTGGACAAGACACAGAAGAGTAATTTATAGATATGCATACTCAGGGAACTGAGAGTGGCTTTATATCTACGACAGTTACCCTGTTTCATTTTTACACTGTGATTTTTATAAAAATATTAGAGGCCCAGTGCACAAATTTAATGCATGGGTGGGGTCCTTAGGCCTGGCTGGCAATTGAAGTGTGAGCATCTGGCATGGAAGGGCAGGTCCCAGCTGACCTCTGGGCCCTGGAAAGCACTTGGGCTGCCAGGCCCCTGCACGTCCCCCCTCTGCCTGAGTCATGGTGCCAGAGTCCCCACATGGAGATGTGAGCACGAACGAACACCATGGGCCAAGAAGGAGCATGGGTTTCTGGGCTGCCCAGGAATGCCACACAGAAACCAGCAGGCAGCTGGCCTCACAGACTGGCTCCTGTGAGGCAATGGTAGTGGTATCCCTGAGTCCTGTGCCCACGCCCACCGCCCTCCATGGTGTTTATCCAGAAGAAGCAACAGGAGCAACAGCTGCAGCTATACTCCAAGAAGTAGTGAGCACAGGGCCAGATGGCAGGAGCAGGACTGCAGGTGGAGAACAAGGGACCCAACATGGTGCCCGCTCTCCTGCTCTGAGGCCGTGGCCATGAGCCCATTCTGTGCCTGAGCAGAGGCCTTGGACAGAGTTAGGGATCTGGGCAGAGGTTAAGTTTGATTGGGCTGAGACCGCTAGGGCAAGAGCCAGGCCAGACTAGAATTCAGGGGAGCCCAACTGGTCCCTGTGGTCCCAGTGGCTGGCTCACCTGAAAGAGGTTATGCATGTACAAGGGCAGCCTCTTTGCAGGACCCTAGCACCTGAGTGCAGGAGCCTCCCTGGTACGTGAATCCTAGTGTCTTGGAGAGGTTAGCAGGGCAAGTGAGAGCAAGCTCAGCAGACACCTCGAATTCTTACCACACCTCCATCCCCATCGCCCCACCTCCAGGTAGCCAGCAAGAGGTCACAGCTCCCTGCCCAGACGTGGCCCACCATCAGTTCCCTGTCCCAGCCTGGGGCCTGGCCCCAACTGGGCAATCAGGGCCTGCCAGCCAGGGAGAGAAACCAGGAGGTTGGCTGGCAAGCCCCATTAGGCAATCAGGTCCTGAAGACTGGGGCCAGTCCCTGCATTGATCGCCTGCCCCCTGGTGGTCAGTGCATATCATAGCAACCAGTCATTCTGGTCATTTTATCTTAACAGTTGCTTAGACTTTTATATATATAGATAAGTGGATTCTGAATGATGTATATTGCTTGACTTACCATGATTTTCTTTTTTTTTCCTCTTATAACTGATTTCTGGGAAGAGACTAGAAACTTCAACTATTGCATAACTAATTAGAAAGTTCATCTTCAAAATGAGTTATTTTGCCATTGACAATAGTTAAAGTATACTTACATAAGCTTCAGTATCATGCAGAATAAGTATTTGAACATTTATAATAACAAATAAAGTGTTTCTTAAAAGAAAATATTATACAATGATCATTTTTAAATGTTTATGACATCAATTATGTTTGTCACAATGAAATATGAATACCTCAAGCTTTGTTAGGAAAATTCAGAGAGATAGCCCAGAATCAAGATAATTTCCTTTTGCTTTAATAGCTTTAATTGAGAAATACAATAGAATAGAGCTGCTCCTCCATTCAAAGTTCCCTTTCATTGTCTGTCTATAAGCTGTCATACCATGCCTGCTGCCTGACTATCATGTATGTCATCCTATCTTATTCCACCTGAACAGATTTGTGGGCTGAGTGCTCTTTTCTTTGGTTTAAACTATAAATTCTCCATGCATTGCTGAATTAGAAATAATTTAGGTTTATGTGTGAAAACTTATTTACTCTGATAAATGTAATAGGAGCTCTAACTGTATAAATTAAATAAAATATGATGTTTAGAATTGACATTTTAATTAGGAAAAAATGAATATATAATTTATATATTTCAAAAATATAAGTTTTATGATTAGAATAAGATAACAGATTTCATGTACAGGTAACTACAAGGAAAAGCAAAACATTTATTTGAAAGGTATTTGATCTTCCCATATAATGACAACAAAGTGAATAAAACCAACCACTGAAAAATAAAGAAAAACTTCATCAATATTGATGATTAATTGCAATATATTCCCTAACAGTCTCCTTAAAAAAATAGTTTTTAAATAATTCATTTAAAACATCTAATTTTTGTTTCACTTTTTTAATCCAAATGCATCACACAATTGTTAATATCAGTAAATGAAGCTCAAATTCACTGTTTCTTGTATAAAATGAGTGATTATTATTTGCTAGGATGTGTAAATAGAACAGTACTATTTTTCATATTATTCTTTCTCTTTGTCTGTTCATCTGGCAAAGGACAATAGTTCAAATTACTATTAGAATAGTAACTAATGAAAACATGCATAGCATAAATACTTTGCTTTATAATGATTTGTCACTGAGAACACTTAACAATTTATAAGACAATGTTTGAGAGTGTTTCCAGTGTTCACAATACAGTTGTAGGAGTGCACTACTTTCATTTCAGAAAAGTAAACTTTGACTTGATAAGACACATAAATAAGAATTAATTTAGAGTATGAGAGACAGACAATGATGCAGAAAGTAATAGCTGGCACCTAATGACTGTGAAGAACTCTGAGACCCATCACATCAATCTATTATCAATTGAAAGTGACAGTTGTGGAAGACTGTAATTTGGTAGGCATAACTTATCATCACTTCTGATTATTTTCTTCACTAAATGTCCATCAGTAGTTTTAGAATATACATTTTACATTGTAAAACAATTTAGTGCAGGCTAGCTTCTAATATGACTAATTGATGACAACCTTTACTTTAGATTTCCAGGTGCAATATTGTTTTATCTTTCATCATTAGTTGGGAATATGTAAAACCACACATCTATAATATAAAAGCATAATGTGCTAATTAGACCAGAAAACCTTCCAGACTAAGCCACGGTACCATGGGGGTCAAAGCAGAGGCAGTTGCTGTGGCTGTGGGGGCCAAGCCCCTTGAAGGAATTTCATGCAAAAAGCCTCTAGTATTTATTATATTTGTAGGTGATACTGAGCTTAACTTTGTGTATGGTAAATGAGAAGGAATGGGGGAATAGGATAATGATTCAGAAGTAGGAAAAGAGGAAATTGGAAATAAAATCTTATCTTGAAAAATAGTATGGTGATGTGCATTGGGAAGATGGCAAAGGAAGAGCAAAAGAAAAGAAAAATCCTTTTAGTTTCAGAAAAATCTCCTGAAAAAGAATAAGGCTTATCATGCCCAGGCCAATTGAGCACTTTTGGAAAAGAAGGAGTAGAGGAAAAGAAAAGATATGAGGTTTAAGCTACTGGAATGGTTCCCAATATGATGCCTGGCAACAACAACGTGACAAGATGTGCCTCAGATAACTAGCAGTACAACCTCATGGTTTGGAATTGCCAAATGAACCTTCCTTGGCCTTTGTTGTATGCATCCAAAGGATCAATGGAGTGAGCTTAATGGAACAAAGGACCATTGCAAGGCTTTGCCTGAAGAAGATTTTCAGTGATGTCTTTGTCAGAGTGACCTCACAGACCATAAAAACACTGCATACAATGGAACCTTATATGACCTCAGGATTTCCAAATCTGAAGTCTGTCTGGGAGCTTATCTTGAAACATGGACAAACCAATGTCAAGATCATCCATATGACAGACAACATAGTGATTGAGGAGCATCTGGGGAAGTTTGTTGTCATTGGCTTAGAAGACCGCATTCATGAAATTGCCTTCCCAGTTAGGAATTTCCAGGTAATCTCACGGTACCTGTGCCCTTTCCATCTCTCAGTGGATCGTTATGCTCCCAAGAATAGAGTGGGCTTCCTCAAGGAGGTGGGCTTCCTGGTTATCAAGGTAAATGCATCAATCAGCTCGTCTGGCAGCTGAACTAAACCCAGAATATCTGAAAGCACATTGGATTGGAAGCATGTGTTTTTGTTTTTTTAGAATGATCCCATTTCTTCAAAGAAGATTATTTTCTTATATATGTTAAGAAACTGGAGGGGAAGGATCAAGAAAAAGATGGTGATGTCCCACTTCCAAAGGAAAAGTCCAGTGTGTGTTTTCCACGTTGGCCACTGCTGCCAATTCTGGAATCAACTAAGAACAAGATGGCTTAGAGGAGGAGGTCCCGTGTCACAGTTAGGAGATGTTCTTCACATTTTTTATACCTAGGCATGAATACAAGACAGCATTGGACCCAGCCCAAAGACATACCTGAACATTGGAACTCCTAACATTTTGTTTTGGAAAGAACTTGAAATATATTTAGAAGAGCACACACACAAAAAAATATATAGTATGATGAAAGAATTGAGAATAATGTTTTATAAATGAAACCAGTGATCCTGTCCTTATCAATAACTGCTGCAAACAATCTTATATTTACATCAATCCTATATAAGAATATACTAAACGGCAGAATGACCAGTTGCTATGATGCACATTGACCACCAGAGGGCAGAAGCTCAATGCAGGAGCTGCCCCCTGGTGGTCAGTGTGCTCCCACAGGGAGAGCGCTACATAGCTGGAAGCCAGGCTCATAGCTGGCGAGCACATTAATGGTGGTGGGAGCCTCTCCCACCTCCACAGCTGCACTAAGGACAGGCCTAAGCCATCAGTCAGACATCCCCTAAGGGCTGCCAGACTGCGAGTGGGCACAGGCCAGGCTGAGGGATCCTCCCCCTGAGTGCACAAATTTTGTGCACTAGGCCTCTAGTTAATAAATAAGAGAACAAGTGTTCACTATACAGTTGTAGGAGTGCACTACTTTCATTTCAGATATCATACTATTCTAAGCTTAAATATTTGATAATGTAAGAACTTTTAAAACATAACCATTAATATTATTAATACTCTCACAATTATTAAAAAATATTTCTTAATGTCATGAAATACTTAGTGTTTAAATTTATTCAAGTGTCTAACAAATAATTAATCATAATCAATTTATTTGAATTAACATCTAAGATTTAATCATTATATATTCTTGATAAATCCCTGTGGTTCTTTTTAATTTTTTTTTTAGTTTCAATTTATTTGTAGATAAAATGGTGTCATTTGTCTTATTACTTGGAAGACCGCATTCATGAAATTTTGATAATTGCATCCCCATGGTATCATGTTCCTGTGTCCTATATTTTGTATAACCTGGGTTTACATATAAAAGTTTGATCAGATGTGGTTCAAGATTCTCCTTCAGTTTACCAGGCATTCAAAGTTAAGATACTCTCCTGTACAGAATAGAGAGTCCAGAAATAAAGCTAGATCTATATGGTCAAATAATATTTGGCAAAGGAGGCAAAAACATACAGTCTATTCAATAATGGTGTTTGGAAAACTGGATAGATACATTAAAAAAATTAAACTACATCACCTTCTTTCATGATATACAAGAAAAAGCTCAAAATGGATTAAAGGCTTAAGACCATGGATTAAGACTCAAAACTATAATATTCATAGAAGAAAATAGCTGTAAAATCTCTGATACTTTTCTTAGCAATATTTTCTCTGATATATCTCCTTGGGCAAGGAAAACAAAAGAAAGAATCAAAAATTGATCTACATCAAACTAAAATATTTTTGTACAGCAAAGGAAACCATCAAAAAAATGAAAAGACAACTTACTGAATGGGGGAAATTATTTGCCAATGATACATACGAAAAGTGGCTAATATCCAAAAATTATAAAGAACTCAGACAACTCAAGAGCAGAAAAAGGAAAAAAAAAAACAAATAAACCTCCAAATAAAAATGGAGAGACCTGACTACACAATTTAAAGAAGACATGCAAGTTGTCAATACACATATGAAATGATGCTCAACATTATTAATTACCATAGAAATTAAAATGACAATGAGATATAACTTCATATCTGTAAGAATGATTATTATTAATAAATTCACAAACAAAAAGTGTTGATGAGGATGTGGAGAAAAGGGAACCTTAATGCTCTCTGGAATGCAGACTCAGCTGCTATGGAATACAGTATGGAGGCTCCTAAAAATTAAGAATTGAGTGACCATATGACCCAGCATCTTCTCTTTGATATACTTACCTCAAAAATTAAAAAAAAAATTAGCAATGATATATGTACCCTATGTTCATTGTAGCATTATTCACAGTGACCAAGATAAGAACAGAAGTGAATATTGATAGATGATTGAATAAAGAAGATGCAGTACATAAATAGAATGGAATACAACTCAGGCATAAGAAAAAATGAAATACTGCCATTCGCAAAACAGGGATGACTCTTGAGAATATTGTGCTAAGCAGAATAAGCCAGACAGAAAAAGTCAAGAATTATGTGATTTCATTCATATGTGGGATATAAAACCAAAAACAACAAATGAACAAACAAGGAAAACTAACAAACAAAAACTTAATACACACAGACAATAATATGGTGGTTAACAGAGAGAATGGGAGGTAGTAAAGAGTAAAGGGGGTCAAATATATAGTGAGCAAAAAAGATTTAACCTGTGGTAGTGGGCACACAATATAGTATACAGATCATACATATATCAGAAACTTGGACTCCTGTGTATTCTTATTTTCTTATTAATCAATGTCACCCCAATAAATATATATATATATATATATACATATACACACACACACATATATACACACACACACACATATATATATACACACACACACATACACACTAGAGGTCTGATGCATAAAATTTGTGCAAGGGACTCTACTTTCACAGCCATGGCTTCATTTGGAAGGTCGTTCAACTGTCTGGTTTTATTAGCATATTATGACCCAGAAATTCCACTTCTGGGTATATATCAAAAGAAATACAAAACAGCAATTTGAAAGAATATATGCACTGCTATGTTCATTGCAGTGTTATTTGCAATAGCCAAGATATGAAAGCAACACAAGAGCCCAACAATAAGCAATGGATAAAAAAAGCTATGGAAACCCTAATTGGGTGGCTCAGTTTGTTGGAGCATCATCCCATAAACCAAAAGGTTGATGCTTTGATTCTTGGTCAGAGTACATACCTGAGTTTCAGGACAGATTCCTGGTCAGGGAGTTTATGGGAGCCAACCAATTGATGTCTCTCTGTCTCTCTGTCTCTCTGTCTCTCTCTCTCTCTCTTTCTCTCTCTCTCAAATCAATAAACATATTGTAGGTGAGGAAGAAATAAAATAAAAATGCTGTGGAATATTTCTCAGCCATAAAAAATTAATGACCCCAAAAATTCAATAAAAAATAAAACAAAAGAATGAAATCTTACCCTTTGTGACAACATGGATGGATCTGAAGAGCATTATTCTGAGTGAAATATGACAGTCAGAGAAAGAAAAAATACCATATAATTTTACTTATATGGGGAATCTAAAGAACAACAAAAACAACAAACAAACAAACAAATAAATAACATGAAACATACTCATAGACATACAGAATGAACTAATGTTTGCCAGGGGGAGACGGATTGGGAAGCTGGGTGAAAAATGTAAAAGGATTAAAAAATACAAATTGATAGTTATAAAATAGTAAAGTGCAATTGAGGAAGTATAATCAGTAATATTACACTAATGAAGTATGAACCAGATGAATGATGAAAATATTTGAGGGACACTTTGTAAAGCATATGTCTTTCTAACACTATGCTGTATTCCTGAAATGAATATAAAATAATATTAATGTAAACTGAAATTAAAAAATAATATTTCAGCTGAAACCAGTTTGGCTCAGTAGATAGAGTGTCAGCCTGCAGACTGAAAGGTCCCAGGTTCAATTCCAATCAAGAGCATGTACCTTGGTTGTGGGCACATTCCCAGTAGGGGGTGTGTTGGAGGCAACTGATCAATGTTTTTCTCTCATCAATGTTTCTAAGTCTCTATCCCTCTCCTTCCTCTCTGTAAAAAAATCAATAAAATATATTTATAAAAAAGTCACACAAATTCAGGAGACAGAGAGTTTCAAGCAAGAAGAACTCAATGAGGCCCACGCCAGACACAACATAATTAAAATGCCAAAAACTAAATGCAAAAAAGAGGATCTTCAAGGCAGTAAGAGAAGCAATTTTTTTACCTACAAAGGAGCTCCCATAAGGCTAGCTGATTTCTCATCAGAAACTCTATAGGCCAGAAAGGAATGGCAAGAAGTATTTAAGGTAATGAAAAGCAAGGAATTGAATTCAAGATTACTATATCCAGCATTGCTATCATTCAAAAGAAATGGTGAAATAAAGAGCTTCTCAGACAAAAAAAGATTAAAGGACTTTATCACCACCAAACCAGTACTGCAAAAAATTCTATAGAGAGTGCTGTAATGAAGAGAATATACATAGAGAGAAACATTGGCATGCAGAATTAAAATTTCAATAAATAGGTATCTATCAATAATAACCTTAAATGCAAATGGATTAAATGCACCAATCAAAAGACATAGGGTAGCTGAATGGATAAAAAAGCATGATCCAATTATATGCTGTCTATAAGAAACCTACATCAGAATAAAAGACTCACAAAGGATGAGAGTGAAGGGATATAAAAAAATGTCCCATGCCTATGGAAATAAAAAAAAAAAAAAGCTTGGTATCAAGACTCATATTTGATGAAATAGACTTCAAAATGAAGCCCATCACAAGACACAGTTCAGGTCACAACATAATACTAAAGAGATTGATCCAAAAAGAGGATATAACCCTAGAAAACCTATATGCACCCAATATAGGAGCAAATAAATATATAATTTTTTTTTTGGAGATTTTGAAGAGAGAGATCAACAGCAACACAGACATAATACATAATAGGGGACTTTAACACTCCACTGACTTCATAGGATAGATGTTCCAGACAAAAAATTAACAAGGAAAGAGTGATTCTACATGACGCACTGGATCAGATCAATTTAATTGACATCTATAGAACATTTTGCACAAAGCTTCAGAATATACATTCTTCTCAAGTGCACATAGATTATTCTCAAAGATAAATCATGTGTTAGGACACAAAACAAGTCACTACAAGTTTGAGAACACTGAAATAGTATCAAGCATTTTCTCAGATTACAATTGAATGAAATTAGAAATCAATCATAGTATAAACACTAAAAAGAAAAACATGCAAACACATGAAGGCTAAATACCATGTTATTAAACAAATAGAGGCCCGGTGCACAGATTCATGAACCCATGGGGTCTCTTGGCATGGCCTGCAGGGATCAGGATGAAACCAGGATCCAACATCCCATAAGGGATATAGTAGTGTGAGAAGTGACAGAAAGCCAGGAAGGGGACGCTCCTGCATCTCCTGGCCCTGCTCATCCCACTCAACTGAACATCTGCCTTGCGTCTCTGGTCTGCCACACTCAGCTATGGAGAAGTAGATCCCTAGTGCTGAGCTCCCATGACCTCACTTAAGAGTGCAGACTGAGGCTTGATGAAATGGGGTAAGTACCCAAGGGGCAGACTGAAGAGTCGCAGTAGCTGCACTGTGAGGCTACCATTTTTCACACTGTCCTGCAAGTCCTGAGGTGGCTCCAGTCTGATAGGAGGAGGTTGGCACTAGGGACAGAAATAGTAGTCTCTTTTTGCCTTCCCTCCATCCTTCGGTCCCAGCTGCCCCAGGGAGGATGTGGCTGGAGGAGTTGATGGGGCACCACATCTCCAGAGTGGTGCCTGGGGAGCAGTGGAATTTGGGCTGATAGCCTAACCTCCTAATGATCTTTCATAGACTCAATTGCCTGTTTTTCTTCTCATCTGTCCAAGTTGACTATCCCCTGGTTGTCAGTGCATGTCATAGTGACTGGTCGACCAGTCACTTAAGCTTTTATATATATAGATGAATGAGTTACAAACAAGATCAAGAAAGAAATATAAACCTTACTGGAAACAAATGAAAATGAACACAGGAACCCAAAATCTATTGGACACAGATAAATCAGTCCTGAAAAGGAAGTTCATAGTCCTACAGGCCTACCTAAAAAAAGAAGGAAAGTTAATAATAAACAATTTAACCCTACAAATTAAAGAATTAGGAAGAGAACAAGAAAAGTACAGAATAAGTAGAAGGAAGAAAATAATAATTATTACAGGAGAAATACATGACATAGAGACAAAAAAAAAAAAACTCCCCACAAAACAATATTTAAGATCTATGAAACTAAGAGCTGGTTCTTTGAATAGTTAAACAAGAATGATGGACCAGTAGCTCAACTCATAAAAAAACAAAGAGAAAGGACCCAAATAAATAAATCATAAACAAAAGTGGTGAAGTAATAGTTGACACCAGAGAAATACAAAGAATTTTAAGAAAATACTATGAATAACTATATGCCAATATGCTGGACAATATCGATGAAACAGACAAATTCCCAGAAAATGACAGTCTTCCAAAATTGAGTAAAGCACAATTGAAAACCTGAATAGACCAATAACAATTGATGAAATAAAAACAGTCATAATAAAAATAATAATAATAGTAATCAAAACTTACAGCAAACAAAATCCCTGGTTATGACTGATTCACAGGTTAGTTTTACCAAACATTCAAAGGAGAACTAACATTTATACTCCTCAAACTATTCCAAAAAATTCCAAGAGGAAGGAACACTTTCAAGCTTATTTTATGAGGCCAGCATTATCCTAATTCCAAGACCAGATAAAGACACTACAAAGAAATAGAATTATAGGCCAATATCCCTGATGAACAAAGGTGCTAAAATCCCCAATGGAATGTTAGCAAATCAGATCTATCAATATATTTAAAAGAACAAATACCACGACCAAGTAGGATTTAATTCAGGGATACAAGAGTGATACAATTTCACAAACCAATAAATGTGATACATCACATATACAAATTGAGTCACATAATCATATCAATCAATGCAGAAAAAGCATTTGACAAAATCCATCACCCATTTTTTTTATAAAAACTCTCAACAATGTGGAAATATAGGAATCATACTTCAACATAATAAAGGCTATATATGACAAAACTACAACCAATATTATACTCAATGGGAAAAAACTAAAACCATTTCCCTTAAGAATAAGAGCAAGACAGGGTTGTCGGCTTTCACCACCCTTATTCAACATCATACTGGAAGTCCTGTATGGATACAAAAACATGATCTAATTATATGCTGTCTATAAGAAACCCACATCAGAATAAAAGACTCACAGAGGATGAGAGTGAGTTTTTTATTGTGATCAGACAAGAATAATAAATAAAAGGCATAGAAATTGGAAAGAAGGAAGTAAAACTTTCATTACTCACAGATGACACAATATTTATTATTCATAGAAAACCCTGAAAACTCCATCAAAAACTACTGGGTTTAATAAATGAAATTGGCAATGTAGCAGGACACAAAATTAATAACCAGGAATATATAGCATTTTTCTATACCAATAATAAATTCTCAGAAATAAAAATTAAACAATTTCATTTACCATTGGGGGAAAAAAAGGATACTTAGGAATAAACTTTACCCAGGAGGTAAAAATTTGCACTCAGAAAACTATAGTACATTCTTAAAAGAGATAGAAGATATAAACGAATGAATATACCATGTTCATGGATTGGTAGAATCAACATCATTAAAATGTCCATACTGCCCATAGTAATTTACAGATTTAATGCAATTTCTATTAAAATACCAAGGGCATATTTCACAGATCTAGAACAAATACTCCAAAAATTTACATGGAACCAAAAAGGATTCCAAATAGCTGCACCAGCCTTGAGAAAAAAGAACAAAGTTGGAGGGATCACAATACCAGATATAATGTAATACTTCAAAGCCACTGTAATAAAAACAGCCTGGTACTAGCACAACAACAGGCATATAGATCAATGAAACAGAACAGAGAAAACAGAAATTAACCCAAGCCATTATGCTCAATTAACATTTGACAAATGAGGCAAGAACATACAATGGAGTCAAAATAGTATCTAATAAAAGAGAAACATGCAAATTGACTATACCTCCATTATGCCCACAAACCTCACTCACAAGCCAATCAGGAGCAAGTATGCAAAATAACCTAACAGAGTTGGTGGTTAATTTGCATACTCAGGTGCCAACTGGCCTGGGTCCTGGGAATATTCTTGGGACCCAGGCCACTCCTAGCCTGTAGGCCCATAGTTAGGCCCTGAGTGGCAGTGGTCCCAGAACACCCTCTGACCATTCTGAGACTATCGTGCAGCCAGGTGCATATGCTCCAGTGCCAAGCAGCGGTTCGGGTCCATGCCCCCAACCCAGCGCCCATGACAGGGTCCTGGCTGCTGGCCTCTGGAGCGTGCAGAGACCCTGGCAGCCGCTACCATGCATGACCCTAGAGTCCCTGCATGCCCTCCAGCCCAGCACCCACGATGGGACTAGCTGCTGGCCTCGGGGGGCATTCAGAGACGGGGAAGTCCCACCCCATCCCAAGCCGCTTGCAAGTACTCCTGCACCAAGCAGTGGTTCAGATCCATGCCCCCAGCCCAGTTCCCATAACAAGGGGGCTGGCTGATGGTCTCTGGGGTGTGCATAGACTCTGGTGGCCACCACCAGGTGGTGGGGACACCCCCCTAGCCCAGTGGATACAGCACAGGGGCTGCATGAGCTGCAGAGGAAATATCTCTTTAAAAATATATACATTTATTGATTTTTTATTTTTTTTTTACAGAGAAGAGGGGAGAGGGATAGACATTTGGAAACATCGATAAGAAAGAAACATCGATTAGGTGCCTCCTGCACACTCCCCACTGGGGATGTGCCTCCAGCCAAGGTACATGCCCTTAACAGGAATCAAACCTGGGACCCTTCAGTCTGCAGGCCCACGGTCTATCCACTGTGGCAAACCAGTTCAAGAGTAAATACTTTTCTGACCGTTCACTGGCTAAGCTCCCTGTATGCCATCACTTGCAGTGTTCTTTGTAACTTGGGTTATAAGAATCCAAGAAGGTGATCTAGGGTGTTTCCACCAGTCTTGGAGGAAAAATCAAAGGTCTGCTGTTGGTTGTATCAAACATATGTATTAAATATAAGAAATGTCATATCCTGCCCTAGCTGGTTTGGCTTAATGGATAGAGTCGTGGCCTACTGACTTCAGGGTCTAAGTTCAATTCTGATCAAGGGCATGTACCTAGGTTACAGGCCTCTCCCTGACCAGGGCCTAGGTCAGAGCTCATGCAGGAGGCAATCAATCAAAGTGTCCCTCTCACATTGAAGTTTCTCTCTGTCTCTCCTTCTCTCTTCCATACTCTCTAAAAATCAATGGAAACATATCCTCAGGTGAAGATATATATAAAAAAAAAGGAAGAAATGTCATATCCTATCCTATAAAAGACACATCTTAAAAATGCCTTAAAAAAGTCATTTTTTCACAATGAAAGGACTAGAGTCCATGTTGATGAAAATACCTTGGTGGCTACAGTGGCTGACAGTGGCTGCAGCAGAGGGGTAATGGGGCTGGAGCCTTCCCTTGATCAGCTGGGTCACCTCCAACAGAGGGTGGCCAGACTGCAACTGAGGCCCACTCTCTATGTGGAGTGGGCCTAAGCCATCAGTAGGACATCTCCTGAGGGCTCCCAGTCTGTGAGAGGGGGCATGCTGGGCTGAGGGAAACCCCCCACTATGCATGAACTTCATACACCGGGTCACTAGTCTTCAATGGTGTTAGGAAAATTGTTTACATGTAAAAATGAAACTAGACCAACTTACATCATACACAGAAACAAACTCAAAATGCATAAAAGATTTAAATGTAAATCATGAAACCATAAAAATTCTAGAAGGCATAGGTAGCAAAATCTCAGACATCTCTCATAGTAATGTTTAAGGATACATCTTCTAAGGCAAAGAAAACTAAGGGGGAAATAAAGAAATATGCTTTAGGCGCTTACACTGACCACACATTTTCTCTGCATTAAACATCCTTTTATATCATTCCTTTTGAATTTATTCAACTGACTTGTTGAAAAAATTCCAGTGAATTGGAATTGGAATTCCAATGAATTAGAATTGCTAAAAATACTCAATTTATATATAGACTCAAAAGTTAGCTTTCTCCTCATTCTAGGTCCTTCTCATTAATCTGCATCCTGCTGTTTGAGAGTTCAAATTTGCAAGACACCATTCAAAGCTGTAGAATAGCTTTATTCTGCTTACTAACACTGCAGATAAGTTATTTTCCATCACTGGTCAGCAAAATCACATATGTTCACTGCTTAATCATCACTTGTACTTTTTCATTTTATTTTTCCAGTTTCCTTGCATTATTATAGTGCCACTGCTTTTTAAGAGCATGTTTATGACTAAAGATGTAACCATTTCTCATGCTTTGCAAATTAAATACCTTGATTTTTGTTACTATTTTACTCTGATGTTTTACTTTTTGGCTGTATCAAATGTGTGTATTAAATATAATCATATGATGTTTAAAAAAAATGGGACTACATGAAAATAAAAAGCTTTTGCACAGCAAAATAAACCATCAATAAAATATTTTTGCCAATGATACATCCAATAAGAAGTTAATTTCCAAAATATATAAGGAACTCATACAACTTAAAAAAGAAAGATAAACAATCCAATTGAAAAAAAATGGGTAAAGGACCTAAACAGACACTTTCCCAAAGCAGATATACACAAGAGACATATGAAAAAATGCTCAAAATCACTGATCATCAGAGTGATGCAAATTAATGAATCAAATAAATTGAGAAAAAAAATAGATCCAGAGACATAGAAGCATGGAACAGACTGTGTAATCTCAGAGGAAAGGATGGGGTGGAGAGGTGAGTAGGAAGAGATAAACCAAAGAACTTTTATGCAGGTAAAAAATACAAACAATAGGGTGGTGATAGCCTGGGATGGTGATGGCCTGCTGCAAGTTATGGGGGCAATGGTAGGGTAAAGGGGACATATGTAATACTTTCAACAATAAATATTTAAAGTAGAAGAAAAGGCTTTTTCCTGTAGCCCACCCTGTGCTTAAAGCTCTTCTCTCACTTCCTCAACCTCAAACTTTGCCTAAAATGCAATCCCTTTCAGGAGAGGAACTTGGTAACAACATTCACAGAAGCAGCTGAGAATTGTCCTTCATTTAGCTGGCTCTGCAGAAAAGTTCATAATTGTCTTTTATTAGTGTGTAAATATAGTCTCCTTATGCTAGCCAATAACCATTTAGAAAATATTTTTTGTGAAAATGGTAGTAATATAGATATGAAATATGTTATTTAAAATATGTTACCATTGGCCTTTTTATCTGTTATTAAAAAATCATTAAGTACTTGTTGATGCCTTTGGAGGGTCTACTTTATCCTTTTAGGTCTTTTTTAGATTTTATTTTTAACTTTACTTAAATCTCTTCTGAATGTCAGTTCCTCCTGTGATTTTTTTCTCTAACTCTGTTTCTCCAATAAGCAGATTTACTTAGGGATTCTGTTCTCCTTCATTAAAAGAACATTATAATTTTTTTTGTTTATTACTAACAAAACCTAGAAGACAGGTAACAATGGGATTGGTCTATTAACGTTCCCTTTGCTTTGCTTTTCCTCAGTGTTCTTCAGTAGCAACTACTGACTGATACCAGCAGATCAGCCTTTGGTCTGAGACACACCCAAGTTAGAGGTGATATTAATACTTCGCTTTTTTTTTCTTTTCTTTTTTCTTTTTTTTTTGCCTAAGCAAGTAATAGGGTTAAAAGCATCTAAATTTAAAACTAAATGCAGCGTTTTCTCTCTCTTCCCATGACTTATTTCTTGAGAGATTTGCGACACAGGAGAAAAAAAGAGTTCAGCAGATTAAAAGGGGAGGTTTTAATCTTGCGCTCCGAGAGTAGGCAAGGGAAGTTCTCGCCAAAAGGGGGCCTAGGTGCTTCTTTTATACAGCTGTTTAGTGGGGGAAGGGTGGAGGGCTTGAGTGGGGTGTGGAATTCCCGCCTCCGGCCAGGGGGTCTAGGAAGGCGCCAATTATGTACTCTGGACTTCCCCCCTGCCTTGACCTAACATTTCTAACTTTCCTCTGTGCTATTATTCCTCTATCCCTGAACTTCTGTTCTGCAAACACTTTTCATAGCTAATCTACAGTCTATGACATTGACTATTTCTAATTTGGAATACTCAAATAGTGGTTTTCATTGATTTGTGTCTTGTTACAGTTCCTTTGTTAATCCAATTTTAAATTTGGTGTCTTCATACCTTCACTTTACCCCTCTGTGCTTTTATTGTTAAGCAATCTTTGTAATTCAACGAAATATTTAAATGAAAGGGAAAAGTTAATTTAATTTGTTTGATAGTTTGGGGGCTACTTTGACTTTCAGAAGTTGGTATGTTTATTACTTTATTTCCAAATACATTTCTTTTGTTTCCAAGCTATCACCAAACAAAAATAAAAATGAACGAAATAAAACTTGGAATACTTTTTTTTTTTCAAACAAAACTAGATTTGGGGATTTTTAAATTTATCCAACCAAATATATACATTTTTTTGCCTCTCTTATTGCTTATGCTTGCACATAAAACCTAAGCTTTCCTTTGCTCCTTTACTTAACATCTAAAATAATTTATTATACATATCTTCTGTGTCATACACAGTGTTTTGCTTTAGAAATATAGTGAGAAACAAGTTTTGTCTTTACCAATTGAACTCTGCAAAGAGTTAACAACTGAATGAGTAACCCTTGCCTCTGTCAAGCATTCATTCCTTTCTCTTTTGAAATTAAAACAGTTTATTCCAACTGTCTCTAGTAAAAACTAAAATGTCTTCAAAGGAACATGTGCAGTTTCTTGACTTTTCATTTATATCAATTTCCTCTCAGTTCCAATTACAGGTTTTATAATGGTTGGTAGCATGTGGTACTGAGCACTCTGAAGCATTTAAGCAAATGGAAAGTAAAAACACATAAAGCCGCCATGAGAAAGTCAAAAGTGAAAAGCTAAGTTTAGACACCTAAATAGACGTAGGTTTATTTGGAATTTTCCCGAGCAATATGTTTGCAGCTTTAACAGGATTCCATATCTGTGAATTACAACTGTATTCTGTGCAATTTCTGTAAAGTAAGGAGTGGATATTTTGCCATGTAGATTCGGACTGATAATGTGTATTGTACGGTGGAATATATAACTAGGACTCCATAAGCAATGGAGAGCTGTGAGAAGGTTCTCTCTCTAGTTTACCAGATGCCTCAATGTTGCTCATTTCTCCCATTCCACTTCCATGCCTAAATCCAGTTTCTCACACCAAGAATGAATCTATATAGGTGCAAAGTGAGTATCTTCTTTTGTATGACCTTTCCACAGCTTTCAGAAACTTTTATAAAAATTGCATTAGCAAATTGGAAGTTCAAAATGTGATCCAAAACACATTCTCAGAGCCAACTGTAGATTTCCTTTCATTACTGCAAAGGCAGTAACAATGTGTTAATGGATTGAGAACATGGCTCTCTCTGCAGTTTTAAATTTACCAGTATTTTCTTCTGTACTCTCCTTCCTCTTCCTTTTTTTTTTTTTTTTTTTTTGGTCCTCTCTGCCAACAGTTTTTAGTGAAAGAAATCTCCAAAAAATCATGAAATCACAGAAAACTAGGCAAGACCTGAGAGGTCATATATTCCATTTTATTCATTTTAGAGATTGAATTGAGATTCATTTTTAAATAATTTGACAGATACTGTGATCTAAAAAAACAGTATTCTAACAAACATAAATGTTGTTAGAAGGAGAGCTGCCCAGACAGAATGATATTTGGACTGAAAGTGCCTGCAAGTAATTAGATGGTTCCCTGATTAATTTCTAAGTCAGTTCAGGTTTCCTCTCTTTAAAGGGGGTTGTAAGTCAGCCAGAAGAAAAGATGAATACTGCCATTTGTGAAAACATGAATGGATCCTCAGACTACCATGCTAAGTGAAATATGTGATACAGAAAAGGTGAAGAATCTGTGATACAGAAAAGGTGAAGAATCTTATGATTTCACTCATATGTGGGATATAAAACTGAAAGCAATAAATGATACATACACACACACACACACACAAACCGCATAGACACAGACACCAGTATGTTGGTAACTAGAGAGAAGGGGAGTGGTGATAGTTAAAGGTAATGGGAATCAAATACAAGATTTGACTTTGGGTGGTGGGCACACAAGGCAATATACAATGCATGTAGCATAGAAATGTACATTTAAAACCTATATAATTTTATTATCCAGTGTCACTCCAATAAATTTAATTTTTAAAATTAAGGAGAAGATAAAGGGAGTTTTTTTTACACAGTTATAAAACATAGATGAGGAATATAGAATTTCTTTTCACTAAGATTGTGTTTAATTTTTATCTATTAGATGAGAGATTGTTTGCATGATGTGGTATATATACTGCTAATAAAATATCCACACAGTGTAATTGGCAAGTACAATGTTTGTTGATTATATATGCAGATAATACATTTAAATGTTTTTATTGGTGTATATACATATGTGTAAATTTGTAAAAAAAAATGCATTTGCCAATTATGTAAATCTATCTCATTCTAACTACATTTGCCTATTTAGAAGGGGTTTAAATGGGGGAAATATGATTAGCAATAACTATCCTATCTAATAAAAGAGCAATATGCAAATTGACCATACCTCTGCTATACTTACAAGCCACACCCACCAGCCAATCAGGAGCAACTGTGCTAATTAACCCAACCAAGATGGCTACGGCCACAGAGAGAGGAGGAGGGAGGCTTGGGTTGCCCCTGGCGATGGAGGAAGCCAAGCTTTCAGCACACCCTGGCAGGCCCAGGCCTTTGCTTAAGGCAACAAAGTTTCTGCCACCATGAAGTGAGCAGAAGGCTTGGCTCTGCTACAGGCTACAAAGTTTTAATTGTAGAAAATAAATAAATCTCAGATACCAGGGCCTCCGCTTGGGTCACCTGGGGACATGGCCAGCCTACAAACCACCACAAGCCCCTCACCCAGGCCACCCTACACCCCAAGGGAACCCCCACTCTAATCCAGGACACCCTTCAGGGCAAACCAGCTGGCCCCCCACCCATGCACCAGGCCTCTATCCTATTTAATAAAAAAGTAATATGCAGATTGAACATCATTCCAACACACAAGATAACTGCTGCCATGTAGTCAAAAGATTCTGCCCCGATGTGGACACAAAATAGCCGCCACAAAATGGCCAGCAGGGGAGGGCAGTTGGGAAGGACCAGGCCTGCAAGGGAGGACAGTTGTGGGCGATCAGGCCAGCAGGGGAGGGCAGGTAGGGGTGACCAGACCTGCAGGGGAGGGCAGTTAGGGGCAAACAGGCTGGTAGGATAGCAGTTAGGCATCAAGCAGATTGGCAGTGGAATGTTTAGAGGGTGATCAGGTTGGCAGGCAAAAGCAGTTAGGGATAATCAGAAGGCAGGCAGATGAGAAGTTGGGAGCCAGCTGTTCTGGATTGTGATAGGGATGTTCGACTGCCCATATAGGCCCGATCTTACCTGGATTGCGCCTAAACAGGCAGTCGGACAGCCCTCAAGGGGTCCCAGATTGGAGAGGAAGCGGGCTGGGCTGAAGGACACACCCCCATGCACAATTTTGTGCAATGGGCCTCTAGTATATATATAGAGATAGTGACAGCACATATTAGAGAACCAGTATGTGTGTGTGTGTGTGTGTGTGTGTGTGTGTGTGTGTGTGTCCCTTAGCCCAGCCTGCACCCTGTCCAATCTGGGACTCCTTGTGGGATGTCCAACTGCCTGGTTAGGCCCAATCCCCACAGGGATGTGGCCTAAACAGGCAGTTGGTCATCCTCTCACAATCCAGAACTGCTGGCTCCCAACCGCTCACATGCCTGCCTGCCTGTTTAACCCTAACTGCTTCTGCCTGCCAGCCTGATCACCCCCTAATCATTCCCCTGCCACCTGAGCAATGCCTAACTGCTCTCCTGCTAGCCTGATTGCCCCTAACTGTTCTCCCCTGCATATCTGATCACTCCCAATTGCCCTCTCTTACTGACCTGATTTCCCCAACTGCCCTCCCCTGCAGACCTGGTCCCCCACAACTGCTCTCCTCTGCAGTCCTTTTCCCTCCAAATTTCCCTTTGCTGCAGGCCTGGTCTACCCCAACTGCCCTCCCCTGAGGACTGGCCACCCCCAACTTCCCTCTCCTGCTGGCCATCTTGTGGCCGCCATCTGGTATCCACATTGTGCTGGCCATCTTGGACTAAATGGTGGTGGCCATCTTATGTGTTGGAGTGATGGTCAATTTGCATATTACCTCTTTATTATATAAATATAATAAAATATCCACCCATTGTACTTGGAAAGTACAGTGTTTGTTGACTACACATGCAAATAATATGTTTAAATGTTTTTTTTGTGTTTTTTTAAATATATTTTATTGATTTTTTACAGAGAGGAGGGAGAGGGACAGTCAGAAACATTGATGAGAGAGAGACATCGATCAGCTGCCTCCTGCACGCCCCCTGCTGGGGATGTGCCCCCAACCAAGGTACATACCCTTGTCCGGAATCGAACCTGGGACCCCTCAGTCCGCAGGCCAACACTTGATCCACTGAGCCAAAAACAGTTTTGGCTGTTTAAATGTTTTTATTGGTGTATATACATATGTGTAAATTTGTAAAAATAATGCATTTGCCAATTATGTGAATTCCATCTTATTCTACCTACATTTGCTTATTTAGAGGTTTAGATGAGGAAAATATGATTAGCAATAACTAAAAGGAAAAGAGAACATAAAGGGATGACAAAATGTTATGTGCTAACTATGGGCCAGGCACTGAACCAGTGGCTTTAAATATATCTTAGTTAATCTCTAAAATAGTATGAATAGGTTGGTATTTCTTCATCCTAGAAATAAAACACTTAAAGCTTCAAAGAAGTTAAGTGTCTCTTTCTATGTCACATAGATGGTAAATGGTTGATATGTATCACTGCTAAAATACAATTGGTGGCAATGAATAAAAACTAGCTAAAAGTAAAAGAGTGTTTACTGTTCCTAAGTATTTTACATATATTTATCCATTTTACCATCTTAGAGCTTAATGGGTTTGATATTGTTATCACTGTGCTAAAGATATGAAAACTGAAGCCACTAAGAACTTCCCTCACTTGCTAAAGTACACACAGGTGGGGAGCGACACATCCAGGGTACAAAACCAGGAAGTCTGGCTGGACTCTGTATATGCTGTCACTGTCTCTAATGCTTCCAAAGTAGGAACCTTTTCCCTAACCATAGTCATCCTTCTGAAAAATAGATTGGAGCACAAATCTTGCTAAATTATCAATCATATATATTGCTAAAATCCAGACCCCAAAATCAAAACAGACTAATGCTTACAATAATATCTACATGTATTTTCTTCTCCTACCATTATCTAAATGTTTGCCTGAAATGAAAAGTAGTTTTATGAGAGAGCTAGGAAAGGATCATGTTCACAGTTTGCATTTCATTTTAGATTAAAATAATTTTAAATATTATATTTTATAAATAATTACCGATTCATTTTGGAAAGGCCTGATGTTTATCTTTTCTGATGATGTTTATCTTTTCTGATAGTTATCTTTTCTGATGTTTACTAGTATCTTCTTTATCATTTTTCTTATATTTTTATCACTAAGGAGTTTTAATTTATTTCTCTATTGACAAAGATGTGGCATAAGGTTTAGCATACAGAGAAATTACTTAATATTAAATGGTATATGTAGCACTGTATGAGTTATATATTAACAGACAGGTTTCTGCAATAGAAACCAGAAACAACGATGTTGCATAAAAGAATTTTGGAGAAGGCAGTCCAGAAGGGGCACAGAAGTTCAAACATGAATCCATGTGTAGTCTGTATTTCTGTTCCAGGATGTCCATTGGGACTGACTCATGACTTTCACATTCCAGAAAAAATGAAAAAGGAAGATAGGAAAGGCAAGAGGTATGCTCCTTGCAGCTGGGTTATGTCTCTTAAGAAAGCCTTCCTAGAACTTCCACAAAACATTTTTCATTCATATGTTATTGTTGTTTTATTTTCTTAAATCTTTGTTGTTGAAAGTATTACATATGTCTCCTTTTTTTCCCCATTGACCCCTTCTGGCTCGCCTCCACCTCACGCCCCAGACCATCACCACCCTATTATCTGTGTCCATGGGTTATGCATATATGCATACAAGTTCTTTGGTTGATCTCCTTCCACCCACCCACACTGTCATTGCCTAGAATATAGTCAGAACCTAGCTGTAAAGGGAGTAGTGAAGTAATCTTTTATCTAAGGTTTTATGATGGTTTGATATCTTTAGATTTCGTATTTGTTAAAAAAAAAGCAAATATAGGGTGTCCTAAAAAATGTTTATACACTTTGAGTAATTATAAAGGCAGTGTTTATTAAAATATATTTCATTTTCAAAATTGAGCTATCAGCTATTAAAGTATGTATGCATTTTATTTTGTGGGACACACTCTGCATATTCTATGGCTATAGCATCAGTCCACCTATTAGCTAAAAATAATGTTTTTTAAATTAAACATACATAATACTTACATTATCATGTTTGAAATTCAAAAAGATTAATTGTCTTATAAAGCAAAAAAAATGAACTTAATTTCCCTAGTGCATATTGAATAAGCAATTACTGAATTTTTTAAGTAAAGCTAAAATTGGCCCTTGTCCTTGTGGAAAAAAGGATCAAAGAGGAATAGTGGTTTATCCTTCTCTTAAAAACTTACAATTTGATGAAGAAGAAGCGCATAAAATTGTCATATTACACAATGTTAAATATATGTGAGAAGTTACAGCTATACAAAGAAGGAATAACTGAGTTGTAAAGTAAGGGTGGACATGAGAAGGGATTGGGAAAGCTCCCTAGAGATGAAATTTGATCTAGACTCAGAAAATTGAGTAGGATTCCACTGTAAATCAAGGAAAAACAACCCAGAGAGTAATAGGTTTCCAAAACTGTATTGCATATATATTTATGTTCAACATATAACCATAGTTCAATGCTTAAAAACATCAGATGAATGTATGGCCAGAAATCAGAGGATCTAGATCAAGGTCATCAAACTACTGTACACCTATTGCTAAATCTGACCTGTGCCATGGTTTTGGTAAATGAAGATTTTTGGAATATAGCCACAATCCTTATTTACATATCTATTTAGAGTTCCAATTTACGAAATTTGTGCACTCAAGGGGGACATCCCTCAGCTTGGCCTGTGTCCTCTCACAGTCTGAGAACTCCATGATCGATTGCTCTGAATAGAGAGGGCACACCCACCACAGTGCACCTGCCAGATAGCCTGGGCCTACCTCTGTGGAGCATTCATGAGGCAATGAAAAGGCCTCCAACCACACCCGATTTGACTAGCCTGGTACTAGTGGGTGTCATAGCATGGTCATCTGGATGTTCATTCTGCTGTTTGGCCATTTAGTAAATTTGCAAATTACACTTTTATTATTATAGGTGGCTTCTTGTACACTACAACAGCTCACTTAAGTAACTGAAGCAGATACAGTATGCCCATAAAGATGACAATAGGCCGAGCATTTATCTTATGTAATTATCAATTTATCCTATCTTTCTCTCTCTCCCTTCCTCTCTCTCTCTCTCTATTTCTCTCTCTCTTATTCTGAATCTAGCCTACAGTTAGTATTACCAGTGTAATAATATAGTCTCCCTCTATTTTATAAAGGACCAACTTCAAGCACCCAAAATTTTTCTAGCCTCTACATAACTCCAGTAGATAATACACTAAGTTCTACCATAATTGCATCCTGGTGTGTGTGTGTATGTGTGTGTGTGAGAGAGAGAGGGGGGGGGAAAGAGAGAGAGAGAGAGACAGAGAGAGAGAGAGAGAGAGAGAGAGAGAGATCTGAAACAGAAAACTGAAGCTTAATTACTTTATTTCTGTAAGTGATTCTGGTTAATTACCAATTTCTTTTTTTTTCCTTGATTTGATTGATTTTTTTAAATCTTTATTGTTGAAGGTACTACATACGTCCCTCTTGTCCCCCATTGATCCTTTCTACCCACACCCTAGCCCAGGACTTCATAACCTTATTGTCTGTGTCCAAGGGTTTTGTATACATGCATACAAGTTCTTTTGTTGACCTCTTCTACCCATCTCCCCGCTCCTGCCTTTCCTCTGAGATTAGACAGTCTGTTTCATGCTTCTAAGATGCAAAGTGCCCTGCTTTGATCTATTTTGTTCCTCAATTTATTTTTTTATTAGATTCCACATATGAGTGAGGTCAAGTAATACTTGTCTATCTCTGATTGGCTTATTTAACTTAGCATAATGCTCTCCAGATCCTTCCATGCTGTTTCTGTAGGGTCATGACAGACGACCACCAGACAGTCAATTAGAAAATTTAGGAAGCCTTTATTACAAACTTGAGTCCGGGCTCCCGGTTCCACTGACACAGCAGGGAAGCACGAGAGCCCCGAAGTTCTGCAGCAAGTGCTTTTTATCCTCAGCGCAGGAGGACTTGGCGAATTTTAATTGGCTAAGCATTACTGAATTTCATATACTGACTCTTTGTCTAAGCTTTTTAATTAGGCAAGTAAGCAGTATAGAGCAGTCTAGATAGCGGTTGTCCTTGAAGGTGTTGTTTGTCAGACTTCATGGCTTCTCAAGGCCAGGGGTGTCTTCAAGCACCTGGTGTTCTGTTCTATATCACAGGATGTCTAGCTGGGAAACCCCCCGTTCCTTCTCTCCCCCAGGCTTGAGGTCACCCTGACCCTGAGTCATTCTTTGTGGGGAAACGCAGTCTGGTCCTTACCCCTCCACCTTTCAAAGAGTAAGAGATTCTTCTTTTTTTACTGCTGCATATTATTCCATAGTAGAAATGTACCACAGCTTTTTTATCCACTCATCTACTGATGGGAACTTGGGCTGTTTTCAGATCATAGCTATTGTAAATTGTGCTGCTATGAACATAGGGGTACATACATCCTTTCTGATGGGTGTTACAGGTTTTTTAGGATATATTCCTAGAAGTGTGATCTTTGAGTTAAATGGCAGTTTCATACTTAATTTTTTGAGGAAATGCCATACTCTGTTTCATAATGGTGATACGTATGAATTTCTTAAAGCCAGTGTTTAAATTATTTTCTTCCATTTTTTTTTTCTCTTTCCCCAATCTTTTGATGATCGAAATTGTTAAATTGTCTGCCTTTTTCCTGTGTTCCTTTTGGGAATATCCTCCAAGGGTACTGAACTCATTGTTTTAGACATGAAGAAACAATACTAGAGAAACTCAGTGGCTTGCCTGAAGTCACACAGGGAGTTTGTGTCAGCCACCTGCCCTCTCTACGGTTGCATCTCAGGCTTCTGTGGTCTAGCATTGCCTCCCCTCTATAGAGCTCCATTGCCATCATTTTCCACTCTCCAGCACATTACTCATTCTTGTGTTTTCCACATTCTCTCAGCATCTTACCTGCTTTCCTGTCCTTGTTGCTTTATCTAGATTATTTTGAAATATATTTTCTGGTGAAAGGAAGAATGTTTCTTTAAAATAACTATCTAATAAAGGAATAAATACCTTTAATAAGAAATTATGGGCCAAGACCGGTTTGGCTCAGTGAATAGAGCGTTGGCTTGTGGACTGAAAGGTCCCAGGTTCGATTCCGGTTGGGGGCATGTACCTTGCTTGCGGGCACATCTCCACAGTGGGGGACGCAGGGGGCGGCTGATCGATGTCTCTCTCTCATCGATGTTTCTGACTTTCTATCTCTCTCCCTTCCTCTCTGTAAAAAATCAATAAAATATATTTTTTTAAAAAAGAAATTATGGCAATGCTAAGTAGAAAATACTATGGTTATCAGTAAAGAGGCTAAAAATATAAGATGGGTGATTACAATGATGACATTTAGTATGGGGAAAAATAGGCAAATAATAAAGAAATAGAATCAGATGTAGCGTTGTTTATCAATAAGGGGCAATGTGAAAAACACTAACTGCAAGCCTATGAATGAAAACGGGAAGAAAAGTTTTAGTGAATATGGTGTGTGTGTATATGTGTGTGTTCACTTGGCAAAAGAAAATCTTAAAAAAATCTGAAGAAATACCATGCTCAGGTTTAAAAAGTCTTGCTAATAGAATGTAGTTTTTAAAATATATATAAAAAAAACACAAAAAAATTATGACAAGGAATTCCAATGGAACCTTTGAATTCATGTATAAATCCTCTTAGTCTTTAGTTTGACATGGCCACAGGAGTCAATGGGATCTGCATATATTGAAAAAAACATAAGATACAAAGTGCCCTGCTTTGAAAACATATACTTAGGAACAGTGATAGAGTTATTTTCCCAAGGGAACGCAGATTAAATGTCATGGAAACTACTCTTCTGCTATAAAACTGATGTTGCTGAAATGACACATAACTTTCCAAGGCAGGTATTTGATATATGCCCAATGGGTCACTTCAAACTAGATAGACATAGACAGATTAGAAAGTCTGTGATAGATAATACATGATTTTAGGTGATTTGTAAAGTATCAAGGTATTTGCCATAACTATCTGATTAACATACAAATACCTATAATTTAGAGATTATGGGACACTTTTCAGTGGAATTAAATTATTTCAATCTCTTTAGAACTGTTATTTATTTTTAAAATGAGTGAATTTCTCTTGTCCTTTTGATGTTTTACTTAGTTCGTGATATTTTAAAACAATGTGCATATTGAAAATTGAACGTTGTTACCCAATTATTTTCATTACAGTTTTCAAAATGTAGCAGTTTGAAATTGCCAGGCTGAACAGCTGATGGTTTTCATGCAATCCTATGAACTTCTTATTTCTAACAAATTATTAAAATTGGATAAGTCAATCACTTAATTTCTGCTATTTCAGTTTAGTTCAGTCAGGTATGCATGTAAACCAATTTGTAATGAGAAAAGCAGGAGAATGTGAAGGAAAAAAAGAAAAAAAATGAGCTTGAAGCATCTATCTTATTGAAAAACTGCTGTTTGAAATTTTAACCTTGCTATTGGCTTCTGTAAATATTTGTTTGCTTAAATAATAAGGAAAATGAGACTATTCTCACTTCAGAGACACCATTAAACCTTCCCTGGACAAAATTATCAGTGCTGGCACCAGGCCAGGGCTTTTGTTGAGGTCTCAAGGCCTCAGCACATTGGGGCCCTTTAGGAACTTGCAGAGGGGCAGGAAACATCCCATATTTGGGAGTCAAAGAAGGTGAAAACATATAAATAGAGAAAATTTCTGGATGTTGGGTCCCAGAATTTGAGAAACATATTCCTCTGGACCCGCGCGTAATAAATGTAACTCCAAACTCTCGGAGCATGGTTTGATTATTTCAATTTTCTGTAACATTTTTGGTTATTCCAAGAAAAAACAAGCCATACTTGGCTTTTTAGCCTCTGGTGAGTAGAGTGGGTTTGGGGCCCAGGGGAGCCAGATAGGCTTCCAGGAAGGTACCACTCCGCTGATTTAGCAGAATTGAACCAGGGATTCTGGGCCCTCCCAGACCTCAGCCCAGGACCTGGCCAGCATCTGGAGAGACCAGACAGACACTTCTGAACCTATGGACAGAATCTGTAAGGTAGGGGCCCCGCCAGTTTGGCCCACTCCAAGTGAGTGGAAGGGGGAGCTTGATCACCTCCCCGGAAGCTGTAGCTTCCTCAGGTATCAGGAATCAGGTGTCAGGTAGACTGTTTAAACTGGGTAAATATCTGGTAGAAGTAAAAACTTGGACTAGCTAGTATATAAATGTCAGACTCTAGAGGTGAGTGAATTCAGATTTGATTAAGGAATTATGAGTTCACTCTGCTGTTTGTGTTTTGTGTAAGACTAGCCAATTTGCTAATGAGAAGGGGGATTGGATGCAGTCTTAACTCCTCCAGTAGGTTCTCACCAAGACATTGGTTGAGAATTCTGTTCTGGGGCATGGGTGCCAGGAGTGCCCCCAAGCTCATTTGGAAGCTGTGCATTGTTTCCTTTATCTGCTCAGCTCCAATCTGGGCTAGTCTACTGAGAGAGTGTGAGTATGGATGTTTGTCTGTCTTGGAATAATTATCTGCTCATTAACTGGTCTGTGTGAGGCTGAAGCTACTTTGTGCCTTCTGGCTGTACACAGGAGAGTATTTGTTATCTCTTTCTATTGTTTAATTTGTTTAAGGATGGGGTGAACCTGCTGTGACACAGTGCAAAAGTCTTTGGCAGCTGCTGGAATTTCTTTTTCTGAATTTTTGCTCTGTCAGAGAGGGAATCAGCCCATTTAGCTAATAAAAATTCCTCTCTAATTTTGTATAAGTAAGGATTTCAGTTTGTTCTAATTTATGAATTTGCTATATTAAATTTTAAAGTCCTAGGCATAAATTTGTGACATTTCAAAGAACAAAGAACTTTTATTTATGGATTTCTTATTTCTTTTGGTGTTGGAGACTTCCAGGGACAGGGCTTACAGCTCTGTAGGGAGGAGAGATTTGCAGGCCCTTTCCCTGCCTGTGACATCATAGTCCAATGTGAGCCATCTAAGGCTGAACTAAAGCTGGAGTTATCCTCATAGAGGACATAAACTGGTCTTTCCCTTCCTCCCTCATCCTGATTCCAATAGCATCTGTAACTGGATTAAAGATATTTTTTTTCAGGTGGTCATCCAGGCTTTCAGTTCCCAAGAAATCTTCCTACATACCCTTATCCTTATCTGCTATCTTTTCAGGCTGACTAAAAGTCATTTTTCTCCACAGGTTGGACCTCAGCCTTCGAAAGGGAGCACTACTACAGTGGTAGTCTGTAGTTTTCTCTAAAACTCCCACTGTTTCTATTTCTCTCCTCTGTAGGAATTGTCTTCCTCTCACTCACAATAGGAAAGGGAGACAAACAGGAATGGTCCAAGAAATCAAGAATAGTAAAGAAGGAGTCTAAAGGCTTAAAATAAACAGGAAAAATCTATGAGGATAAACAATGTTTACAGAAAAAAAAAGTAACCTTAAATGTAAAAAGCCTAAATATACTGGATCTCAGACCAATTTGCCTTGTAGAATAAATGGTTAATGCAGAAAAGACAGGAGGGAGGATGTTGGCAGTTAATCATGAAGCAGAGAAAGATATGTTTGTGTTAATTTTTACTGGCTGCAGAGGGGTCTGGTCCAGGTGTCTTATCAGAACTTCACTAGATCTAAGGTCGCAAGTTTTCTGGTGGCTTGGCAGACTCAGCTCCTGAGAGCCAAGTGAAAGAAGGGGGCTGGATGCATAAGCTGCCTATAGTGATCCTGGAGGAAGCCACAGCAGCGAAAAAAAAAGTGGGGGACAGCAGAGGATTACCTGATACTAGAGCTGCCTGCTGCTGCCCAATGTATAATGAGCATTTTACAACTAGCAATAGTAATAGAGCAGTGAGCCCAGGATCTGTAAAAACAGCAGATAGAGCTAGTGAAAGCTCCCTGTTTGCAAATGTACTGAAAGGGTTTGGTCCTTGTTGCAGCTGGCAAGAGGAGAGGCTGAGATCCCTTTTCAGTGCACTCCCTTAGGAGAGGCCTGGTCACTGCTCTGCCACAAAGGGGACTGGTAAGAAGACAAGGGGCCTAATACGCAAGCCACTGCCACAGAAGCACTTTGCAATATGCAAAGCTGTTTCTAACTGCAACTCTGGCTGTTTTGGACTGGCAGCTTAAAGTTAAAGAGCAAAGGAAAGGCACTCTCCCTGAACCGGGGAGCCTTCAGGACTAAGATTCTCCAAGAGAGGAGTCTGACTGAGGATGGCAGAGACTCTGTTAGGTTGGAAAGATCTAAGGCCACATGTTAAACTTATAAATTATGGCTTTCTAGGCAGATTTCCAAGCCCAGTTATGTAGGGGTTAAGCTGCCTGTTACAGCAAAACAACTTTCTCCCATGCCAGAATAAATTTTAAGAAATTAGACAGACCGTGTGTGTGGCTAGAAAGAAGAACTGGCCACCATGTACCGCCCTGACAGTGACTTGCAGAAAACTGTATAATAGACTTAGATAATGCCTGCATCTTCATGGACATGACTCCAGAAAGACAAAGACAATTTTGCTTTAGTTAGAAGGTCAAGTATAGACCTTAGTCATCTCCCTAAGATATTTGTATAGCCCTATTATGTATCATATATGGTAGCAGAAGATTTGGCTACCTAAGATGGCCACAATGCCAATATTATACTTCATTGGGTTAATAATATTGCATTAACCTTACAAATTTGAATAGAGTTTCCAAAAGGGCAAGTGCCCAAATGGGCAAGAAAAATACCCATCTGGTTTTGGTCTCTATTGAAAAATAGTTGGCAACCTGTATACTGTCTTGTAGGCCTATGTGGCCATACCCATGTCAGTTGTAGCACAAACCTCAACTTTAAAAAAACTGGGGAAGGCCTATTTGGAACAGAGGGAAGTGGTGAATACTAATGCTTTGTTATAGGAATTACAGACCCCGTGAGGTCCTGTGACATGTGAGACCCTGTAAAGCAATAATGCTCCCTTAGTCCTTTCTCAGAGGGCATGTCACTCCTTCCAGAGACCATATAAAATTTTAAGGACAAGTCAAATAGGGGGAACCCTAGTACTAGAACAGTTATAATTGTCTACTTGAATATAGACACATTTTGAATTTCTCCTTGTCAATTGAAGACAGATATATTACTTTGAAGAATCCATAGAAAGGACTGACAAGGAAAATCAGAAGATCTTAAAGCACATCAGTATATTTTTCTCCTTATATAATTCCTATGAAATTTGTCAATTCTTAATAATTCATGGCAATACATTTTTTTGCATAAATTCAATAAGACCAATTTCCAATAGTAGTTTTATTGATCAGAAACTTTGATTGGTGTATCATATTTTAAAGAGCCCTGCCTGAACTCTGAAGACTTGAAGCCAATAGGAGTGCCAAGGAAAAGCCTGGTATCCTGCTTGGGAGCCCTGAAAATGGCTGGCTCTGGAGCATCAGACCCATGCCCTATCATCACTGGCAGTTGGTCAGAGTAGAAGGGAGCAGTAAGGACACCTCTGGGTCCCTGAAGAATCTTCAAGCACTCTGCACTGCAATGAGTAGGTGGGGTACTGAGATGTGCCTTAAAACCTAGGGTGGGGAGAAACCAAGATGGCAACATAGGTGAACACCAAAACTGCTGCCTTGCACAACAATTTCAAAACTACAACTAAAAGACAGAACGGACATCATCCAGAACCACAGGAAAACGGGCTGAGTGAAAATTCTACAATTAGAAGGAAAGAGAGAGGTTCACAGAGACGCAGAGAAGCTGCAAAAAGCTGAGTTACAGAAACGCGCACATGGAGTGAGCGGGCGTCAGAGTGCCTGGCTGGCTTTCTCTGGTGGTAGGGAAACGGAAACTCCCAACTGCACGGAACCCCTTATCCTATGGCATTGAACCCCAGTTCCGGGTGAGACTCATATGAAGGGACTCTTGACTGTGAAAGGAGAAATGTGCACGGAAATTTAGGGCAGAAGTCTAGGGCATGCACACTAATGCGCGCAGAGAGGATGGACCGCTGGCTCTCTCTGGTGGGCGGGAGACACAGCCTCCAAACTGTGCCACTTATAACTGCACTGAACCCCAGTTTCGGATGAGACCCTGGGCACCCAGACTCATATGGGGCCTGAAGCGCAAGAGAACCGGAAAGGCCGACGTCTAGAGGCACCCACATGCAACTACATGACAGCTACAAGGATTACCAAGACACACTTGAGACCCAGGGGCTGTGTAGGACAGGCCTGACTGGAAGCCAAGGCCATCTGCTAAGCCCTAGAAGAATAAAGAGAGACACTGCTCATAGATAAAAGAAGCTTTGGAAAAAAAAAAAACAAAAACAGAAATGATTGAGGGACAGAAAAAAAATAAAACAGGGTGTATGTAAAAATAAAGTCTAAAAAATGTAAAGATATATTTTTCATTGTGGAAATAGGTTTGAATCTTATTCTAAGTAAAATGAGAAAATGAATATTTTTAAAATGAAAATAGAATAGATAAAGTGCTTGTGAGGAGATATGACTGAGCTGGGTGAAAAGAGCTATAGGGGTAAAAAAAAAATATATATATATATATATATATAATCTAAACAATAAAAATCAACAACAACAACAACAACAACAACAAAAACACACCTAGAATATGGGTCCAGGAGGATTCACTGCAAGTGTGGGATTCACCTAACTCAGCAGATACTGCAGGCAAGACTGGATGGCAGCTGGATGGCTTGTTTTCAATCATGAAATTCTGACAAAGGTAGTTGGTTACCATTCTTGTTGTGTTTATGCAAATAATCAGGCCAAATTAAATACGATAGGTAAATTTGTCTTGATTTGGCTCTTTTAATAAACATAGAGGTAATTTTAAGGAGAAAAATTCTATTTTAAGAGGTTATTAAAACTGAAATGTTTTCTTTCCTTTCCACCAGACCATTTGTTACAGTTTGTCTCTGCCAGGTCACAAGCCCACCTCCTTCTGTGCCCAGGTTTCATCATCCCTTTGACAGATAGCAAAGATCTCTTAGCTCTGAGAAAAACTCTGTCCCTTCTACGCATGAAGCAGCTATAGCAGAAATTCAATGTCCATTTTCCCTAAAAGGATTCAGAGCCAGGATCCTTGAGGTAATATATTAGGCAGTTAGACAAACATAAGCAGAGCAAGGATGATAGGCCAATTAGTGCTACCAGATGTAACTAGGTCTTTCTATCTCTATATATGTAAGACAAGGGCATAGCCAAAGAGGTATTCACCCAAAGTCTCAGTCTTAGAGAAGGTCACTCACTAGCCGATTTGTTCAAAAAAACTTGAACCCTTTGCATTTGGATGACATACTTGACTCCAGGTGGTAGCAGCCACAGCTATACTTATCAGAAAAGCAAGTAAATTAACCCCAGGCAGTAACTAATCCTAACTGCCCCACATGAGGCCCAGGCTTTACTCTGAAACACACTAGAGCACTGGATGTCAAACACTTGAGTCACCAGTTTCAAGCTCTCTGGTAGACAAAAGAAAAATCAGTAACAATTTATACTGATAGCAGGTATGCATTTACAATAGCTATTTACAAGGTAAGGCATTTCCACAGAAGCAAGAGGGAACTGGGTCACAGATAAAGCTGCCCGAGAGGCTGCCCTAAAACTAGTGGGGCCTCTATAGATTCTAGTGACTCTTCAAGACCCGGATCTACCCAATCTAGAAAAGCTGAAATTCATAACCAGTTTTTATTCAAGTTCTTACAGGCTTTAGCGTCTACCCAGGAAGCAATCCAGAAGCACATCCGAGACAATCCGCCTGTACAATCTTCCTTATTCAATTCATCCCTTCCACCCTGGTGATCCTGTTTGGGTACAGAAATTTGCCACCTAAGGACTGACTCCTACCTGGAAAGGATCACCTCCATGGCAGTCAAGGTCAACAGAATCTCAACATGGCTTCATCACACCCAACTTAAGCAGCTCAAGAAAAATAGAGAGTCCAAGACTTTTCAGACTCTCTATAGATTACTCCTGGTCCTCATTCTGGGCCTTTATGTATTATAAGTAAGCCCACTAACTTTATTAGACAGAAAATTAAAATTATAGTCCTCAAAGGTAAATAAAACTCCCTTTTTGACAATAACCAAGAGTCAATGATTTGACACGTACATAAAACCAGTGGGGAATGATGCATCCATCTTATTGAAAAACTGCTGTTTGAAATTTTAACCTTGCTATTGGCTTCTGTAAATCTTTGCTTGCTTAAATAATAAGGAAAATGAGACTATTCTCACTTCAGAGAGACCATTAAACCTTCCCTGGACAAAATTATCAGTGCTGGCACCAGACCAGGTCTTTGGTTGAGGTCTCAAGGCCTCAGCACATTGGGGCCCTTTAGGAACTTGCAAAGGGGCGGGAAACATCCCATATTTGGGAGACAAAGAAGGTGAAAACATTTAAATAGAGAAAATTTCTGGATGTTGGGTCTCAGAATTTGAGAAAAATTTTCCTCTGGACCCGCGCGTAATAAATGTAACTCCAAACTCTCCCAGCATGGTTTGATTATTCCAATTTTCTGTAACAAGCTGGAAGGCAGAGAGAGAAAATATTTCTCTCGCAACAGATGCTCAGGTGTAAACATGAACTGTTACTTTGTTTTTACAAGTCTGATTCTGCTAGGCTATAAACCCCTTAAAAGCAGTAAGATTAACCATTTTATTTTAACACCCAGTACTAGCATATAGAAGGCATTTAATAAATGAGTGAAGGAAAAAGATGAGAGAGTCAGGAATAGATATTTCTGAAAGTAACAAAAATAATTGATATGGCCTTTCATTTTTTTTTAAATCTACAATTTTAAGGTGAAGGAGAGTTTTCATGGTTTTATTTTTAAAATTTATTTATTCTAAATGGTTTATAAAGCAAGTTTAAAATGACACTGGAGGTGTAAATTTGTGTCTGAAAATTTAATGAATAAACTCTAAAAAAATGGGTTACTTTAGGCTTAGAGAGAAGAAAGTTAGCACTGTTTTAATGTACATTTGCTATGTAAATAATTCATCGTTTTTCTTTCCTCTTTTAAAATGAAAAAAAAATCTTTTATTTCAGAATCCCATTTTCCTGTGTCACAATGTTTGCTCAACCCATGTGGGCAAACAGTGATGTTATATTAATGAAGCAGTGCAAAGGGGGTGCTTAATTTCTCTTATCAGTTCCAGACAGACTGTAATTAGAATTAGCCAGGGTTTTACTTAATTTTGAAGGAGTTTTGTGTACTGCCATCATATCCTTAGAATAATTAACATTGGATCACTCCCATTAGTGTTTTTAAGCACTTAAATTGTGTCATAATGGTCACAGCTAAAGTTGCCATTAAAGGGCAATTGCTATTTATTATGCTCATAAAGTAGACACTTTAAATATATGTACAGAAAGGTTCCATTTAGAAAGCAGAAATAGACAGTGAATTAATTGTAGCACCTTTGGGCTGAAAGGGCTGTCTCAAATTGATCTCATTCTTGTTCTACTCAATAGACAGTGGGAAGTAAAAAATTGTTGACAAATCATTGTGGGTTTTTTTAATCAGAGTTTTTGATTAGCTTTCTTTATAGACTCATAAAATGTTGGTACTAGGACAAACCTACCAAATTATGGAATCCTGCTTTCTCATTTTACACACGAAAGACACTGAGATAGGAGTTTAGATGTCAATTTCAAGGTTAAGGAAGCATTAGTGAATTTAGGATTAGAAGTCAGATCATAAGACTGGCAGTTCTCATGTCATTTCACCAGACATTACTGAATTAATTTACCATTAGATTTCCTTTTCTTTTGTTCTTGACTAATGATTGACACCTTAATTAGATTTAGCTTTGTTTACTAGCAAGATGTATCCAGTTTCATTTATAAGATACTTCAGCTGATTTCAGAGTCAACCATCTTATGTAGATATTAAAGTTTGTTTATAGCTATTTGCTAATTATATATGGTTTTGCTGTAGTTTGGTTTCATTTTGTTTCTTAAGATTTTTTTTTTTTACTAGAGCCTACAGTAGTATTCTTTGTTCCACTGGTCTTTGTTATTAAACAGAGAAGAACTCTACAAAAGTTTAGTTTTTCTACAAGTCATATTACACATTCAGTATGTTATTTCATAGATTAATTTTCTTTCCCATTCTAGAGTGAGTGGGAGATATATTTTATTCAGTGGAATTGTTGGAACTCAAACCATTTATAAGAGTAAACAATTATCACTGAAATGTGAACAATTTAATGGTCTTGCATGATTAATGTCCTACATGAATTCTTTATGACATTGGATTGAAAGATATTATGAATGCATAAGAAAAGTTAACAGAATGTGTTACCTTTTGGTTAGTTTTTGAGGAACCTTGCAATCTGTGATTTTGTAATGATCAAGACCTATGAAACTAACTTATGTGTTTCTGTAAAATAAAATTTGGAAGCCGTGGTGATGTATGTTCTTAAACCAGTTGGATCAGGGTGCCTGGAAGAGGAGATTGGCTTATTTTTTTTTCTGATAAATTTCAGCTGTGTATGTGTGTATGGAGTTGTATTTTTCTCTTTCATGTTAGCTCAGCCTTTTGGGCGGAGGTACCATGTACTAGGGCCTGCACCCAAATAACCCTGTCCTCGGTTACAACTGCTGCCCCAGCGTATCGCGTTCCTCCTTCCATAAAACTGCTGCCATCAGTAAAAAGTGTCTCATCTGGGTCCCGGAGGGGCACATCCATGAGGTCGGGGCGCAGGGATGTAAGGGCAGTGAGGACCTCCTCACAGTCGTGCAGGGGGCTCTGGTCCTCCCCTTCATCAGGCAACAAGGTGGCTGGGTTTAGCGCGGTGGTCTTCAGGAAGCTTATGCGGGGTGGGTCTAGGAGGAGGACTTGGTATTGAGTGATGCGGGCATTTGAAAGCCACCACTCGGGGGGACTACGTAGGAAGTTTTCCACATTATGGGGTGCAACCACCTGGAGGTCCTGTCCAAACGTTAACTTGGAGGCCTCCCTCACCAGTATGGCTGTTGCCGCAATGGCTTTCAGGCAATTTGGCCATCCAGCTGCCACAGGATCAAGTCTTTTGGACAAGTAGGCCACTGGCCATCTCCAAGGGCCCAGAGTCTGAGTGAGCATGCCCTTGGCCACCCGCTTCAATTCAGCAACGAACAGTTGGAAAGGCTTGGCCAGGTCAGGGAGGGCTAGTGCAGGAGCACTGATGAGGGCCTGTTTTAGGCTTTTAAAAGCTTCTTCCTTCTCAACAGTCCAAACCAGGTCAGATTCTTTCCCTCCTGTGGCTGCATACAAGGGCTTGGCAATTTCAGCAAAACCTAGAATCCGCAGCCTGCAGTATCCCACTGCCCCTAAGAATTCTCTGACTTGCCTTTTCATCTTCGGGGTGGGGATAGATTTGATGGCTTGGATTCTACTGCCAGACAAGGTTCGCTCACCTCTTCGGATATGATAGCCCAGGTATGTCACCTCCGTGGAGCAGAGTTGTGCCTTTTTGGCCGAGACACGGTACCCCAGGTCGCCAAACGTGTGCAACAAGTCCCTGGTAGCGGCTCGACAGGTTTCCTCCTCCTCGGTGGCCAGCAGGAGGTCATCCACATACTGAAGTAGAGTAACGTCTGGGTGGCTGAAACGAAAGTCCCTCAGATCTTGGCTTAACGCTTCATCAAACAAAGTTGGGGAGTTCTTAAACCCCTGAGGAAGGCGAGTCCAGGTGAGCTGCCCTGACTCTCCTCCCTCCAGATCAGTCCACTCAAAGGCAAAGATAGGTTGGCTAGAGGGCACCAAGGGTAAGGAGAAGAAAGCGTCCTTTAGGTCGAGGACGGTGTAGAAGTGCTGCCCAGGTTTCAGATGACTCAGAAGAGTGTAGGGGTTTGGGACCGTGGGGTGTATAGTCTCTACTCTCTTGTTTACTTCCCTCAAATCCTGTACAGGCCGAAAGTTGTCAGTCCCCGGCTTCTGGACTGGGAGGAGTGGAGTATTCCAGGCCGACTGGCAGGACACCAGTATCCCTGCCTCTTTCAGTCTCTTTATGTGCTTCGCCACCCCTACCCTCGCCTTTTGGCTCATAGGATATTGGCGAACTCTGATGGGGGTGGCGGTGCTGAGGAGCTGGACTACCAGGGGTGCCCTGTGCCCCGCCAGTCCAGGGGGGTTACCCTCGGCCCAAACCTTGGGTATTTCTTGCTGGAGTTCCTGGAGGAAGGCACTCTGGGTCCCGACCCTGCCCGGGGACTCGTGCAGCCGGTACTCTTCTTCCAAGTGGCAGGTGAGAAGTAAGACAGTCTGTCTGGCCGACCCCTGGGCTCCTAGGGTGATCTGTGGCTTTTCCCCCTCAAAGGAAATGGTGGCCCGGAGTTTGCTGAGTAAGTCTCGGCCTAACAAGGGGTATGGGCATTCAGGTATTACAAGAAAAGAATGAGTCACTGTCCCAGCCCCAAGGTTGGAGACTCGGGCCTGGGTCCATGGATAAGTCTTTACCTTGCCCGTGGCGCCTTAGATTGGGACTCGGGCCCTTGAGACCGGGCCCTCGGGGTTCTGTAAGACCGAGAAAGTGGCGCCCGTGTCTACTAAGAAATCCACAGGCTTGCCCCCTACATCTAGCGTTATCCTGGGCTCTCGGGGGCCTACAGAGCCCTGACCTCCGCAGTCCACTTCCTCTACCAAGACTGGGGCAGTCTTCTGAGGCCTCTTGGGACAATCTCTCTTCCAGTGTCCCTCCTCCTTGCAGTATGCACACTGATTCCGCCCCAGTCTAGGTTTACCCTTGGCTTCTCTTCTTCCCTTGGGCGGGTCTGCCCATCTGTCTCCTTGGTCTTCTCTTTTTTCATTGCCAAGAGAACCTTTGCCATCCTCTGATTTAATGCCACACTGGGGTCTTCTCGATTGTCAAAAACTTTCTGGGCTACCTTGACCAGCTCTGAGAGCGACTTTCCTGCAAAGCCTTCTAACTTTTGTAACTTTTTTCTAATATCTGGGGCCGACTGGGCTACAAAGGCCATGGTGAGTGCCCGCCTGTTTTCCGGGGCGTCCGGATCAATAGGAATATATGTCCGGTATGCCTCACATAACCTTTGGAGAAATGCGGCAGGCCCCTCACCCAGCTCTTGTACTGTCTCTGTTACCTTGGAGAGGTTTGTGGGTTTCCGTGCAGCCGCTCGGATACCGCTCAAGAGAGTCTGGCGATACCGATCGAGAGCCTCCTTACCTCTATCGGAGTTCACATTCCATGCCGGCCTCCCTGCAGGGAAAATGGCTTCCACCCGATCTGGATCCGAGGTGGGCTGCCCATCCTGTCCGAGGACCAGTTTTCTGGCCTCTGCCTTAATTCTCTCTCTCTCCTCCGACGTAAAAAGGGTCTGGAGGAGCTGCTGGCAATCATCCCATGTTGGCTGATGGGTATAGAATACTGATTCAAGAAGGGTAATGAGGCTCTGAGGGTTCTGGGAGAAAGAGGGGTTCTGATTCTTCCAATTATAGAGGTCACTGGTAGAAAATGGAACATAGACCATAAAAGGCTGCCCATCCGGTCCGAGGTCAGTAGGCCCTGCCTGACACAGTGGTAAGACAGGAGCCAGTGGGGTGACTGGCCTCGCCCCTCCAGACTCCCCGCTGTAAGTGGTCCCTGCACGGATGTGGGAAGGGCTAAAGGGGTTGATGCTGGAAAGGGAAGGATAAAGACCTGTCTTTTCCACTGGGCCCGTGGCCGTTCCCGACTGAGTCCCGAGAGACCCTTGCGGGGAAGTGCCCGTCCCAACAGGAGTAACCATGCCTGATGACACCGAAGAGGCCCCCGCCTCTGGTGGTGGGGAGGCTGATGGCACGTAAGGAGGCAGACGCCTCCCTGGGAGGTCGTCCTCCATTGCTTCTAAGACAGGTTTAGCCGCCGCTCTTAATTTGGCTTTCTGGGATTGGGCCACAAGGATCATCTGTCTCTTTTCCAATTTCCCTTTTGGTTTTAGGCAACCTTTTAACCACCGGGGACTATCAGTCACAATATCAATCCATATGTCAATATAAGGAATTTGGTCTGGGTGGCCTGGGTCGCCATAAACTACCCGGCAGACCCCTCCCGCTACGCTTAAGTCGAGAGTCCCAGTGGACGGCCACCCTACCCTGAAAGTAGGCCATTCCAATTCACAGAATTTTTGGAGAGTGAAATCGTCAACCAGCACTCCATAGTCTTCCACCCGCTTCCTAAACTCCTGAAAAATTTTAAGGAAACATTGAAGAGGAGTAGGGGGTCCGGAAGGTCCCTGTCCCATTTTTCTTGTTCCAATTCTATAAACTGCTACACAAATACCAATTCCAAAACCAATCCAGAACACCACAAAATACACTTCTCCTAACAGTCAACACCCAGTCAGCCGTAGCTTCTCATGCATACCTTCCCGTACACTCACACAACTGATCAGAAATTAAATACGAACAGGGAAACTACTGAAACAAAACACAGAAAGCTTACAGAAAGACTAACCAGACCAGACGAAACCAGGATCCCTACTGAAACAAAACAGAAATACTAACCAGACCAGACTAAACAGAAGCCCCAGATGCCGTCGCGTCCGGACCAGGACCGGGAGATTCCTCGGCGTCCCGCTCCCCTCAGGTCCTCAAATGGAAAGTTCCCCAGACCAGACCAGATTTTCTTACCTCAACCTGAGGCCCAGATGGCTTCAATAGATCAGATCGCTGTTTTATGAGATCACTCTGTCCCCCTTGGAACCCGGGACAGAGACTAGAGTGTCCTTTCTGGGGTGTCCAGCCCTGGCTGCTTGGCCAAGGTATCTCGCTGGGGCCTCCAAATGTTGTGGGGCGACCCAGGTGGGACTCAAACTCACCCAAGAAAGACGACCACCAGACAGCCAATTGGAAAATTTAGGAAGCCTTTATTACGAACTCGAGTCCGGGCTCCCGGTTCCACTGACACAGCAGGGAAGCACGAGAGCCCTGACCTTCCACAGCAAATGCCTTTTATCCTCAGTGCAGGAGGACTTGGCTAAGCATTACTCTTTATCTAAACTCTGATTAAGCAAGCAGCTTGGAATGCAGATGTCCTTCCTAGGGGTGGTTTGTAAGACCCTGTGGTTCCTCAGAGCTGGGTGTGCCTTAGGTACCTGGTGTTTGTGTACGAAAACCACCAGTTCCTGGTTTTACTGCCTCCAGGCCTGAGGTCACCCTGACCTTAATTCGACTCCTTATGGGGGGAACACAGTCTGGTCCTTGCCCCTCCACAGTTATATTAGGGAGAATTACAATAAACTTGGCAAGGATGATCGTGGCTTGGACCAGGTAGATAGAATTGAATATTCTGAATGTAGAAATAATAAATTCTGATGATGATTACCTGAAAAACACTGCTATTTAGATTTCACTTATGCCACTTCTGGGCCATAGATAATTAAAATAATCGTTCAAGGGACCTCTTTCTGCCTAAAAATGCTATCTTACATTAGTCATTGTGGACACTCCCCTATGTCATGTCCTGATTTCCCAACCCCCCACCCCCTCCCCACTTCCCCATCATAATTTACACTATAGTCAGTCTCCATAGAGTTTGGATTGGAAAATCTCATTTCCTCTCAAGGACTTGGTTCTTGTTCATACAAGTGAGCTTTAGTTTGGTGTGAGAACCCACATCCTGCATGGTTCAGGGTTTGGGCTCTGAAAGAGAGGCTGCGCACAGATGATCGAGACAAGACAAGAAATAATAATTTGGAAATATTGGGGAGCCAAGCGGGAGCCCAATACAAGAGGAAGGACTTCGCTTGTGTGAAGGCCTTGCCATCCCCTTATTCAGTTTGGGATACATCTATAGTTGTTAGGCAAGCAATTTTTAGTAATAGACTATCTTATCAGTAAGGGTTTACATGACTATCTGGTGGGGAAGTTGCTTCAGCTACCATTGTCTGGACTAAACAGTGGGTGCATAGCTCTGACCTTTGTCAGAGCTCAAGGGTCACTAGCATTCAGCAGGCTCCTTGTCCACACCTCTCTGCTAGAGAAGACAATAGGCAGCTTCCCACAGTTTGGGTACAGGCAAAACTTTAGTTTAAAAAATGGAGCTCATTTTATATTTTTTTAGACTCTATCCACCTTGCCTCCAATGAAATGAATACACAAGCTTCAAATGGTGGAGGGATTGGGAAAATATAGTTATTAAGAAATAAAATATAGAGCAGATACTATTTCTAAAAATATATCGTCCTGCTGCATGAGTAAAGATAGTAACAGGGCTGGTCTATGCTGTTATTGCAAACAATAAGCTTTAGGCTCACTGCCCTTCCTACCATAAGAATCCCCAACCATCTTGCTTATATTCCCCACATCCATGCTCTCTCTTTCTTCATTTTAAGAGGTCATGAATTCAATTATACTAAGATATAAATAAGTATTAAAGCAAAAAGTTTTACTTTCCAATATTATTTGGGTTTTTGCCCAAAATAAAGTCATGCAACTTAGGAATTCTAAGGAACATGAGACAGATTGTTTATTTTTTGCTCTGTTTTGGGAAAAATGAATTTATATATATCAATAATGTTCTTGACTTTGAGATATTGATAAAAAATGATAAATAATTTATTGAGAATAAATTAAAGTTTATTCTAAAATTAGAACTGTATATGTTTACTATTCAATAATTGTACCGAGTGCATACACAGCCTAGGGTGGATATTTTACAGTAAGCTTCTGATAACAATTTTTCACTTCATCTCACTAAGGATTTAGTGATAAGAGACTTTATTCTGGTTTACATTTCTCTTCTTTTGAGTTCAGTGGATATTTTTTGAAGTCCTCAATTATTCTTATATTCTTTACAAGACACAATATTAAAATATAATATTAAAGTATTAAAATATTATTTTCTCAGTATATTTTAATCTTAATAAACAAACTTATAATATGACTTTATTTTAAAATATGACGTAAAATTACAATATGAAAAGATAATTTCTCTACAGCTATTCTCATATTCTTTCTTTGGTTTTGTTTTGTTTGTGATGTTTCTTTTTTGGTATCCTAGAATAGGCACATGCTTATTCTGTCCACGGAGCTCCAGTGAAGTTTCGCATATTGTTTCAGATATTTTAGTACTATCTGTTAAAAAAAATAGAAAACAAAACAAAACAAAACAAAAAACCCAACAAACACTATTTTTAAACTCTGGAATATCCAAATGCTCAAGCTTTATTCCAATAATAACATTAAAGCTACCATTCACTAAATGCATATTACACATTGGTCTATGTAGAACATTTACCCCATTATTATATTTAATTTTTTCAATTCCTAACACAGGTTTGTCATAATTTTCATTTTGCAGATGAGGAAATTGAGAATCAAAGAAGAGAGGTACTTTGCCCAAGCTCACATAGCTAGTAAGGATCTGAGCAGGAATTATATCCATTTCTCTGAAATACTAAAACCTAAGCTCTTAGAAAATAATTAGTATTGTTTCCTATTAATACACTGCTTCTTCTGACTTCATGGCTTTCTCTGGTTATGTTGCCCTGTCCCACACCTTGCTTTGCTCAAGTATGCCTTTTATTCTCCTCTTCTCTTCTTAGCAGCCAGTTTCTCTGCAGAATGCTGACTTCACAGTCTCCTCTTTTTGTGAAGATTCATTACCTGATTTCCAAATTAACTGAAAACAAGTAATCACAAAGCACAATACTGTGATCCAGTTTATAGGGGATGTGTCTCCCCAGGAGGCTTAGGAACACTGAATCCTGGCTGCACATGCTTCTATGTTCATCAGCTCAGGGCTGTTATAATAAAATACTATAAAGTAGGTAGCTTATCAACAACAGAAACTTATTTTCTCATAGTCCTGGAGGCTGGAAGTCTGAGATAATGATGCTAGCCTGGTCAGGTTCTGGTGAGAGCCCCCTTCCAGGCTGCAGAAGGCTGACTTCTCCCTGCCTCCTCACATGATGGAAATGGGAGAAGTTAGCTCTCTGGCCTCTTCTTAAAAATCCCCTTCATGGAATTTCCAGTTTCATGACCTAATATCCTCTGTAAGGTCCCACTTAAAAACATCATCATATTAGATATTAGATTTCAACATATAAGTGGGGGTCTGACACAAACATTCAGTCCATAACAGTTAACTGTGCAAGCAGGTGGAATATCATCATCTAAGAGTGGGAAACCAGTAGTTCTTTTAAAAATGCATCATAGAATTGTATACTTGAAATCTATATAATTTTATTAACAAATATCACCCCAATAAATTTGATTTTTAAAATATGTGGTTTTGATTGTCTTTAACTCAACCATGGTATGATCAAAATAACAAGGATTTGTCATTCAAGTTTTTAAAGTGATTAGTTAACTTCCTGCCATTGACAGACAATTTCCCTTATAAGTAAAACATGCAATCATGACTACTAATTTGTATTCAGTCAATAGTGACAGGTGATTTTCTTCTCCTCAAATTAGGCAACTATCCCAGCAACTCAAAGTAATTTTTGTGACATGATTGACATGTGAAAAAGTGATATATCTCTTTCATTTAAAAATAGGCATCTTAAGAGCAAGAAGGCCCTGTAGCCTGATAAAACTAAAGGAAAATACTTCTAAATTGATAACACTGAGAAAGAAAGCCAATAAATATTATAATCATTACATCCCATTAACATTATTATAAATTGTAAGAATAGTAGGGTTATTTTAAATTAGGTCTTCTGAATAAAGACATAAAGTAATTTTTAAATGCAAGATATATTTGAGAAACTAAGAAGTTATTAAAAATGTCAGATATGGGTTGAAAGAAAATAATTCGTCCTTTTCTTCTGAGAGAGATCTAGTCCCTTTCATTTTGTTTTATATTAAATTAGAGGCCTGGTGCATGAATTTGTGCACCAGTGGAATCTCTCAGCCTGGACTGTGGGATTGGGCTCAAACCAACTCTCCAATATCCCCAGGGGTTCCCAGATTGTGAGAAGGCACAGGCCAGGTCAAGGGGCCCCACCTGTGCATGATAGGGGTCAGGGAGGGATGTGAGAGGTTGGCCAGCCAGAGAGGGGTCATGGGAGGGCTCCAGGGCATGTCTGGTCCATCTTGCTCAGTCCTGATTGGCCAGACCCCAGAAGCAAGCTAATCTACTGGTCAGAACATCTGCCCTCTGCTGGTCAGTGCATTTCATAGCAAGTGGTTGAGTGGCCTTAGCATATCATTGGCATACTAGAGGCCTGGTGCATAGAATTAGTGCACTGGGTGTGGGAGGTGGAGTCCCACAGCCCAGCCTACACCCTGTCCAATCTGAGACAACCCCCCCGCCCCTGTGGGATCAGACCTAAACCAGCAGTCGGATATCCCTCTCACAATCTGAAACTGCTGACTCCTAACTACTCGCCTGTCTGCCTGCCTGATTGCCCCTAAATGCCTGCCAACCTGATCACCCCTAACCACTCCCCTGAAGGCCTGATTAACACCTAACTGATCCCCTGTCAGCCCAATCACCCTCAACTGCCCTCCTCTGCTGGCCTGGTCCCCCCCAACTGCCCTCACCTGCAGGTTTGTTGCCCCCAACTGCTCTCCCCTACAGGCCTGATCTTGCCCCCAGCTACATCCTCTGCCAGGCAATTTGGTTCTGATTCATTGGTTTCTATGCCAGTCAGTGATTCTGGGCCTATTAATGGGGCCTGATTAGAAAGGCAGGGCTGATCAGCAGTCTCGGTGGAGGCCTGGAGAGAAAAGGAGGCATGGCTGCTGGCCAGGACCAGAGAGAAAGAGAGAGACAAGTACTGATCAACAGAGGCTACTCTATTCAAGCCTCTTTCTGGGCCTGATTTTTAGCTCTTTCTGTAGTCAGTGCTTGGTCACTTGGCCTCCTGCTTTAGCAGTCAGTGCTGGGTAGCCGTGGCAAACCAGCGTTGACTGCAGGACTGACTTCTGATTAGTCAAGCCTCCATCATGAGGGACCCAGGGTTTTTAAATATTAGGATTATGCTTTGATTGGTTAAATGACCGACTAGATAACTGGACACCTAGTATATTAGGTTTTAATTATATGGGGTAATGTTTTAAAGAAATATTCAAAATCTGAAAGAGGATTTCAGCAGAAGGAAGAGTATTAAATAATCAATTCCCATGCTTTTAATTTATGCATACCTTTAAATGAAATAATTTTAAGGCATAAATCTGTTTATCCCATGCAGGTGCCACAAAATTTGGACATGGGTATAGAGACATGCCAAGATATTTTGACCTTCTTTAAATAAACTATTTTTAGTAGAATTCCTTTCCCTCACATTATTTGAACAGGGAAAAAATAATGTGATACATTGTATGCCAGACAATGACTTAAAGAGGGTGTGTGTTTTCTTCTATTTTACTTCTGTGATGATAACTTTCCATCTCAGAATACATGTGGTAAATAAATATTTTATAATAGGCTAAAATTAATTATTCTTTGTTCTTATGAAGTGCCTTTCTTTTGAGGACCTACAACAGGTTGTTTTTTTGTTTTATTTTGATAAATTTTATTGATTTTTTTAACAGAGAAAGGGAGAGAGATTGAGAGAAGCATCGATAGCTGCCTCTTGCACACTCCCCACTGGGTATGTGTCTGCATCCAAGGTATATTTCCTTGACCAGAATCAAACTTGGTACCCTTGAAACTGCAGGCTAACACTCTATCCACTGAGTCAAACCAGTTAGGGCTACAACAGGTATTTAATTCTAGGACTAAAAGGTGCTCACAATGTCCTCAAGAGAGATGCCCATCATGTTAATATTTTATTTCATACTGAATACATAAAAGATACAGAAGCATACTATCCAGACATAAGAATAACTAAACCAAAAAAAGCAGACACATGTAGGTGAGTGTATATATGTAGAAAAAGAGAAGATCTGGCTCACTGTGTATAAGCTCACAGAGGAACAATTTCCAGTGCTTATTTTTCTTCTTCTTTTACATGGAAGTGATTTCTACAGAAGTTATAAGTTCATAACTTCTACTACAAAGTTGTCTTTAAAATTTTTATTATCTTTATTTCCTTTTCTAAATTAACAATATTAGTCAGCTCTACTACTCATCTAGGACTTAATTCAATACAATTTTAAAGTAGGGATCCATTATCATCACATACCACTGTTTAACTGTTATGATTTATCTTCTGAGGTAAGATCTGTGTCACCCATGTAACTATTAGCTCCTTGGTATAAAAATTAATATTTTATCTTTCAATATCCTTGTAGAGTACTAGGGTGCTCTTAATTAAAATACTACATTGTGTTTTATTCATGAATAAGAGACCACCAAATTCAAGACTAAATACATCAGTTGCATTTTCACAAATTTTTTTCTCCTGACACAAAAATGTTTGAGTGGTGTTATCCATCCATCTAAGTATTAAAGTATAAAAGTTTAGATATGTAAACCTGAAAGAACCTAGAGTTATCTGTGTGTGTTTTTTCCCTGTTCAAATAATGTGAGGCAAAGGCTACTAAAAATAGTTTATTTAAAAATGGTCAAAATATAAAGACAGATGAGTATGTCAGACAGCAACAGGATTTATTCTTATCCTTCTTTATAAGGCTTTTCTACTTTCATGTCAGAAAATTGATAGCACGAACATTTAAGCAACAAAAGTTTCCTGACAGAGCTTCTTGTTATGAGGCCAATGATCTAAAACAGTGGTTCTCAACCTTCCTAATGCTGCGACCTTTTAATACTGTCCCTTATGTGGTGGTGATCCCCAATCATAAAATTATTTTTGTTGCTACTTCATAACTGTAATTTGCTACTGTTATGAATCTTAATGTAAATCTCTGTGTTTTCTGATGGTCTTAGGAGACCCTGCTAGCTGTTCGCGACCCACAGGTTGAGAACCGCTGATCTAAAAGAAGATAAGAGAATGCTGTGTTTCAGTGAGAAAAAGAAGCATTTGGTGTAAGGCAGTCAAGCAAATAGTCAACTATAATGAAAGGCATCAAAATAAAAATTGAATATTCCTGAGGAAATTCGTACCCCGTTGTGGGATCCTGCTGGAGAGCAGCTAACCTTGCATTTTAGCCAAGATATATAATATAGATGTTTCCCTTTTAAATGACATTCTGAGAATTCAGCATAAGCTTTAAAGGTATTATTAACCTGAATGATATTTGGTAACAGACTGAAGTATGCATAAGTAACAACAACAACAACAAAATTTTGAAAGAGGTGGGCTCAAGTGATATTTCAGAGACCTTGAAGGAAGGGAAGAATATGTTTTTAAAAAGGCCACGAGAAATGGGTTTTGGATGTGGCAATCACAAGGGCTAATGAGAGTTTCAGGTGTACCAGGAGCAAAGATGTACCTTGTGAATGCATAACAAACAGGATTAGATTGTCAGAGTGGAGCTGGACTGAAGTAGAGTTTAAACTGATGCATTGGGTGAAGGGTTTTATATATATATATATATATATATATATATATATATATATATATATATATAATGAACTCAGCATTGGTATAGTTTAATTGCACTTACTTTATTACAGCCACTTTTAAATTTACAAATATTGAAATACAAATTGGGAAAATGAAGAAGTCTATAAACTTACCACTCAGGGGGTAAGCCACTCTTAATTCTTAAGATATAGCCTTCATACATGAAACTTCCTTTAAAGAAAAGGTTATATTAAGTGGTGGCTCAAAGCAAGTCCTTGAACACTATGCTTCTTTTGTCATTTTCCTTTTTTTTTTTAATTCTGAAATGCAAAAGAAGAATCATGGAATTCATAAAGTTTTTATTTAACCATAATAAATTTAAAAATAGGAAGATTTATGAATTTAAATATTTTTCTTTAACTTTCCACTTATTTTAACCTAAAAATGATATGTTAAATATCAACCCTATTCCTGAAAGTTTGTTGATTTAAGTCTTGGGATTCATTTCTCCAACAAATAACTACTGAATAACTAACTACCTAGTATGTGTTAGGCCAGATAATTAACACATTTTGTCTTCAAACAGTTCAAAGTCTAATACTCTTCAAATTAGTTTCCATTTAAGATCTTTGTCAAACATATGTGGGAATTTATGACATTTCAAATAAAATAAGCATTTTCAAATCTTTTAACTCGCAAGCCAAATTTATTTTCAGTACTAATGCTGCTACTTCTAGAAAAGACACTAAATACTTTAATTTGTTGAAGAATGAGTATTATATTTATTTATTCCTGTTTTGTTTTTTTTTCTCCCCTTGTGCCATGACCTGTCCTGTGCCAGGGTGGGAGAGGCCAGCTGTAACAACAAGGCAGAGTCTGGTTCAGGGGAGCTCACTACCTTCAGAAGAAAAGAGGGAGGAGTAAATCTAGTGAATCATATTTCTGTTGGATCCCTCCTATGATGAGGAGCATGGAGAAGAGGCACAGCCTCCCTAATGGAGGTAATTTCAGACCTGGGTGCAAGTAGCTTAAGAGATTGACACAGAATTGGAAATAAGGGGTTCTCACTATTTCTTTTTTCTCTTTAGTTTTATTTATTTATTTTAAATTTTAATTATTGAAAGCAATTCCCCTCATTGAATTCTTCTAGCCCACCCCCACCTTCTGCCCCAGGCCTTCACAACCCTGTTGTCTATGTTATAGGTTATGAATATATGCATAAAGTTTCTTTGGTTGATCTCGTCACGCCCACCTACCCTACCCTGCCTGCCTTCACTCTGAGATTATCACTATTTTTTTTTATATTAATACTGGAGATCCAGCACACAAAATAGCGTGCAGGTAGGGTCCCTAGGCCTAGCCTGCAATCAGGGCCATCTTCTGCCTGCTCCCAGTCCTCACTCTCACCCCTCCACCGCCTATCCCAGATCCCCGTGGTTCCCCATTAGCCATCCAGCAATCAGAGCCTGCAGGCTAGGGAGAGGAACCAAGAGGTCTGCCTTTCACCTGCTTGCCAGTCCCCAATTCCACCCCACCACCACCCACTTCAGTTCCCTGTGGTTCCCCATTGGCTATCCAGTGATCAGAGCCTGTGGGCTGGGGGAGGGACTGAGAGGTGGTCAATGAACCTCATAGCAATTAGTTGACCGGTCGTTCTGATCATTACCCTGGCATGGTCACTGGCCTTTTATTATATAGGGTGGTTTTGTTTTTCACTATGTTTGTCATTATTTACATACCTTGTTCATTTTTATAGCTTTGTCCCAAATAGTCTCTAGTGCCCTTGAACCAGATCATTTATTACACACTGAGCCCATGTAAGGGATTATTTTGCACCTCTTTCTTGAGAAATTAAAGACTAGAGACATCAATTTTCCCAATTCCTTTTTTTTTACTCAGTTTTTACCTTTACCAACTGCTCCATCTCTCTCTTTTTGTCCCCCCTAAACACTGTATTTTCCGGCATATAAGAAGACTGGGCAAATAAGACAACCCCCAACTTTTCCAGTTAAAATATAGAGTTTGGGATATACTTGCCCTATAAGACAACACCCAGTATATAAGACAACCCCTGACTTTTGAGATTTTCCTGGGTTAAAAAGTCATCTTATATGCTGGAAAATATGGTATATTTTATTGATTTTTTTACAGAGAGGAAGGGAGAGGGATAGAGAGTTAGAAACATCAATGAGAGAGAGACATAGATCAGCTGCCTCCTGCACGTCCCCTACTGGGGATGTGCCCACAATCAAGATACATACCCTTGAACAGAATCAAACCTGGGACCCTTCAGTCCATAGGCTGATGCACTATCCACTGAGCCAACCCGGTTTCGGCGAACTGCTCTATCTCTTCACTCCCCTCTTCACATCAGTGTCAGATCTCATTTCCATCCATCTTTTCAAGGAATTCAGTGAATTCTTTCTCTCTTTTATACTTCTATACTTCAATCTCTTTCGCTCTACCACATTTTTTTTTCATTCTACATATTTAAGTTCCTTCTATTCTAAAAATTAAAAAGGCTTTCCTCTCCAAAATCCCAACCCACCCTATAGCACCCCTCTCAGTCATAACCTGTAAATACAGTGAATTTTGGCCCTGGGGTCCTCTAGTTTGGAATGTCATATATATAAAATATTTGTGTCACTGTATCTTTTATATATATTTGTATTGCTGGATCTTTTCACAGTGTGTGTGTGTGTGTGTATGTGTGGGGGTGGGTTTCATATATATCCTACATAATAAAGAGCTAATATACAAATGGTCATCATACCTTAATGCTGTAATGCTGTAATGACTCAGACACTCAACACTGGGGAAAGAGGAATGAGGACAAGCCAGGCACAAATGAGCTCATGAGAGAGGAATGGGAACCAACCAGGCTGCAGCCTATGAGAGGGAAAAGCTGCCTTCCCCATGGTTCTGGGTACCAGTGGCTATGCCTGTGCTGTGTCTACAGCCCAGGAGTGGGACAAGCTACCTGCCACACAGTCCTGGGCACCTGCAGCTGCGGCCCAGGCAAATCCACCTGCCCATCATCCCCTGCAGCTGCAGCCTGCCTGAGTGAAGCTGGTCGGAGTCCTGGTTGCCTAAGTCTGGGCAAAGAAAGGTAAGCCCAGGTCCCAGGTGCCTTCAAGCACCCAGAGGAGGGAATCCTAGGTCCTGGGTAGGGGGCAAGGCAGAGGTAGTTAGGGGCAATCAGGAGCAGTTAGAGATCAGGCAGGCAGGCAGAGGTGATTAGGAGAGATCAGGAAGGAAGGCAAGAGAGTGATTAGGAGTCAGTGGTCCTGGATTGTGAGAGGCAGTTGGATATTCCCTGAGGGGTCCTGGATTGGACAGAGTGCAGGCCAGGCTAAGGGACCTCTAATATATATGGCATTGCTTTTTACTGATTGAATAGAAAGCCTAAGGGAAAGTAATATTAGAGAAACAAGATGGTGGCCTAGATAAATGCTGGTATTCATTGCCTCTCACAACAACATCATACAGAGCAAGCATCATTCAGAATTGCCTGAAATCTGGTTTAATGGAAGGCCTAAACTATAGAAGTAAAGAAAAAAGCATATCAAGATTGGTATAGAGGACAGAGGCACAGAATGAACTGGTCAGACACCCATGTGTGGTGTTTTTTAATCAAAAAAAGATATCTTGGCTGCTGAGGCCTCCTGTGAAAACCAAGAGGTCCCAGCCTCACACAAGTCCCTCAACCCAGAGTTGAGAATAGAAGTTCCTGTAACTTCAGGCTGTAAAAACCAGTTGCTGAGTTACACAGAGGATGATGGAGATCCAGGCAATTCTTAAAGGGCCAGCACATGCACTTACAAGGTCCTGATTCCTCTGAACTCCAGAATTAGGACAATGACTTGGGAGTGAGGTGGGGTAGAGGCAGGGATATACAATGAGGAACTGGATTGTCTGGCACTGGGGTAGGACCTAAAGGGGGCAGTTTTCTTCCAGAGGTGGGTGCTTACAGGGGTCAATATTCCTGTGCTGAATCTTCCCCAATTGTAAAGCTGACTGGCCCACACTGTTCACTCTACCCTGGTGATTACCTGAGATCCTGGTCCATCCAATTTGAAGTCCCACCGAAGCTGTTGGCACTGGCTTTCCCATATGAATGGCCTGTTCTAGCTCAGGTTTCAGACTTTCCTAAAATCTCTTAAACAAGCATCAGCTGGCATCAGTATACCATAAACCTATCAATAAAAGGCCCAAGACCTAGCACCAGCACCAGCCTGCCTTGATTCACAGCTGGGTCTCCCATGGGTACTGTCAAGCACAATAAAACTAGCAGCCATGTGCAGATTACTCTGTAGCTCCTGCCAGGTGGCCCCAGGTAGTGGCTGGCTATGCACCTCCCAGGAGACTCCAGAGCCACAGCACCCAGTGGTCAGCTTGGACCATACCAGATTACAACTCTACATATCCACAAGTAACACACTAAAAGGGTTGACTCAGTGACTGGAGAGGCCAAGCCACTGGGCCCTACAGGACACGTACTACACAAGGCCATTCTACAGTTCCAGGAGACATAATATCTCTACCTAATACATGGAAACAAACACAGGGAAGTAATCAAAATGAGGAGACAAGGAAACATGTAAGAAATCAAAGAAATGGAAGTAAGCAAACTACTGAGTACAAAGTTGAAAATAATAGTTATAATGTTACTCAAGGATCTTATAAAGAGCTTCCAAGGACTTAATGAGAGCTTCAAGGGACTTGGTCAGACTTTCAAGTATATTCAAACACATGAGAATTTCAAAGACATGAAAAAGGATGTGTCAGAAATTAAGCATATACTAACTGAAATAAAGAATAATTTACAGGGATTCAATAATAATCTGATCAACTAAATAGAATATGAGGAAGCAAAATACACCCAATCAAAAGAGCTGGGGAAAAAAAGAGTCCAAAAACATTAAAAAATTGTAAGGAGCCTCTGGAACAACTTCAAGGCTACCAACATTATTATGGGGTGCCAGAAGAAGAGAAAGAGCAAGATATTGAAAGCCTATTTGATTGCTCATATGACTGTCAGCTGATTTCTTAACAAAAATTTTGGAGGCTAGAAGGGAGTAGCAAGAAATATTCAAAGTGGTGAATAGCAAGTACCTACAATAAGTATTGCTCTATTCAGAAAAGCTATTGTTTAGAATTGAAGGTCAGATAAAGAATTTCACAGACAAGAAAAAGGTAAAGGAGTTCATTACCACCAAACCAGTAGTACATGAAATGTTGAAGGATATTCTTGGAGAAGGAGGAGGAGGAGAAGATATATGAACAATATAATGGCAATAAATGCATATCTATCAACAATTGATTCTAAAATTCAAAATAAACTGACGAGAAATCCAATGAACAAAATAAACTGATAAGTAAAATAGAATCAGAGTCATAGAACAGCCTGATGAATCTCAGAGGAAATGGGTGGGTCAGGAAGATATTAACCAAATAACTTATATGCATATATGCATTATCTATGGACTCAGACAATATGTTAGTGAAGGCCTTGGGTAAGGTAGAGAGGGGCAATGGAGGAGGAAATAATAAAGATTTTTAAATGTAATCTAGGGCTAAATTCTAGCCTTATTCTCTTTCAACATGAACTGAGAACAACTTTCATGGACTAAATCAGCTAATGAATCCACCAAGTTGTTTACTGTCTTGAAAGGACAGTCCATACTTACTGGGTCCACTTCCTTGACTCCTGTTTACTATTCTACTCAATACTGAATTCTTCCTCTTCATGCTGTGTTAAGTAATAGCATTAATTAAAGTTATCCACTGCTTGTTTTGTTCAGTATTGCTGTTACAGTAGTTTCTGGTAGAGTGGCACAATTTAAGTGGATACTTGGATAATTTTTAGGGCAGCCAGGCTTGTGAAATAATTGAACAACATGTTTATAGTTTATATTTAAAATGCATATGGTTCATTGAAAAGTAAAATAAAATTTAAGGTATATTATTGTCTATGTAGGCTAAATGAAGTCCAGATTTGGACGTGATTAGTGAAGATCTTAATACTGTATATCTGTCAATCAAATCATAACCTAAATATTTTAGAAGAGTTTTTCATGTTTCTGTCAAAGTGATAAGCATTTTCCTTAGAAAATGTGAAAGTTTTCTTAAGACAAGGCTTATAAGTAATTACTGATGAAATTTAAATTATTCTCCTTGAGCCATAAAAATTATATGTGCTGTCCTCAATAGCCTTCCCATTAAGGATTTTATCATTATTAATTTTTGTAATATTGTTCTAATCCTATTCAGTTATAGCCTTAACTTTGACTCTAGTGGAATATATTCCATATATATATATAATTTTTATAAATTGAAATTCATTCTAGATTTTTTTTCAATTATCCAAAGTTAATCTGATCTTTTTTATTGAGTATATTTTGTGTTTTATAATGCACCCTATTATTATTCTTCAAAAAGTATAGTTTTACTCTAAATTATTTTATTCTTCCGAATTAATGCCTAGTTTCATCTACTAATATACTAGTATTAGTGATATGCTTAATTAATTCTTATCCAACTTAAATTATTTGGGTTAAGGCAAGATTTACTTCATTATGAAAACATATCTTCTCATGTTCTGAAAGGGATTTAAGGTAACTTTAAAGTACACATAACAGAGAAAGTTATTTTTTACTGTTGTTCCTGACTTTCACAAAGTAAAGTGAATGTCAATGGCTAAGTTTTCATCTGAAGTTTTATTTCAAATACAGTATTATGGTTCAATTTAATGTATCTAGATGTTTCATGGTAAAATGCTTCCAAAATCTCATCTAGACATATTTTTTTAAGAGTTGCCTACCTACAAAGTTATATGTAAACTAGAGGCCTGGTGCATGAAATTCATGCATGTGTGGGGGGACAGGGACAGTCCCTCAACTCAGTCTGCTCTCTCTCTAATCTGGGACCTTTTGGGGGATGTCTGACTGTCTCACAATCAGGGACTGCCAGCTCCTAACCGCTTGCCTGCCTGCCTGCCTGATTGCCCTTAACTGCGCCTCTGCTGGCCTTATCACCCCTAACCGCCCCTGCCTCGCCCCATATCCGGGACCCAGGATTCCCTTCTCCAGCCAGTTGCAGACACCCAGAACTCAGGCCAGCTTCGCTCATGCCAGCCGAGGCCGTAGGGAACCATGGACAGATGGCTTTACCCAGGCTGCAGCTGTAGGTGCTGGTGTCCAGGACTGCAGGGTGGGCAGCTTGTCCCTTTCCTGGGCTGCAGTCTGGCTGTTCCTCATTCTTCTCTTCCCAGTGTTGAGTGTATGAGCCATTATGGCATGATGGCATGAGGGTGTGATGACCATTTTTCATATTAGTTCTTTATTATATAGGATAACATAAATCTGAAAATATTTTCTTTCATCAGAAATTTAAATAGTTATTAGATATTAATTAGCATTATCCAAATTAAAGTCAGTATAATTTTACAAAGGAACTTAATACAATGGAAAGTAATTGTATTGTTTCCTGTCATTTAGTAAAACAAATGACTTAATGAATTCTTCAGGTTCACCCAGTGATTTTTGGCAATTACACCTGTAGTAAGCAGGTGGTGCCCCAAAATATCTATGTCCTCATCCTTAGAACCTGTCAATATTTAGATTACAAAGCAAGGGAAATTAAGGTTGCAGATAGGGTAAGGTTGCTAAGTGTTTGACCTCAAATTAGGGAGATTATACTGGAATACCCATGTGGGTTCAAAATAATCCAAGAAACAGAAGAGAGCCAGTTAGACAGCAGCATCAAAAGGACAATCCTATGTTGCTGGTTTAGAAGATGGAGGAATTAAGTCATGAGACAAGGGCATTGATGGTGGTGACAGGCTAGAAAAGACATAGGAAAGGACTCTTCTGAAGCTTCCAGAAGGAATACAATACTGCTGACACCTTGGTTTTAGCCAATGAGACCCATTTGAAATCCTGACCTTCAGAACTATAAGTTAATGCATTTTTTAAATGTATATTTCTTTCTTTTGTAAAATATTTTATTGAGTTTTTACAGAGAGGAAGGGAGAAGGATAGAAAGTTAGAAACATCAATGAGAGAGAGACATCCATCAGCCGCCTCCTGCACGCCCCCTACAGAGGATTGCCCGCAACCAGGATACATGCCCTTGACTGGAATCGAACCTGGGACCTTTCAGTCTGCAGGCCAATGCTCTCTCCACTGAGCCAAACCGGTTTCGGCAGTTAATGCATTTTTTAAGCTCCTAGGTTTTTTATAATTTGTTACAGCAACAATAGAAAATACACTGCCAAAGCTTATACTAACTCTATCTTTAATATTTGTCAGTGAATATTTTTATTTTTCCACAAGGAATTCTGAACAACTTGATTTTATTCCACATAAAATTTCACAACTCAGCCTTGACATCTTTGGTATATTGACCTGGGTCAAATCCAAGCTACCAAAAAGGTGATATTTCTACCTCAAGTGCTGGTCCCTTGGGCCAAGAAGCACTTGGGTTCACAATTTTTAAAATTAACTACCTCATATTTAAGCAGTCCAGTTCAGAAGCAAAACCTAATTACTTAATTACTCTAGGGAATTTTCAAAATTCGATGCACAGGAGCAGTTATATTTACATTCAGAAAATACTCTTCCTTCTTAATTTAGTTGCTACAATTCAACTACACACAACTTGAGTTCTTATTTTATATTTATCAAATGTGTATACTTAAAATGTATTTTAAAATAAATATGATATTTGCCAAGACCGGTTTGGCTCAGTGGATAGAGCGACGGCCTGCGGACTGAAAGGTCCCGGGTTCGATTCCGGTTGGGGGCATGTACCTTGCTTGCGGGCACATCTCCACAGTGGGGTGTGCAGGAGGCGGCTGATCAATGTCTCTCTCTCATCGATGTTTCTGACTTTCTATCTCTCTTCCTTCCTCTCTGTAAAAAATATCAATAAAATATATTTAATAAATAAATAAATAAATAAATAAGATATTTAATAGGAAATTCCATAATTTACTTTTACTAAAATTAAATGGCCTTCAATTTAGGCATTTTGCAAAATCTTATAGCATATTTATTTTTCTCTTATATATAAATATACTCACTTTTTAAAGTTCTACAAGGATTTATTGAATATCCTCAATGTATCAGGCATGTTGTATACACATAAAGGCAAAATTATTTTCTTGTCTTCACCTATCAGGTCTATATTTTTTCCTGTCTATTTGGTTTTAGACTTCTAAGTTTATTACCATGATACCTAATCCTTATGTTAGGAAAGAGATGGACAATATAGTTTGTTTTTATTTAGGTATAGTTTATTCCAAAAAGACAGCTGCAAACACACAAACTTTTTGTTATGCTAAAATTTTTCCCCAGAGTAAAATTTACCAATTTTCTAGATAATTTAATTAAATGAAACAGGGATGCTCAAAATGCTCTTCTTGGACTTGAATTATTAGGTCATAAAGGATGACATTTCATGATACATTATACCTGAACCAAATAAACTACTAATTATTACGTTTAAAGTACTTTCTTAATTCCCTGGACTGATAGTGAAAATGTATGACTGTATACAATACTGCATGCTTTACAAAACAGGTTCTTTTTTTAAGCCATAGATTTATGTCTATGCGGGTAAAGTTTGTAATTTATGTCTAGGTGGGTAAAGTTTGTTTTTATCCGCTGACTCTAGCAAATATGCCCACTAAAAAGAGAGAACATTAAACTCATACTAAATTTAAAGTTAAAAATGTAAAATTAGCATTATCTTGTGTTTTTTAATTATAAATTACTCAAAATATTTCTCCTCAAATGAGGCTGGGTTACAAAAGGCCAATCATCAATAAGGCAGCTCATTATCTGTGATATCTCTAATTATCCCTGTGCTAGCAGGGTTTGTGGTTTAACCAATGCATATTAAGAAAATTTGCTAATAGGATCTTGCTATCCCAATTTTTGCTGTGGAGTTTTATTAAAAAAATTATGTTACTGATCTGAACTGCCACAACAGCAGCTTTCTCCCTAGGGTTTTCTTGCTTTTTGTTTTGTTTTGTTTTTATATCAAGGTTAATTTAAAGTGATTAGCATAAGTACTACAGATGTTGCTCTGAGGATAAGAACCCTACATCTACTATGATGGACATCATATGATTGCTGTTACAGTGCTGGTAAGATTGGATTATTTGTTTTAATGTCATGCCAAACAAGTCACATGAAAGAGATCAGTATCTTTTTAATATCATTCCATTTTCCTAAATCAATCACCTTTTCATTCAGAACAGTGTGTGTATAAAAATCACTACTGTATTATAGTCCTTAGTAAATTTATCATGTTGTATTTGATTGTTCCGAATATTTATTTTAATTGGTATTATTCTTCCATCTCCCATGAGGAGAGAAACAGTAGTTTAAAGGAGAGTGTTTATTTACATTTAGTTTATTCAATGAACGTTCAGTGAGCTTACTATAGGTTTGGCCCTTTCTCTACACTGACAAAAAGAGTTTGTAGTCAATGTTTATTGTGTTTGTTTGTTTTTTTTAATTGAATCTGGACATGCATAGCTTGCAGCCTTGTAAATGAAGTAAAATTAGAGGAGGGCTGAGAGGCTGAGATTGGGAGTTGGAATACAGAGCAGGTTGCACTCTGTCTTAGAGAGTTAGTAAGAGAACACTAAAAAATAGAGAAGACAGACAATCTCAGCTGGGACAATGGCAGGGTTAAATAGTAGACATTTCAAAAGAATAGACTAAGAAATAAATATTGAGATATTGGAAATTAAATAGAAAAAAATGGCTTATCATCTATATTTTTTATTATAGATAGCCCAGTGCACAAAATTCATGCACAGAGGGGAAAGGTATGTCTCTCAGCCCAGTCTACACCCTCTCCAATCTGGGAACCCTCAGGGGATGTCCAACTACCTGTTTAGGGACCTCTGGCTCCTAACCACTCACCTACCTGCCTGCTTGATCACTCCTAACCATTCTGCCTGCCAACCTTCTCATCTCCAACTACCCCCCTCACTGCCTGTTCACCCCCAACTTTCCCCTCCCCACCAGCCGGGTCATCCCCAACTGTCCCCTCACCAGCCTGTTCAACCCCAACTTCCCCCCCTGCCAGCCTGATCACCTCCAACTGCTCTTTCCTCCAGGCCTGATTGCCCTTAACCTCCTCTACCTCGGCCCTGCCACCAGGGCTTTGCCTGGAAGGACATTCCAAAGGTCTCCTGGTCTGATTAGCATATTTCCCTTTGATTAGTATACATGGGAACTAGAGGGAGACTTTTATAAAAGTGAGAGAAAATATCAGGAGAAATCAGTAAAGTTTGAGGAAGATGGGACAATAACAGTTATTTCTCACTGCAGCCAGGATTTTGGTTCCTGGGTATACAGTATTCAGAAATTGGGGGTGAGGGTTGGGGATGGGAAGAACAACAATCACAAAGGAAAGATGAGTAAAGTGTTTAAATAAGATAGTAACTATCACTTGAAAATTATCAAGGAAGCACTGCCTACTCCCATGGATTAAAGTACATTGTACCTCGAGATACGAGTGCCCTAACATACGAGATTTTTGAGATACGAGCCTTCCAGCAAGCGATTTTTTGCTTAGAAATATGAGCAACATTTGAGATACCAGTAATCACACCCATCAGCCTGCTGCACACGACCCACCAGTTTACCACGACTAATGCTTCTCATAGTTCCCACACCTCAGTCAGTGTGATTCTTTACCTCATTGACGAAGCATCTTTTGTGCATTTACATACTTAATCACATTTCTTTTTATAACCATGGGTCCGAAGAAAGCGAGTGGAAAGGTCAGTGCTCAGAAGAGGATAATGTCTATTGAATTAAAGTGTGAAATCATAGAAAAATATGAGCAAGGTGTGTGAGTGGCTGAATTGGAGAGGCAGTATGGGCGTAGTACTTCAACTATATGCACTGTACTTAAACAGAAGGAGTCGATAAAGGTTATAATGCCAGCTAAGGGAGCTACAATAATTTCTAAGCACTGTAGCTCTCTCCATGAAAAGATGGAGAATCTACTGATGGTGTGGGTGATGGAGAAGCAGCTTAAAGGAGATACATTAACACAGGGCATCATATGCGAGAAGGCTCGAGCGATCTACGGTGATTTGCTGGAGCAGACCCCATACACTTCCACGGACAAAGCATCGAAAGACTCATTTAAAGCTAGTAGAGGCTTGTTTGATAACTTCAGGAAAAGGTCTGGCATTCACTCCATCATCAGGCATGGTGAGGCAGCAAGTTCAGATGTGAAGGCAGCTGAGGATTACCTCAAAACTTTTTCTGAGCTGATAGAAGCCAAAGGATATATCGCCCAGCAAGTCTTCAACTGTGACGAGACAGGGCTTTTCTGGAGGAAGATGCCGAATAGGACTTATATAATGGCAGAGGAGAAGGCGATGCCAGGCCACAAACCCATGAAGGATAGGCTAACTCTCGCACTGTGCGCCAATGCAAGAGGGGACTGCAAGATCAAGCCTCTGCTTGTATACCATTTGGAAACCCCCAGAGTCTTTAAGTCATAAGATTTTAAAAGATAAACTGCGAGTTATGTGGAGGGCAAACCCCAAGGCATGGGTCACCAGGCAGTTCTTTGTGGAGTGGGTAAACCTGGTTTTTGGCCCTTCTGTTAAGAAATATCTACAGGAAAACAACCAGACCATGCAAGCCCTCCTCATCCTTGACAATGCTCCTGCTCACCCACCGAACCTCGAAGATGAACTCCTCGAAGAGTTCAAGTTTGTCTACGTACCTCCCAACACCACTCCTATCCTGCAGCCCATGGATCAGGAGGTGATTTCTAATTTTAAAAAGCTGTACATCAAGCACCTGTTCCGGAGTTGCTTTGAGGTGATGGAGAACACAAACCTCACCCTTCCAGAGTTCTGGAAGAACCACTTTAACATCTTGATATGCCTCAGAATTATTGATCAGGCCTGGCTGGGTGTTACAACGAGGACTTTGACCTCTGCATGGTAGAAGTTGTGGCCTGAGGCCTTAGCCAAAAAGACCTTAGAAGGATTCGAACCCACAGTGCCAGTGGAGGAGGAGATAGTGTCTCTGGGAAAACCCGTGGGCCTGGAGGTGGATGAAAGAGATGTGAATGAGCTGGTCAAGGAACACTCTCTGGAACTCACCACGGAGGAGTTATAAGAGTTGCAGTCTCAGCAACATGCAGAGGTTCTCCAAGAAATTGGTTTCGAGGAGGAGCCAGAGGTGGAGGAGATCTCTACAAGTGAGATAAAGGAGATCTTAGGAATGTGGGAGAGGGTATCACACTTCGTGGAAAAGAAACACCCCAAAAAAGGTTGCTACTGGTCGTGCATCAGAGCTGTTCAATGAAACTTGCCTCACCCATTTCAGAAACATTCTGAAAGGGAGGAAGAGGCAAACCTGGTTGGACACGTTTTTTTTTGTTTGTTTGTTTTTTTAAATCAGCCAAAAATGCAAAGACCAGTAGCAATTAAGTTCAGTGAAGATTAGTTAAGTTACATTCAGTTTAGGGATAAAGTGTAGCATTAAGAGTGTAACGAGTAGGTAAATACACTTTATAAAACCAGTTTATTCATTTACATTCTCTATTATTATGTTTTTATACAATATTTGTCATTTATAAATACATTTTTCTTATTCAAGAACAAGTGACAAGAACAACTGGGGTGGCTTTTTGGGGGCTGGAACGGATTAGCGGCATTTCAATAGATTTAAATGGGGGGAAATTTGCTTTGATATATGAGCAACTTGATATACAAGCAAGGTTATGGAATGAATTAAACTCATATCTTGAGGTACCACTGTTTAGATTGTGGGGGAATACCCATAGTTTTTGTGATTCTCAAATTCTTACTACCTAAAAAGACTAATATTGATATAAGATGATATATCATGAGTGAATTAAAATTTTTCTGAAAATGTTTACAGATGTTTATGTGTCGTTGATCACTGCTCTGTCAAAATGTTTCTTACAAAAAATGTATTTTTCAATCTCACAATATTATTGGGGTTGGGGTATAAGGAAAATGTTACAAATGGGAATTTGATACTTAAAATAGGATATTAATCATTCTAAATTATCTATATGATTGTATTTTTCATTATAAGTTTTTTAGATTATTCACAAAATGCAAATTTCCTTCAACTCTTAAATTTCATATGAGAAAATGTACCAAGTTCTTGAGCTCTTTGCTTTCAAATTCCTTAACAAAGTTCTGCATCATTTTCTATAATCTTGGTTCCAAAGAGTAGGCCACAATAATCATGGTGTAAATTTTACTGCCTCTAGATATAATTATTAGAAATGCATTACAATCTCCTAGCCTCAACAGAGATATTCCCTGAGACAATGCTGTGTAACAGCAAGGGGAAAGCCATCAACTACCTTCTGAGAGGACTCTTTGTTTCCAGAATTCTTAAATTAAATCACTTACTGATTGTAATCAAGCTGACATTTCAATGTAACAAGTAGAGTAGGACATATCCTTATATCTCAGAATATCCCATCAACATACACTTTCCTATAGCTCAGCCTATTACCTTTGCATCAACCTTGATCAGTGGCCATCAATAATGTACTGAAGCATTTTTAGTGATAGTGGGTTCCTCCATCAGAAGCCTATTTCTTTTCAAACAGATTCATTTAATAGAAAGTTATTTCTTATGTTAAATTGGCATTGCTTTCTTAAAATGTTCCTCCATTAGTCCTAGATATGGTGTATCTCTCACTTTGACAGTTTTCAAGTATTTAAAAACACCAAGTCCCACCACCAATTCAAACATTATATATTTAAAAGTAAATTCATTTCCTATTACTCTAAAGCTCTCTCTTCTTTCTTTTAAAGTTCCCTGCCATCAAGCACCTGACAATCTAACTTGGATTTTTAAATGTCACACTTAAATAAGATAATAAACATATGACTGTAATTATAAAGTTCTTGGTTGTATTATTGTTGCTTTTGTGTTTTAGTTTTACTTTCTTTGTATCTCACAATTTTTCTTTCATTTTTCTTCTTTACAAAATGAACTTTGCAGTGTTTCTTCAAATGCTTGTTCCCTTTCATGTGTCACATATTTAATGCTGAGTTTTTCAATACTTCATTCACAAAATATAGGGGGAAAACTTAAATTGTGAGCAATAATATTTTTCTGAGAATATTTTCTAAATATTTTAAGTTAGCATGTAATACATAAATTGATAATGAGCAATCTGGATTTGAAGTGTATTAGCAAGAATTTACTTTATAACAACATTTATTATGATGCTTAAACTAGTAGTACTATCCATATGAAATGAAAGATTTCATATATATGGTACCAGTTTAGAGGAAATAGCCAAGGACTGTCAGAAAGAAAGGGAAGGAAGCTGTAGATTCAACTATTTTTTTTCCATATTATTAACTTAGTACTAATTATTGAACAAGTTATTTGTGCTTCATGCCATGGTAGAGAGTAAAAATGAAAACAATAAGATAATAAGCCTTTTATAGACTTAACAATCTTCTGTGAGGAAGAATAAGAAATCTCTTGAGCAAACTATGATGCGGTATGGTAACTATCATATCAATAAACTCTTTTATAAACCCAGGATGAATATATTTCCAATATTTGTGTGGACCCTGAGGTTGTGATATCCCAAAATAAGCTAAAAGATCAAACACAGCATGGATTTTAAGGTATTAAAAGTAATTTCATTTGTTTCTATCTGGTTAGTTGTATTGTTCAGAGTTTTAATACTGGGAAGATGAGATATTAATCTGGAAATAGATCGTGACAAGTCTTATAGAGCATATTAAGTAATTTAGGACTTTAAGAGCAATAGTAAGCCATTGAAAGATGCTTGTTAAATAAGATTTGGTTTGAAAAAGATTTTGTATTCCATGATAAGCAAAGTTGATGGATAGCTGGGTAAGCATGTGGTGGAGTAGAGAGTTCAGTAGTGACGATTGGATGTAAAATGGACAAGACCTAGTTGTAATCAAGATAGTGGAGAGAGAACATAAATAAACTTATAACTTTTATTTTATTTTCTTAATTTAATAAATCTTTATTGTTCAGATTATTGCATTTGTTTCTCTTTTTCCCCCCAAAGCTCCCCTCCACTTGGCTTCCACCCCTCCTCCCTCTATGCTACCTCCCCCTACATTGTTCCATTTTCACTATTCTATTATATTCACCAGTTTATTTTGTTAATCATATTTTTAATTCACTTAATTTTTAGATTCACTTATTGACAGATATGTATTTGATGTTCATAATTTAATTTTAATTTTAATAAAACTTTATTGTTCAGATTATTACAATTGTTCCTCTTTTTCCCCCCACATTTCCCCTCCACCTGGTTCCCATCCCACCCTTTGCCCTTACCTCCCACCTGTTGTCCTCTTCCATAGGTGTATGATTTTTGTCCAGTCTCTCCCTGCCACCCCCTCACCTCTTTTCCCTGAGAATTATCAGCCCACTCCCTTTCTATGCCCCTAATTCTATTATATTCACCAGTTTATTCTGTTTATCAGATTTTCAATTCACTAGATTTTTAGATTCACTTGTTGATAGATATGTATTTATTGTTCATAATTTTTACCTTTGCCATTTTCTTTTTCCTCTTTTTAAGGAATACCTTTCAGCATTTCATATAATACTGGTTTGGCGGTGATGAGCTCCTTTAACTTTTTCTTATCTGTGAAGCTCTTTATCTGCCCTTCAATTCTGAATGATAGCTTTGCTGGGTAATCTTAGTTGTAGGTTCTTGCTACTTATCACTTTGAATATTTCTTGCCACTTCCATCTGGCCTGCATAGTTTCTGTTGAGAAATCAGCTGACAGTTGAATGGGTGCTCCCCTGTAGATAATTAACTGTTTTTCTCTTGCTTCTTTTAATATTTTCTCTTTGTCTTTTGCTCTTGGTAATTTTTTTATTTTTATTTTTTAATTAAATCTTTATTATTCAGATTACAATTGTTTCTCTTTTTTCCCCTCCATAGCTCCCCTCCACCCGGCTCCCACCCTTTCCTCCGCCCTTCGCTCCCTACCATTGATCTCATCCACAGGTGTACGATTTTTGTCCAGTCTCTCCCTGTATACCCCTCACCACTTTACCCCTGAGAATTATCAGTCCACTCGCTTTCTGTGCTCCTGATTCTATTATATTCACCAGTTTATTCTGTTGATCAAATTTTTAATTCACTTAATTTTTAGATTCACTTGTTGGTAGATATGTATTTGTTGTTCATAATTTTTTGGCTTTTACCTTTTTCTTTTTCCTCTTCTAAAAGAGTACCTTTCAGCATTTCACATAACAATGGTTTGGAGTTGATGAACTCCTTTAGCTTTTTCTTATCTGTGAAGCTCCTTATCTTCCCTTCAATTCTGAATGATAGTTTTGATAGATAGATTATTCTTGGTTGTAGGTTCTTGATATTCATTACGTTGAATATTTCTTGCCATTCCCATCTGGCCTGCATTGTTTCTGTTGAGAAATCAGCTGACAGTCCTATGGGTGTTCCCTTGTAGGTAATGAACTGTTTTTCTCTTGCTGCTTTTAATATTCTCTCTTTGTCTTTTGCTCTTGGTATTTTAATTATGATGTGTCTTGGTGTGGTCCTCTTTGGATTCCTTTTATATGGGGTTCTGTGTGCTTCCTGGACTTGTAAGTCTATTTCTTTTACCAGATGTGGGAAGTTTTCAGTCAATATTTCTTCAAATAGGTTTTCAGTATCTTGCTCTCTCTCTTCTTCTGCCACCCCCATAATTCTGATGTTGGTATGTTTGACATTGTCCCAGAGGCTCCTTACACTATCCTCACATTTGTTTATTCTTTTTGCTTTTTGCTTTTCCAGTGGAGTGTTTTTTGCTTCTTTGTATTTCAAATCTTTGACTTGATTCTTGCGATCCTCTAGTCTGCTATTAGGTGTCTGTATAATATTTTTTATTTCAGTCAGTGTATGTTTAATTTCTAGTTGGTTCTTTTTCATCTCCTCTTGAGTCTCACTAAATTTATCAATTTTTTTTCTAGGAAATTCTTGAAAAACCTTATAACCATGGTTTTGAATTCTATATCCAGTTATTTTCCTCCATTCCTTTCATTTGTGATCTCTTCTTTAGTCTCCGCATATTTCGCTGCTTCCCTGAGTTCGTAGAGTAGCTTTGTGTGCTAGCTGTCCTATGTGGCCCAATAGCTCTGCCTCTCTGGTTACCTGAGGTGGACACTCTTTGTGCACCCTTTTGTGGGCAGTGTGTACAGTCTTCTTGTAGTTAATTCTTGATTGTTGTTGGTATCACTGGGAGGAATTGACCTCCAAGCCAATTGGTTGTGAGAATCAACTGTGTCTGAGCATGCGTGCTGGCCTCCAGACCTCTGCCTTTCATGCGCAAGCGAGCTTCTAGAACTCTGCCTTTCTGGTTCCCCTGAGTTTCTGTGCGCTATACAGACCCATATGAGTCTGGGTTCCCAGAGTCTCAACTGAAAGTGGGGTTCAGTGCAGTTGGACCTGCATTTCAGTGCTGTTGTGAGGTTCTCTTTTCCTCTCGCTAGAGAAAGCCAGGCACAATCAGCAGTCAGTGCTCATGCACTTTTGCGCACACTTTCGTGCACACTTTTGCATGCACTTTTGCAAGCCCACAGACTTCTGCTTTTCACAGCTCCCCTAAGTTTCCATGCACTCCTTCCTTTTCACAACAATCCAGACTCCCCCTATGAGTCTTGCCTGGTGCTGGGGTTCAGTGAAGTTGGGATTTTTCCTCTCCCTCTCACTAGAGGAAGCCAGCCAAACCCTTCTCCATCCGTCCTCTCCAGGAGTGTGTCTCCATACCTTAGCTTTTTACAGCTCCTCTGAGTCTTCCTGAGTCCCTCTCTTTACTTCTAGTTGTAGATTTTTTCTCAGCCAGCTTTCCCATGGTTCTGGATAGTGTCCATTCTGTCTTTTAGCTGTAGTTTTGAAATTATTGTGTGAGGCAAGAGCTTAGTGTTCACCGATGCCACCATCTTGGTTTCTCTCAAGATATAAATTTTAGTAATCAACATATAAATATAAATGAAGGACTGAAATATTGCTTAATTAGTGATAAAAGGGTCAATACAGAGCAGTGAAGAGCTGCAGGACAAAAAAAGAGGCACCTATCTGGGATTCTAAATGAAACAAGGGCAGCGAGAGATGAAACCAACAATATGCAACAAAGAAGCCAAGAAAATAATGACTATCCAGAAGAGAGTGAACCAGTGTCCCATGATATCTAAGAATTTAAAACACACTCATGTAATCTCTTAATATACCACTATTAAAAAGTACTCTAGAACAGTTGCAGGCATTCATAATCCTATTTAAGTTTCCTCTCCTTCAGATTTTACATAACTTCTAGAATAGAGTAGACATTTCCTATTATGTCAATTAAGTTCACTCTATTTCATAGAAAATTTACTAGTAGTGACCTTGATTTACTTATTGTTCATTCTGGGTACATATTTGCTATAGAAACATTTTATTCTTTTAAATATAGTTCAGATTTGCTGGTGACAAAATTAAATTTGAACCACCTGCTTATTGTGTGCAAGCATCAACATCAAATTCACAGGTTTTAATAAGAGTATAAAATAGACATGTGGATTTAATGACAAGAAAGTCATTGTGAACTTGGATCTTCAATGGAATGTCACGAGTCAGAGGTAAGGTCTCTCTGAGAAGAGACAAGAGACATGGGTATTAAATTCTACCTTAATTAGTTTTGAAAAATGTAAGTCTTATTACCCATGAAAAATAATATTTAAAATCTTCCTTCACTGTGGTCCTTCATACATTAAAAATTATCAGAATAAATCTGAGACCTCCATAAATTAGTCTGAGATTTCTTAATTTTGTTTCAGTGTAGATTAGATGATTGTATTAAATCTTGCTAATTTTTGTTTAAATTATTATTTAAAGTATTACATACATCTCTTCTCTCCTTTACCTCTACCAAAAACACCCCATCCCCTCAGCACATGGCCTCACAGCCTTAGCCTCCCATCTTGTCCATTGGTTATGCTCATATGCATGCAAACAAGTCCTTTGGTTGATTTCTTACCCCCTAATCCCCCCACCTGCCCTCATAGATTGGACTGTCTGTTCGATGCTTTTATGACTCTGGTACTATTTTTTTCTTTTTCTTTCTTCATCAGTTTATGTTCTTCATTATAGTCCACAAATGATTGAGATCATATGATACTTATCTTTCTTTGGCTGGTTTAATTCCCTTAGCATAATGCTCTCTAGTTCTATTCATACTGTTGCAAATAGTAAGAATCCCTTCTTTTTTATAGCAGCATAGTATTTCATTGTGTAAATATGCCATAGTTTCTTAATCCACTCATCTGCTGATGGACATTTAAGCTGTTTTCAAATATTACCTATTTTAAATTGTGCTGCTATGAGCATAAGGGTATAAATGTCCTTCCTGATTGGTGTCTCTATTTTCTTTGGATATAGTCCTAGAAGTGGTATTACTGGGTGAACTGGAAGTTCCATTTTTAATTTTTTGAGGAAATGCCATACTGTTTTCAACAGTGGCTGCACCAGTTTGCATTCTCACCAGCAGTGTTAAGTGTAAGGTGCTTCCTTTTTCTCCACATATTTCTAGCACTTGTCTTTTGTTGATGATAGCCATTCTGACAGGTATGAATGGTTCCACATTGTCCTTTTGATTTTCATCTTTCAGATGATTACTCACTTTGAGCATGTTTTCATATGTCTCTTTGTGGGAACCTCTTTCCACGTCCCACATGGTTCAGGGTTCCCAGTTCAGGGTTCGAAATGAGAGACTAGAAAACATCAATTTGGCAATATTGGGGGGCCAGGCGGGAGCCTTCCTCTAGTGGAAAGGACTGCCACTTGCTCTGGCCTTTTTCTCCCTTTTATTAAGGCTTTGGGACACATCCCTAGCGTTTAGGCAGGAAATAACAAAACAGAAATTAACATGAAACAAACAGGTAGAGGCTGCTTCAGCTAACAATGTTTTCATCTAAACAGTGAGTAATTAACTCTGACCTTTCAGAGCAGTTAAGGTTGACCAGCCTTCTGGCCTCCTGTTTACATCCATTTAGTGAGAACAATGTTTGGTTTCCGGCATCTCCCCCGTTTTCTTTCCTCTAAAAAATCTTGCATCTGCAGACTAGAAATAGATATTAAGAACAAAAAATAAGACAAGCAACAATGGCTATGATAAGAGGTAAATGAATAAGTCTATAGTATCTTTCTTTCTGGACCAACAGTCCTTTGAGTCCCAGTTTCAATGTCCAACAGTTTTTTGAGTGTACATGTTAGCAATGATATTTCAGTTCTGGATGGTGGACAAATGGTGGCAATGCAGGTCTGACCCTCTCTGGTTTGGTCCTGGGCAACCTGCATTGATGCACAGCTGCTGACTGTTAGGATGGCAAGGTGTCATCAGCATCTTCCATCTCTGGACTGTTTCTCCTCTGGTCTTCATAGCTGTAGCATTCTCTGTTGCAGGAATTCACTTGGTCTTGGAGCTGTTTTTTCTGAAAATATATAAACATTCTTGACCAAAAGTTAGTAAAGGAATTTTTTTTTTCTGTAAATTTGACTTTGGATCCTTTTTATTTTGCCCAAATGATTTTCCTTTGGCTTACAGTGGTACCTCGAGATACGAGTTTAATTAGTTCAGTAACCTTAAGGCGTGGGAAACTATGAGACACTCGAGTCCTGGTGAACTGGTGGGTCGTGTGCAGCCGGCCGATCCGCCTGATTACTCCTATCTCAAATGTTGCTCGTATTTCAAAGCAAAAATCGCTCGCTCCACGGCTCGTATCTCAAAAATCTCATATGTTAGGGCACTCGTATCTCCAGGTACCACTGTATTTTCATACTATGTATATTTTTCCTGGGTGTCTTGCTGTTAAGTAAAAAAAAATTTTTCTAGATGTAATTTGCTTACAGGATACTTTTCCTTACATAATATTACTGTACTATCCCCCCTTTTTTTATTTAATTATGAGGCTTTTGGAAAATTTTTATAATGCAAATATGACTGCTTTATGTTTATTACATGTTAAGTAATTTTACCATGCAATGAACTACAAATAGAAATTTAAGTTAATACTTTAGGAACAACTTTTGTCCAGTACAATTGAATTTTCTTGAATATTCACCTATTTCAATTAACCAATTAAATTAATTTGAAAATTTAACTACTATTTTATTGTCAAATTTAATATTCTAACAACAATCTTAGTTTTATCCTGTAAATATTAGTGGAAAGGATTATTTGCATTCTTGTGTAGGCCCTGAGCATTCCTGATGTTAAGTTGGATTTTGAATATAGGGCATCTGTCAGCCAAGTCTGTCTGTTGCTGGGTCCCAATCTGAGCTGCACCAAATCTTTGTCTGTCAACTGTGTCCCCAGCGAGGCTGGGCCAAGTCTCTGTCTTGTCACCTGGGTCCCGATCGGAGTTGGGCATGGGAAGTGAAACAGCCATGGGGCAGGAGACCTCCCTCAGAAGGGGCGAAGGTTCAAGCCCCTGCAATGTTGGGGGGGGTGAGGATCTGTGCCTCACCTCTGTTGATCCCCAAGTTTTCTTCTGATGGTCCCTCTGTGACTGTGCCTGTCTTAGGTTGTTCCTCCTCTGAGGAATCTTACCCGTCACTGGCTAACCAGCCATCCTCCAGGGCCAAGCAGGTTGATGTGAGGTTCAGTTCTGTCTCCTTGGTAGCCAATGCCCTTGTGGCCTCTACGCCTAGTACCTGCCTTGGGATCCCCTTGCCTGCTGGCAGGGTCCAAGCACTGATCACATATCTTGGGGAACTCAGGTTCCTTCTCCAGGGAGGGCCCAGCTCACACCAGTGGGTGAGAGACAGATCCATGGTACCAGCCAACAGGAGGCTTCAACCTCAGCATGAACAGAAAGCTCAGTCGACAGCTGTGGGAGGGTCCCTCTTGGCAAAAAGAACAAGAAAAGCCAATATAGAATGATCAAGTGCCTTCTCACTGCCTTAATTTCTTTTATGTTATTTTTTTAAAATTGCTACCAAATATTCAGAGAATTAGATTGTAAGTTTTTTTGCGATATTTGTCAAAAAAATTATAATGACACTGTAGAATAATATTATGTAAGGATATTCTTTTGTTCTAGGCCATGGCAATTCAATTTCAAAGTGGGAATCAATTTCTTTTTGTATAGACAAGGTCTTAGTTACTTTATTAGAATACTTAATCAAATTGCTTACAAAAACATTGGCTCTTTAGCTGAAAACCTTGATTTTTATTTAAAAAGCTAATTTATTAATTAAAGTAGGTACCTTCATTTAAAAAGCAAAGCAAATTTAGTAAATGTTTATGTCTGATTCACAAGCCACAAATGTTTCCCTGCCTCTAGCTTAAGAATACAGGCGGCTATGGGCTTTTTGTTATTTAAATTCTAATGTTGGAATTTTAAGAAATATTTAGTTACTTAATTTTGCCCTTTTTAGAGACTACAAGAAACTGGGAAATCAGTACACCTAACTAAGGGTTCTAACCCATGAAGGGTCAAGAATATAAGTCAAAAATACTTCCCCATGTGCCCCAGGAAATATTACCGTACAGCTGGTAACTGTTGGTATTGCAAGAAATATGTTCTTAGGTGTCTGTACTATCCTCTTTACCATGCTCCTGGTGGTCTTCAGGTTGTTTGTTGCTCTGCTTGTCCTCCTCCTGATCCTTTTCTCCAGTGGATTGCTTGGAGTGGTTGCTCTCTGTGGCTGAGGTAGCTGATTGTCTGTGGCTGCATGGTGTGGCTCAAGGTGCAAAGTCCTTATTAGTCTGACTAGTTTCTCTCTTGGATCCCTGTTGCAGTTTAATATTTCTAGCAGGAATCCACACGGGTTTGGAAAAATTTTCTGGAAATATACAAGCATACCCTCTCCCAAAGGTTAATAATGGATCGGGTCCCTTCCATAAACCAGATTCGGGATCTTTCCATTTAACTAAACCATTTCCTTTTGTTTTATCCTGACACCAATGTAGTTCCATAGGTGTCGGTCCATTAGCATCACAAGTGAAAAAATTTAAAGTAATTAAGGCTTGGTGCAGCCTACCTACAGGTGATTTCTCCTTCATAATCTGAATCAATGACTCCAGGCAGAACAGTTAATCATTTTAGAGTGTTTCCACTCCTCCCTAAGATTAACCCTAAAGTTCCCATGACATAGGACCCCAAATTCCAGTAGGAATAACTTGCCAAGCACTATCGGGAGTCAAAGTGACCACCATGGTGCTGCTAAAATCCAGGCATGCACTTCCTGGAGTTGCTCGGATGAGGGAATCCACTGTGGGCCTTGCAGGGCAGGTTTCCCCTATTAATAACGGGACTGGGGGGCACCCCTCTGGCTGTTTCCCGGCGGTTGACCATACCCTGTATTTTGATCCAGAGGCAGCCCATTTCTATGAAATTTTGATTTACACTGTCTGGCCCAATGGTTACCTCTCTGACATCTAGGACAACGAGAGAATGGATCTCTCAGAGGCTGAGTGTTTATGCCTCTCCCTAGAGTGCTACCTTGTGTCCTTCTCAATTGCCTACATTCCTTTTGGAAGTGTCCTGTTTTTCCACGCCTATAACACCTTTTATTTCCCATTGTTACTGCAGCAGCGAGTAAATTAGTTTGAAAAGTGCCTGATCCCACATTCTGACATGCTGGAATCATCTCTGTAATGGTACTATTCCTTCTCAGAGGTATCAGGCATTTTTTACAATCAGCATTGGCATTTTCATAAGCTGATTGCTGAATTATAATATCTCCTGCTGTCTCATGTTGAATCTGTCCTTTCACTGCTCGAGTGAGACGAGCCACAAAATCACAAAAATGACTCTGTAGGTCCCTGCATACATTTACTAAAAGCTCCCTCAGGGTCCCCTTTTGCTGGTAAAGCCCACCAAGCTTTCCTTCCACAAAGTCTAATTTGCTCATATGCTGTTGTACATATTGTAACTGATTTTGTATATCCATATACTGTCCCAGTCCTGCCAACATTTCATAAGTTATTTGAGCATTCGCCCCTCCATTTACAAGGGCTTGCTCTTGACATTTCTCCAAATATTCTCCCTTCCATAGTAAATAATCTCCTCCATCCAGAGTTGCACGAACCATAGAATACCAATCACAACGGGCTAAAAATGCTTCAGAAATATTATTCATAATTTCTCCTGTAAAAGGAGCCGTTGGACCATTCTGAATAACACTTTCTTGCAAAGCTTTTATCATTTTAAAATCAATTTTTTCATGTTGTCTCATCATCTGATTTGGGAGCTGTGGGTCAGCTACTGGTATAATAGGAAAAGCAAGCCTTTCTTCCACCAACATGTCCTTCATTCCTGCTTTAATGGCTCTCTGTACAGATGACTCTATCGGTGGCAAATTAAACGTTTCAGGATTAGGACATGGAGGTGGAGGGGGCCAAAAAGGCCATTCCTACAATTTTTCGTCCTGCTCCTCACTAGGAGGAGCAGAAGGAACCAGGGGAGAAGGCTCCTCCTCAGCCTCGCTAAAAGGCTCTAGCAAATGCAATAGTATGTTCCCCATGGGGAAACAGTTTTTTGTTTTGCTATTCTTCTTCTTCTTCTTATTTTTTTTTAAAGTGATTTTTTTCCCTGCTGCTGAGCTCTCTTTTTAATTTTGACCAATGTTTTGCCAAACACTCACAATCTAATGTACCTTTGTCAGGAAACCAGGGTTATGTTCTATAACGTCAAACAAAAACTATAAAAGAATATCTTCTGAGACTTTTACTTCCTTAAGCATATAAACCAAAATTCTATAGTAAAGTTTACTTTTATATTTATAACCTAATTCTTCCCCATTAGCCTGGCTGCAAAAGACATTCCCATCCTACTTACAGATCGAGACTCTGTAGTTAATCCATGGGCTTTGTGTATGTTGAATTCCCCTCAACTTTTCCTAGGTGAATCTTCCCTCACCATTTTCCTTGGTGAATTTTCCTTCCTCCGCTCTTAGGCGAATAATAGCATCTCCTCCAGACTTCCCGTGGTCAGGCACCAGATGTGAGCACCTCTTTCCCCATCCCCTATTGGGCACCAGATGTGGGAACCTCTTTCCACGTCCCACGTGGTTCAGGGTTCCCGGTTCAGGGTTTGGCTTCTGAAGGAGGCCGCATGCAAACGAAATGAGAGACAAGAAAACATTAATTTGGCGATATTGGGGGACCAGGCGGGAGCCTTCCTCTAGTGGAAAGGACTGCGACTTGCTCTGGCCTTTTTCTCCCTTTTATTAAGGCTTTGGGACACATCCCTAGCCTTTAGGCAGGAAATAACAAAACAGAAATTAACATGAAACAAACAGGTAGAGGCTGCTTCAGCTAACAATGTTTTCATCTAAACAGTGAATAATTAGCTCTGACCTTTCAGAGCAGTTAAGGTTGACCAGCCTTCTGGTCTCCTGTTTACATCCATTTAGTGAGAAAAATGTTTGGTTTCCGGCATCTCTTGGCCTTCTGTATTTCCTTTTTCAAAAAGTTTCTATTTAGGGCCTTTGCCCATTTTTTTTTCCATTGGATAGTTTATCTTCCTTTTGTGAATTCCCTATAAATTTTGGAGATTAAATCTTTACAGAGATAACATTGGCAAATATGTTCTCTTATGCAGTGGGCTTTCTTGTTCTTTTGTTGATGGTTACTTTTGCTGTGCAGAAGCTTTTTATTTTTATGTATTCCCATTTATTTATTTTCTCCTTAGTTTCCATTGCCCTAGACAAACTAAGGTAAATTATATTGCTACAACAAATGTCTGCTATTTGGCTATAAATGGCTTCTTCCAATATTTTTATGGTTTCTTGTCTTACATTTAAGTCCTTTATCCATTTTGAATTTATTTTTGTGTATGGTGTCCAGTTTTGTGATTGGTGGTCTAGTTTCATTTTTTTGCATGCATCTGACCAATTTTCCCAACACTATTAAAGAGATTGCCTTGACTCCATAGTAGGTTCTTGCCGCTTTTGTCAAATATTAACTTAACATAATGGCTTGGGGTGATTTCTGGGTTCTCTGTTATGTTCCATTGGTCTATATGTTTTCTTGTGCCAGTACCAGGCAGTTTTGAGGGCAGTTACCATGTAAGATAGTTTGCATCTAACTTTGTTTTTCTTTCTCAAGATTGCTGAAGTTATTTGGGATCTTTTTTTGTTCCAGATGAATTTTTGGAGAGTTTATTCTAGGTCTTAGAAATATGCCTTTGTTATTTTAATGGGGATTCATTGAATTTATAGATTGTCTTGGGTAATATGAACATTTTAATTATGCTCATTCTACCAATCAATGAACACAGTATATTCTTCTCTTTCTATGTTTTTCTCTATTTCTTTTTTCAATGTCCTGTAATTTTCTGAGTACAGGTCCTTTACCTCCTTGGTTACATTTACTGGTAGGTGTCTTAATATTTTTGTTGCAATGGTAAATGGAATTGTTTTTTGTTTTATTTTGTTTTGTTTTGTTTTGTTTTAGTTTCTCTTTCTGTAAGTTCATTATTAGTGTATAAAAAAACACATAGATTTCTAGGTGTTAATTTTGTAGCATGCTACATTGCTGAACTCATTTATTAATTCTAGTAGTTTTTTCACAGAGTTTTTAGGGTTTTCTATGTACAATATCATGTCATTTGTGAATAATAACAGTTTTACTTCTTCTTTCCTAATTTGGATGCCTTTTTTTTCTTCCTGTCTGATCACTATGGCTAGCACTTCTAGTATTATATTGAACAGGAGTGATGAAAGTGGGCATCCCTGTCTTCTTCCCATTCTTAGGGGAAATGATTTTCATTTTTGCCTATTGAATATGATGTTGCCTGTAGATTTGTTATATAAGGCTTTTATTATGTTGAGGTATGATCCCTCAATTCTTACGTTTCTCAGAGTTTTTATCAGGAAAAGGGAATTGTATTTGGTCCAATGCATGTTCTTCATTGATTGATATGATTATGTGATTTTTCTCTCTCAGTTTGTTTACGTGATATATCACATTTATTGATTTGTAACAGCTTTGCATCCCTGGAATAAATCCCACTTGGTCATGGTGTAAGATCTTTCTAATGTAATGCTGTATCTGATTTGCTAGAATTTTGTTGAGGATTTTAGCATCTATGTTCATCAGGGATATTGGCTGTAATTCTCTTTCTTTGTAGTGCCTTTATCTGGTTTTGGGATTAAGGTAATGCTGGTTTCATAAAATGAGCTTGGAAGTGTGCATTCCTCTTGAATTTTATGGAAGAGTCTGAGAAGGATAGGTTTTAGTTCTTTGAATGATTGGTTAAACTTTCCTGTGAAACCATCTGGCCCTGGGCTTTTGTTTGCTGGAAGTGTTTTTATGAGTCCTTCCATTTCTTCCTTAGTTATTGGCCTGTTGAGATATTTTTATTCTTCTTAATTGAGTTTTGAAAGGTCATATTTTTCTAGGAATATGTTCCTTTCTTCTGGTTACTAAGTTTGTTGGAATAGAGTTGCTCATAGTATTTTTTTAATAACCCTATGTATTTCTTGAGGTATGTTATTATTTGTCTCTTTCATTTATAATTTTGTTTATTTGTTTCTTGGTGAACCTGGCCAGAGGTTCATCTATTTTGTTTATCTTTTCCAACAACCAGCTCTTGGCTTCATCAATCATTTGTATTTATTTAATTATTTTTGTCTCTATGTCATTTATTTCTGCTTTGATCTTTATTATCTCTTCCCTTCTGCTCACTCTGGTATTTTCTTGTTTCTCTCTTTCTAATTCTATAAGTTCTAGAGTTAGATAATTTATTACTGTTTTTTTTTTTTTTCTTTTTGAGGGAGGCTTGTGAAGCTCTGCAGTTCCCTCTCAGGACCACTTTTACTGTGTCTCATAAGTTTTAGATTGTCGAGCTTTCATTGTAATTTGTTTCCCAGATGTTTTTAGTTTCTCTAATCTCTTTGGTAACTCAATCATTGCTTAATAGCATGCTATTTAGCCTCCAAGTGTTTGGTTTTTAAGATTATTTTTATTGTAGTTGACTCTAATATGATGCCATTATGATCTAAAAAGATTCTTGATATGATTTCAAGCTTCTTGAATTTAGAGACTTTGCCTGTGCCCCAATATTTGGTCTATATTTGAAAATGTCCCATGTATACTTAAGAATAATGTATATTCTATTAGCTATGGAGTGCAATATTCTGAAGATGTCAATTAAGTCTTTTTGATCTAGTGAGTCATTCAGGATTGCTGTTTCTTTGCTGATTTTTTGTATAGAGGATTAACCTGTGATGTCAGTGGGTATTAATGTCCCCTACTATGATAATATTGCTGTCAATCTCGCCCTTGATATCTTCCAGAAGGTTTTTTTTAATGTATTTGGGTGCTCCTGGATTGGGTGTATATATGTTTACCAGAGTTATATCATCTTGTTGTATGATTCCTTTAGTATTATTCAGTGGCCTTCCTTATCTCTAGTTATAGCTTTCACTTTGAGGTCTATTTTGTCAGATATAAGTATTGCTACCCCAGCTTTTATGTTTCACTTCCATTTGCTTGAAAGATATTTTGCTATCTCTTCACTTTCAATCTATGTGAGTCTCTTTCTCTGAGGTGAGTCTCTTATAGACAGCATAAATATGGGTCATGTTTTCTTACGTATTCAGCCTTCAATGTCTCTTGATTGGAGCATTGAGTTTGTTTATATTTAAAGTTATTATTCATAGGTACTTGTTTGTAGCCATTTTTATTTTTTGTGCCTGTGTTCCTTTTTCCCCCATTTTTATTCCTTGTTTTTTTCAACAGACCAATTTATTTATTTATTTGTTTGTTTGTTCATTTGTTTATTTTTAAATCTTTATTGTTCAGATTATTAAAGATATTCCTCTTCCCCTCTCATAGCTCTCCTCCACCCAGTTCCCATCCCACTCCAGGCCTTCATCCCCCTCCCGCCACTGACCTCCTCTATAGATGTAAGCTCTTTGTTCAATCTCATCCTACACCCCACATATCTCCTTCCCCCTGAGAATTATCAGTTTGCTCTCTTTCCAAGCCCCTATTTTATTATATTTACCAGTTTTTTTTTCTGTTCATCAGGTTTTTTATTTATTTGATTTTTAGATTCACTTGTTGATAGATATATATTTATTGTCACTTTGTTGTTCATAATTTATCTTTACCTTTTCTTTTTCTTCCTCTTCTTAGAGAATACACTTCAGCATTTCATATAATACTGATTTAGTAGTGATGGATTCCTTTAGCTTTTTCTTTTCAGTGAAGCTCTTTATCTGAACCTTCAATTCTAAATGATAGCTTTGCTGGGTAGAGTAATCTTGGTTATAGGTTCTTGCTATTCATCACTTTGAATATTTCTGGCCACTCCCATATTGCCTGCATAATTTCTGTTGAGAAATCAGCTGACAGTCATATGGGTACTCTCTTTTGGGTAACTAACTGTTTTTCTCTTGCTGTTTTTAAGATTCTCTGTCTTTAGCCCTTGGTATTTTAATTATGATGTATCTTGGTGTGGTCCTCTGTGGATTCCTTTTGTTAGGGGTTCTCTGTGCTTCCTGGACTTGTAAGTCTATTTCTTTCACCAGGTAGGGGAAGTTTTCTGTCATTATTTCTTCAAATAGGTTTTTAATATCTTGCTCTCTCTCTTCTTCTGGCACCCCCATAACTTGAATGTTGGTATACTTAAAGATGTCCCAGAGGCTCCTTACATTGTCTTCACATTTTTAATTTTTTTTTTCCTTTTTGCTTTCTAGTTGGGTAATTTTTGCTTTTTTGTATTTCAAACTCTTGACTTGATTCTTTGGATTCTCTAGCCTGCTGTTGAATCTTTGTATATTATTCTTTATTTCAGTCAGCCTATGCTTAATTTCTGATTGGTCCTTTTCCATATATTTCAAGGACTCACTAAATTTCTCAGAGGTTTCTAGAATATTTTTGAGTAACCTTATAACTGTGCTTTTAAACTCTATATCCATTGTTTTGTTTCCATCCATTTCTCTAATTTGTGACTTGTTTCTTTGTTTCTGCATGTTGGCTGCTTCCCTGTGTTTGTTTCTATGTACTGGGTAGCTGCTAAGTCTCCTTGAGTTGATAGAGTGGCCATGTGTGATAGATATCCTATAGGGCCCAGTGGCTCAGCCTCCCTAGTCACCTGAGGTGGATGCTCTCAGTGTACCCTTTTGTGGGCTATGTGCCTAGAATTGTAGTTAACCCTTGATTGCTGTTGGTATCACTGGGAGGAATTGACCTCCTGGTCATTTGGCTGTGATTACTGTCTTTGTCTATTCTGGAAGATCTGTTTGGCAGGAGACACCCTTATCAGGCAGGACTTGCTTTAGTGGAGGTTTGGTGCTCACTTGAGTGAGTATCTTATGGATATGAAGAGTTGTAATCCAGTATGGTCTCACTCTGACCACTGAGTACACTGGCTTTTAGATCTCCAAGAAGGTACAAGGTCAGCCAATGTTTTGGGCCATCCAGCAGGAGCTACAGAAGCATCTGCAGATTCCTTTACTTTATATGGTGTTTGGAAGTGTCCAGATGAGGCCAGCTGTGAAGCAAGGCTGTCTGCTGCTGCCATTTCTTGTGCCTTCTTTTGGAAGCTCTGAGACTCTCTGACCTAGCTGCTGTTTTACAGATTTTAGGAGGAGAAAAAATAGGCCATTCATATGCAAAAGCCAATGGGCACAGCTTGGGTGGACTTGTAAATTGGGTGGTGCAGGGTCTCTGGGAATCACCATGGTAGAGCAAATAGCAATGGCTGCCAGTCATCGCTGCATTGGAGAGGTCCCTGGGCCTCCACACCCTATTCCCCTGTGCAGGAACAATGATCGCTGTGAGCACCTCTGAGAGAAAGCCACCCTCATGTTCTTGTCCTGATGCCAGATAGTCCAGTTTATCTCCTTATGTGTCTGAGTCCCCCAGAGTTTTACTCAAAACTGGAGTTCAAAGCAAGCAGGAGTTTGTATCTCCCTCCCAATAAAAGAGCAACACATCCAGGTGCCAGCACTTTCCATGCCTCCATACCTCTTACCAGGCTTAATGTGCTTTTTTCACCTCTCTAATTGTGGAACTTCCAGTCAGCCAGCTTTCCTGTGGTTCTGAGTGGTAGTTGTTCTGCCTTTTCATTGTAATTTTGATGTATTTGTGAGAGTCAACAAGTATAAATATTTACCTGTGCTGCCATCTTGGTTCTTCTACAACAGTCCCTTTAGCATTTCTCGCATTGCTGGCTTAGTATTGATATATTTCCTTAGTTTGTTTGTTTATTTGTTTTTTACCTGTGAAGTTCCTGATTTCCTTTTCAAATTTTGAATGTTAGCCTTACTGGATAGAATATTCTTGGATTCAGTCCTTGCTTTGCATTACTTTCTATACTTCATTCCACTCCCTTCTGATCTGATGTGTTTTTGTTGAGAAATTATTTAATAATTTAAGGGGAGATCCTCTTTAGGTTACTATCAGTCTCTCTCTTCAGCCATTAAGATTATCTCTTTGTAATTAACATTTTCCATTGTAATTATAATGTGTCTTGGGGTGGATCTTTTGGGGTTCAACTTTTTTGGGACTCTGCTTGTGCGAGTTTTTTTTATCCCTCATATCAGAGAAGTTTTTGTCATTATTTTTTCAAATAGGTTTTCTCATCCTTGTTGCTCTTTTTATCCTTCTGCCCCCACCCCTATTATTCATATATTACTTTATTTCTTGTTGTTTCAGAGCTTCCTTAGGCTCTTCTCCTGCTATCTTATTTTTTTTCTCCAGTTGCTGTTCAGATTGGATTTGTTTCTCTACCCTATCTTATTGCTCATTAATTTGGTCCTCTGCTTTTCTTAATCTACTATTGAAACCTTCCATCATGTATTTTTTTGTACATATATCACTTTTGATTCCTTCCTGATTCTTACATAGGCTGTTGATTTTCTAGTTCATCTGTTTTATGAACTACATATGACCATCATTCTGAATTCTTTTTCTGACATATTGCATGTCTCCTTCTCACTTAGTTTTTTTCTTTCTCCTCCCTGCCCCCCACTTTTTTTTTATTCCTCCTTATCTTTCCTTTGGGGGTTGCTTTTTTTATCTCCCCATTTTTGCTGACACTGAAGGGTCTAGTTGCCAAGTTGTGTGGGGCCTGAGCTGCAGTAGCAGGCTTGGCAGAATGTACTACTACCTCCTAACAGTTGAGGGCAGAATTGGGGTAGTGGGAGGTACATCTGCTTCAAGCCAGTGGGAGCCACATGAATGCCAACTGTCAGGGGCTGGCTGGGGTGGAACCACATACACCCACAGTCAGGATCCAGCTCAGGTGCTCAGAGGTGTGACCAGCAAGACCTGTGGTCATGCACATGTGCAGACAGTCAGGGGCCAGCTTGGGTTCCAGGAGATGCAGCTGATGGGAGCTGTATATGCAGAGGCAGGGGTAAGCTCACATGCCCAGGAGATGTGTGCCTGCCACAGTCCAGCAGAAGTCTTATATTACAGTTAAGGGTTGTCTGGTGGGCTGGAGTGGCACAGCCAGCAGTAGCCCTGTGCACTGATATTCATGGGTGACTTCGATTGCACGGAACTAATGCCACTGTGGTAGGTGGGAGGGGAATGCCCTCTAGGACTCACATGAACCTGAGGCCAGGGTGGCTTCAGTCTCAGTATCCCTATGTCTGTAGCTATGGTAGCAGGTCTGTGTCCAGAGTGGCTGTAGGGTCACAGGCCAGTCAGGGTGGTGGAGAGTGTGGGCTCCTAATCACAGCAGCTCTGCCCTTCAAGATGCTGTGATTTCTGTGCCAGTGCCACTGCCAGGGTGTGCTTTTAGTGGTATGGGGGCTTCCCATCTTTGAGAGCCTGATTGCCAGTTCACATACACATAACACACATATTCATATACTCCCCTTTTGCTCCCTCACTCTCTCACACTCTCTTCCTCATTGCCATCCTGCTAGCTGCCATCTTTCTCTCTATAAATGTTTTTGAATATACCAAAAGTTGTATTTTTTTCATATTCAATTGAGCAGTGAAATACTATATCATGCACGTGAGTATTCAAATGTTTGATAATTCTCATTATCATCATGGTGTGGGAATCATGCATTAGAGTGCAATGGGGCAGTTAGGCCTTCTTAGTGCAAAAACTTGGGCATATTCAGCAAAGTTTGAAATATGCATATCAAGAGACCTAGAAATTTTACTTCAAAAAATTTAACTTACATAAAAACCTGAAAACATACTATATTTTAGGGTGGGTTGCAGTCACACACACAAGGAAAATTAGCTAGACCCATACAATGAAATGTTTTATGACTTGTTTTTAAAAATGAGCTAAATCCATGACATGATATGGGGAATTTTTTGTTTTTCTGAATTCTCAGGAACACTGTTTTTTATTAGTTAGTTTGTTTGTGTGTTTGTTTTAGAGAGAGAGAGAATGGAAGAGACAGGGAGAGACACACAGAGAGAAACATCAATGTGGATGTGAGAAATAACTTTCATTGGTTGCCTTCCTCACACACCATGACCAGGGCCAGGATGGACCCTGTAACTGAGGCACATGCCCTTAACCAGAATTGAAGCTTCAGTTCCAGGCCAATGCTCTATCCACTGGGCCAAACTATCTAAGGCATGGAGAAAAGGGAATTATGTTTGAAAAAGGGTGAAGAGCATGAGTTGCTTTTTCCTATTTAAGAGAAAAAATATATACATACATATCAGCAAATTTCAGGAATGAAACCATTAGTAGTAATTATCTCTCAGAGTAGCTATGAGGTTTTGAATTATCATTCAGGACTTTTTTTTTCAGTTTGTACTTTTATCACATGTGTATGTATTACTTTTGTTATAAAAATATATAAACAAAAGTTTATATGTGTTTCACAACTTAAGCTTTTATTTAAATTCTAAATATTTCTCACTGCCTCCTGCTCCATATCCTACTTTGCTGCCCTAGATTGCATTTGTATGTCTAAGGCAAACAGCACTGTGTAACTGCTTAAATGTTGCCTCCTCATATCCTCTACTTTACAGTATGCCCCACTTTTCTTAAGTCCATCCTTCAGTATTCACCATAAATAAGATTGACAACTGTGTAGGGAAACTTCCTTTATGTAATGATAGGCTTTTTGAGTATCTAATTTTATTTTAAAATGAACAGGGCCTTGATCTTATGTATGTGTTTATATCAAAGGCACATTTCTAAGTGTTTGTTCTGAATGGTTTAGCTTATTCCTTGAGTTACAATTCTGTAGTGGGGACTTAGGTTGAAATCACATTACTGAAAAAGGCATGTGTCTGGCACGTTCCCAAGGCATGAGTATTTTTGGCATGATGAACTGTGAATTTGATGTTGATGCTTACACACAATAAGCAGGTGGTTTAAATCTAATTTTGTCCCCAGCAAATATGAACTGTATTTAAAAGCATAAGATGTTTTTATAGAAAATCTGTACCCAGAATGAACAATAAATAAATCAAGGTCACTACTAGTAATTTTAATATGAAATAGAGTAAATTTAAATGAAATGATAGGAAATGCCTAGTCTATTTCAGGAGTTATACAAACAATTTGAAAGAGAGGAAAGTAAAATAGGATTATGAATGCTTGCAATATTTCAAGAGTACTTTTCAATAGTGATATATCAAGGGATTATATGAGTTTTCTAAAATTAGGACATGAAAAGGGTTTATGGAAAGGCACCCAAAATCTACACTAATAAAAATGTAACATGATAATTGACTGTACCTTTGCGACACCCAACAGCCAATCAGGAGTAAGTATGCAAATTAACCCAACAAAGATGGTAGGTTAATTTGCATATGCAGGCTCTGAGCGGCCAGGAGTGGAGTGGGATGTAGGAGTTCCACACCACACCAGCCGTTCTGGGCCTCTGGGCAGTGTGCGAAGGCAGAAAGGCAGCTCTGGCTAAGGCTTCTTCTTGCACGAATCTTCATGCATTAGGCCTCCAGTAAATAAATAAAATAGATCTCTCTCATCTTTTGGTGTAAGTAGCAAGAAACAAGATGATAACATATGAAGAGTGCTTGATATTAATTCATGTCCCTCCAAAGTGCAAGTACTTTTGGGAGGACAATTTATTTAAAAAAACAACAACATTCATGGAGATGGCTCTGGAAATTTCTTATTAAATATATTTTAATCTTAAATATTTTATACATATATATATATATATATATATATATATATACCTAAGATACTATTAATTTTGTAAGATTCATTACTATATCAATTAGATCAAGGAAGCTATTAATTTGAGAATGGTTTCTGAAAAGAAAGGCTAGTTTAACTCCAGAGAGAACTCTATCGGTTGAGCCCTTAGGATAAATGAGTATCTCATCTCCTCTGAGGAATTTTAACTAACTTACATTGGATTTTCCCTTTGGACATGAAGAAGTTGGAGAGCAGATCAATACACAACCTTGTAATTCTTAGCCCTCGGTAAGGAAAGAGGTTTATGTATTTTTACCCAATCAGAGAAATGAAGAAAAAATTAAATCAGTAAGTTTATCTGTATAGAAAGAGGGTGAATATTCTGGTTAAATTTGAAGAGAAGAAAGCCAAATGTAATTCAATATACTTGATTCAGTGAACATACCTGTATCATGACAATAGATATCCCTGTGTATTATAAGTTGTCAGTAATGAGAATGCTGATGCTTGATTTGTTTTAATTATTCCATTAAGTATTTTTAGTTTGGCATTTTTTTTTGTGAATTTAGTTATTTGCATTATTGATACAGTGGTACCTCGAGATACGAGTGCCCTAACGTACGAGATTTTTGAGATACGAGCTGTCGAGCAAGTGATTTTTGCTTTGAAAAATGAGCAACATTTGAGATATGAGTAATCGCGCTGATCGGCCGGCTGCACATGACCCACCAGTTTACCTCGACTTGAGTGTCTCATAGTTTCCCATGCCTCAAGGTTACGGAACGAATTAAACTCGTATCTCGAGGTGCCACTGTATTATGATCCTAAGTAACTAAAAACGTGTTCATTATTTTCAAAAGCTTAAATCATCTCAGAAGAAAATAATACAGTGATTTTAATTGTGTTGAATACACATGTATGTTATAGATCTATGTTGTATACTAACTTACAATTTTATTAAAATTATTGGAGTGATATTAGTTAATAACATCATATAATTTTCAAGTTTACATTTCTATAATACATGATCTGTATATCACATTGTGTGCCACCATCTAGAGTCACCATATATTGGCCCTCTTTACCCTTTTCCATCATCATATATTTGGCCCTCTTTACCCTATACTATCCCCACCACAACTATCTATCTACTGGTAACTACCACACTGTTGTCTGTGCCTATTAGTTTCAGTTTTATATCCCACATATGGATAAAATCACAATGTTTTTAGCTTTTGCTGATAAACTTATTTCATTTAATATAATATTTTCAAGCTCTAGGCCTGGTACCCCCCAAATTCTCTCCCCTGCAGGCCTGAGACCCCCACCAACTGCCCTTCCTTGCAATCCCAGTCACCCCAATTTCTCTCCCCTACAGGCCTGGTCACCCCCAACTGCCTTCCCTATAGGCCTGATGGCCCCCAACTTCCCTCTTCTGCCACCTGGTCAACCCTAACTGTCCTCCCCTGCAGGCCTGGTCCCTTCCAACTGCCCTCCCCTGATAGCCATCCTATGGCAGCCATCTTTGACTGCATGGGGGCAGCCATCTTGTGTGTTGGAGTGATGGTCAATTTGCATATCACTCTTTTATTAGATAGGATTTATCTGGAGACTCATTTCTTGTGTTAAATGATGATCATTTAGCTTATTTGCCCTTTCCCTTTTTATTTCCTACCTGGTTTTTCATATTTATGTCACTATTGTTAATCCTTCCATTGGTTATTAGTTCTTATATAGCTTTAAACTGAGACTATCCATTTTTGTCTTCTGAAGTTTAAGTTGTGTCTTAAACCTCACACTAAATAGGATGACACCAATAGCATCCTATCATTCTGTCTGTTACAAAATCTTCTCTGCCACTTTCCAATGTTTATAGTGTACCCTTATTTTTATATTGTCAAGGTTGATAACATCGTATAGTCTACTAGAGGCTCAGTGCATGAATTCATGCATGGATGGGGTCTCTCGGGGTGGCCTACAAAGATTGAGCACCAACTTGAGCCCCCAGTCTCAAAACCCTCCAGCCCCTCCTGGCACCCTACCTTGGCCTTGTGCCTTCCCCTCACCTGCTCCACAATCCCACCTACAGGGCAATTGATCAGGGACAGGCCCTCTTCCCAGTTCCCTCAGTGCCTGGGAGCTGGGTGGCAGCCTCAGCCCCTACCACTGTAGCTGGTCTCCATCTGCAGGGTGATCAATCCTTGGGGCAATTGGACCTCTGCTCATACCTGGATCCACCCGCTCACCTGTCCACCATCCCGCCATGGTCTCACTCTTGTCGAGGCCTATCAGGGACAACAGCATCTCCATTGTCACTTGTTGCAAGTACTGCACCATGCTGATGCTTGCCCTGTCCCATGGTGGTAAGTTCACATCATAATGAACAGTTAAACTCCCAGTCTCCCAGTTGCACTCCTGGTGGAATGACCACCCAAAGAGACAATTTGCATATTAGGTTTTTATTATATAGGACAGTAACCATAATTCAGCTTGCCATGATTGACTTAAAGATTAAAGCTAAAATTTGAAATATATTAAAAAGCCTCCAGCAAGTTATAGCAATTTAAGTATTGTCTCTGACCTGGAGGGCTTGGCCTAGTGGTTGAATATTAACCTATGAACCAGAAGGTCACAGTTTGATTCCCAGGCAGGGCACATGTCCTTGATCCCCAATTGGGAGCATACAGGAGGCAGCTGGTCCATATTTCCCTCTCACATTTACGTTTCTACCCAGGCAACTGAGAGACACTAGCCAGGTCTATGCCTTATTTATTCCTGATTTTCAGCTTTATTTTTCTGGGTAGTTTTTAATCTACTATTTTTTTATTTTTATTTTTGTTAAACATAGTTGTTGAGCTTCAAAACTAAAAATAGTTGGTACACTGATCATGATATGGTAGACATTCTTTCGACTAAATCTTGTCATTTTTTATGACACTTGCCTTAAAAAGCACCAAAAATGTAAAGGAATATGGTCTCTTTCACTGTTAAAGATAACATATCAAAGATAAATTCAGCAAAGAAGATCAACTCCCTCTTTTGTAATAGGTGCGTTTTCTGGAATCCATATTCCCATATGAACTGGAGTTGAAAAAAAGTTAATAGTTTCCCTAGGGTTTCTTATCTTCTGACACTTTTCAATGATTTTATTATATTTAGGAATAAATTAAGATAATTTATTCCAAGAAGCATGAAAATCTTCAAGTACTATTTAGGAATTTTCAAAATTACTTAAGGTAAAAGAAAAATACATATTTTGCTTTTGTTGAGAGGAAGAAAATGTCATAATGAACTTATAACAGTTTTAAGCTTATTGTAATAGCAATTTTGAAATATTTTATAATGTCATAATAAACCATGAACCATCAGGATAATGATGCCTCTTCCATAAAAACAATCTTACAAGTAATTTAAACCATTCACCTTCTTCTAAATTACTATTATTTTATACAAATTAAAAAGTTGGATTTATAATTTTAAATTTGCATTTTAATTCTCCTCCCCCAAAAATGTACCTTAGAAAAATGTGATAAAGAATGGAGTGCATCTCTTCCAACCATTATAGGGATAATGCAACCAAGTTTTTTACTTTGGACAAACAATAACAGCAAGATGACAGTAAGGTATATTCAACAGTTTTAAAACATTGAATAATCATGACTATTACAAGGATAGCCATGTTGATTAATGAATACAGTGGTACCTCGAGATACAAGTGCACTAACATATGAGATTTTTGAGATACGAGCCTTCGAGCAAGCGATTTTTTTGCTTAGAAATATGAGCAACATTTGAGATACCAGTAATCACACCCATCAGCCGGCTGCACAGGACCCAACAGTTTACCACGTTTCCCATGCCTCAGTGTGCTTCTTTACCTCATTGACGAAGCATCTTTTGTGCATTTACATACTTTATCACATTTCTTTTTATAACCATGGGTCCGAAGAAAACAAGTGGAAAGATCAGTGCTCAGAAGAGGATGATGTCTATTGAATTAAAGCGTGAAATCATAGAAAAATATGAGCAAGGTGTGCGAGTGGCTGACTTGGCAAGGCAGTATGGGCGTAGTACTTCAACTATATGCACTGTACTTAAACAGAAGGAGTCGATAAAGGTTATAATGCCAGCTAAGGGAGCTACAATAATTTCTAAGCACCGTAGCTCTCTCCATGAAAAGATGGAGAATCTACTGATGGTGTGGGTGATGGAGAAGCAGCTTAAAGGAGATACATTAACACAGGGCATCATATGCGAGAAGGCTCGAGCGATTTACGGTGATTTGCTGGAGCAGACCCCGTGCACTTCCACGGAAAAAGCATAGAAAGAAGCTAGTAGAGGCTTGTTTGATAACTTCAGGAAAAGGTCTGGCATTCACTCCATCATAAGGCATGGTGAGGCAGCAAGTTCGGATGTGAAGGCAGCTGAGGATTACCTCAAAACTTTTTCCGAACTGATAGAAACCAAAGGATAAATCCATCAGCAAGTCTTCAACTGGGATGAGACAGGGCTTTTCTGGTAGAAGATGTTGAATAGGACTTATATATTGGCAGAAGAGAAGGCGATGCCAGTGCCAGGCCACAAACCCATGAAGGATAGGCTAACTCTCACACTGTGCGCCAATGCGAGTGGCGACTGCAAGATCAAGCCTCTGCTTGTATACCATTTGGAAAACCCCAGAGTCTTTAAGCCATAAGATTTTAAAAGATAAACTGCGAGTTATGTGGAGGGCAAACCCCAAGGCATGGGTCACCAGACAGTTCTTTGTGGAGTGGGTAAACCTGGTTTTTGGCCCTTCTGTTAAGAAATATCTACAGGAAAACAACCTAACAATGCAAGCCCTCCTCGTCCTTGACAATGCTCCTGCTCATCCACTGAACCTTGATGATGAACTCCTTGAAGAGTTCAAGTTTATAAAGGTTGTCTACGTACCTCCCAAAACCACTCCTATCCTGCAGCCCATGGATCAGGAGGTGATTTCTTATTTTAAAAAGCTGTACATCAAGCACCTGTTCCAGAGTTGCTTTGAGGTGATGGAGAACACAAACCTCACCCTTCCAGAGTTCTGGAAGAACCATTTTAACATCGTGATATGCCTCAGAATTATTGATCAGGCCTGGCTGGGTGTTACAACGAGGACTTTGACCTCTGCATGGTAGAAGTTGTGGCCTGAGGCCGTAGCCAAAAGGACCTTAGAAGGATTCGAACCCAAAATGCCAGTGGAGGAGGAGAGAGTGTCTCTGGGAAAATCCATGGGCCTGGAGGTGGATGAGAGAGATGTGAATGAGCTCGTCAAGGAGCACTCTCTGGAACTCACCACAGAGGAGTTACAAGAGTTGCAGTCTCAGCAACATGCAGAGGTTCTCCAAGAAATTGGTTTAGAGGAGGAGTCAAAGGTGGAAGAGATCTCTAGAAGTGAGATAAAGGAGATCTTAGGAGTGTGGGAGAGGGTGTCACACTTCGTGGAAAAGAAACACTCTGAAAAAGTTGTTACTGGTTGTGCATCGGAGCTGTTCAATGAAACTTGCCTCACCCATTTCAGAAACATTCTGAAAGGGAGGAAGAGGCAAACCTGGTTGGACACGGTTTTTTTTTTTTGTTGTTTGTTTTTTTAAATCAGCCAAAAATGCAAAGACCAGTAGCAATTAAGTTCAGTGAAGATTAGTTAAGTTACATTCAGTTTAGGGATAAAGTGTAGCATTAAGAGTGTAACGAGTAGGTAAATACACTTTATAAAACCAGTTTATTC
>JAAGEH010000286.1:44732897-45027596 GCA_011751065.1 Lasiurus cinereus | reverse complement strand
GGGGAGGGGGAGGGGGAGGAGGGAGGAGGAGGAAGGAGAGGAGGAGAAAGGAGAAGAAGGAAAGAGATATGACCCCCCAAAAATGGCAACAAATACATATCTATTAACAATTGGATCTAAAAATAAAATTAAATAAATAAGAAATCTGACTAACAAAATAAACTCTTGATTAAAATAGAATCAGAGGCATGGAACTGACTAATGAATCTCAGAAAGAAGAGGGTGGGGGTAGTTGCAGAAAAAAACTAACCAAAGATCTTACCTAAGGACAGAGACAGTAGGATGGTTAAGGCCTGGAACAGGTTGGGATCCAGGTGAATGGGGGTAATGGGGTCCAAGGAAGACATCTTTAATAATCTCAATAAAGAGTTTTTGTTTTTTTGTTTTTAAATAAAGAACACTAAAATACTTTTAAAAAATTATTGGTGTGATATGGGTTAATACGGTTATGTAGGTTTCAAGTGTCCAGTTCTAAGGTACATCTTTAGTATAATGCATTGTGTACTCAACATCCAAAGTTAAATCTTCTTTAATTACCATATATTTGAACCTCTTTACATTTTATTGCCACTGCACACTCTTCTCTCTGGTAACCACTATACTATTGGTCTGTGTCTATGAGTTTTTGTTTTTCTTCATTGTTCATTTGTTACTTTTAGTATTATATCTGACACATGAGTAAAATCAGATGTTTCTTGACCTTTTTGTCCGACTTACTTTGCTTAACATAATATTCCATGTTGTCACAAATGGCAGTATTTCATCTTTTCTTATGGCTGAGTAGTATTGCATTGTATATATGTACCACATTTCCATTATACAATCATTTTTTGTAAAGATATATGCATCCCTATGTTCATTACAGCATTATTCACAGCTATTTCTAAACATAACACCCAAGCATCAATACTTACATATAGGGCACTTGTGGGAACCTCTGTCTATGTCCCGCGTGGTTCAGGGTTCCCGGTTCAGGGTTCAGGTTCTGAAGGAGGCCGCACACAAATGAAATGAGAGACTAGAAAATATTAATTTGGCAATATTGGGGGGCCAGGCGGGAGCCTTCCTCTACTGGAAAGGACTGCCACTTGCTATGGCCTTGTTCTCCCTTTTATTAAGGCTTTGGGACACACCCCTAGCCTTTAGGCAGAAAATAACAAAAAATAACATGAAACAAACAGGTAGAGGTTGCTTCAGCCAACAAATGTTTCAACTAAACAGTGAGTGATTAGCTCTGACCTTTCAGAGCAGTTAAGGTTGACCAGCCTTCTGGCCTCCTGTTTACATCCATTTAGTAAGAACAATGTTTGGTTTCCGACAGGCACTCCCATAGACACATGCAATTTTTAACCATTCTTTCCTGCCCATCAATGCAACAAGGCACAGGAATTTAGAGCCACTCAAAATGATTGGTTTTGCTTCATGGTGTGTACATTTTCATGTCAGTGAGTGATAGACATATAGTCTTTAAAGATAATAATGCCTCAGTAAAATTTCCCCCTTTTAAATAAATTATTTACAAACATCCTATCTAATAAAAGGGCAATATGCAAATTGACCATGACTCTAACACACAAGAATGACATCCCCCATGTGGCCAAAGATGGCCACCCCATGTGGACACAAGATGGCCATCACAAGATGGCCAGCAGGGGAGGGCAGTTGGGAGGGACTAGGCCTGTAGGGGAGAGCAGTTAGGGGAAATCGGGTAAACAGGCAAGCGAACAGTTGGGAGCCAGCAGTCCTGGATTGTCATAGGGGTCCCAGATTGGAGAGGGTGCAGGTTGGGCTGAGGGACACATACCACCCCCACATGCACGAATTTCGTGCACCAGGACTCTAGTTTTAAAATATAAACCATTTAGCTGTTTTAGAATGCTTTTATGTCATGTTCTGTTATCCCCAACCTTTGGCCAAAACCTGCTGGATGCCAGAAAGGGTGGGAGGAGCAATACAAGCAGACTGCAAAAATCCCTTCAATTCTGGGCTCACTGACTAGTGCATCTGTGGTTCCTGAGATTGCATCCTATGAATGTAAACCAGGAGAATGGGTTATTTAATATGAATAAACAACTCTGAATTTATTATCTCTACATTAGCATCTGTCTGACCATTTTTATAGAGTATTTTTATATATAATTTTAAACTATTTTGTATCTTCATTTCATTGCCATGGCACAAACTATTTCTCAACTTCTCTTCAAATTTTTACCAAAGATCACATTTGAGCTTGCCTCTAATTACTGTTTATTTAAATTCATTTTCTCATTGTAATGCTATTGCCAGGGGAGCTCTCCTTGCAAGAGCACCTAGGAATGGATTATGTGTAGTTATCCAAGAAAATTCTATGTTTTAAATTTCTTAGAAATTAAAATGTCATTAGGTTAGATTTTATTACCTCCATTAGGCCTTTTCTCTTCTCTACAAAAGTTACATAGACTCTCCTGAATCTACTAATTTGTATTTTTCTTTTATTCATCTCCAAGCTAAAATGTTTATTTTCCCCTCTTCTAATACTTCTAATCTTTTTTAAATTTCCCACCTAAGCAATACTGCCCAACTAATAGACATGGCAACTGATCATAATGACCAACAACATATGATCTGAACTACTTCTCTAGACATAAGACCATTTATTTTCAAAATGTAGCAGTTAACAGAATATCCCTTATACGGAATCTAAATCTCTCTGCACTTAATACTTTGCATCAGAACTACACCTGTACATGATTGGCCTTCAACTATAATTTTTAAAAAGCAATCATGGATTCTCTGAATTACAATTCTAAATGCCACAAAACCTGGTTTTCAGGCACTTTCATCATTCTGCCACTTTACTCGAAAAACACAATTCAACAATGTCCATACATTTTAGTACTAAAGGAGATCCCCTAGTTGCAACTAATAGCAAAGAGTTTAAAGGAGCTATAGATTTCTTGGTTGTGAATACTGTAATAGGTTTTTGAACCAGATGAACCTGGATACAAATCCCAGTTTTGACATTACTACCTGTGTGATCATGATTGACTACTCAAGTCACTTCTCTCAGCTTCAATTTACCCTTTGGAGAAGCAGGTACTATACCTATCTCATATCTTATTGTAATTCAATGGGATGTAATGAGCTCAGCACAAGGCCTGGCACAGAGCAAGCCCTTAGTAATAGTAGCTATTGTTATAGTCATTATTGTTGATTATCATGATAATACTCTTATTAATACTCTGAATCAACACTTTAAACTTAGAGTCAAAAAATAACCCCATTTTCTCTCCCACATATATCACTGCTTCATTCTAAGGCCTCTCTTTAAATAACTAGAAAGGTGCCTGACATTACAATCAACATAGTAGCTTATTATTTCAAAACTAGATCAAACTTTTCACTGGCATGTCCACCAAACAAATTGTTTGACTCACTCTGTTTCTAAATAGTTATCTGACATCACATTATCCCTTCTTTATTTTATTAAGTCATCATTGTTCACCTTCCATGACATGTTGATAAAAACTAGGAGGAGGGATATAATAATACATATTCTAATTCAAAGAATTGGTTCATTTTTAAAGTAAATTCATTTAGTCCATGGGGGTTAAAGAGATAAGAAAGGAAGAAGGCAATCAAACTCTCCTTGTCTTAGAAACACAGAATTAGGGAATATTTTCAAAGTAGGTAGTATTATCATATCCAATAAAGCAATGTTCCTACACTCCCTTTCACAATAATTGGTCAAGCCTTTCCTTTATGCTGTTCATTCTCTTGAAGTTCTAATCTGCTCATCCTCACTTCCTTCCAATTTCCTATACCTTCTCCATAATTTAGGACATCATACATCCCTTTCAGGAAATTTTTCTTATAGAGGTCTGCTAGCTTCCCCTTGCAAATGTCTCATGAGCTGGAAACATCTGTGTTAGTTGTTTACAACTATTAGATTGTCAGTCTCTTGAGATTTAGTGACATGTCTTATTTACTTCTTGAGCCCAGCATCTGACTATCTGGACATGCAGTCACAGAATAAAGGCTGACAAATACATACCAAGTGAAGAGAGACCATGCTTCCAATCCTAGATTCGTTTCTTTTTGGCTTTTGTTTGGATAAGAAATTTTACTTCCGTGAGAGTTAGTTTTTCTTTATAAAATAAGTATAATTCTATCTTCATTTTAGGATTATTAATAAAATTGAAAATAATAGGTATAAAATACTGCTATCAATGCCAAGCTTGTAGCAGATACTCACTAATTAATAGAGATTGGTATTAACATTAGAATGAATATACTTGTGTTGTTAGTCACAAATGTTTTATGATTTCTTTGTGTCTTTCAAACTTCCTGTTGATCTATCTTATGAGGGAGGCACAGAATTAAAAAAAAAAATCATTCTCCTCTTTGTGTCTATTACCAAGATCAGCCCAGAGTGAACTATCTCTCTAGCCACATTCCTTTTACAGTCTCAGATGCCTCTTTCTATTCAACTGTTCTTATTCCAATCTTATAAAACCACAATTGGAGATTAAATGTCATCCTCTTCAAACAATTCTGATTAAGTAGATTTCTTTTGTCCTGTGGACTACATGTTGCAGAATATGACACCTGAAATAACATTTGTCATGTTTTACTTTATGCTCTTTACTAAGAATAATGTTTGTGACTAAAATTCCATCTTCTAATTCCACTTATTCTATATTTCTGTGGTGAAATGAATATTTTCAATAAAATATATAATTATTATTGGGGTGCCTGATTAACTCTGAGAAGCAACCTTCTCTTCTTTTTTTTCCTGTATTTCTCCATCCTTCAAATGCTTGTTTACTTTTCTTTTTAGACTTGAACCAATGGTTTCTTGGATAGATGATAGAAATAATAATAAAATTTGAAATAATAAGCTACTATGTTGCAAGATATTTAAAATTTGCCTAACCTTCCTCTATCTAAAAGATCTCTCTCTCTCTCTCTCTCTCCCTCTCTCTCTCTCTCTCTCTCTTTTTAATTAAACTGTGTAAAATACTTTGACAAATTTGGAGAGGAGTCCATTAATGACTTAATTAATATTCATATTTCTGAATTAGAAAACACAAAAGTATTCAATTTTTGTCATCAGACACTATGCCCATCATTTATTTTATGAGTGATATTTTCCTAATTTTTGTTAATATTATTGCTCAATATTTAAATGAATTCTAGGGAGGCAGTAACTAAAAATGTTGAGGTTACTAACCTGTCATAGTTGTCCATGTTAAGTAACATAAATCATCTATTGATGCTTGTTCAGAACTTTTAAAATGCTCCTCTTGATTTTTTTTATAAGAATCAAGTAGGGTTTTATAAATTACTAGAGGCCGGATGCAGGAAATTTGTGCAAGAGTAGGCCTTCCTTCCCCTGGCTGCTGGCACCAACTTTCCTCTGGTACCTGGGCTTCCCTCTGACACTTGTAGGCTCCTGGGACCTGACATACTTCCAGCTGTTGGCACCCAGGACCCAAGCTTCCCTCACCAGTCGGTGGCCTGGGTTTCCCTCTTTGGTGCAATCATGAAGCCCCCTGATTGATTTCCCCCCCAATCTGGTGGCCTAGGCTTCCCTCTGTGGGGCAATCATGGGGCAATGGCTGGACCCTGACCAATTGCACCACACCCGCCTTAGCTGGTCTGGCACCAGTGGGTGTCATAATGTTGTCCCAGAGGGTCGTCCGAATGGTCATTCCACTGTTTGGCTGTCCAGTCTAATTAGCATAGTATGCTTTTATTATTGTGGATTATCATTATTGCTCATTACTGAAAAATGCTTATTAAATGCTAAATTGCATTACTGATGGGCTAATTTTGGTCTAAGAATTCAAACTTATTATTTCTGCATATCTTTATGTGCTTCTTAATTGTCATTTCTTTTTTTTAATCAGATGTTGATGGTATAGGAAGCTTGTGATGGCATCAATGAACTTAGTTCTCAAATAAGTAGACTATAGATCAGGTTAAACTTTTGAACACAGTGCATCCCTTAGAGACAGTATTACCATTTTTTTCACATGACATAATATGTGTTATCATAATAAAGTAAATGGTCAGTGTGTACACTATTAATTGCCATATCTTAAGCAATATATTTTCACTTAAATATGCCCCAATAATGATATACATATATAGAGATGTTTAAGTCCAGGTTATAATCAAAGAGCTCTCTGTTGTTTTTTTTGTTGTTGTTGTTGTTTTTTTTAAATATATATTTTATTGATTTTTTACAGAGAGGAAGGGAGAGAGATAGAAAGTCAGAAACATCGATCAGAGAGAGACATCGATCAGCCGCCTCCTGCACGCCCCACAGTGGAGATGTACCCGCAAGCAAGGTTCATGCCCCCGACCGGAATCGAACCTGGGATCTTTCAGTCCTCAAGCCGACGCTCTATCCACTGAGCCAAACCGATCTCGGCCAGCTCTCTGTTTTTAAGTTGTTTTTTTTTTGTTTGTTTGTTTGTTTTTAATGAAAATATAATCTAAAGGAATGCTCTTATATTAATACTAGAGGTCCGGTGCATAGATTCATGCACGGTGGGATCCCTCAGACTGGCCTGCACCCTCTCACAATCTGGAACCTCTTGGGGGATGTCATACTGCTAGTTTTGGCCAATCCTCAGTGGCCTGTGGGGATCTTGCGGAAACTGGCAGTCTGACATCCCCTGAGGGATGTAGTAGTGTGCCAGCTGATAGGCGACCAAGAAGGAACCTGAACTCAGGCCTGGTACCATGTTGCCCCTGCTCAGACTAGCCCCACTGTGCCTGCCACCACCACCGTTGAGCCGGGATTGGGAGAGGCACTCAGGGAGGATGTCTGTGGGAGAGGGTCCCAATGCCACAGCTGCGGTTGCCATCCATGAGCCTGGTGTTTAGCACTTGTGGATCAACTGAGTAGTGCTCCTGCTATGGGAGTGCACTGACCACCAGGGAGTAGCTCCTGCATTGGGCAGAGCACATGTCCTCTAGTGGTTAGTGCATGTGATACCTACTGGTTGTTTAAGGTTTTATAGAGATAGATTATGATACTTTTATATTTCCAATTCCCACATTTTTACATAGAAAATCCCGTGTTTAATTTGTATTTAAATTATATATTAAATGTTTCAATGAGCCAAAGAAAAATCATGGGTATTAATAAAGGAAAAGCATCTTATTTGCATTGGAAAGTTGGACTGCATTTATGCACATTTGATGACAGTAGTTCACCAGCCCTCTCTTAGCCTGCAATGACCCTATGATAACATAGAAAAATTTTAACAAGTGGGAAAAATCTCAGATCCATCAAAAGAACTTTGCCCTCATATTTTTATTCAAATTGTATTTATTTGACCCACATGTCAGTTATTAGAGAGCAAGAAGTTAATTGTTCTGATTTTGAAAGCATGTTAATCTATTCAGGCTCCGTGATGCCAGGCTTTTTGAGTGTACCAAAATGGAACCTTCGTGGCCTGGAACTATTAACTCATCTCCCAAGAGCACAGAAGTGGGAACACATTGAAGTTAGGCTTCATAGTTATATTTCTTTGCAAGTGTTGTCATTTTTACTCTGAGCTCAAATCAGTAATGAATTATAGCACAGTGAAAACACGGAAAATTGATAACCATGATAACCTCTATCTTCACAACACAAATGTATCTATTTAACAGATTTTGTTGTTATTTTTAAATGCAATATTGGCAGTATTTTGTCTACTCAGAGATTTAATATTTTTCTTACAGCTTCTCTTATATTTACTTGGTAAAAAAAAAAGGTCACATATACAAGGTGACTATATATTTTATTGTTCAAATCGGAGGATTTTGAGAATGAAATGAAAGGAGAGAGAGACTGCTAAAAATTAAGTCAGGACCAAGGTATAAATCATGACTATCCCAGGCAAGTTGAGTCACCAACTGATCTTTTGCTTGTAACAATCAGCCATCTGAACTGAAGTAGATGTGGAATTATGCAAACAGGTAAAGGTAGCTCCACTCTACACTACTCCTTATTCATCCTCTTTACTCTAACAAGATATCATTTCCTTAAGATGTCTGAGAGTAGGTAATGCATAGGAAAATTTTACATTGGTTTCTGATATATTTCATGTGATTTAATATGTTTATGAAATCAGTGGCTTTTCTATTTTTGTGCAATCATAACTTAACCTCAATAGAAATAATATATTAATATGTAAAAATATTTAATACCTACTCAAAAATAAAATATACATGTGTTTAGTCATTGGCAAACAATAACCATAAAATTCTGAAAATTCTCATAAACATTTATCCACTGTAAAGATAGTAGCTATGAAATTCCATGATTCTTGGATTCTAGTTACACAGCATCAAGTTTGATAAAGTATATATAGTGTCATTAAAGCACAAAAATGTCAATTTCTCCTCATTTTGGAGTTTATAAACCAAAAAAATCTCATGGATTTTCACTTTAAATTTTCATATATTGGAGATAAAAGGCCTCACCTACTAATACTATTATTATATTGGAGGTTCAGATCTCAACATATGAATTTGGGGGATGCTAGTATTCCGTCCATGATACGGGATCTTAAGGAAAAAAGGAAGTTGTTTTTGTAATAGTTTGTTCCTGGTTAATAAACAATAAATGAGATGTTTTGATTTGCCACACTCTGGTGACATATATCCCCTAAGTTCTATTAAGTGTAGTCAAATACAGTAGTGCAGGAGAGTTAACTATAATCTCAGATCATCCCATAACTAAATGGCTGTTTTATAGTAACACATCACTTTCCTATCTTGTCTATCACCTGTTCTTATAACATTATCAACAATCTGAGAACATTTAATTGCCAACTACACTGATCACTGAGTTCTCTATCACCGTGAGCAAGAATTTACAGAGCTATCAGTTTCATCTCAATAATATGTAGGTCACCCTGGCCATATTTGCTCAGTGATTAGAGTGTTGGCCCTTGGACTGAAGGGTCATCGGTTTCATTCCAGTCAAGTGTTTGTACTTCAGTTTCAGACTCATCCCTATCTCCTGTGGTGGTACTGTCAGAGTTAACCCTCACACATTGATGTTTCTCTCTCTCTCTCCCTCCTTCCCACTATCTCTAAAAAAATACTCAGGTGAGGATTAACAACAGCAACAACAAAAAACATACAAACAAACAAACAAACAAAAAAATGTGATTTATTTTACCCACAAAGTTTCTACTGATTTACAGAAATGGCAGTAAACTGCTTGTATGAAGGGGTCCTGGGGCCTTTGTCTTATCTTGTAAGTGTAGACTCTGTATTAAGGGCAACCAAAGTGAACTCTCAAACTAGTAGACACAGTAGGGGGTCAGATACCAAGGGACTTGGCAAAAGAGTAAGGCAAAAATGTCTATCATGACACAATTTTCTCAGGAATCTTCCTAATCATATGTGCAGGGAGTGCCTATTACTTAACAGAGAATTGTAACAATCAGAATTTCTAAACTTGGAATCATTTGGGCTACAGAGAGAACACAGGTGGAGAATCAGCCTGAAGCACAGTTCAGAGCCCTTATCACAACCTAATGCATCACTCAGTTCTGAGTACCTGCTGCCTGGGCCCCAGCAACCTTCAGACCTCTTGCTCCTCAGGCCTGGGAGAGTGCCTAGAAACTCTGATTTCTGTTTTCTATTGCTCAAAACACTTCATCTTGAGAAACTTCCAAGTCAACCTCATCACAAATACATTTTACTCAAGAATTCAAATCAGTTTTAAAAAGTCATATAATCTTTATTGAGTATAATTTTATTATAAAAGATTAACAACAGGGAAAGATGAATACAAGTGGTTTTATTTCTAATGTGGTCTTCTCATAATTAATGTTTTCAAAATACTTCCCAACAGTATTCCAAATATCAGTGCAGAAGAGGGAGGAAGGAGAGGGAACACAGAGAAGACAAAGAAGGAGAAAGGGAGGGAGAGGGGAATAGAAGAAAATGAAAAAAGGAAAAACAAAAAGGGAAGAAAGCTCTTGCATAACTTTAGTATACCTATCAGATGAAGCAACAGGCCAACTCTTCAGACATCTTTCAAAATATTCACTTTGAAGTAGTGAGATTCCTCAGTAGGAAGTAAGTCACAGAGGCACTAAAATTCAACAACTTAAAATAAATATATTCAACCATTTATATCTTTATCCTTAGGAAAGGAAATGTCTCAGTTATCTTTAGGAAAACATATTAAACTAATTTATTTTAACACCAACACAGCAGGGGAAACCAAACTAAAGCTGTGACTAGCAAATAAACTATTTCCACAGTGGGGAAAAAAGAAAGTGAGACAAAGAAAAGACAAAAGCAGCTTATCATTTCAAGAATAAAGAAGAGGAAAAATAGTGGTAACCTTTATAACTACATTCTGATATTTCATGAAATTGCATTATTGTGCTTTTAGAAGGAAACATTTATTTAGCATGCTAGTTTACTTTCAGTCTATTTTGTATTTGTGATTTTGAACTCATAATCATAAATTTCTTTGAATAAGCCATTCTTTTCATGCCATTTCATACTTTGCTAATGCTATACTTATCTTATTTTGGAAATACATATATCTTGGTATAATATTATATATAATCAAAGTATCTAGACTTTTTAATTTTTCTTTACATAGCAATTGAAACTATGAATTCAGGATTGCTTTTAAGGATAACATTGAACATTTCTGGGAGGGTAAGGGACTCTTATAGATCAAGAAGAAAAAATATATATATGGTTGTATACACTAGGCTGCTTTAATGTCATGCCAAAATGATTGATATACTATATTTTAAAGACATTTTGCCAATAGGAGTATCTGCATAATGATAAACTACTTAGAAAAAAAATTCTGGGATTCTAAACTGGTCACTTTTATTGCATCTGTGTTTTTATTTTCCCTAAGTTTCTTACATTTCATTTTCAAAAATAGAAGACACCCCATGTCATTAAATACAGTCTTTATATTCCTGTAGTATTTCTGTGGTCCTATCAAATCATTAATGCAGAAACAAGATCATTTTTAAAATCTATTAGATATTTTGTAAATCATTTTATTATCAGCCCTGTCTCAATAATAATTATTCTGAATCATTTTCTCTTTAATTTGTTACCTGTTATCTAATAGATTTTGTAGTGTTTAATGATATGTTGGCCCTTCACATTCTATCTACTAAATGATGTAATTATAGACCAGAATTGATGGAGAAAATCTGCAACTAAATAGGTTGTCATTATCTCTTGAAAAAATAGTCTCTAGTAGTATGATTAGCAAGAAGACACAGTGGTTTCACATAACACTTATAATGCTTAAATAATTTAAATGTCAATTATCAAGCAGCTTGATGTGGATGTAGATTCCTGCACATTTCATGTCCTGTGTCTTAGTCAGTTCAGGCTGCTATGATATAAAGTACCATATATGGGTTGGTCATCAACAACATAAATGTATTTCTCACAGTTTTCGATCAGGTTGCTAACATATTCAGGAGAGGGCTGACTTCTAAGTTGGTAGGCTGCTGATTACTGTTGTATCTTCATATGGCGAAAAGCAGAGAGGGGACTCTTATAAGGGCACTTATAAGGTCATCCTCATGACCTCACTTAATCCTAATTATTTCCCAAAGGCCCATTTCCTAATACCATCACATGGGGAAGGGAGAGGGTGGATAGAACAGGAAACTGGAGTTCAGTGCAGTCCGACCTGGATTTCAGCATAGTTGGGTGGTTCTGTCTTCCTCCCTCTAGAGAAAGCCACTGGCATAATCAGCAATCAGTTCTCTCTGCATACACTTTCCAGCGCACTTCCAGACCTCTGACTTTCGCGGCTCCCCTAAGTTTCCCTGCACTCCTCCCTTTTTACAACAGTCCAGACTCCCTGTATGAGTCTTGCCCCGAACTGGGGTTCAGTGCAGTTGGAAGTGGTGCTCAGTGCAGTCAGAAGTTTCTGTCTCCCTCCTGCTAGAGCAGTGGTTCTCAACTTTTCTAATGCTGTGACCCTGCAATACAGTTCCTCATGTTGTGGTGACCCCAAACCAAAAAATAATTTGGTGGCTACTTCAAAACTGTAATTTTGCTACAGTTAGGATTCGGAATGTAAATACCTGATATGCATTATGTATTCTCATTGCTATAAATCAAACATAATTTAAGCATAGTGATTAATCACAAAAACAATATTTAAAATGTTGAGAAATATTTATTACTAATTCCAATAAATAACATTTCACCATGGCATAGCATGGATTTAAACATAACAACAATTCCAAATAAATAACATTTCACCATGACATAGCATGGGTTTAAATATAACAACAGTAATATAACAGTAAACAACAGTGCAATATTTTGCAACAGTATGCTGCCAAATTCAGTGAGATGGTTGTGGTTGCTTCTTGCTTACCAATTCAGAAATTCTTGGGGCAGTCTTTGCAAGGGCACAGCGAAGATCATTTTCCACAACAAGTCTACTTCGGTATTTAGACTTGATTACCATCAAGCTGGAAAACCCTGTTTCACAAAGATATATTGTTGGAAAAGGAAGAAGAAGGCGCAGCACAATCTCAGACAGAATAGGATATAACTGTAAACACTTAATCCAGAATTTTGTCAGTGGCATCGTAGAGAAATCTGTTCTCGCTGCATCATTGTTAATTAGGTCAATGAACTCTTCTTGTGCTGTCTCCAGAACATCTTCAACTTTCACTATGAATGGACTTCTGGCAAGTGCAAATGGGGTGTCAGGTAGATTAGGAAAGTATGATGAAATTTCATCTGCAAGCATGTGCAAATGTTATTTCTCAGAAGTTATCATCATAATTTTTTTGTCTGTCTCAATGTCATGTTCCTCAAAGAAGGCAGATAATGTAGGAAACATGTAAATTTTATTTTTATCCAATTTATTTTTCCAAAGCTGAAGTTTCATTTGGAATGTTCTAATTTTTTTGGACAAATCAAGGCACCTTGCATTTGGTCCTTGCAGTGATAAATTTAAGTCATTCAAGATGATAAAGATGTCCACCAAGAAAGCTATTTTCTGCAGCTCAGTTTTATTGCTAAAAAGTGTTTCGAATTGCAGTCTTGCTTTCTGATTAAAAAATGTTTTCAGTTCATCACGGAGCTCAAAGTCACGTTTTAAAACTTTTCCTCTTGACAATCATCTGACTTCAGTGTGAAGTAACAGAGCATTGTTTGGCACATCTAGCACAGCTGACTGTTTAAGGCGCTCGACTTAACAAAATTGACACATGTTATGATGCTTTTCATTACTTCTTGTAAATCTTGCGGCAGTATCTTAGTCGCTAATATTTGGCGATGTATCATACAGTGTGTTCTGATTGCTTTTGGTGATTCATTTTGTACCAAACGTTGAAATCCTGAGCAACATCCTAGCATAGCAGAAGCACCATCTGTGCAAACACCGCAAACCTTTTCCCAGGAGATGTTATGCGCTTTTAGAAAAGAACCAACTGCATCAAAACCATCATGTGCAGTTGTTGTTTCAAGCAATTTGCAAACGAGAAACTCATCTTTAAAGTCGCCATCATTAATATACCTCACATAAACCAAAAACTGTGCACAGTTTGCCACGTCTGTAGATTCATCAAGCTGGATACTGAATATTGGTAGTGGTGCAGATTTAATTTCCTGGATCACCTGATCAAGAATATTGGCAGACATCCCTCTATTCTTCTATGGACAGTGTTGTTAGATAAGGAAATGGCATTCAATTCCTGAACATATTCATTTCCAATTATCACTTGAACTATGTCTTTTGCAGCTGGCAACAGTAAATCCTCAGCAATGGTGTGAGGTTTCATAGCTCTGGTGATTCCGAGTGCCACCAAATATGACGCTTCAACAGCTGCTACATTGTGTTTGTGGCACTGGCCACCAATGTCAAATCTAGATTTCTTGAGTCCATCAGCTTTGCTTCTAAAATAGTCGATATCCTTGCCAGCAAAGCCTGGATGCTTGCTATCAAAATGGTGTTTTAGTTTGTTCGACTTCATAGATTCAGGTGAGAGAACTTCACAACAAATAACACATTGTGGTTTCTCAATTCCTGCTGTAATTATTGAGGTAAAACCATACTGCAAGAAATTCTCAGTGTATTTTCTTTTCCTAATATTCCTGTCTACACAATCCATTGTCATGAGATGGTTTGCTAAAAAAATAAATAAATAAAAGATGGTCTTGTCTAAAGAATTTGTTAAAATTTCCTATTATTTACTATTCCCTATGTTGTTTTCTATTACATACCTGTTACTATGATCAGGGGGTCGTACTCACATTCTTAACTAATGGATCTGTTTTTTTCCAGATTAGTGGCAAGTTTTCTATATTGAACAGTGTGAACTATGTCATAGGATACACTGCAGTTTCTGCACAGCATGGCATCTTTCAGGGCTCTTTCACACTATGAAGTGGTGTTTCTGTGGTGGAATCCACATCTCATTTACTTCAAAGGGAGACCCGTGAATTCCGCAGAGGAGAGATCCCCTGTACGGCAGAAATGCAGTTCTGGCACATGTTTCTAACTCTTATTCAAGTCAATGGGAGGCCGCATCAGATTCCGCTCAAATACGGAGCATGTTGCTTAAATTTTTCCACGCTAGGAAAAAGCCTAGTGTGGAAAAATTAAGCAACATGCTCTATATTTGAGTGGAATCTGCTGTGGCCTCCTACTGATTTAAATTGGAGAGAAAGAAATGTGTGGGAAACTGTCATTTCTCCGCCTCTTATTGAAATTAATAGGAGGCTGCGGCGGATTGTGTGGTAACTCGAGATTCTCGGGAGCTCTCTTCCACAAAATCCACCGCACTCACAATGAAATCAATAGGAGACAGATTCAATGCCGGAAACCGCTGATTTCAGCAGTTTCCTCATTCAGAATATGGGGAAATAGTGGGAGATATGGGAGATAATTATACATTGGGGAACAGTGTGAACTACATCTTATAGTGGTCTCTTATCGATGTAGTTCACACTGTGTAAATGTATGGTGCTTTGTGTAAGTGTAAGCTGCTTTGTGTACTGTGTAATGATTACACACAAAGCACCTTACACTTACACAGTATTGTGTGTATGGTGTGTGTACTGTTTTTACATTATTAACCTTTTTTACACCAGCAGGCTGTCTCACAGGCTCTCTTGCCTCTCCGTCTCCTGCCTCTCTGCCTCCTAGGCTTCTGTCCTCCTGCGCTTGCTGTGTCCGCCCACTGATGACCTCAGCAAGTGCCGGACACACATAATGTGCTGCTATGGACTGTGGAGCATTCCCCCCGCACCCCCCCCCCGCTTCCCCTTGCCCTTAGACCCCGGACTGATGATGCAATCACTTCTGCACATGCGCACTGGCATTCAGTTTGGAACGCACATCCATAATCGGCATGCGTTCCAGCTGACTAGCACTGCTGCAGACGGTAGCGCGACTTCTCAGTGGCTAAAGCCATCGGAAAAATGTATTTTCCGATGGCTTTAGGCGACCCCTGTGTTTTGGTCCTTCAACTCCCACTGGGGTCTCGACCCACAGGTTGAGAACCGCTGCGCTAGAGGAAGCCAGCAGGGCACTCCACTCCCCATCCTCTCATTTGTGTGTCTCCGTATCACAGCTTTTTGCAGCTCCTCTGAGTCTCCGTGAGCCCCTCTCTTTCCTTCAAGTTGTAGAATTTTCACTCAGCCAGCTTTCCTGTGGTTCTGGATATGTCCATTCTGTATTTTATTTGTAGTTTTAAAATTGTTGTGTGAGGCAGCAGTTTTGGTGTTCACCTATGCTGCCATATTGGTTTCTCTCCCCAGTCCACTTTTATTTAGCCAGAGTCAGAGTCAAGCATTAGCACAAAAAGTTCTTGGTGATTTAATAGTATAAGTTTTCACAAACTTTTAATCCAACTGTAGCATGCATACATAGGGATCATGTCATATAAAAGAATCTATACCAGATATGTTTAAGTAAATTTATATTATAAACTTAATGGGATATAAATGAAATAACAAATGACTTTTTTTTAACGTCTAGAACCTAAAATAAGACAAATTTTAAAGGTTTTTAATGCCGAAACCGGTTTGGCTCAGTGATAGAGCGTCGTCCTGCAGATTGCAGGGTCCCAGGTTTGATTCTGGTCAAGGGCATGTATCTTCGTTGCGGGCACATCCCCAGTTGGGGGTGTGCAGGAGGCAGCTGATCGATATTTCTCTCTCATTGATGTTTCTAACTCTCTACCCCTCTCTCTTCATCCCTGTAAAAAAAAAAATCAACAAACAAATATGTATTAAAAAATAAAATAAAATAAAAAATAAAGGTTTTTAAAATAAGGAAAACTTACTAACCTCTATAGGAGTTTGAAGAGCATATGATTTTGACAATAAAATGTATTTATTTATTTATGACTCAAAAATTTTTAGTATTTTTTACTTAAAATCTTATATCAGCTATAACTTTACAGGACTTTTCACTATTTACTAAGTTTTTGTAGAGCTCCCTCTACTGTTCAAATATAAACATGCTCATTGAAATTTACTAATGAAAGTAATCTAGTGTGAAGATATGGCAAGAATACTATCTTCAGTCAAAAAAGTGAATTTCCCTCTGTGTACATTTAAGTTACATTTATATAGTTTTATATATCCATGCTCCTCAAATAAAAATCTATTTTAATGCAATAAGTGGATATAGAAATATGATTATTTCAAAATTCTAACTGTCCTCTCTTTACCAGTAACTACAGTGGTACCTTGAGATACGAGTTTAATACGTTCCTTAACCTTGCTAGTATATCAAGTTGCTCGTATCTCAAAGCAAATTTCCCTATTGAAATCAATAGAAATGCTGTTAATCCCTTCCAGCCCTCAAAATGCCACCCAGTTGTTCTTGTTACATGTTTTTGAAAAATGTATTTATAAATGACAAATATTGTATAAAAACATAATAAAAGAGAATGTAAAGGAATAAACTGGTTTTATAAAGTGTATTTACCTACTCGTTACACTCTTAATGCTACACTTTATCCCTAAACTGAATGTAACTTAACTAATCTTCACTGAACTTAATTGCTACTGGTCTTTGCATTTTTGGCTGATTTAAAAAAACAAACAAACAAAAAAAAACGTGTCCAACCAGGTTTGCCTCTTCCTCCCTTTCAGAATGTTTCTGAAATGGGTGAGGCAAGTTTCATTGAACAGCTCTGATGCACGACCAGTAGCAACCTTTTTTGGGGTGTTTCTTTTCCACGAAGTGTGATACCCTCTCCCACATTCCTAAGATCTCCTTTATCTCACTTGTAGAGATCTCCTCCACCTCTGGCTCCTCCTCGAAACCAATTTCTTGGAGAACCTCTGCATGTTGCTGAGACTGCAACTCTTATAACTCCTCCGTGGTGAGTTCCAGAGAGTGCTCCTTGATGAGCTCATTCACGTCTCTCTCATTCACCTCCAGGCCCATGGATTTTCCCAGAGACACTATCTCCTCCTCCACTGGCACTTTGGGTTCGAATCCTTCTAAGGTCTTTTTGGCTAAGGCCTCAGGCCACAACTTCTACCATGCAGAGGTCAAAGTCCTCGTTGTAACACCCAGCCAGGCCTGATCAATAATTCTGAGGCATATCACGATGTTAAAATGGTTCTTCCAGAACTCTGGAAGGGTGAGGTTTGTGTTCTCCATCACCTCAAAGCAACTCCGGAACAGGTGCTTGATGTACAGCTTTTTAAAATTAGAAATCACCTCCTGATCCATGGGCTGCAGGATAGGAGTGGTGTTGGGAGGTACGTAGACAAACTTGAACTCTTCGAGGAGTTCATCTTCGAGGTTCGGTGGGTGAGCAGGAGCATTGTCAAGGATGAGGAGGGCTTGCATGGTCTGGTTGTTTTCCTGTAGATATTTCTTAACAGAAGGGCCAAAAACCAGGTTTACCCACTCCACAAAGAACTGCCTGGTGACCCATGCCTTGGGGTTTGCCCTCCACATAACTCGCAGTTTATCTTTTAAAATCTTATGACTTAAAGACTCTGGGGGTTTCCAAATGGTATACAAGCAGAGGCTTGATCTTGCAGTCCCCTCTTGCATTGGCGCACAGTGCGAGAGTTAGCCTATCCTTCATGGGTTTGTGGCCTGGCATCGCCTTCTCCTCTGCCATCTTCCTCCAGAAAAGCCCTGTCTCTTCACAGTTGAAGACTTGCTGGGGGATATATCCTTTGGCTTCTATCAGCTCAGAAAAAGTTTTGAGGTAATCCTCAGCTGCCTTCACATCCGAACTTGCTGCCTCACCATGCCTGATGATGGAGTGAATGCCAGACCTTTTCCTGAAGTTATCAAACCAGCCTCTACTGGCTTTAAATGAGTCTTTCGATGCTTCTTCACTTTTGTGAAGTTATATTAACCCATGGAGAAAAAACATATTATAGGTCATATCTCCATTTTAGGAATATAAAAAAAAATACTTTGTTGCCCCAGATTTCAAAAGGTTGATGTTTCGTTAAGTCATCAAAGAGTGTCATTTGTGAATCCTGAAGACTTTTTAAAAAGTATGTTTTTTATTAAGTTTTAGAGAGCGGAAGAGAGAGGGTTAGAGCGATAGAAACACCAATGAGAGAGGAACATTATAGATAAACTACCTCCTGTGTACCCCCTACTGGGGATCGAGCCCCGGCAATCCAGGCATGTGCTTTGATGGAATTGACCTAGTGACCTCTTGGTTCCAGGATCAAAGTTCCATCGCTGAACCAACTAGCAGGGACAATCCTGAAGACTTTTGAAGACATAGAGATAAAGTTATATTCTCCAAAATGCAGTCATGGAAGTGTTTTAGACCTTCTCATGAAGTGTTATAGACCTTCCCCAGTCATATTTAATAGACATGTCTTCCATATGTTTTAAGCAAATGAAACTGGGGAAAAAAAACTTGTGGGTGTGCACACCTATTTAGCAAATCACTTTTATACACTTATTATACGTTAAACACTGTAAATAAAAACACAAACTTATTGAAACCTCATCATCAGGTAAGTCCTACCATTATGTTTCCTTTACAAATACGAATATTGAAACAGGCGAGTCTGAAAAACTCACAACTAGGAATTAGATAACTTGATGTTTAAATCTGGGCATCTAGCTTCAGAGCTTCAGAGCTTCAGAGCTTCTGCTTTTAGCCACCCTATTGTGCTCATACTTTTTTACTCTTGCCTGGGATGCAGTGTGGGGTTGGTTTGTTTTGTATTGTTTTAATGAAATCGTGGCTGTAATTGGATCAATCTGAACTAGGGGGTTTGGTTTTGGTGCTGAGGGGAGACAAAAATTACATTATTTTCCATCTTCCCTATTGTGTTTTTTAAATTTCTTTATTGATTAAAGTATTACATATGTCTCCTTTTTCCCCCATGACCCCCCAACCTTCCCACTCATGCTCTCATCCCCTTATTGTCTGTGTCCATTGGTTAGGCTTATATGCATGCATACAAGTCCTTTGGTTGATCTCTTCTCCATCTTCCCTATTTTAGTTGAAACCTCATTTACTTATTAAATGGTGTGCTTAAACAATGCATAGGTAGGTTAATCCAATGTCTATAAAGCTTCTAGGAGTCCTCACTGCCCACCTGTTGGTATTTTTATATAGAAGTAAAATCTTAGCATCTTAAAAAATGTATAAGCCTTTAAAGGTGGAGTATAAAATTTTGTGTAAGTATAGAAATGCACATTGCAGAATGACTTAGTAACTTTCCTCTGAATAATATATGATTCAAAAGTGATTAAGGCAAGGTTGTGAGTAGCATCTCCATTCACACTTCCTGATACCATAACTTTGATCTGTCTTGTCCTTCAGACACTGGAGTTTGTTATGCATTGAACACACTGTACAATCTGAGAATTCTCAGTGCAGCTCTTTTCCCAGATCTTACCCCTCTGAGTGCACCACCTTCCCTTCCTCCTCTTGATCTTTTGGATGTCAGTCAGCCTCTTAATTTAGGCAGCGGGAATCCATCAACCTTATGGCTTGGGGGGTGAGGTGGGTGTTTATTTTGTTTAAAATATTGAATTTAATTAGTTTATCAATTAAGTGTTGCCTGGGACAGGATAAGGATAAACTTTACCTTTTGTGTAGTTCAAGAGCTATGGTTTTGAAATCACACAAATCTGGATTAAGATCTCAGTATTTTCTTTGTTTTTAAGAGCTCAGTTTTTTCATGTATTATCTATTTGATTTGGATAATTTGAGTATATCCCTAAGGCTCAGTTCCTTCTACAAGCTCAGTGAGATAATAGCTAGTTAAGGGGGTGATGTTAATAAATCAACTTAAAAATTACCCATCTAGGAATGTCCTTTGAAGTTCTGTCTGAGTATTATCAGTCAACCTAAGAGTTAGCTGGTGTCCAAGAGAGTTGTAACTTTACTATTGATTAGGGCCAGACTGTAATGTTAGATGTTAACTTTTAGGAGATTGATAAGTAATACATGCTTTCTGTCCACTGGAATAGATAACCTTAAGGGTTACATTTTTATTTCCCTGTAGGATGTTAACCAATTATGTATCCAAATTTGCAAATTATCCCTGAGATTTCCCCCTACAGTGGCTTTTATGTTAAGCAGCCTATTTTATTCTCCTTTGAACTGCCTTTATCATATTGCTACTTCACTCATTAATCTGCTTTTTAAATATATTAAAGAAGCTTATTATTTATATTTTTGCAAGTCATAACTTTAACTTTGTATACTTTAATACAAGTAGGTAAGTGCTTGAAAGATTTTTGGTTACTTCATCCCCTGGTCAGTTTTTGAAACAATTCACCATATGGAGATATACTCTTGCTTTCTGCTTCACTCGAAATGCCTTTTACAAGATTTTCTTCTTATTATTATTATCCCAACCATCCTCCTGCACCTACTTTAAATTATTTCTCCTTCAGGAAGTCTTAACCAATTCTACAAATCAAAAATGACTGCTCTCTGTATTCCCATAGCACTTTTGTTTTGTCATGGAAATTAATCATGGTTATTTGTGTATATATCCTAACTCTCCTGATACACTGGAGTATATTTGAGAGCAGAGATTATATCTTATTCATCATTTAATACACACCATTTTCCACATTGTGCTTTGCCCTAGCAAGTGTAGAATAATAAATATTTATTAGCATTAGGCATGCAAGGTAATGGAATGAATCAATTAAATTATTAAAGTAGCAAAATTATTCAGATTGGGGATGATATAATAAAATCAGGACATTAATCAATAGTAAAATATAGACAGTAAAAAGTACAGAGGTTTTTATTATTATGCAATCACATAGATTTATAAATCCCTAATTATTGACAGTTAAAATAATAATAAAAATATCACACAAAGCAAACTCATTCTGGAGATAGTTCTTTATACATCATACAACTTCCAATTGCATCGAAACTCAAGGACCTTAGAAAGAGTCTGCTTTTATTACCTAAAATGTTATTTCTTTTATGGCCTCATATCATAGAACAGTGTGAAGAAAATATGTTAATATTGATAGCTCATCAACAAATTTATCTTTCCTGACTGTAATATGTGGGAAATTGCATCTCTGATACACACTATTTTTTTCTGTCTGTAAAATTAAAACATATCTCTTCTTATTGAAACGCAAAAATTGAACTGGAACACATGGTATTCCCATGGGCAAGATAATTCCTGAGTCCTTGTCAGGTGGAGGCAAAGAATGAAACCACGGACAAAAGGTGGTATAGGAAAAAATGGAAATTTGTTGAGAAACAAGCACAGACTCCCACCTGGGGAGGATGAGAGAGTTCCACTAAGTTCCCTTTATCTAAGGTTTAAAAAGGCTGCAGTTCTTTGGACTTGATATCCCCTCTGATTGGTCACTATAGCAACTTCAGAGCTCAAACCTCACGTGAGGTCCCCCTCTTTTTCTTTCTTATTGTTTTTCTATTCCCTTTGGCTTTCTTCTTCCTTCCCTTTATACTGTAAATGTATATCTTCTGCAGCTCCCTTATTCTATGGAAATGTACCTTCTGGCAGCTAACAGCTTTGCAGCTCTGTGGTTTTCCCATGGATCTCTTAATTCTGAAAATTTCCTAAACCTGCTTATTTTACCCCTAAAAACTCCTTTCATTATGATAGGAAAACATTATATATACTAGAGGCCCGGTGCATGAAATTCGTGCACAGCAGGGTTGTGTCCCTCAGTCCAGCCTGTACTCTCTCCAATCTGTGACCCCTCAAGGGATGTCTGACTGCCCGTTAAGGTCTAGTCCCAGTAGGATCGGGCCTAAATGGACAGTCAGACATCCCTCTCACAATCCAAGACTGCTGGCTCCCAACTGCTAGTCTGCCTGCCTTCCTAATTGCCCCTAATCACTTCTGCCTGCCAGCCTGATCACTCCTTAACCACTCTCCTGCCAGCCTGATTGATGCCTAACTGTTCCCCTGCCAGCCTGATCACCCACAACTGTCCTCCCTTGCAGGCCTGGTCCCTCCCAACTGGCCTCCCCTGCTGGCCTCTTGTGACTGCCACTTATGTCCAGATGGGGGCAGGATCTTTGACCACATGGGGGCAGCCATCTTGTGTGTTGGAGTGATGGCCAATTTGCATATTATTCTTTTATTAGATAAGATAGAGACCTGGTGCATGGGTTGGGGCCAGCTGGTTTGCCCTGAAAGGTGTCCCAGATCAGGGTGAAGGTTCCCTTATGGTATAGGTGGCCTGGGTAAGGGTCTGGGATGGTTTTCAGGCCGGTCAAGCCCCCGGCGACCCAAGGGGAGGCCCTGGGATCTGTAATTTATTTATCTTCTATAATTGAAACTTTGTAACCTTGAGTGGAGGCCTATGCCAGCCAGGGTGTGTGGAAAGCTTGGCTTCCTCCATTATTGGGGAAACCCAAGTCTCCTGCTTGGTCCATGGCCATAACCATCTTGGTTGGGTTAATTTGCATACTCACTCCTGATTGGCTGGTCAACATGTCTGTGGGTGTAGTGGAGTGATGGTTAATTTGGATAATACTCTTTTTTTTAGAAAAGATGAGCTATGATAAATCTCCTTGAGCTTTAAGGATGAATGACCTATATGAAACTGTGGAATAAAGTATGCCTTCTCAAATTTTAATATGTATACGGTTCTCCAGGGAGAATGGGGGCCATGAAGGTTCTAATTTAGTTTGTCTAGAGCAATTGTTGGCAAACTGCAGCTTGTGAGCCACATGCAGCTCATGAGCTGCGGTTTGCTGCTCTTTTGACTAATGAGTTTGCTGACCACTGAGATGGGGCTTAATCACATGGAACAACAATAGCCTATAATTATTGGAATTGAGAATCTAGTCCAGTGGTCGGCAATCTCATTAGTCAACAGAGTGGCAAACCATGGCTCCCAAGCCGCATGTGGTGAGCAAACTCATTAGTCAACAGAGCCAAATATCAACAATACAATGATTGAAATTTCTTTTGAGAGCCAAATTTTTAAAACGTAAACTTCTTCTAATGCCACTTCTTCAAAATAGACTCACCAAGGCTGTGGTATTTTGTGGAAGAGCCACAAATCAAGGGGCCAAAGAGACACATGTGGCTCATGAGCCATGGTTTTCTGACCATGGATCTAGAGCAAAACCAAGAGATTCTGCATTTCTCCTCATTTTTCAGGTGCTGCCAATGTGGCTGTACCAAGGACTACACTTTAAGGACTATGGGATTAGAAAATCTATTTAAAAACTGATCCACTTCCTGGATGTTGGTTTCCTTCTAACACCTTTCAATTTTTGACATTATTCTTCTATAAAATTGATAGGAGGTAGAAAAATATTTTTCTAGCTTTTGCTCAGTAAAAATTGAAGAAAATGAAAATTCATCTTAAAGATATTAGTCTTGTTCTTGATATAAAAATGCCTTGAAAAATTCAACATTTTAAAATCTATCTACCTTTAATAATTTTTATTTTTCCCTTTTCTGTACAATTTTAATATGCACTATGATACAGAAGATCATTTAAAAAATGAAAAATTCTTCTAGGTAAACTCTACATTTGATTGTTTTATAATTCTATAAAACTCTTTGTTATTGCAAAAATTTCTAGTTAGTAAAGAACTGTTTTTCAGCACACAAAATAATGTGTATACATTTAATAATAATATTAAAATAACAGTCTTTATATTTTCATGATACCCAGTAATCACCATGGTAATTATCTAAGTTTTTAAATGTTGCAGCTATATAGCAGAAAATTATAAAGTGACATTTTACTTGTCATAAGTAGATATCTTTGTCTCTGGGAGGATGAGAGAGCTCTTCCCCCACCCTGGGACTATTTCTATGGAGAGACAATTAACTTTTATTTTAAATTACTTTTTATGATTTTTAGAGAGATAGATAGGGAGAACGAGAGAAACATTAATGTGAGGGAAACATTGATCGATTACCTCCTGCATACCCCTAACAGTCCTTAAGCCTGAAACTCAAACATGTGCCCTGACCAGGAATGGAACTAGCAACCTCCCCATGCATCGGACAACACCCAACCAACTGAGCAACACTAGCCAGGGCAAAAGATAATTCACTTTTTATTTTTGTTTTCAAAGGTTATATGCACCCCTAGGTTCATAGCAGCACAATTTACAATAGCTAAGATTTGAAAAGAGCCTAAGTGCCCATCAGTAGATGAGTGGATTAAAAGACCATGGTACATCTACACAATGGAATACTAGGCTGCTATAAAAAAGAAGGAACTCTTACCATTTGCAACAGTGTGGATGGACCTGGAGAGCATTATGTTAAGCAAAATAAGCCAGTTGTCTTTCTTTTTCAACTAAATTTTTTAAAAAATCTTTATTGTTGAAAGTATTACATATGTCTCATACTGTTATTCTTTTTTTATTTTATTTTATTGATTTTTCACAGAGAGGAAGGGAGAGGGATAGAGAGCTAGAAACATTGATGAGAGAGACATCGGTTAACTGCCTCCTGCAAGCCCCCTACTGAGAATGTGCCCGCCATCAAGATACATGCCCTTGACCAGAATCGAACCTGGGACCTTTCAGTTCGTAGGCCAACACTCTATCCACTGAGCCAAACCGGTATCGGTCATAAAGTTATTTTTGTTGCTACTTCATAACTGTAATTTTTCTACTGTTATGAATCGTAATGTAAATATCTGTGTTTTCTGATGGTCTTAGGTGTCCCTGCTAGTGGTTCTTAACCCATTGGTCATGACCCACAGGTTGAGAACTGCTGCTGTAGAGCCTAAGACCATCAGAAAACACATATATTTACATTACGATTCATTACAGTAGCAAAATTATAGTTATGAAGTAGCAACAAAAATAATTTTGTGGTTGGGGGTCACCACAACATGAAGAACTGTATTAAAGGGTTGCGGCATTAGAAAGGTTGAGAACCACTGATCTAGGGTGTTTCACAGATCAGGAAAATGCAAACACAATAAATAGGGTGCCTTATAAACAGTAGCTTAGAACGTGATCATGCAATGGGACATCTTGGGTACTTGAGGGAGGAGGACATGAGAGGTTTTCCAGGAAGAGGTTTCTAAGCAGTCAATTGAAAATAATAATAGGGTTAGCAAGGAAGGAAATGGCAGGTGAGGGCAGGGTTATTCCAAGAAGAGGAGGCAGCCAGTGCATAAGCCAGAAGCAAGAGAGGGCAAAGTAGTGTTGGGGGAGAGGAAGAGGGAGGAGAGAACAATTGAGATGCTAAACAGGAAGTAGATTTATCTCTGGAGCAATAGGAGACCATTACAGAGGCTTTGAACAGGGAAGAGACATGGTCAGGTTTGCATTTGGAAGGATCACTCGCTGCAGTGTGGGAACCTCTTTCCACATCCCGTGTGGTTCAGGGTTCCAGGTTCAGGGTTCTGGTTCTGCAAGAGGCCGCACACAAACGAAATGAGAGACTAGAAAATATTAATTTGGCGATATTGGGGGGCCAGGCGGGAGCCTTCCTCTACTGGAAAGGACTGCCACTTGCTCTGGCCTTTTTCTCCCTTTTATTAAGGCTTTGGGACACACCCCTAGCCTTTAGGCAGGAAATAACAAAAACAGAAATTAACATGAAAGGAACAGGTAGAGGTTGCTTCAGCCAACAATGTTTCAATTAGACCTTTCAGAGCAGTTAAGGTTGACCAGCCTTCTGGCCTCCTGTTTACATCCACTTAGTGAGAACAATATTTGGTTTCTAACATCTCCCCCGTTTTCTTTTCCTCTAAAAAATCTTGCATCTACAGACTAGAAATAAATATTAAGAACAAAAAATAAGACAAGCAACAATGGCTATGCTAAGGGGTAAATGAATAAGTCTATAGTATCTTTCTTTCTGGACCAACAATCCTTTGAGTCCCAGATTCAGTGTCCAACAGTTTTTTGAGTGTACATGTCAGCAGTGATATTTCAGTTCTGGATGGTGGACAAATGGTGGCAATGCAGGTCTGACCCTCTCTGGTTTGGTCCTGGGCAACCTGCATCGATGCACAGCTGCTGACTGTTAGAATGGAAAGGCGTCATCAGCGTCTTCCATCTCTGGACTGTTTATCCTCTCGTCTTCATAGCTGGAGCATTCTCTGTTGCAGGAATTCACATGGTCTTGGAGCTGTTTTTTCTGAAAATATATAAACATTCTCGACCAAAAGTTAGTAAAGGAATTGTTTTTCTATAAATTTGACTTTGGATCCTTTTTATTTTTTCCCAAATGATTTTCCTTTGCCTTATTTTAATACTATGTATGTTTTTCATGGGTGTCTTGCTGTTAAGTAAAAAAAAAAAATTCTAGAAGTAATTTGCTTACAGGATACTTTTCCTTACATAATATTACTATACTATCCCCCCTTTTTTGATTTAATTATGAGGCTTTTGGAAAATTTTTATAATGCAAATATGACTGCTTTATGTTTATTGCATGTTAAGTAATTTTACCATGCAATGAACTACAAATAGAAATTTAAGTTAATACTTTAGGAACAACTTTTGTCCAGTACAATTGAATTTTCTTGAATATTCACCTATTTCAATTAACCAATTAAATTAATTTGAAAATTTAACTACTATTTTATTGTCAAATTTAATATTCTAACAACAATCTTAGTTTTATCCTGTAAATATTAGTGGAAAGGATTATTTGCATTCTTGTGTAGGCCCTGAGCATTCCTGGTGTTAAGTTGGATTTTGAATATAGGGCATCTGTCAGCCAAGTCTGTCTGTTGCTGGGTCCCAATCTGAGCTGCACCAAATCTTTGTCTGTCAACTGTGTCCCGAGCGAGGCTGGGCCAAGTCTCTGTCTTGTCACCTGCGTCCCGATCGGAACTGGGCAGGGGGAATGAAGCAGCCATGGGGCAGGAGACCTCCCTCAGAAGGGGCCAAGGTTCAAGCCCTTGCAATGTTGGGGGGTGAGGATCTGTGCCTCACCTCTGTTGATCCCCAAGTTTTCTCCTGATGGTCCCTCTGCGACTGTGCTTGTCTTAGGTTGTCCCTCATCAGAGGAATCTTACCTGTCTCTGGCTAACCAGCCATCCTCCAGGGCCAAGCAGGTTGATGTGAGGTTCAGTTCCGTTTCCTTGGTAGCCAATGCCCTTGTGGCCTCCACGCCCAGTACCTGCCTTGGGATCCCCTTGCCTGCTATCAGGGTCCAAGCACTAATCACATATCTTGGGGAACCCAGGTTTCTTCTCCAGGAAAGGCCCAGCTCATACCACTGTGTGAGAGACAGATTCATGGTACTTGCCAATACGAGGCTTCAACCTCAGCATGAACAGAAAGCTCAAGCGACAGCTGTGTGAGGGTCCCTCTTGGCAAAAAGAGCAAGAAAAGCCAATACAGAATGCTCAAGTGCCTTCTCAATGCCTTAATTTTATGTTATTTTTTAAAATTGGTACCAAATATTCAGAGAATTAGATTGTAAGTTTGTTTGGGATATTTGTCAAAAAAAATTATAAGGACACTGTAGAATAATATTATGTAAGAATATTCTTTTGTTCTAGGCCATGGCAATTCAATTTTAAACTGGCTATCAATTTCTTTTTGTATAGACAAGGTCTTAGTTACTTTATTAGAATACTTAATCAAATTGCTTACAAAAACATTGGCTCTTTATTTAGCTGAAAACCTTGATTTTTATTTAAAAAGCTAATTTATTAATTAAAGTAGGTATCTTAATTTAAAAAGCAAAGCAAATTTAGTAAATGTTTATGTCTGATTCACAAGCCACAAATGTTGCCCAGCCTCTAGTTTAAGAATATAGGCAGCTATGGGCTTTTTGTCATTTTAAATTCTAATGTTGGAATTTTAAGAAATATTTAGTTACTTAATTTTGCCCTACTTAGAGACTACAAGAAACAGGGAAATCAGTACACCTAAGGGTTCTTACCCATGAAGGGTCAGGAACATAAGTCAAAAATACTTCCCCATGTGCCCCAGGAAATATTACCGTATAGCTGGTAACTGTTGGTATTGCAAGAAGTACATTCTTAGGTGTCTGTACCATCCTCTTTACCATGCTCCCGGTGACATAGGACCACAAATTCCTGTAGGAATAGCTTGCAGAGCAATATCAGGAGTCAAAGTGACCGCTATAGTGCTGTTAAGATCCAGGCCTGCGCTTCCTGGAGTTGCTGAGATGAGGGAATCAATCCACTGTGGGCCTTGCAGGACAGGTTTCCCCTATTAATAATGGGGCTTGGGGGCACCCCTCTGGCCGTTTCCCGGTGGTTGACCATACCCTGTATCTTGATTTAGAAGCTGCCCATTTCTATGAAATTTTGATTTACACTGTCTGGCCCAATGATTACCTCTCTGACATCTAGGACACCAAGAGACTGGATCTCTCAGAAGCTGAGTGTTTATGCCTCTCCCAAGAGTGCTACCTTGTGTCCTTCTTAGAGGCCAAAACCTTTACAACATTTAAAATATAGTTATTAATTCTTATTTGATAAAGTATTCCATGCAATTTCAAGTATATTAGATAGGTTAAATTTAAGAAGATGTCCTTTAAAAAGATAGAACAAGTTTCTTGTATTACTCTGGGCCCATGGAGCTTTACAAGAAGCATCTCTGTTAAAGTCTTGCAATTTTAACATGGAAAAAACCATCAAATATATATATTCATATATGATTTAAAGATTATAATATTTTTTATAATTATCTTAAGATATCAATTATATTTTTAAACTGTCAGTTGGGAACCACAGAATTAATCCTTTTATATTAGACCAATAAACAATGTATTTTGAATTCCTAATTATTAGAGAAATTTTATTTTATTTTCTCCCAATTTAATTTGCACTTAGCTGAAAACCTTGATTAATAACACAAAATCTTCTCCTTTTGGCTCCTTTATGCCATTTTTCTTAAAAAATAAAGACCAGCTCTGGGTGTTTTTTTTTTTTTTTTCTGCAGCTTTTGCGGAGAGATTCCAGCTTAAAACCCTGTCTAATATGTCCAAAAAGGTGGACAATTGTGCGCATTTCTTTTTAAGCCTGGCTTCTCTCCTCAGGAGTACAGAAATTCCAGACACATCTCTAAATTTTTTAAACTTTTTTATAGCGAGAAAGGAGACTTTAGATTAGCATACTGGGAGAGTGGACTTTCATACTGGATTGCCACAGTGTCTCTCTTCCTCCACACCCTGCTTACTTCAGGGGAGGGTGGGGGGAAGCATCAGTAACAGATCTGGCTGAATTTTTCTTTTCATGCTTAAAAGATAAAGACAGATGTTAATTTTTTTCTTTCTTTTTTGCTTTCTGGAGTAATAACTAGCACCTAATTTGGCCAAGATTAGCATTTCCCTGCGATTTCTCTTATAATTTTTCAATGAAACCTTCAGTAATCTCATTGCAGGAGAGCAGAGAGCCTTGCCCTTTCCTGCCACCTTTGAATTTCTCCGCACCAGAGGCGGTTTCAGCAGTGGAGTTTCACTTAATACAGATTTCAGATTCCAAATGCAAACTAAGACTTTAATTTGAACAAGAAACCACATTATTTAAGCATGCAAACCAAAAGTCTATAATAAAGTTTACTTTATATTTATAACCTAATTCTTCCCCATTAGCCTGGCTGCAAAAGACGTTCCCACCCTACTTACAGATCGAGACTCTGTAGTTAATCCATGGGCTTTGCGCACGTTGAATTCCCCTCACCTTTTCCTAGGTGAATCTTCCCTCACCATTTTCCTTGGTGAATTTTCCTTCCTTCGCTCTTAGGCTAATAATACCTTCTCCTCCAGATGTCCTGTGGTCAGACGCCAGATGTGGGCACCTCTTTCCACAGTCCCTGTTGGGCACCAGATGTGGGAACCTCTTTCCAAGTCCCGGGTGGTTCAGGGTTCCCGGTTCAGGGTTCAGGTTCTGAAGGAGGCCGCACACAAATGAAATGAGAGACTAGAAAATATTAATTTGTCGATATTGGGGGGGCAGGTGGGAGCCTTCCTCTACTGGAAAGGACTGCCACTTGCTCTGGCCTTTTTCTCCCTTTTATTAAGGCTTTGGGACACACCCCTAGCCTTTAGGCAGGAGATAACAAAAACAGAAATTAACATGAAAGGAATAGGTAGAGGTTGCTTCAGCCAACAATGTTTCAACTAGACAGTGAGTGATTAGCTCTGACCTTTCAGAGCAGTTAAGGTTGACCAGCCTTCTGGCCTCCTGTTTACATCCATTTAGTAAGAACAATATTTGGTTTCTGACACTGCAGAATGGAGGGTGCCTGAAAGGAGGCTTGTACTGGCAGCAGGAAGGAGCCCAGGATCAGGAGAAGCGATATTCTAGGGCTCAGGGAGATAACACCAACCAAAGCAGGTCAATATTTCCCAGGCTGTTTATTGTTATTTTAGATCATTTCCTTTTCTCTATAAATGTTATTTTTCCCTGCTTTCATTTCATCTACTGAAGGTTTTCTGAGCTCATTTTCCTTTTAAGGAAAGCCACTGCCCCTCTGCCTTCATTCCCTCCTGCCCCTCTCCTTCTCCATATGCTTGTGTGTACACACACTAGCACAATATTAGGGTTTTAAAAATCATTTACACTCACTGAATTTGACTTTTTCATGTTAAACTATTGAATTAATTCTGCTTTTGGATTTAATGTTCATCTGTCAAATTATGGAATGAAATATTTTTCAGAAGTTGTAGCATCAGCAGATTGTAGCACCTCAAGTAGAGCATTATCCTGGGATTGAGACACAGTTTTTTTTCCACTGGTTTTTATCTTGGTCCACAGTGGGATCTAGAATAGTATATGACATTAGTTGTATTTCATTTGTTCGGAGTTAATAACTTAGGTAAAAAATATGTAAATTAAAATATTTACAAGACATTAGAGATCAAAACTCTAAATTGGATTTTGAAATAGTTCAGATGATCTTAAGCAAGATACTCTTACTTTTACCTAGAAATGTGCTAGAAAGGAGAATCAGTTTTATAGAGTAAGAAGAGGAAAGTCCAAGAGTCTGACTTGCAAGTTTCTTCTATTAAGGCAGAAAGTTTGGAACCAGAGTGGGTGGGGGACTCTCTAACTAATCTTCAGATACATTTGACAGCTTTGGTAGCTGAAAAGAAGGTGAACAAGCATTTTGGGAACATTTCCAAAGAAGAGTTTTTCAATGTTCAGTTTCCTAGAACAGATGGAAATCAATAGAGGGCTCTGGTCAAACAGTATTTATTGAAGAAAAGTTGTTTTGGCAGAAAAATTATCACAGAAATGTGATCAAGTTATTTGGTCCTGGTTTCTTCAAAAAGCTTTTATTCTTCAGGCTTGATCGAATTCTCTATTATTTCTGGTTTGTTTTTATAATGTGGAATCTACCAAGTGTTCCTGTTTTCTTCCATTTTATTCTTACTAGAGGCCTAATGCACTAAAATTCATGCATGTGGTGTGTGTCTCTCAGCACAGCCTGCATCCTCTCCAATCTGGAACCCCTCAAGGTATGTCGGACATCCCTCTCACAATCCAGGACTGCTGGCTCCCAACCACTTGCCTGTCTGCTTTCCTAATTGCCCCTAACCACTTCTGCCTTCCAGCCAGATCACCACCTAACCACTCTCCTGCCAGCCTGATTGATACCTAACTGCTTCCCTATCAGCCTGTTTGCCCCTAACTGCCCTCACCTGCAGGCTTGAATTCCCCAAATGCCCTTCCTTGCAGGTTTTGTCCCTCCCAACTGACTCCCCTCCTGGCCATCTGGTGGTGGCCATCTTGTGTCCACATGGGGCAGCCATCTTTGATCACATGAGGCCAGCTGTCTTATGTGTTGGTGTGACGGTCAATTTACATATTATTCTTTATTAAATAGGATAGAGGCTTGGTGCATGGGAGGTGGCCAGCTGGTTTGCCCTGAAGGGTGTCCCAGATCAGGGTGAGAGTTCCCTTGGGGCATAGGGTGGCCTGGGCAAGGGACCTGTGGTAGTTTGCAGGCTAGCCACATTCCCCAGCAGCCCAAGCAGAGGCCCTGGGATCTGGGATTTATTTATCTTCTATAATTGAAACTTTGTAGCCTTGAGTGGAGCCAAGATTCTTGCTTGCTCTGTGGCCATTTTTGTTGGGATTTATTTGTCTTTTATAATTGAAACTATAGCCTTGAGTGGAGACCTGGGATGACCAGGGTGTGTGGAAAGCTTTGCTTCCTTGGTTGCCTGCAGCAACCCAAGCCTCCTGTTTGCAGTCATCTTGGTTTGGTTATTTTGCATACTTTCTCCTGAGTGGCTGGTATGCATGGCTTGTGTGTATAGCAGAGTGGTTATTAATTTGCATATTACTCTTTTATTAGATAGGATAGTTGAATGTTATTAATATTTTTATGAATGGATATTTTCAAAATCTCCATTGATTAGCAATTGCCACATTTTTCTAGCATACATTTCTATTCTTTATTATTAATTAAATAGCAACATTAGAATACAAAGTTATCAAGAATTTTCATATCTTTTTATTTGTAATTTAGGCAATTATAAATTATGCTGGGTACATTGCCATCTATTTTAATGCCCCAAGAGAAGTTATGAGAACCTAATTTTGAAAATAAATTCCCAATTTGATATTTTGGAATCATATTATATAGAAAACTAGAATAATTATTCTTTTCTCTTTAAGATTCTAAAGCATTTCTTTGATAATTATTCTTTGAGGGTAATTAGGAGTAAATCAGGAAATCTTTCACATCTGGGAGATATTACACCTTGTACATCTGCAATAATTGTGCTTGGAAAATAGAGGAGAAAACGAAAAAGGGAGGAGGATTAGTAGGAGAGAAGGAAATTAAACATGATTTCGTTTTTATCCATCCTAGGAAAATGGAAACAGCCTATTGATATTCTATATACCAAAACAGTATAATTCTCTCCTGATAGGATTAACTCTTAAGGACTTCATTTCTAATCAGAGGAGAATATCATTAATAAAAAAGCTTCATGCATATTATATATTTCTATATGTTACTGCATATTTATCACTTTTAAAGAAATAGATTAGTGATTTTAAGAAATATCTTTTTTAAAATGTTTTAATTGACTTTTTTTAGAGAGAGAGGAGTGAAGAGAGAGAGATGGGGGTGGGGAAAGAGAGGGAGAGGAGAGAAAGAGAGAGAGAGAGAGAGAGAGAGAGAGAGAGAGAGAGAGAGAGATGAGAGAGAAATATGAATTGGTTGCCTCCACCATGTGACCCCATCAAATGCATGTGCTCTGACCAGGAAATGAACTTGGGACTCTTTGGTGCACAGAATGACACTCAACCAACTGAGTCAGTCACACAGGCCAGGGGTTATGAAAGATTTGATTCCTTCAAATCTTCATTAAAATAAAGACCTTTTTTTTTAATTTCCTTCATCCTCCATATCCATCTTCTCTTTAAATTAGTAGCTATAGCCTGACTGGTTTGGCTCAGTGGATAGATCATCAGTCTGCCAACTGAGGGGTCCCAGGTTCGATTCTGGTCAAGGGCATGTACCTTGGTTGCAGGCACATTCCCAGTGTGGGAAGTGCAGGAGGCAGCTAATCAATGCTTCTCTCTCATCGATGTTTCTAACTCTCTATCCCTCTCCCTTCCTCTCTGTAAAATATCAATAAGATATATTTAAAAAAAATAGTAGCCATAATAATTTCATAGGCGTCCAGAAGAATTTTGTTTCTGCATGTCAGGAGATTACATGGCTTCACTTTAGAAACCAATAAATTCTGCTGATACAAATTCTCAAAATTCAGCTTTTATTTGGTACATTTCATTGTTTATATCATCCTAGCAGGAACCTCCATCAAAGAGCCAAACATATTATTGTCTTTAATTAACACTGTTGAGTGTTAGCATATAGAAAAGCACTTTATACATGCTTCAACCACACCAGACTTGTAGCCAGCAACACTACATAATCACTTTTATCCTTCATCAAATGAGAAGCAATTTAACACTTACTAGGGGTACTAGGGAAGACATCTGGATTGAGGGTTTCAGTTTCTAAAGTATACTGTTTGGATGCTGGAAGTTAAAATTATGAGCATTTATTTAGGGAGTAAATTGTAATCTATATATTTTTCTCAAAAGAAAGGATTACCATCCTTATTAATATCTGAAGACTCACTGAATCACACTTGATGAGATATAATAAAGAAGTCCTCGTTCATTATGAGACTTCAAAATCCAACATATATTTTTTATTCTCTCTCTCCTGTCTTCACGTGGACTTCATTAATTGTTTTCTCTCCTAAACATGCAACTTGCCCTCTCTGATAGAGAAACTAATATATTGTAGAATATCAAGAGGTAAAACCAGAGTGAGACTGCTTAAATCCTGATTCTGTCACTTACCAACTTGGGACATTGGATAAGTTCAACTTTCTGTGCCACAATTTCCATATTTATAAATCTAAAGGAGTAGCAACAACCCTATAGGATTGTCAAGAGTATTAAATAAGTCTATGTTGTTTAACATTTGGAAAATTCTGGGCACATGGGACATTAGCTGTTCTTACTTTATAAGTACCTAATCCTTCCCATGAGCATTCAAATACATGCTGTAGAATATATAGTTAAATCACACCACGGTTTTATTGCTCTTCTTTGTGCCCAGTCCTCCCAATCACACATCCTTAAAAGTTGTCTGCACTGGCTGGCTTCCTTTCTCACCTCCCATTCACAGTCCCCCTTCTCTCCCTATTCCCAGTGCTATTCCACTGAAATTGCTATTATTAATATTAAGGTCATTTATAACCTCTTTGTTGTAATAGTAAACGTGAACTGTTCAGTTGCCATCTTCTGAGAGCTTTAAGCTGCATTTCACACAGCCCATGTTCTGTCTTTCTGGGCCCCACAAGTACCCTTTACCCCCTCCTTTCCACTGACATTTTGGCTAGCCTTTTCCTCCTTTCTCACATCTTCTACTTAGCTATCTTTCCTTACGTTCTTATTTTATTAATTACACTTTCTTCTTAAAATGTAAGTACCATTAAACCAGAGAATATTTTTTCTACTAAATCTGTATTGTTACTAGTTCAATAAATAAATCTTGAAAGGATTAATAAGTTATGGAAAGAAGCTTCCACAACTATTCCCACAGCAACACTCTCCAGTATGCCATACTGCAAATATCAACAGTGAAATAATGGAATTTGATCTTTGTTATTTGTAAATCCTTTACTTAAACTTTTTGTTCATGTGTTAGAAGGGGAATTTTGTGTGCAATTTGTTTACCTATAAAAGTCATATGGAAGTCAGCTGGAGCCATCTGTATGAACTTTGGAAGTTGATAAAATAGAGCATAATTTGTATTTCTCCTTCCAAGAAATGGTATGATTTTTGGTTAAATTACAAAATACAAACACATACACACACACAAAAAAAAAACCACACCTGTGAGTCTGTTTTTTGAAACAGAAAATAAACATAGTAACACCTACCTTAATCACAACTATGAAGATGAAATAATATGTGGCATAGACATGTGCATAAGCATTCAGAAACAAACATCATTACCTTTTCTGTCAGACCCTCCTCTCAGGCATGAGGTACCTTGCTTTAGTCTTCATCCTTGAGCTCACTTTCTGGGATCCCCTGCTGAGGTCCTCAACTCTGGGAGGAGAGCTGAGCAGGATGGCTTGAATGTCCACTCAGTTCTTCCCATCCCTACTCCTGAGTTAGGATATTCGGATGAAATTTCTTTGTGAGGCTGGTATTCTATCATCTTTGTTTTCTGTGTGTGTGTTTTTTTTAATTTCAAACTTTTTTATCAAAGTCATCACTCATATTATTATGCTATTAACTTTATAAATGTCCATTTAAATTAGCAGGATTGATGTTTCTTTTGCTGTTCTTATTGTAGTTTCAATTCTAAGTTTATTTTATCTCTTGCTACTTGTTCTGTTAGCTTACCATCTGTGTCATTAAATCTATGTGCTGAGCTTTATCAGCTCAGATGATCACTTTAAGTATTTTACTCTCTTTTGCAGAGTCTACTGTTAAAAGGATCTTATTTGTAAGAGCTCAGCAATAAAGATTTGAGAGAATAAATTACTTTTTCCCTCCTATTGGCCCTATAGCCACCTTTTTAGCCTTCAATAGTAAATATATCATCATCAGAAAAATAGAAACCCTTTATTTTAAAATAACAAGTGCTTCTCCACTTTTTATACTTAGACCCACATTTGAAAAGCATGTTTCTTTTACCACCACTACCTTTGCTCCCTGAGGTCTTAGGTTTATTTTCTTTCTCCAATACTCCCATTAGAATCACTAAGCTACACAGAGCATTGAATACCTGAAATTTTTCTAGTTGATAAAAGTATAACAAAAATAAGAAGTGACCCTTATCCACAGCAGTTGCCCCAAAATCTTATGATTTCTAAAAGTAAACATAGAAGTTCTTGGGCTAGTTTCAGTATTTCTGCAAGTTCAGTAAAGTATCATGAGTCTTTCCTTAAGACCAGCATAGTATCAACAGAAGAATAGTAATTCTGAGTATCTAATGCAAAAAACAAATAAGTCATTTGATTAGTGAGTATAGTTGGTTAAACAAAGCTTTCAATAATAATGTAGATCGTAAGTAAAATAACAAATAAAATACTTCATCATGACAATGTTTAAAGTCGCTGCCCTTGTGGTACTCATAAGGTAAGTACTTGAGAACATAACATAAATGCATGAAAGAGAAAGAAAACCATCTATACCAGTGGTAGGCAAACTCATTAATCAACAGAGACAAATATCAACAGTACAACAATTGAAATTTCTTTTGAGAGCCAAAGTTTTTAAACTTAAACTTCTTCTAACGCCACTTCTTTAAAATAGACTCACCCAGGCTGTGGTATTTTGTGGAACAGCCACACTCAAGAGACAATAGAGCCTCATATGGCTCGCGAGCCATGGTTTGCAGACCACTGATCTATAATAATAAAAGGGTAATATGCTAATTAGACCGGGCATCTTCTAGGTGACCTTCCGGATGTCTTTCCTGGTAAAGCCTCTGTGGCTGCCAGGCCTTCAGAGAGACAGCACAGCAATCCTGGAGGCTTTGAGGCCCAGAGAGAGCCAAGTCGAGCTGGAAGTGCCGCCTCTGCATCTGAGATGCACAGGAAACACCTTTTTGACCACTCATTGACCAAACTTGAGGTACACCACTTGCTTGGGTAATAAGAATCCAAGAAGGTGATCTAGGCTTTTTTTACCTCATTCCTGGAGGAAACAACAGAGGTCTGCTGCTAGAGGGGCTAAGAAATGTTGTATCCTGCACTAGCTAGTTTGGCTCAGTGGACAGAGCCTTGGCCTGCTGACTGCAGGGTCTGGGTTTGATTCTGGTCAAGGGCATGTACCTAGGTCAGGGCTCATGCAAGAGGCAACCAATTGAAATCTCCCACTGACATTGATGTTTCTCTCTGTCTTTCCCTCTCTCTTCCACACTCTAAAAATCAATGGAAACATATCCTCAGGTGAGGATAAAATAAAAAGAAAGAAATGTCATATCCTATGAAAGTGACATCTTGAAAATGCCTAAAGAAAGTTGTCATTTTTTCATAGTGAAGGGACTGGGGTCCTCATTGATGAAAACACTTTGGCAGCTGCAGTGGCTGGCAGTGGCTGCAGCAGTGGGGTGATCAGGGCAGTGCTTTCACCTGATCGTGAGAGGGAGCAGGATGGGATGAGGACCCTTTCAATCTCAGCACACAGATTTTTGTGCACCAAGCCTATAATATGTACTAAAATATAGACTTGAGTGCTAATTTGCATGATATAGATTTATATTCAAGCAAAGATAAAACATGTCATAGGCTGGGATTAGACAAGGAGACATCACTTAAAATACGTTCAATTTTCTTTTAAGTATAATAAATGATTTGAGGTAGAAATTAAAAGGGGAGAATAACCACACATTGTGAATGTGTAAAATGGTCAGCCAGACAGCAAGAGGGGAATGACTGAAATAGGGAATTATCTCTGGGGAGTAATGGAGAAGAAAAAAAAATTGTTGGGCAGGATAAAAGAAGTTAACATGTTGTGTTAAATATAGTTCATGCACAACTCCAAGTCATTATACTGGTCAGTAGATCAATTAGAAGAAAAATCAGTTATGAAAATATACTAACTTTGCAAAGTTTCATAATTATCTGCTATGATTTTTAAAATGTATTATGAAATTTGTCACTAATTTAAATCCAGGTAAAAATTATTGTTTTAATTGAGGCATAAAATGGGTATGACCTAAACTGGACTGAGATAACAGAAATGAGTCATTGAAGAAGGCAGCATTCTAGTTGGTGATTGACAGAACATGAGAGACCAAAGGTCATTCCCAGGTTTTTGGCCAAAGTGACCACGAAAATGGTAGAGCCATTAACCATTCTGAAATATAAAATTAGCCTGGCTTTTATCCTTAACCTTTAATTAAATTAGTTGGGGTTCTTTAATGTTAGCAAAGTTTATACCATAAATCAAAAGTTGCTCCTCTCCTTTAAAAATAACATTTCTCCAGTTACTCTATAACACTAATCCTTCAAGTAAAGCATCCAAGTGTATGGTTTATTTATAGAAATGACATTTAAATGTCAGCATTTTGGTCTGTTAATAATATTTACGAGCAGATGTATATTCAAGGATACTCTACTAAGTTACACAAGAAAATCCAATTTTTAAAAGACCTCTTTGTGAAACATAAAATTGTAACACAATTTATTTTTAATTGAAACATTTGGCCATAATTGTATGCATGGTTTATGATATTCTTTGTAAATTTTTCAAAATTATCCCTCCATCAAAGAAAAAAATAAAAGGAAAAAAAATAGAGAAGAGAAAAACATCTGACCAGAATAGTTTGTTGGGATTCATTTCATTCACTTTAATATTTATAAATAAATTCAAGAAGGTAATTTTCAATTCAAGAGTCCTTATATTTCTAGTTTTCTCTTTCAAATAGTAGTGGTAGAGATCATTATGATTGAAATGACAATTAAGACAACAGCAATGATAGTGCATAGATGAGAAATACTTTGTTCAAAATATTTTAGCCACTTTAGGTAACACAAACAAAAGTTCGAAACTTTCCTTAACACTTGAACACTTTCCCTAACTTTTGAAATTTGGTAGCTTGTAGATTTCTATTTTATAACAACTCTATTTCTATCCACTTCTTCAATACAGAGGGGAACAAATAATTCCTAAAATGTCAAGAAGTATCACAACAATCTGTTATAAAATTTTAGTTTGGGATAGATTTTAGAAAACACCTGACTTGCTTGCTAAAGCCTCATAGAACTCAGCTTGAGGTAAAGAAAACGTGAGAGTTCCAGGAGGCAACAAATGAGAACCATATACAACTCTCCATTGTCAAAATCATAGAAATTTGAGAGCTCCCTGTGGATAGAAGCTGTAAACTTTTACTGTATATTTCCAGAATTTACCTCTGTTTCTGTCTCATGATAGATGTTTATTAAATGTTTGGTTGAGCCAAAACCGGTTTGGCTCAGTGGATAGAGCATTGGCCTGCGGACTGAATGGTCCCAGGTTAGATTCCGGTCAAGGGCATGTACCCTGGTTGAGGGCACATCCCCTGTAGCGGGTGTGCAGGAGGCGGCTGATTGATGTCTCTCTCTCATCGATGTTTCTAACTCTCTAGCCCTCTCCCTTCTTCTCTGTAAAAAATCAATAAAATATATTTGAAAAAAAATATTTGGTTGAGTAAATGAATTAGCAAAGGAGGTTGACAGCTCTGTACTGCAGTAAAGACTAAAATTTTTGAGATCTACTCTTTCTCAGAACATTATGGAGTTATAACATGTGATGTAAACATACACACACACACACACACACACACACACAGGAATCTTCTAGAATATTTTATATTGTCTTTAGAATTCAGAGTGGCCCCTTTTAAGGCTGTTAAGTATCTACCATTTCACAGCATTTGAATATCTTAACTACTTTCCTAGACTATCTTTTCCTTTCTGGGTTTTCACAATGCAAATTTTAGCTAGCCTCCTTTCTTCTCACTAATTTCTTTGGCTTTCACAGTCTCCTCTATAGCTGTTCATTAGATGTTAATGGCTTTAATATCTCCTGCTAAACCTAATTCCCCATTTCCTTTAAATTTCAACTGAGTGTGCTAATTTATTCCTATGGTTTTGATACCTTCCCTATGTTAACTTGATATTCCCAGCCCCCAGTCTCGACTAAACCATTGGTCTTTATTTCTAACTGATATTCTATCTGGCTCACATTGACTCTCTCTGGGCCCCACAGATGCAGATGTTCTCTGAATTCTATTCCATACCTAATTTCATAAATACTTTACTTAATCATGTCTTTTCTCTAGTATCATCACCACACAATAATGAGCCCAACTAAAATCCTAGAGGTTATTTTTAAATGACTTCCTGATCTTTTTTCTTAAATAAGAACAACAAAAACACCTGAACACATCTTTTTTCTTAAATAAGAACAACAAAAACACCTGAACACATTTCTTCATATGACATAGCTCTTGAATTCCTGACTGAGTTCTCCAAACTCTCTTCCTCTCTTATATTCAAGCATCCTTTTGAAGTGGCTGTTGGCTCCAGTTATTGACTATCTCAGTTTCCTCCTATTCCGATCCTTATTGCCTGTGGCTCCCAAAAAGCACATTCTATTGTTCCTCTCTTTAGAACCCTCTAATAATGCATTGTCATCATCAGAAAAAGATATAAATGTGGCATTGTCGTACAATACTGTATAATCTCAAAGCGATATATTTTACCCACTAATCTCTTATAATTTCTGACATGTATTGAATTGTGTCCCAATCTTAAATTCATCTGTTAAAGTCTTAAACCCCATTACCTCAGAATAGAGATATTTGAAGATAGGACCTTCATTATAACAAAGTTAAAATGAGGTTTTAGGGTAAACACTAATCCAATATGACTGGTGGTGTACTTATAAAAAGGGTAACTTCGGATGCAGAAATAAGTGTAGAGGGAAGATGATATAAAACAATGCAGAGAGAGGATATTCAGCTACAAGCCAAGGAAAGGGGCCTGGAATAAATGTTTTCCTTACAGTTCTTGGAATGAACCAACCCTACTAGCATCTTGATTTTGGACTTCTAGCTTCCAAAATTGTGAGACAATAAATATCTATTATTTAAGCCAATTACCCAGTTGTACTTTATTATGGCAGTCCTAAAAAACCAAAACAACTCCCATTTACAACTTTCACATACATACATCTACACACTGTTAACCATCTTGCCTTGCTAATAACATATCTGTATAGGAAGCACTTTTCTTTCTACCATTCAAATAGGAACTCAGGGGGAATTTTCAAGATGTCCTCTTGCAGAATTTTAATCTTCAGTATTCTGAGTCTAGTGCTTAAACCATTGGTAGATCCATTTCACACTGTATTATAGAAATAAGCATACTCATCATAGGACCTTATTCCTTATTCAACAGACATTTGTTTTTCTCCTTATGAATGTCCTTTAAGAATTGGCTATTAGCAAAGAAAACAAATACAACAATGAAAATAATAATAGTAGCTAACAATTATATGATGCTTAATATGTGCCAGGCACTGTTCCAAGCATTAATAGAATTGTTGGCCTTGCTATCTTTTTATTCATGGTCTTAGACAATACCTTTTCTGAGCAAGGATGAAAAATTATAAAAAAAACTGAGGGAGATTTTTTTTCTGTAATGTGTTTATTTTCTTGGGAGAAAATTAGTACAACAATGTTTTTCAGGCATATTGTGAATTTTGATTGTAAGTTTCAATACCATATTTAACTTATAAATGCTGGTTTTATTTTAGCTCACTAAAATTTTACTAGACAATTTATGACACTGAAGATTTTCTCTAATATAGTGGTTCTCAAACTTTGCAAACTTTGACAAAAAAAAAAAAAGAAACCCTGGATCACTTTTTAAAACAGCTTTCTGAGTATCACCCAAAAAGTCTGATATAGTATATCAGGGCAGGGTGGGTGATGCTGAAGTTGCTTGTTTAGGAAGTTTTCAAATAATGCTGATCCTGCTGATCCTGTTGATCCAGAAATCAAAATTTGAGAACTATTGGTTAAATCCATTATTATTTACTAAAAATTAAGATACCTCACAAAATTCTTCAAAAGCACGCATTACTTTTATAGGAAGGAAAGAAAAGAGAGTATGTGTCTGGTTTAAAATGTTTAATTAGTTGTTATATTTAGAAAGAAACACAGAGCAGTTTGCTAATGTTCTCTATACATATGGTTATTTTTATCTCAGTCATATTTGGCAAAATTGATCATTTGTTGGGAAAACGTTCATGTGCTCTACGTTTACATTGTTATATACATTTATGTGTGTGTGTATCACAAAATAATTATTAATTTTAATCTTATGAATAAATGCATGGGTCACATGAAGCATTCTTATTTTTAAAATAAATTATTTTAGTTTAGAAAAAATAAACAGCATTATATATTAAATTGTCCTTATGTTAACAGAAACATGATTTTTTCAAAAATGTGTTATTCTCTGAGGCTCCTCTGAATACAAAGAAAGTAATATAGTTATACTTGGCTTTTATGTATTTAATAATGGTTTAGAGGGATATCAAAAGATTCAAACTTTAAGATATTCCTTGCCAGAACAACATTTTTAGGTGTGCCGGAAAACTGAAAAATAAGAGTGGTCCTTAGAAAGCAAAAAATATACAGCTTAACTGGTTTTGGCAATAAGTACATGCAAATAGCCATTAAAGAATTCATATAGGTTATATCTTATGGATGATATGAATTAGCCATAGTTATACATATATTTCACAATACTGTCAATAGAACACTGTTTATTTTCAAGTGGCTAGAGGAATAACTGCTGTTGGAATTATTATTGTGAGTTTAGAGCTATTCATTAGAGATTAGGCCTAGTTCTAACTCTTTCTTTCCTTTTTTTTTTTTTTTTGACTTGGCAATGAAGTTTTACTTATTTACTAGAGGCCTGATGCACAAAACATGTGCACAGGAGGGGGAGGGGTGTTCCTTCAGTCCAGCCTGCTCCCTCTCCATTAGGTTCCTGTTCTTAGGGGAAATGGTTTTAGTTTTTGACCATCGAGTATGATATTAGCTGTGGGTTTATCACATATAGCTTGTATTATGTTGAGATATGAACCTTCTATTCCCACCTTGTAGAGAGTTTTTATCAAGAAATGGTGTTCGACTTTGTCAAATGCTTTTTCTGCATCAATTGATATGACTATGTGACTTTTATCTCTAATTTGTTTATGTGATGTATCACATTTATTGATTTGTGGATATTGTACCATCCTTGAATTTTTGGGATAAATCCTACTTGATCATGGTGTATGATCTTTCTGATGTACAGCTGAATTAGAGTTGTTAGAATTTTGTTGAGGGTTTTGGCATCTATGTTCATGAGGGATATTGGCCTATAACTCTCTTTCATTGTGTTGTCTTTATCTGGTTTTGGTATTCGGGTGATACTGGCTTCACAGAAGGAGCTTGGAAGTGTTCTTTTTTCTTGAATTCTTTTAGAAAGTCTGAGGAGGATAAGTTTTCATTCTTCCTGTGAAGCCATCTGGCTCTAGGCTTTTGTTTTCTGGAAGCTTTTTGATGACTGCTTCAATTTCTTCCATACTTTATGGCCAATTCTTTAGATTCTTCCTGATTGAGTTTTGGAGGGTTATATATTTCTAGGATAATGTCCATTTACTCCAGGTTGTCCAGTGTGTTGGAATAGAGTTACTCATAGTATTTTTTAACAATCCTTTGTATTTTGATGGGTTTATTGTTATTTCACCTCTTTCATTTCTGATTTTGTTTATTTGGATCCTCTCTCTTTGCTTCTTTGTAAGTCTGGCTAGAGGTTCATCAATCTTGTTTATCCTTTCAAAGAACCAGCTCTTGGTTTCCTTGATCTTTTGTATTGTTTCTTTGGTCTCTATGTTGTTTATCTCCACTCTGATCTTTACTATCTCCTTCCTTCTGCTTACACTGGGCTTTTCTTGTTGCTCTGTTTCTAACTCTTTGATTTCTAGGTTTAGGTAATTTATTACCATTGTTTTTTGTGTGTTTTTTTTTTTTTGCAGTAGGCTTGTAGAGCTATGAACGTCCCTCTCAAGACTGCTTTCACTGTGTACCATAAATTTTGGATTATTGTATTTTAATTGTCATTTTTTGCCATAATGTTTTATTATTTCTTCCTTGATCTGTCTGGTGATCCAGTCATTGTTTAATAGCATGCTGTTTAGTCTTCATGTGTTTTATTTATTTGGATTGTTTGTTTTTTTTTGTAGTTGATTTCCAGTTTTATGCCACTGTGATCTGAGAAGATGCTTGATATGATTTATTTCTTCTTAAATTTGAAGAAACTTTGGATATGATCCAACATATGGTTTATCTTTGAAAATAACTCATGTGCACTTGAGAAGAATGTATATTTTATGGCTTTGGGGTGAAATGTTCTGAAGATGTCAATTAATTCCATCTGGTCTAGTTAGTTATTTAGGATTGATGTTTCTTTGCTGATTTTTGTTTAGAGGATATGTCCAATGGAGATAGTGGGGTATCAAAGTCTCTTACTATGATTGTATTGCTGTCAGTCTCTCCATTAATATCCTCCAGGAGTTTTTCTATGTATTTGAGTGCTCCTATATTGTGTGAGTATATGTTTATTTCTTCTTGTTGCATTACTCCCTTTAGTATTATGATGTGGCCTTCCTTATCTCTTGTTATGTCCTTCCCTTTGAGATGTATTTTTTCAGATATAATTATTGCTAACCAAACCTTTTTTTTTTCATTTTCATTCACCTCAAAAAATCTTTTTTCATCCCTTCACCCTCAGTCTTTGTGCATCTTTCTTTCTGAGGTGGGTTTCTTGTAGATAGCAGATATATGGGTTGTGTTTTCTTATCCAATCTGTTACCCTATGTCTTTTGATTGGATCATTTAATCCATTTACATTTAAAGGTATTATTGATAGGTACTTACTTGTCACCATTTTTATTCTTTACCCATGTGTTCCTTCTTTTTTCCTATTTCTTTTTTTATAGCAGATCCTTTAGCATTTCTTGCATTGCTGGTTTGGTGGTAATAAATTCTCTTAGTCCTTTTTTCTGTGAAGCTCCTAACTTCACCTTCACTTTTGATTGATAGCCTTGCTGGGTATAGTATTCTTAGATTCAGGCCCTTCCTTTGCATGATTTTGTATATTTCATTGCATTCCCCTCTGTCCTGATGAGTTTCTGTTGAGAAATCAGTCACTAGTTTGTAGGTAATTTTCTGTCTCTCCTTGGCCACTTTTAAGATTCTTACTTTGTCATTGGTGTTTGACAATTTAATTATAATGTGCCTTGGTTTCAGTCTTTTGGGGTTAATTTTGCTTGTGACTGTGAGTTTCTTGAATTTGTGTGGGTTTTTCTTCCCTCTATCAGGGAAGTTTTCTGTCATTATTTCTTCAGATAGGTTTTCCATTCCTTGCTCAGTTTCCTCTCCTTCTGGCACCCCTGAATGTTGTTTTGTTTCATGTTGTCCCAAAGTTCCCTTATGCTTTCCCCCTGCATTTTATTTGTTTGTTTGTTTGTTTGTTTGTTTATTTATTTATTTATTTTCTAGAAGCCACTCTACTTGTGTATTTTTTTTACCTTGTCTTCTAGCTCATTGATGTGGTCCTCTGCTTCTTCTAGTCTACTCTTGATGCTTTTTATTGAGTTCCTTACAGCAGCAATGACATTTTTCATTTCTTTTTGGTTCTTTTTCATTTCCTCTTGGTTCTTACACATATTGTCAAATTTGTCTTTCATTCTTTCTATCTACCTTATGACCATTTCTCTGAATTCTTTCTCTGGCAGGTCACTTGCCTCCATTTTGTTTACTTCCTTTTCTGATGATGCCTGCTTTTCTTTCATATGCGGGCTGTTTCTTTGTCTTTCCATGTTCTCTCTTCTCCAGGTGTCTGTTTATGTAGTTCTCCCTCTCCTTATCCTAGTCTAATTCTGACCTTTTCATGGTGAAGGGTAGAGCTCCTCTGAATCTTCATGTTTGTGCCAATTGGGGACTGGTTTCCTGGGGTTTGAAGCTGTTTGGTGGGTTCTGTCATTGTAGTTTTTCAGGCTTTCAATAACATCACTTTTCCCTTCAAGATGGTTTGGACTCTGCATCCAAGCTGGTGGATCCATGATAAAACCTAGCAGCAGTGGGGACTGCCCAGTCAGGAGAGCCCCATCCAGCAGTCCCCCACCTTCTCCTGGAGTACAGCTGTCCCTTAACTTGCCAACAAACACTCTTCATGTGACCCTCAACTGTTCTCTCTGTCTGCTCTAGGACAAGGCTTGGGACATGTCCATCTACTGTGCCACCATTTTTTTTTTCCTTCAGTCTCAGTCTTTGAGTCCCTTACCACTAGACCAGAATTGTAATGAGTCATATACAAAACTAAATATTTTTGTAGTCATGTTTTATAAAGAGTAGAAACAAGTAAATTAAATGATTTTTATTTAATCCAATGTTTTTCAAAGTCTTAAAAACATAGTGTGTATGTTATTGTGGCAGTACATCTTAATTGAGACCAGCCACAGTCCAAGTGCTTGGTGGGCACATGCCAAGAAGCTACCCTGCTGAGCAGCACAGTGTCAGAACACACCATTTCCTCTCATGCATTTTTTGAGAGGAAATTTTTTTTTAATATATTTTATTGATTTTTTACAGAGAGGAAGAAAGAGAGATAGAAAGTCAGAAACATCAATGAGAGAGAGACATCAATCAGCCGCCTCCTGCACACCCCACTGTGGAGATGTGCCCGCAAGCAAGGTACATGCCCCCAGCCGGAATTGCACCTGGGACCTTTCAGTCTGCAAGCCGATGCTCTATCCACTGAGACAAACTGGTCTCGGCTTGAGAGGAAAATTTTAAGCATTTTCATGGACTATGAAGATATTTTTTACTTTTAACTAAAAGTACAGTTATTAAAATAGAAGCACCATTTAAAGATACAAAGACATGATCTCAGATTGTAGAAGCTTGACACACTGGTGGTGTCTCCAGAGAATAGCCAAGAATGTGAACTGTGAGGCTAGTGTTCTCTGGAGACAACACCAGTGTGTCAAGCTTCTACAATCTGGGGTCATTTCTTTGCATCTTTAAATGGTGCTTCTATTTTAATATAGCTATTCACACTTTCTCTATTATAAAAGTATCAGAGATGAAAAAAATGGTAAAATGTCTATTAAAGTAATATATAAATTGATTAATAAAGAAATAACAACAAAAACATTATACAAAAATAACAAAAACAATATAAAAACATTGATAAAAACAATGACTGATAAATTGATTAAACTTATTCTAATATCTCCCTGTATACTACATTAAAGGTAAAAACACTTTCAGAGTACTTGACTAATTTCCCTTGTGATGAAGTATTTCCAACTTTTACTTTAATGTCACACATTCTTCAAACTTGAGGGAAAGCAACATATAACTGACCATGTCTGAAAAAGGGTTCAGGTAGGAATATTCCAATCCTGTCTAGAGTTTGTCCTTGTGATTTATTAATAGTCATACATACTGGCATCACAGGAAACTGTCTTTGAATTAATTTAAATGTGAGGCCAGTGTCAGACTGGACAAATCAATTCTTAGAATTATAACAACCTCTCCTTCTGCAGATCCTGTTAATACTTCAGCTTTGATTATGTTAGATCACAATATATTGATAATAAATATAGTACCATTACAAAGACCCCACTTACTATTAAGATTTCTCAGTAGCATGATGATTTCATCTACTTTCAATTTTAATTTATGGCATGGCATTCCTGAAAGAGTAACACTATTAAGAAACTCAATGGAAAAATTTTCCTTTTTGGCATCATCCATTGAAGCGATGGAATCATCACTCAAATAGGTGTGAAAATCTCTATCAATTATATCTAAAATGTCTTCATTTGATTTATGAATGTGCTTATTTTTAGGACAAAGAATCGCACATTTACACATATTTTTAATATATCTGAAGACATACTATTTCCAAAGGTAGCTTCAATAATAGACCCATTAAAAATAATTTCACAAGGGATTTTAATAATATCCATCCCAAATCAATCTCTATTTTAAATTGGCACTGTACTTCATATGTACCGGCTGTTCAGTCAGATGGTCGGACAATTGGTTACTTAGCCTTTTATATATATATACATTAGAGGCCCAGTGCATGAATTTTTGCATGAGGGGGGGGGGTCTGGCCAGCTCAGCACGGGGGAGAGAACATGGGAAGTTGATTGGTTAGTATCATAGGGTAAAGGGGTCTGGGGGGGCCCGATCAAGGCTAGGATGGGTGGGGGGGCTGTGGGAAGTTTGGGTGGAGGGGGATGATTAGAGGTGGGGCTGGCTGGGAGGAGGGGCTGTGGGCTGTTGGAAGGAACCAATTGGCCCCTGCAGTGCATGTCATAGTGACTGGTTGTTCAGTTGTTCTAGTCACTGGGCTTTTATATGGGTAAATTAAATTATCTTGCATAAAGTCATTTTCTGTGAAAAATACATATTTTTGAGTTGAAGGTATACTTGGCATATGGTATATATCACTTAAATGGATTAAAGTTGGTAATAAAATATTATTACTAAGTCATCTAATTTGAAGTTAATTTTATTTTACCCAAGTGAATATATAATGTCTCTTTGAATGTGAGATATATTCAGTAGAATAAATGAGTGAAACTAACAGATATTGGAGTTTCAAATGGTCTGAAGTCAGTTCCTAACATTTAGTAAAATGTATTTTAAAAACATGAAAATACTCTCTCATAAACTGATAACCTAGGAGCCATCTAGGCATCTTGTCCTATGTACTTTGGAGCACTATAATGCTTGAGCTGAGATGCACACAGTAGTCAATATCCTCTACACAATCTCAAATGGGAGAATAATTTATTATTTTTCTAGATAGAGCTGAATTACCATATTATCTAAATTCTTTGAGTCTTTATTTCTCTTCAACTGTTCAGTTATGAAAATCCTACAGTGATCTTTAAGAATATTCTATTAATATGATAACTCTTCAGGATTAAATCCAAATCACTACTACATACAAAAGCCAACCAATAAAACCTATCTACCCAGGGTTGTAGTTCAAAAACTGAAACACATGATTCACTACTAATTACAATGATGTCCTACATTCAGAAGTTTCTTTAAAAATGTAGTTTAGTTATGATATATTTGGGGAAAACTTTTATATAGCTAAGTAATACTCAAATGAAAAAAAAACTAAAAATATTTTTCCTAAGTACAGGAACAAGACAGGGATGTCCACTTTCATCACTCTTGTTCAATATAGCACTGTAAGTCCTAGCCATAGCGATCAAACAAGAAGAAAAAAATAAAAGGCATCTAAATTGGAAAGGAGGAAGTAAAATTTACTATTAGCAGATGAAATTATTTTGTATATAGAAAAAACTCCACAAAAAAAAAATCTACTGGATTTAATAAATGAATTTGGCCAGGTAGCAGGATACAAAATGAACATCCCAAAATTGATGGCATTTTTATACACCAATATGAACTCTCAGAAAGAGAAAAAAAATTCCATTTACCATAACAACAACAATACAATTAAGAAACTTTGGAATAAACTTAACCAAGGAAGTAAAAACTACAGGACACTGAAAAAAGAGATAGAGGAAGATATATCCAAGTGCTATGTTCATGGACTGGTAGAATTAACATCATTAAAATGTCCATACTACCCAAAGCAGTCTATAGATTCAATGCAATCCTGGTTAAAATACGAATAGTATATTTCACAGATCTAGAAACTACACTATAAAAATTTATATGGAACCAAAATTAGCCCAAACAGCTGCAGCTATCTTGCGAAAGAAGAACCAAGTTGGGGGAATCACAATATCAGATATCAACTTTAACTACAAAGCAACTGTTCTCAAAACATCCTGGTACTGGCATAACAGGCATTTGGTTCAATGGAACAAAATAGAGAACCTAAAAATCAACCCAAGTCAATTAATATTTGACAGAGGAGTCAAGCATATACAATGGAGTAAAGACAGTCTCTTCAATAAATGGTGTTGGAGAGATTAGACAGATACATGAAAAAAAATGAAAATAGACCACCAACTTATAACATACACAAGCAAAACCTCAAAATAAATAAAAGATTTAAATGTAAAAACGTGAAAACATAAAATTCTTAGAAGAAACCATAGGCAGAAAAATCTCAGGCATCTCTCATAGCAACATATTTACCAATACATCTCCTAGGACAAAGAAAACTAAGGAAAAAATAAAGAAATGGGACTGCATCAAAATAAAAAGCTCTGAACAGCTAAATAAATCATTAACAAAATGAAAAGAGAGCCCACTGTATAGGAGAACATATCTGCCAATGATGCATCTGATAAGAGGTAAATTTACAAAATATATAAGGAACTCATATAACTTAACAAAAGGAAGACAAACAATCCAATTAAAAATGGGCAAAGGACCTAAATGGACACTTCTTCAAAATGGACAAACAGAAGGCCAAGAAACATATGAAAACATGCTAAAAATCACTGGTAATCAGAGTGATATAAATTAAAACTACAATGAGGTAGCATCTCACACCTGTCAGACTGGCTGACATCAACAATTCAACAAACAACATGTGCTGGTGAAGATGTGGAGAAAAGGGGAACCCCTTTGCACTGCTGGTGGGAATGCAGATTGGTGCGGCCACTGTGGAGAACAGTATGGAGTTTCCTCAAAAAGTTAAACATGGAACCCCCATTACACCCAGTAATCCCACTTTTAGGACTATAACCCAAGAAATCAGAAACACTGATCAGAAAGTATGTATGCACCCCAATGTTCATAGCAGCACAATTTATAATAGCTATGATATGGAAACATCCCGAATGTCTATCAGCAGATGAGTGGATAAAAAAAAAATCTGTGGTACATTTACACAATGGAATACTATGCAGATATATCTATATCTATCTATCTATATCTATCTATCTATCTATCTATCTATCTATCTATCTATCTATCTATCATCTCTTACCATGTGCAACAGTGTGGATGGACCTGGAGAGTATTATGCTAAGTGAAATATGCCAGTCAGAGAAATATAAGTATCAAAGTATCACAGGATCTTATTAATATGTAGAATCTAATGAACAAAATAAACTGATGAACTAAATAGATCCAGAGACAGACTGAAAAATTTCAGAGGGAAGATGGGATTAGAAGGTTAGTGGGGAGTGATTAACCCAAGAATTTACATTCACAGCCCATGGGCATAGACAATAGAGTGATGAAGGCTTGGGAAGGGCAGGGGCAGGTTCAGGGTGGAGTGGTTCAATGGGAAAAACAAACAAACAAAGGGGGAACATCTGTAATGCTTTCAACAATAAACTAAAAAAAACAAAACAAGAATTCTCTCATGTATTATAAATGCCTCATTTTTACCTTGTATATACCATTAAACAATAGAAGTAACCAAGAATCTAGAGTATACATTCTTACTCAAACTTCAAATATAACTAAAAAAAAAAACAGAAAAATTATCAGAAAAATGAATGCTAATTTAATTTTGACAAGTCATTGAATATGAAATCAGTCTCTCAACCAAAGAGCATAAAATCCTGAATCTTAATATTGTACACTTTGTTGATACTAAATGCTGACATTTAGTATGGGTGCTGATTTTGACAAGACTAATAATACTATTTATATGTGTAATTATTGAAATTACCCATACTGCCTCAGTTTAATTGTGTTCACTAAATTGGCATGCATAATTTATGACATCAATGCTGTCAACCATCAATCAATATTTTAGACAGCAACACATCAACTAAATGACAGGGTAAAATGTTAGAGTTTATTCTAAAAAGAACTTCAACTTTTGAGGATGGAAGTTTGTATCATATTTATCTGCCAAAGGGGAATATATTTTTGGTGATTTTTTTAGAAATCTCCTTAAGACTCCATCAAACATATCATAGTTATAATAATCCAAACGGGGGCATTGAATAAGGAGTGCTAATTTTTTGATGAAATATGATGGACATGTAGCATGAAATTAGTTTTAAGGATATAACATAATGATTCAATATTTTTATAAAATATTGTAAAATTATTACCACAATAATTATAGTTAACACCTATTGCCATACCTAGTTACAAAAATATTTTCTTGTGATGAGAACTTTAAAATCTACCCTCTGAGCTACTTTTCAAATATACAATATATTATCATTAACTACAGTCACTTTGCTGTACATTACATTCACAGGACTTATTTATTTTATAATTGGAAGTATGTACCTTCTGACCTTCTTTCTGACCCATTATACTGGCTTCTCCCACACTTCTGGTAACTATCTATCTATTTTCTGTATCTACGAGTTCAGAGTTTTAGTTTTGTTTCAGATTCCACATATAAGTGAGATCATATTGTATTTGTTTTTCTTTGCCTGACTTATTTTACTTAGGATGATGCTTTCAAGATCCATCCATATTGTCACAAATGACAAGGTTTTCTTTTCTTTTTTTTTTACAGCTGAATCATATTCCATTGCATATGTATATGTAATCACATTTTCTGAATCCATTTATCTGTTGATGGCACTCAGGTTACTTTTATGTCTTGGTTATTGTAAATAACGCTTCAATGAATATGGCAGGGGGCATGGTATTTATCATTTCAAGTTAGTGTTTTTGTTTCCTTTGGATAAACACCCAAAGAGTTCAATCATTCTTTGGGCCATCTTCAGAAATCCTGTAGAGCTTATAAACACATTATCAAAATAGTGTTTTAAAATATGTGTAATAAAATACCTGCAAAGTATATTGAAATATTTATCAAACTATTATGTGATTAAGTATGTGGTATCATAGATATGAAATTTTTTATCAACACATTAAATGCCAAGATCTCATTTCAGGATGAATAACTAACAAAATTTTAAAATAATGATGATTATAAAATAGATGTTGAGATACCACCAACAATTGTAATATAATAGGAAGATTATTATGATCTCTAAGTCACATATAGGCTTGATAATACATATTTTTCCTACACAGTAGAAGCAGTCTCTGCACCCACAGCTATTATCTGAGCAGCTACACGCTACCCCCTAGACTTACCACCTCACATCATAGTGGCATCTCAGCTCTGCCTTAGCAGCTTCTCCTGTCTCCCCTGACCAGCACACTGGCTGGTCTCTGTAGCTAACACCTCTGAGCTTCTCTCTCAGCTCCATCTTCACTTACTTCCACAGACTAGCTGGTAAGTAACATATATTACTCCAGAGACAAAGAAGGTTGGTTACCAATAGTTATATAATTTTAGCTACCAAAAGACATAGTGTACTGTGTGTCCTTGCCCCTGCTTATGGTATCTCAGACTAGGCACAGAGTACCCTTGGACAGTCCTATGTATTGACAACAAGGCCTCTGTGCTTTAACTGGCTTTGACTACTAGGCATCCCTGGCATGATTCCCACACTCTTGTTGAGCATAATCTCAAAACTGAGTGTTTTGGATTTCAATGTATTAATCAAAACACCAGGCCATACAATATAATAATTTAGCCATTAAGTCTGTGTACTATTAAGTCATAGTACACAGAGCCTGGTAGTCTGCTATACTGGTGTTATATTCAGATTTATACACAGAAAATGCAGTAAATGATATCTTAGAGCATACAATAAACTTACAGGAAGATGTCACATTTTTAAGGACTATATTAAAATAAAATATTCTTATCCTTTTAAAACAATGAGAAAAATCTGAAAGTATATGTATACCTAAAATATTTTTCCTTCCCTTACATCTAGATTAAATTAAAACCTGCTTTACAAGATGAAATAAGTGTTGAATAAGATCTGAGTACACCAGTTTAGGGTGTACCGGTCAATAATGAGGATTTTGTAATTAAAGAAAAAAAGATAATTTCAAGAGAAACATTAAAAGTGCTTTATTCAAAATAATGTCCATCGCTAACAACACATTTCCCCATCTTTCGGGTAGTTTGTGGATATTGTCTCAATAGAACATTTTTGTTTTGAGGTAAACCATTCAGAGACCCAATTTTCCACTTCTTGGTATGTTTTGAAGTGCTGCTCAGAAACTGCATGTGCCTTTGATTGGAATAAGTGGTAATCTGAAGGAGCAAGGTCTGATGAACACAGAGAGTGGGTTAATACTTCCCAGGCAAGATCTTTTAATGTGTCTTTAACTGGTTTTGAAGTGTGTGATGGTGCCTTATCATGAAGCAAAATTACTTTGCCTTGTCTTCTTGCTCATTCTGGTCCTTTCACTATCAAAACTTGGTTCAAATTGTTTATTTATTGTAAGTAGTGATCAGTATTAATGGTTTCATCTGGTTTTAGAAGCTCATAATATACCACATCTCCCTGATCCCACCAAATGCAGAGCATTGTCTTCTTTCCTAAGTGATTTGGCCTTGCAGCAGATGTTGATGGTTGACCTGCAATAACCCATGATTTTGTGCATTTGGAATTCTCAAAATAAATCTGCTTTTCATCACCAGTCACAATTCAATGCAAAAAAAAAAAAACTTTCTTTCATGCCATTGAAGCAACATTTTACTGATGACTTTTTGGTTTTCCATTTGTTTTTCATTTTTTTGATGTGGCATCTATTTTCCTTCTTTTAAAATCTTTCCCATTACTTATAAATGATCAGAAATTGTTTGCTGAGCAACGTTTAATCTTTCTGAAAGTTGTTTTTGTGTTTGACATGCATCTTCATCCAATAATGCTTATAATTGTTGATCTTTAAACTTTTTCAGTTGACCTGGACATTCTTTGTCTCTCACATCGAAATCATCAGTTTTAAAACACTTAAACCAGCATTCACAAGTATATCAAGATGGGGCATGTTCACCATAAGCTTCCTGAAGAATACAATAACTTATTTTTCAAAATAAAGTAATTAATTAAAACTTACTGCAAATGCTCTCTTTTTTGGCATGAAATTCGACATTTTTAAAGATACCTATGACATTAACACCTTCAGCAAATTTGATGTATGAAGTTTTGAAGCTTGCTGTCAATACAACAAAATAGCATACATACCAAATCACATATATATCAATACATGTATAGCTCCATCTATTAAAAAAATCCACATTATTAACTGGTTAGTCTGTTATATTTTTAGAAAGAATAACAAAAATATTTCATTCATATTTATTAGCTATCCTGTTCATATTGAAGATTTGTTAAAGGCAATTTTAACATGATTTTAAAGATCAAATGTAGTTCTCAGATAATAGAGTTGAGCTATAAACAATATCAACATTACATAAAAATTATCAAAATTATATATACATGTATACACATATGTATACATATATGTATATATGTGTATACATGTATATATACATGTGTGTGTGTATACACACACTAGAGGCCTGGTGCATGAAATTTGTATGTAGGGGGAGGGGTGTCCCTCAGCTCAGCCTTCACCCTCTCCAATCTGGGACCCCTCAAGAGATGTCTGACTGCCCGTTTAGGCCCTATCCTGATCGGGCTTAAATGGCAGTTGGACATACCTCTCATAATCCAGGACTGCTGGCTCCCAACTGCTCACCTGCCTGCCTTTCTGATTGCCCCTGTTTCTGCCTGTCAGCCTAATCACCCCAAATCATTCCCCTGCCAGCCTGATTGATGCCTACCTGATCCCCTGCCAGCCTGTTTGTCTCTAACTGCCCTCCCTTCCAGACTTGATTCCTCCCAACTGCCCTCCCCTGCTGTCCTGATTGCCCACAACTGTCAACCCTTGCAGGCCTGGTCCCTCACAACTGCTCTCCTCTACTGCCATCTGGTGGTAACCATGTTGTGTCCACATGGGGGCAGAATTTTTAAACACATGGAGGCAGCCATTTTGTGTGTTGGAGTGATGGTCAATATGCATATCACTCTTTTATTAGATAGAGGCTTGGTGCATAGGTGGGGCCAGCTGGTTTGCCCTGAAGCTTGTCCCAGATCAGGATAGGGATTCCCTTGGGGCATGGGGCAGCCTGAGCAAGGGACCTGGGGTGGTTTGCAGGTCAGCCATACTCCCCGGCAACCCAAGTGGAGGCCCTGGTATCTGGGATTTCTTTATCTTCTACTATTGAAACTTTGTAGCCTTGAATGGAGCCAAGCCTCCTTCTAGCTCCATGGCCATAGCCATTTCTGTTGGGATTTATTTATCTTATATTACTGAAAGTTTGTAGCCTTGAGTGAAGGCCTAGGCTGGCCAGCTTGGCTTCCTCCATCACCAGGAACAACCTTAGCCTCCTGCTCTCTCCAGCTCCATGGCTGCCACCATTTCTGTTGGGATTATTTACCTTCGATGATTGTAACTTTGTAGCCTTGAGTGGAGGCCTGGGCCCACCAAGGTGTGTGGAAAGCTGGCTTACTCCATTGCTGGGGAAACCCAAGACTCCCTCTTGCTTGCTCCCTGACCATAGCCATCTTGGATGGGGTTAACTTGTATATGCACTCCTGATTGGCTGGTGGGCATGGTTTTGAAGTGTAGCGGAGTGATGGTTAATTTGCATATACTATTTTATTAGATAGGATATCCTAGTATATGTATTTCTACAGCCATTTAAAACTTCTGCAATCACTGTGTAACAAATTACCAAAATATTAAGGGCTTTAAACAGCATGTATTTATTATCTCACAGTTCCATAGGTCAGAAGTCCAAGTGCAGATTCATTGACTTTCTGCTCAAGGTTTCACAATTAAAATGTGTGCCAAGCAGATATTTATTCTGGAGATTCTGGGGAAGACTTCACTTTCAAAGTCAGGTGGTTGTCAGAATTTAATTACTTGTCGTCATACGGTTGAGATTTTCATTTTCTTCTTTGCTCTCATCCAAGAGTGAAAAATGGATGCTGACACTATTTTATTTGCACTAATTAACTTTGTCAACAAATAGTTATTGTATTGTAGTTGGTGTATAATGTCTTATACAACATTATTCCTAGTATTGTAAGTATACTAGCAATCCCACAGTGATTGCTTTGAAAGAATTTAGTTTACAAATATATCACAATCACTAATAATGATAAGCAATAAACTCAACTTATAAAACCTCTGACCATATTTCAAAACATATTTATTATGAAGTACTATGTGCCTGCCATTCACGGCTAGATGCTGAAAATATATATGAACAATACAGTTCCTCACTTTTTATAAAAGAGAGTTGTAAGTATTTTACAACAGCTCATCATCAAACTGAAAAATATCTTTTAATTTTGATGTGTGACATCATGACTATTCTTAATTCCAGCTTTCTTTCCAAAGCTAGTACTGTAATCATTGATAGATGGAGATTGGCTAATGACCTGAAACTCAGACTATTCCAAGCATGCTTAAGAAATGAAATCATCCAGCCACATATTAGGGCATTTCTGAAATAACTTCATTTAAGGTGCCAGGATCTTGATGGCTTCTCTAGGAAATTGGAATAGAATTTTCATACTAAATAATCTGATCAGATTACTTTGAAATGGATAAGCCTAACATGCAAATTGTATATGGCAAGACTAATGATTAGCATGTGAGCTTACTATTGGTTTTCAGAAATTAAGTGATTTCATAAAAAATTTTCAGAAATAAAACAATAATTTATATAGAATAATGAATTAATGTGCTTAATTGACTCTTTTAGAAACAATATTAAAAATAAATACAGAAGAAAGTATGAATTAAAGAACTTAAAAATGTAGTTTAACTATTCTTGTATTTGTGCAGCTTAATGTTTGCTTTCCATATATTTGAAGATATTTTACCAGATATTATTTTTAAAAGCAAACATGGTGGCTTCTAATATAATTTTTTAAATGTATACAAATAAGAATAATTCAATTTGGAGATTCAACTGCCCATTTTTTTGTAAAAATGAACATATTTTAGAAAGTTAAGAATGAGAAGAGAATGGGAAGAGAATGAATAATATAAATATTTATAAGAAAGTAGCATTCTATCATTAAATAAAGTGATATAAATATTTGATCAGAAATCTTATAGCAGCATAGTTTCATCCTATTGAATCATTTAAGGTTAGAGTTGGGAGACTAAAGAACATCCAGTAAAAGAATATTTAAAAACCTCTAGTTCTTTCTCAGAAAAATAAGTTGAAATATTGAGACTCTTTTTCTACCAGTGTAGAGGGATTAGAGAGCAGCATCAAATCATCTCTGATTTCTCTCTATCCAGTACTGTATTTGAACCAAATCACAGGAGACATTTAGGACTGATGGTGAAGTTATATTATCCTTTAGATTTAAAACCTCTTCATCATTCTGGGTTATCATGAAGAAAACATTTTTAAAAAGATGGGAAGAAACTAGTACTAATGATTTAAAAAAATATGTACTTGGCCCTGTTCCAAAATTCTTACATTATTTAATACAAGTTTTATAGGGCCCTAGCCAAAATATTATCATCAACCATTCTCTAATCACTTTTTCCCCCTGCTCCCCTTTTATGCCCTTATTTTGTTTTGCTTTCATTCATAGTTTTTAATTGGCTTATTTTGGTGATTTTTCCCTACCCCTGATACCCCTGTAGAATATAAAACTGAAAAAAGAACATAGGAGTTCAATGAGTGAATGCATAAATAAATGTTAGTTACTTGTTAAGTGAATAAGTGATATTCCCAACTTTGCTTTGATATAGACATTGCTCACTCACATTGAAAATGAAAAACTTTGAGAGCCTGGGTTACTTTTAGAGTATAATAGGTAAAAAAAAATGTCTGAGCTGGTTTTCAATTAAACAAAATAGTCACAGAATAATTATAAACTTGTATGAGGACAAATTATAGTTATATCTGTATATACAAATAGAAAAAGTTCTGGAGGGTACATACAAATTGAGATAAGATTTAGAATGTATTGTATACATGTAAATGGTAATTGTTTATCATCTACATAATTACATTTTCTTGTGTACAAGTATAACAATTTCACAGAAGTATACTTGAGTCTTCTCCTATCTAATAAAAGACTAATATGAAAATTGACTGTACCTCCGTTACACTCACCAGCCATGCCCATCAGCCACACCCACTAGCCAATCAGACCAAATATGCAAATTAACCCAACCAAGATGGCTACAGCCACAGAGAGAGCAGAAGGGAGGCTTGGGTTGCCCCTGGTGTTGGAGAAAACCAAGCTTTCCACAAACCCTGGCTGGCCCAGGCCTCCACTTAAGGCATCAAAGTTTCAATGGCTGGGCGAGCAGAAGGTTTGGCTCTGCTCCAGGCTACAAAGTTTCAGTTGTAAAAGATACATAAATCACAGATACCAGGGCCTCCACTTGGGTTTGCCGGGGGCATGGCTGACCTGCAAACCACCACAGGCTCCTCGTCCAGGCTGCCCCACACCCCAAGGGAACACACACCCTGATCCAGGACACACTTCAGGGTAAACCAGCTGGCCCCCACCCATGCACCAGGCCTCTATCCTATCTAATAAAAAGAGTAATATACAGATTGACCATCACTCCAATACACAACATGACTACCTCCATGTGAACACAAGTTGGCCACCACAAGATGGCCATCAGGAGAGGGCAGTTGGCAGAAATTAGGCCTGCAAGGAGGGCAGTTGGAGGTGATCAAACCTGCAAGGGAGGGCAGTTAGGGGTGACCAGGCTGGCAGAGGAGGAAATTTGGTGGTGACCAAACCTGCAAGAAAGGGCAGTTGATGGGGGACCCAGGCCTTCAGGGGATGGCAGTTAGGGGTGACCAGACTGGCAGGGGAGCATTAGGCATCAGTCAGGCTGGCCAGGGGAGTGGTTAGGGGGTGATCAGGCTGGCAGGCAGAAGTGGTTAGCGGCAATCAGGAAGGCAGGCAGGTAAGCAGTTGGGAGCCAGCAGTCCTGGACTGTGAGAGGGATGTCCAACTGCCCGTTTAGGCTCGATCCTACATGGGACATCTCTCAAGGGGTCTCAGGTTGGAGAGGGAGCAGGCTGAGTTGAAGGACAACATCCCCATGCACAAATTTTGTGCACCATGCCTCTAATAATTTATAAAAATGATAGTGTCCATTGCAAGATTCATGTTTATACCTACAGGGTACCCATCTTTGTGGGCTTTCTAGTAGTGAGGGAACTGAGAATAGTAAAGAACAAATCACTCAATGGCAATGTGTAATGAGAATATAATATTATGTAATGTTTTTATAACTAAAAGTGCCACAAATTAAATAAATTTAAGAAACATTTATAGATTTACATATGAATTGATAAGCACATTAAGTTAAATAAAATTCATATATCATTCATAAAGGCCAAGATCACTGATATGATTCTTTATAAAATTATTTTTGCCTCTTATGAGTTCAAGAATTCCAGTGGGAGTCAGGATAGAATACTGTTGTAGGGCTGGGCTATTATCAGCATAAAGGTGCCCAAAGAAACACATTTCATATGTTTTTTGACACATCATGTCCTCTAAGTTTGGAGAGTGCATTTGAAATTCAACAATTTAGTATCAACCCTTCTGTCATAGATCTCTGAGCCACATATTCCATTTATTTCTGAATGTTTAATACATAAAACAATAAAGGCACTATCCTACAATTATGAGGCTGCAGCTCAGGTTGGAGATGAGCATTAACATCCTGGCTGCTATAATGCACACAAAGCTTGCCTGCACGTCAAAGCATAGGCTCTGGCACAGAAGAATGTTTCATACCTGAAAATGTATTAAGAATAAAAGACTTTCAGGTCAAAAGCAGAACAATATGGCCCTGTGATAATGACTATTTATATAGAGAAGACTACTACAAACATGAGAATAAGTGCAAAATCCTGCATTTGCTTTTGATTGTTCTCTTTTAGAGTCAGAGTTTTGATACCTATATGGCATGTCCCATTATCAATAATCTAAGGGAAAGTAAGTTAAAATGGGACAATGCTTAGAGTTTTATTGTGCAGTTGCATTCAGTGGCACCAGTGTCCCCATCAGTAATAAGAAAATATGTTAAAGAATGGAGTTAGAATAGTGACAAAGCATAACATCTAGAAATTTGGAAGACATTTAAACACCAATGAGAGGCTCTCTGAGCACTAAAAAGATTGTAACAATTTGGCAGCAGTAGAATTTGCTCTGACATTTACTTACCAAACAAGTGTGGATCACTGGTTCCTTTAATTTTCTGAGCCTTGCCTTCATCATTTCTAAGATACAGGTGAAGATACAAGCTGAGAAAACACAGATGGTCCTCAAGATAAGCTTTTCCCTCACTTTCATTGGAACTTGACCTAAACTAGAGGTAATCAACAGCATTCTGTGCCTTTGGTGACAAGAGTTCTGGTGTCCCTTAGCAGTCCTGGATTAAATGCTCTGCTTTCCCAAAAGGAAGACACATACACTCTGTTTGCCTATTCACTGCAATGGCCCATTAATAAAGATAATAGAGTAGACATCAATTTTAATAGCTGCCATTACAATGCCAAACACTGTATAATAGCAATGCTCTGTTTATGGTTCAATTAACATAACATATGAAAAGGATTGCTCTGAATAAAAATGCAACAAAAGTATTTAAAACTTCTTATGAATTTGGTATTGACCTCATTAGTACTATCATATCAGTGGGATAAAGATTCTAAAATTTATATTAAAACATATTATCCATTCAACAATTTTCCATAGGAAAAAAAGATATCTGACCTAAATTTCACAACTTATAGAAGGCATCTCAAAAAAAAATGTATACACACTCTGAATAATTATTAATTCCGATGGCTTAAATCTGAAAAGCAAGAAACATAAATTGAATTATTAGCTGTTAAAGTGTGTATACATTTTTTGGCCCACCCTATATCCCTCTATATACAGTTAATCAAAATGGGCTAAAGGCTTATGTAAAAATGTACTGTGAAATTACAGCAGGAAGATTAAAGTTAGGTGAGGTAGATAAGAGATCAATCAAAGGACTTGTATGCATGCATATAAGCATAACCAATGAACATAGACACTGGGGGGTTGGGGTATGCCTGGGAGGGAGGGGGGGCAATAGGGAGATATGTATAAAAAATTAATAAAAATTAAAATAAATAAATAAATAAATAAAAAGCAAAAAAAAATTTAAAATTATTAAACTTTTAGGGAAAAAAAAGGAGAACATGTTCAAGATCTAAGTTAAGCAAGAGTTCTTTAGAATTAAAACAGAAAATAATTCATAAAAGAAAAAATAATAAATTGATCATATTTAACTCAATGTAACTTTTGCTCTATAGAAGACCATGTGAAAAGAATGAAAAAAGCCTTATCAGATCAGTGGATAGAGTGTTGGCCTGCGAACTGAAGGGTCCTAGGTTCAATTCTGCTCAAGGGCATGTATCTTGGTTTCGGGCACATTGTCCCAGAATTTGTCTAGGGACGCAAGCACAGGTGGCCAAGAGTGTCCTCTGCCAATAGAATGGACTTACATGGATGACTCAAGGCACTTATTAAATATGGGCCGAGCATAAATTACACAGGAGACAGACAGGCAATGCACGAATCACACGCGGTTTATTTACCAGAGTCCTGGTGGTTTCCAGACCTCAGCAGGCCACCCGGAGATCCGCACTGACAGACACACACACTGGACATTGTATACTGCAGCTGCTGCTCGGTGTCTTGTAGAGGCCTTGGCTTATGGCTCACGGTTCGGACCCAGGGTCCAAGGCAGAGCGCAGAGCTTAGGCAGGATGCAGGAAGGGGAGCGGAGAGTGACCGTCTGTGGAGGGGCAGACAAGCAGCTCTAATCTCCTTCGGAGCTTGCTCTCTTTTTATGTGCTCAAGCAGACGTCTTCAGTGTGTCTTATCAGCCGGTCCCAGGTGTTCTGCTCTCTGGTCTTACATGTGGGGTACAAACATTTTTATCTCTTACATGCACATCTCTTTTAAGGGTGTTCACACTTGTTTTCACTCTCTAATATGTCACACCCAATTTCTTATTTTATATTTGTATTGTATCCTTATTATTACTATAACACACATCCCCAATAGGAGGTACGCAGAAGGCACCTGATCAAAATTTCTCTCTCATTGATGTTTCTAACTCTCTATCCCTTCCCCCTCCTCTCTGTAAAAAAATTATATATAATTTAAAAATGAATGAAAAGAAAAGCTAAAGTTTGGGAGAAAATATTTGCAATTTATGTATCCAACAAGGACTATCTTGAATAAATATAAACTCTCTAAACTCAATAGTAAAAAAAAAAATTCAATTAAAAAAACGGGCAAAAAATGATATTCAACATCTTAAATCATCAGAGATGAGCAAATTAAAATCATAATGCCATATCATCACACAACTATCACAACAGGTAAAATTAAAAATAGAGAATACTACTAAATGTTTTAAAGATTGCAGAGAAACTAGGTCACATGTGCCTTACTGTTGAGAATATTAAAATGGTATAGCTACTCTGAAAAACAATTTGACATTTTAAATAAATTTACATATGCAATTATCATATGATTAAACTCTATTTTGTTCTTGAGCACTTATTCCAGAGAAATAAAAACTTATATTCACATGAAAACTTGGTTATAAATATTTATAGTAATTCTATAATTGCCAAAGCTAGCCCAGATACCCTTCAATGGGTGAATGGTTAAATTGTTGTACCTATCTTTCATGGAATGTTACTTAGTAATAAAAATAAATAGCTTATTTATAGATACAGTGACTTAAATAGATTTTCTAGGAATTATATTAAGTAAAGAAAGACAATCTTAAAAGTTTTCATCTGGCCATAACCGGTTTGGCTCAGTGGATAAAGTGTCGTCCTGTGGACTGAAGGATCCCAGGTTCAATTCCAGTCAAGGGCATGTACCTCGGTTGCATGCACATCCCCAGAAGGGAGTGTGCAGGAGTCAGCTGATCAATATTTCTCTCGTCAATGTTTCTAACTCTCTCTCCCTTCATATCTGTAAAAAATATCAATAAAGTATATATTATTAAAAAGTTTGCACTCTGTATAATTCCACTTATATAACATATTTCAAATTTCAACATTTTTTAAAATCGTGACCAGATTATTGATTGCCAGTGATTAGCGAGAGGAGACACAAGAAAAGCGGGAGTGGTTATAACGAACAATTCAAGGGACTCTTGGGAAGATGAAACAGTTGCAAGTGGTGTTGGGTTAACATGTGATAATGTCACCCCAATAAGTTCAATAGAAAATAATACAACTGTAAAACAAAACAAATTGTATATAATTAAATATACATACATGAAAGTGGGGAACTCTGAATCAGATAAGTGGATTGGATAAATGTAAATATCCTGGTTGTGGTTTTACATAACAGTTTTGTAAATTGTTACTATTGGGGGATCTGGGTAAAGAGTACACAGTATCTCTCTGTATTATTTCTTATAACTGCATGTGAATCTATAGTTATATTCATAACATTTTATATATTTTAATTGATTTTTTTACAGAGAGGACGGGAGAGGGATAGAGAGTTAGAAACATCAAAGAGAGAGAGACATCAATCAGCTGCCTCCTGCATGCCCCCTACTGGGGATGTGCCCGCAACCAAGGTACATGCCCTTGACGGGAATCGAACCTGGGACCTTTCAGTCCCCAGGCCTACGCTCTATCCATTGAGCCAAACCAGTTTCAGCAATATATCCATAAAATTTTTAACTAAAGAAGGCAGTCATTTGAGTTTTCAAAGCAATTTTTGAAATTTTGTTTGTATTGATAGTTCTTGATATAAAATTGAAAGGATCTAATAACATCCAGTGGGAAAAATAGTGGGGCAAACTGTGAATCAGCAATGGCAATGCAATAATTTCTAATTCCTCAAAACTTCTTTTGTCAATGAATATTTCATATTTCAAAATATTTATACCCTATGATCAACAACAATCAAGAAAGTGTGAAATTCTTTGGAATACAACAGGTAAAAAAATATATGTCCAATTTCATTATTCTATATTTAAATTTCACTAAATACTTTAAAGCTAATCAAAAGTGATTCCCATCCTTGAATTACTCTTCACATGTAAAACTTATCTATTTGATCTATGTAAATTAAAAAAATCCATTTAAAAACCTCCTATCTCAATTTTAAATGATTTATCAAAACATGGTAAATTTTATAGTACATTCTTAATCTTTCCCAAAACAAGAATATATGGCCAAGATTACAAGTTAAAGGAACATGTTCTACATCTCTTCCTTTTATATTTTCTGCCTTATTTAATCTTTAAATACTCTATCTTACCCAAGTAAATGTTTTATTCATTATCAGAAAATCATTCATTGTGTTAAGAATGTAAATGCAAAATTACATTAATTTCTTCTTTGAATGGTGCCCACCATTCAAAGTCCCAAGCCTATCACCATCCCTATTTATCCTCCCCTTCCCCACATCTATCTCCACCCACCACCCTTCCCTCTGGCTATCACTATACTATTATCTGTGCCTATGTGTCATATATATATTCTCAATTTCTTCTTTTTAATGATATAAGTATTTGCCCAATTGTTGAAGAATTAGAAAAGATAATTTAGGAAAAATAAAAATAAATATTTTAGACCAATAGAGATATTTCTATTAAAATAGAAATTACATTGAACTATAATGATTAAATGAGGTTAAAAAAATGCCCGGCAGTTTCTTTTTAAAATAAACCCTCTAGAAGTGTTTCTTAATCTTGGCTATGAAGATTATAGATTCTCAATATGCTCCTTTAAATGAGTTTAGTTGCTGTATTTGCAGCAGCGCTTGGTTCATAACATGTCTTCTTCTCTAGTTGCCTGGAACTGCATGTCTAGAAAGGAGTAGGAGCCCATCAACCTCACTCTGCTATAGGTGGTCACTGCCACACTAGCATGTAGTTTCTCATAAGGAGAAGAAGAAGAATGGAGGCTTTGCATAAAGAGGATCATTGTCTTTCTAGGATGCTGTAGACAGAATCTCGTTATTTGGAGACAGGATAGACTAGATATCTCTTAAGATTCCTTATAACACAATCATTTATTCACTAAGATATATTGTATATATTGTATATGTTGTCTGCTTGTAGCAGAATATATGTTTTTCTGGGAAAAAAAGTGTATTCATTCTACTTAGGGAAATAAAAGGATTTCTTGAATTTCATTTCAGAAAAAAGATGATCTTTTTTCACTTGTGCATAAGCTATGTTAACCTCATTGTGTTATATAACCTAATTTTGATCTAAATCTGTAGAACTACTACATTTCCTGAACACTGTGGATGAGTTAGAAACTACAGTTCAAAGAGTAAACACACTGTAATATAATCGGCAGAACTATGATCAAAGCAGAACAAAACACTCCAAAGATTAATAGAGAAACATTTTTATGGTGTGTGTTTTCTCCAAGATACTTGCTATAAAACATCCAAGATTCCACTGAAATTTTGTAAGTTCTGTGAAATAGAAACACATTGATAGTATCTTCAGCATCTTGATAAAAGAAGGGCAACCTAAATGTAATTATTTTAAAAGTCTCTAGGGACCAGAGAGATATGTCTCATATGGCACTTTATCTAAAATAAAATCTAGCATACCTTGGGGAAAGCAATACTGGCTTCTTTTACTATTTCTCATTTTTGTCTCTGCATCTGTCTTGATGTCTCCTCTTCTTTACTTGTTTGTTTCTTTTTTAAACTAAATGTAAAATTATAAAAATAGATAGAGACAGGGAAAAGAGGAAGGGGAGAATAAAGCAATCAGGAAGTTAAGCAGTGATTAATCTCACATGGCAATATTTAGTACTTTGGAGAAGATCCTATTTTGTTACAATGGACTAATTTATATATTAAAGATAATATATATGTATAGTAATTATATATAAAATAAATAATAGTAATTTTTATTGAAAAGTATTTTTATAGATGTTCATTATTCCTTCAAAGAAGGCATGACCCACTAAATGTTTCTCTTTATTATTCACACTTTGTCCAATGTGCTACTGCATGGGACAAAGTGTGAAAAACAAAGAGAAACATTTAATTTCTCTTTATTGAATAATGTCTGTTATCTCAATTTGAATAATTGAAATAATGTCTGTAACTGAATAATGTCTGTTATCTCAATTTCTGTCTGCCTTATTATAGAGTTTTTAACATTCATATTACTTATATCCCAGAACTTGAGAATGATATCACTGATCACCAAGTAAGGTTGGAAGTTATCTTGACATCTTCCTCTTTTTCACCATGTATAAAAGATTTATGATGAACAAATATTGATGCTATCTATTAAAAGATTTTAAATCTTATTTCATCCATACAGGGCTACTCAGCTCCAACCCTAAACATTTCTCACTAAGATTATACACTGAGTGACCATATTATTATGATCTCTGAACATATTTCAAATGGATACCAAATGCATTCTAGACTTTTGTTGGAGATCAACCACCTATTTGCCATGAACTTTCTATCAGCCAGTGCAAAGAGGAAAACTGATTGGGTGCATTATTTATGGTATCTTTGATATCAAATAAAGGAGGTACTCAAGAGAAGTACACTGGGTGGCCAGATTATTATGCATTGAGAGATCATAATAATCTGGCCACTCAGTGTAAACCTATTATTCTAATTGGTTTTCTTACTTCCAGCTATTTTCTCTTTGACTTGGACAATGATGGATTGTCTTTTTTTGAGAGGCATTCAATTATGTCAACCTTCCCATACCTTGAGTAAGGAGAAAAGAAGATTATAAAGAATTACCTTTTGGCAAAAAGCTTCAGATTGAATGTGGAAGGGCAAGCTGGCAAAAAGGTCTGGTGGAAGTGTCACCTTTGCTAATCTCTGCAGACTCCTGGTATCTCACTCTCAAGCCCCTTACCTCTAGATCAGGTTGTCAATTGGAGTGGTTTTGCTTCCCAAGGAACAAAGCATGGAGTCATTTTTGTCACAATTTGGGGATGAGGTTGCCACAGGCATATAGTGGGTAAAGGTCAAGGGATACTACTAAACATCTTGTAATAAATAGGACAGGACAAGCCCCATGCCCATCCCTGCTCACATCACACACACACACACACACACACACACGCACGCACGCACACACTCACGCACGCACACACACACCAAAGAATTATCCAGTCTGAACTATTAATAGCTCCAAGTTAGAGATTCCCTCCTATAGACACTACAAATTAAAAATTATTATATTTTAAGACCTAGAATATGGCACACTTCCTCTTTGTCCCAGATTGCTTTGTTGAAAATGTTCTTATGTGTGTCTGAAACCCTTTCCTCATCTCCACCCTAAGGTGGTTTACATGGCTACATATTATTTATTCTGATCATTTTGGGTTAAATATTGCTTTCTTTAGGAAGTCTATTCTGAAGTGCTTTTAGAATAAGTACCCATAGTGATCTCTTCCTCCTAAATACACATTGGTTATTTAAATATTCTGTTAATTAGATGCCTGTTTACATGTTTTCATAATGTAAGAGCAAGCTTTCAAAGGACTGAGACCAAGTCTGTAATGTTTACTGTTTCGTATGCCTGAATAGTACCTGTCTCTCAGTATGAGCATGATACGCACTTATAGCAAGGGAGGGAGCAAGAAAGAATTTGGTAAAGTGCCTACTCATATCAATTATTAATAAAAATATATCTCTTTAAAGGATTTGCTCTGCTAAAGAAGTATGTAAAACACACTTTCTATAGTTAGTTACATTAGACAATAGTGGTCAAGTTTCTATCCAAAATATTTGTATTAGTTGGGATTTTGGAGAAAAAAAAAGAGTGAAAGTATTAATGGTTTATTCCATTCTTTACAGTTCCCTTAAAAGTTCTTTAATGGAAAGTTCCATTGGGGGATAGGAAATATTTAGGAGTGTAAACACTGAGTATTTAGAACAGTTTGTGAGAATGCTAGCCACCTTAACATTTAGTTTATCTTGTAGTATCAGATCTGGGCAGATTGTCATAGATGGTCTTAAAGCCATCTCAACAAGTAATTCTTACCAGAATGAAGATCAAGGTCAAATGTAGAGTCATGAATAAGCTTATCAGCATGAATTTAATAAGTTAACATGTAACAAATACTTGCTTTACTTCATAAGTGATCAAAAATGTTAGATTTTGATCCTTTCTTTGATAACTCATCTAAATATCTGTACCTTAGGCCATTCCCTTTGTTTTGGGAAATGCACACCTTAGAAATAATATCAAATTGAGCACTAGAAAGCTATTTCCACATGATTAAAGATTTTAAAAATGTGTTTTTCAATAAAGAAACAAAATGAGAGAACTGATTAGTATCGCTTTTAATGCTTGCTACCATTAAAAGTTACTTGTGCCAACATCATGTGGCCAGCACTAAATAGAAGAGGAAACCATTGGTTTTTGTGATTTTTATTTTTATGAAATACAAGCATAGAAATCAAATTATCATGTTTGCCCACTCTTTCTGTACTGAAAGTTAGGCATATTTATTAGCTACAACACAGCATTTCAAGCTGGCATTTGGATAATTTCAATAACTAATGTTTGTTTTATCAACAATGGTTTAATTTGACATGCTGCATAATGTATTTGCAATAATTGTGCCTTGTTTGATGGATAAATGCCTAGGAAAGAAATTAAAATTGGCTAATAAATAAAATTGAATTTCGAGAACCCATTTTTTAAGGAAACTTGTCATGGGTTATTAACTGTACGAAATAATGATTGTTTATGTCTGTGCATAAATATTTAAGTAAATTGGGGTTTCGTAACATAGGTTAGAAACTATCAGACTTCACTTATTGCTAAATGTTGAAGAACTCTAGCTTCCTGAACTCCTTGACACCAGACCTGGTACTTTTCAAAAATAATTTCTCTTTGTGAACAAGATTATGGCCATAATTCTACTTAATTTCTAAATTTAACATAAATCTAGTTAAATATTCAAAAATTTAACCAATAGGAAGTTAAACTAAAACTTGGACTGGAGATCAAGGATTTTTTGATTCATACATAATTAACTGGCAGATTTATCTTCCTTTTTTAAAAAAGTTGGTGCTTTGTTTCTCATTCCTAGAGTTTTGAATCAATTGGCCTGAAATTATTTTTTTGCTTTTTAAAAAAATCAGTTGAGTTGTTTTATTTGGCAGGGTTTAAAAGGCAGGGTTGAGAATTCCTGCTCTGATAACACTATTGTACATTTAATTTATAGGTCTCACTTGGACAGGGGTATCAAATTGTTTAATACTAGTAACTGTTCTATTTAATATAGAGTTTTCTTTTTAAGGAATTTATATATAGGAACACAAGTGAGAATGTTGAATAGCAAAGTAAGATAGTTGTTACAACAGAATGTGTTAACAAATGCTATGTGAGATTATATCTAGAGGTGGGCAAGGACCAAGACAGATTTAATCAGCATTGTCAATAAGTGTGGGTACATGCTTTTGTCTTGGTAGTGCCTTCCTACCTCATAATCACACATTAGTCTGCTTCAGTAAACAAACAAAATGTTTTACTTTATTAATTGAAAGCAATAATTGAGTATATTTGCATTTTGCTTTGAAAAGTGGAAATGGGTTTACATAATATAGAGGTATACAATCACTACCCCTATTTTTGGATGAGAAACCAGAGAGTCACAATGTAAATTTACAAAACTATCAAATAGCAGAGTTGGGACTAAGATTAATCCTCCTGACCATTTTTATCACACCAATTTGAAGCTAAGAAGTTTCTGAGCATGGTCTAGCAACTGGATCTCTTACTTTGAAAACTGAATTACTCTCTTAAAATATAAATACTTAATATAGCATATGTTCAACATATGTAAATATAAATAAATTATATCTGTATGTCAATATATATTGAGCATAGCTTAATGTCTCTTACAAATTAACTTTTTTAATGAAAGAGAATTAGAAACTGATACTCTATTTTTTTGGAGACACAGTACTAACACATTCACTCTTACTATTTTCCCCAAAATAGAACTTTTCTTCTTTCTCTGCATGCACTTTGAAATTGTGCTGTATACCTGGACCTTGGGAAGTTTCCAAAGCTGAGCAAGTTCAGAAGTTATAAATACCCAGGGTATTGAAGGAGTTGAGGTCAGCTCTCCATATCTGACTTCGGACAGTTTAGTTGGTCCAGTAAGTAGGAAGCTCTTGCTCTAAAGCTCTTCACTCTGTGATTTCCTTAATTTATTAGCATTTTTGCTGGGTGCCTAGGACCATCTTCTGGTTTGACAATTAGGTAGAATTCATAAACTCAGGAAAGCTATTATATTTACAGCTACAGTTTATTACACTTACATACATTTTAAAGTCTCAACAAAGACAAATAGCACACAGAGTGGAATACAAGAGTTTCAGGAACAATGCTTAATTTTCTCAGCAAGAATGGGTTAAGACATGCATGAAGTATTGCCAACCAGAGAAGCTCCCTTGAGCTTTGAATCCCAAGTCTTTATAGAGGTCAGTAGTATACTAGTAGATATGGATCGCTTGTGTAACTGACCTTAGTTACTCAGTTTCCAGTCCCCACCCATCCCCTGAAGTTTAATCAGAACAGTGTGACCCAGGGTATCAGGTGAAAAACAAACAAACAACAAAAAAAACAAACAAACAAAAAAAAAAAACAAAACCTGAAACTAAAAAGGCAATCATTCAACATAAATCACATTGTTTGCATAAGCTACCTGATGTGACCCCACACCTCAATTGTACAAAGACACTGTTATCAGCCAGAATATTCCAAGGGCTTAGAGGCTATCCTCTAGGAGCCCACCAAGGACCCACCCTTTCATGAAATTGCAGGGTTTCAACACCCCAAGCCTTCCGAATTCATCCTTCACAGAATAGCATCTAAGAATTTTTTCTTGCAATTGGTTGACCCTCCATTAAAGTTACTTTCATTTAGAATATATTATTTTTAGTTAATTTTGTAATCTAGACAAAGACTTCTGCCTGAACTCTTGTAAAGTTTATATCTAGGTTTTGTGTTTTCTAAAGATTGGTTTAATTGCTGTTATTGCTACAGTGTTATTAAAAGAGAGTTCAGTATACCTCATAAAATGTCTTTATTCTTCCTTTATTTTTCATGTAACAGTGAATAGACAATGGAAAGGATGACTATGAAGATAGCAACCACATGGACTAGTCAAGGAAGCTAGAGAGCTTGCTTGGTTTTAGTCAGCCCTTCTATTCCAAGGCATTGACTTTGAATTGGTATGTAAGTAAAAAGTGACAGATCTACAGACCACTTAACTTCCAAGAAGCATGGCAAAATGAGCTTCAAAGGCAACTTACAAAACTTACTGGAGAGATGATTTTAACTTTTCTCCATTCATAATTAGGTCTCACAATCCAGAGACAGGCAAGATCAGCTATTTCATTTACTATTCGTTTGAATTTAGGTATAATAACTTTTGAAATAAGTGCAGGTATAGTATCTATATCATAGGATTATATTTTTTAAAGAATTCAGCCAGGTTGGTGTTGCTTAGTGGAGTGAGCATTGTCCCATGGATCCAAGGGACCTTGAGTTTCATTCCCAGTCAGGGCACATGCCCAGGTTGCGGGATCAATCCTGTGTAAGAGAAAGCCCATCAATCTGATTCTCTTATTGATATTTCCATCTCTCTCTCTCTCTTCCTCACTATATAAAAATCAATAAAAACATTTTTAAAAAGAATTCAGTGAGATAATAAATGTAAAAACACTATTCTTGGTACATTTTATTTTATTTTATTTATTTTTGTTTTTGGTATATTTTAAATACTTAGTGGGTAACAGTTGCTACTATTTTTACTATTACTACTTGTTATACTAAAGTTTAATTGTGTATACTGGCTTTAACCAACATTGATTTATTTCTAGTAATTGTGACAGTTTTACACACAAAAATAAAACTGGAAAAGTCAGGGTATAAAGGACTTAGATTAATAATTACCTCACTCTCATTACCTTATAAAATATATATGGCTGTTCACAATTTTTTTAATCCTCATGCAAGGATACTTATTCCATTGATTTTTCAGAGACAGTGCAAGGGGGTTGAGGAGAGAGAGAGAGAGAGAAAGAGAGAGGAATATCTGTGTGAAAGAAATACATGGACTGGTTGCCTCCTGCAGGTGGGGATCAAACCTATAACCCAAGTGCATGCCATTGGCCAGGTACTGGCCCTGTGACCCTTAGGTGTGTGGGCTGATGCTCCAACCACTGAACCATGCTGGCCAGGGATAGCTGTTAGAATTTTTGACAACTTTTAGAACTTTAGTATGTGATTCTTCATATTTACCTGAGGACTCCTATACCATAATGCTCAAAAGGAAATAAAAGGTGTTCTGCTTTCTCATTTGTATTTTCTTTTAAAATCAGAGAACATTCTTGCTTATGTATTATGACTGACATTAATAAGAAGTAAAGATGTGGATGCTTTCATTAGATGAGTTTTCCATTGTAAATAAAGTTCTAAGAACTTTGGCATAAAGTATCATACATTTGTTTAAACTTTTACTTTTACTCAGGGCTATGCTTGTTGAATAGAATGATGGGAGAATCTACAGAAAAACTATAGCATGTTCACCCCCAGGAGAAATTCAGCAAGGTGATTCCCTTAACATCCTTTCCACTAAAAGGGAATCATGTTCAAGGGCCACTTGGACACGAAGTAAATACAAACCCCTGAGCATCTATGTTAAAAGACAGTAAAAGAAAATAAAAAAAAAGAAAACAAAACAAAACATAATAAAAAAACAACAACTGCCTCTAGTCCTTCAAAATGTATCCTAATGAATTACCATGGGGCAATTTCTCTTCTTGCCTGGCGAATTTAAAAAGAGATATGTTTCTTCTCCATTTTATTCACTCTCTGTTTTCAAATTTGAGAGAGACACTAGTTGGGGTTATTCAAGAGTGCCTAATATTTGGAGTGTATTCTCAATAGAGAAGGAATATTAATGTTATTGTTTCGCTCTCACATATTATCATTATAAAGTAACACACACCATTAGAGAGAAACTCAGTGAAGGACATTATCATTATGTATTAGCACACACCATTAGACAGGAGTTTCAACTGCAGAGTCTACTGAGGAGGATAGATTCATAGCATCATAGTCCTCCTGGGTAATATAACTCAAAATTGTTAAATCATTCAGCTGAGGTGAACTCAAATGCTAAGACTGGCACCTAACATCACGTTGAACTCTCATTGGTTATTTATTCTGAGAGAAAACAATTCTTTTTTTTCTAATTCAGATGCAAGACTTAATGAGGCTCCCAAGGAATTGTATCCTACTTCAATCGAAGCAAAACTCATAGAAATTAAATAATAATAAAAAAGCATTAGCAGTGGTGCTCAGCTTAAGGTTTGCAAATATAAAACATTTTCAGTTAAGAAATTGAACATTTAAGTACTTCTGTGCATAAAATTGTAATCAGTTTGTGGGGGGATTTTAAGTGATGCTGAGTGAACTTATCTAAATGAAACAAAAGAAAGAACATCACCATATTTTATTTTAAAATCTTAGCAAAGGGTAATGTCAAAGTGATGTTTTTTTGTCTCCACAAATGTCAGAGTAATTTGTTTTTTGTTTTTTAAACTTGCTTCCTTTGTTCTTTTTTATTAAATATATATTTTATTGATTTTTCACAGAGAGGAAGAGAGAGGGATAGAAAGTTAGAAACATCGATGAGAGAGAGACATCAGCCGCTTCCTGCACGCCCCCTACTGGGGATGTGCCTGCAACCAATGTACATGTCCTTGACTGGAATCGAACCTGGGACCTTTCAGTCTGCAGCTGATGCTCTATCCACTGAGCCAAACCAGTTTTGGCTCTCAGAGTAATTTGTATGTGATATGACAAATGTCATTTCTCCATAAAGATTCTTTTAATATTCTGTTTATTCTCATGAAAAAAATAATGTATGCTATGGGTATTTTCCTATGAAAAGGAAGAACAACAAATCTTGCACTTCTCAAAAAAATTAATCTTCAATGAGTTCATTTGCATCATTTGCATTTTCTATATATAATGAAAACTCATTTGTAAATAAAAGGTTTATTGCAAAGCAAAAGAGTATGTTTGAGGATGTTGCATTTATGTTTGCTGCATTTACATGAAGATATTTCAGCCTCTCATTCACCAAAGAAATATAAAAGTAAGAATAAAGATGATAAAATGTATCACCTAATTATCTAAAACTAATTTTTATTTGTTTAACATTTGTGTGCTTTAAATGGCCCAGTAATTAGGAGATACAAAGTTATGAAATGAAATATATTTATTTTCTATGTACATATACTATCTAATAAAGAGGGAATATGCTAATTGACCCTCATGCTGTTGCAAAGATGGTGGCACCCACAGCCATTAAGGAGAGAATATGCTAATTGACTGTCCCATCCTCAAAGATGGTGGCACCCGCAGCCAATATGGAGGGAATATGCTAATTAATTTCCATGCTCTCAAAGATGTTAGCACCCACAGCCACAAGGTGGTTGCACCCAGTTCCCTCAACCCTGTTGGGGTGGCAGACACCTGTTTCTGGAGTCCCCCAGTCCCCTCAGACTGCCCAGCTGCCCAGGGCCGGCCTGAGGCAAAGACAAGCCTCAGATGGCAGCTGCCTAGCCAATGCCTAAGGCCCAGGCAAGCCTTGGATAGCAGCTGTCCAGCCACCTAGGGGCCGGCGGAGGTTCAGGTAAATAGGGTCGGCCAAGGCTTGTGCTGCCAGCAGTGGCAGTAGCAGAGGTATAATGGGGGCACCACCTTTCTCTGATTGCTGGGTTGTCTCTCATTGCTGAGGGCTCCCAGACCTCTAGTTTAATAAATATTTGTTTATCTATGACCATAGCAAAATTTATAGCTTTTTAGTTAGAAAATAAATGCCAAAGCTTAGAGACCAGCTCTAATCTTATTTTATATATAGAAAATAACAAAATACTGATACTAGATATGTACTGAATAAAAATAAAGTAGTCACTCTGTCTTTTTTTTATTAAATCTTTATTATTCAGATTATTACATTTGTTTCTTTTTTTTCCCCTCCATAGCACTCCTCCACCCAGCTCCCAGCCTTCCCTCTTCACTTACCTCCCTCCCATTAATCTCATCCATAGGTGTATGATTTTTGTCCAGTCTCTCCCTGTATACCCCTCACCCCTTTCCCCCTGAGAATTATCAGTCCACTCCCTTTCTGTGCTCCTGATTCTATTATATTCACCAGTTTATTCTGTTGATCAAATTTTTAATTCACTTAATTTTTAGATTCACTTGTTGATAGATATGTATTTGTTGTTCATAATTTTTTGTTTTTTACCTTTTTCTTCTTCCTCTTCTAAAAGAGTACCTTTCAGCATTTCATATAATACTGGTTTGGAGTTGATGAACTCCTTTAGCTTTTTCTTATCTGTGAAGCTCCTTATCTGCCCTTCAATTCTGAATGATAGCTTTGATGGATAGAGTATTCTTGGTTGTAGGTTCTTGCTATTCATTACGTTGAATATTTCTTGCCACTCCCATCTGGCCTGCATCGTTTCTGTTGAGAAATCAGCTGACAGTCCTATGGGTGTTCCCTTGTAGGTAATGAACTGTTTTTCTCTTGCTGCTTTTAATATTCTCTCTTTGTCTTTTGCTCTTGGTATTTTAATTATGATGTGTTTTAGTGTGGTCCTCTTTGGATTCCTTTTATATGGGGTTCTGTGTGCTTCCTGGACTTGTAAGTCTATTTCTTTTACCAGATGTGGGAAGTTTTCAGTCATTATTTCTTTAAATAGGTTTTCAGTATCTTGCTCTCTCTCTTCTTTGGCACCCCACAATTGTGATGTTGGTACGCTTGAAGCTTACATTATCTTCACATTTTTGGATTCTTTTCTCTTCTTGCTTTTCCAGTTGAGTGTTTTTGCTTCTTTATATTTCAAATTTTTGACTTGATTCTTGCCTTTCTCTAGTCTGCTGTTAGGACTCTGTATAATATTTTTTATTTCAGTCAGTGTCTTTAGTTGGTCCTTTTTCATCTCCTCTTGGGACTCGCTAAATTTATCCATCATCTCTATTTGGATCTTTTGCATCTCTAGTTGGTCCTTTTGCATCTCTTCTTGGGACTTGATAAGTTTATCCATCTTTTCTAGCATATTCTTGAAAAACCTTATAAGCGTGGTTTTGAACTCTATATCCAGTCGTTTTTTTCCTCCATTTCTTTTGTTTCTGATTCCTTCCCTTGTCTTGGCATTTTCACTATGCTGGGGAAACTTCTGTGTTGAATTTAGCCTTATGATAGCAGACTTGCAAAACCAAAGAGGCCTCTGTTGAGCTTGGGATGGGTGGAGTCTCAGGGCTTAAGGGACCACCTTGCCTTCCAGTCAGCCCGCCCTCCATGGCCCCTGAGTCTCATGTGACTGGGTAATCACTGGAGCGGTCCTTGTGCACGCATGCCCGCAGTGCCTCTAGACCACTGCCTTTCCAGCTCCCCTGCGCACCAGGACCACAAGAGTCTAGGTCTCTAGGGTTTTGCCTGAAACAGGGGCTTAGTGGAGTCAGAAGTGGCACAGTTGGGAGGGTCTGTCTCCCGCCAACTCGCGAAAGCCATGGGCACAATCAGCAATCTGTCCTCTGCACAGTGCAGTGTGCGCCACCAGACCTCTGATCTTTTACAACTCCCCTGAGTTGTAATTTTTACAATTTCCATGCACCTCTCCCTTTTCACAGTCCAAACTCCCCCCATATGAGTTTCGGCTGCATCTGGGGTTTAGTGTTATAAGATAAGGGATTTAATGCCATAAGATAAGGGGTTTAATGCCGTTGGGAGTCTCCGTTTCCCTCCTGCCAGAGAAAGCCAGCCAGTGCGTGCGTCTCTGTACCTCAGCTTTTTGCAGCTCCTCTGGGTTTCTGTGAGCCCCTCTCTTTCCTTCTAGCTGTAGAACTTCCACTCAGCCAGCTTTCCTGTGGTTCTGCATGATGTTCATTCTGTCTTTTAGTTGTACTTTTGAAATTGTTGTGGGAGGCAGCAGTGTAGGTGTTTACCCCATCTTGGATTCCCAGTCCACTCTTTGTCTTAACCATTGGTATAGTATATATGTTCTACAGAAGCAAATGCAAAACCTAAATGTGTTCATTTTGTTTTTAACTTTAGATGCATGCAGAAAATCCTAGCACTTGAGACACTGTGTGAAAGTGAACATGGTGAAGTCGTCTGTGCTCTCAGGTGGATCTGTTGGCATGTGAGGCCTTGAGTGGTCTCTGGTGAGAAAAGAGCACATGTGAGAGCAGTCATTGTGCCAGGAGCAGGTCTGCCACCACCCTCCACTACCCCCAACCCCCTACATACACACATCCTTTTTAGTTTTTTCTTCATTAGGCAAAAAAAAAAAGGAATTTAGGTTGATCCTTTTTTTTCCCATTTCCTATGTATTTATATGTGTTAGATATTTTATAACATGCCAAGTGATTGCCTTACTTATACTGCTTTGTGCATGTATTATATGTAATAAGTGCTGTTACATATATGTTTATACCTCTCTTCTCAGCAGTTAGACATCCCTTACACTCTGATAGGATCTCACAAAACTGAATGTTCAATGAATAATTGAATTCTACTTTGCATTACATGCTAAAATTGGTTTTACCCAAATTCTTGCAAGCAAAGCATAATAAGAGGGTGAAAGAACCAAGGTGGTTACAAATTACTGTGGACATGTTTATCCTATTATATAACTTATTAAGCACAAGTTGATGGTTAAGAACTAGTGGATAGAATTATCTAAGCTCAAATCATAACCTCACTACTTACTAGTATGAAATTTGGGACAAATTCTTAAACTCTCTAAGATCATCTGAAAAAATGAAAATAATAACAGTCACCATCATGTGGGTTGCTATGAGGTTTAAGTGAATTAATATTGTAAAGCATTTAGAACAATAGTACCAAAACATGGGTGCTATATAATTATCTGTTACTGTCACTAGTTTTACTCAAAGGATTTTAAAATTATTAAGTCTATTTTATAAAATCTTTTGTATTTATTTCAAGTCTTGGATGTATATAAAGAAATTACAGTTTGGCAGTGATGTGTACTAAAATGCTAAACAAAATGTTTATTATGCTGAAATGCCTACTTACTGATTAATCATATAAACATGCCAGTTGACACCATCACCATCAATGACTGTATATTCCATACAGTTTATAATATGATCCCTCTCTCATTTCTTCTTTGTTATTCCACTCATTCAACTTCTCAAAAGGAGACATCCTGACCTACACTAACCATCCCACTTATCCTCTGAATTTGATCCTAAGGCAAGATCTAGCCACAGTTCTATCCTCTATCACCCATCACGTTATCCACACATACTCAATAAGCCAAGGAGCCAAGTAGCTTGGCAGTCAAGATTCTTCAATATCTAGCTCCAGTCTATCTTTCCACTTTAATTCCCTATCATTTCCTTAATGTCCTCTGAGCTCCAACTATTGACACCAACAGTTTCCCAAATTAGTCATTCTCTTTCAAACTTCTGAAAATCTTGCACACATTGTTCCTTTGCCTAGACTCTTGCTTGCACACTGACCAAGCTCTATGTATACTTCATGACCTTGCTTACAATATTGTTTCTAGTCCCAAAATACAGCACTGAAAGGCTTCATGTATTTCAGACACCTGTCAGTAAAGAAAGTTCTACCACTGAAGTCCAGGCAAGTGCTAAGCCCTGCTACCCTGACAGGCTTCTCTGGTCTGAGAGCCTGCTCTGAATTCGCCTGCACTGTGCATTCCTGCCATGCTTCACAGATCCTTGAAACCTCACCTTTTCTCTCTCCCTCCTCCGGTAGGGTTCACTCTTCACTGAAAAGCCAGTGATGCATGAATACATCTACAGTCTGAAATCATTCAGGCATAAAACGAAGTTAGAGCCTTTTGATCATCTACACTTGAAACAATAATAAAAATTCAGGCTTTTTCAATATGTGCATAGATTAGAACATTTTATAGAGACATTTGAGCATATTAAGGGATGCAAATTGCAAAGAAACACTGCAGAGGTATCTTACTTGAAGGTAAGTGAAAACAGAAGGGCTATCTCACCAATGTGCCCAATTTTAATTTTGTCTACTACAGCATTGGTGCCCTCTATAGGTTTTGAGTTTTAATGAGTCTCATTGGTTCTAATTAGGGTAACCTTAGTGGAAAAAAATAGATATTATTACTCTGCAAATCATGACTAAATTGCTGTTAATTTGCATTCTGTTACATGGTTTATGTCCTAATGTAGATAAAAACATTTAGGTCTAAGTTCTTAAGTATTTGTTAATGCACACCAGCAATTTTGGAGCCACATAAGGATTCACAGCTACCTGACAAATTTTGTCCAATCTATGCAAGCCTTTGCAGGTAATCAGATATGATATGCTCTGCAGCTTCACACAGACAGGACTTTGCTTGTAACTCCAGAATATAGGTTATTTGGAGCTATAAATTTGTAGGCACAGTTATCATTTGATGTGGGTACTTATTAGGTGTCAATTACTTTACTAGTAAAATTCATTGCTTGATTTAATTATCTCAGTCCTGTAAATAAACATCATGATCCCTATTTTACTAAAGAGCAAAGTGAAGCAAAAGGCAGTTAAGAAAACTGTCAAGGTTATGCCGAAAGGCTGGATGACTCTAAAATTCTTTTAATGATGATAGGGCCTCTCAGTTCTTAATATCTAATGAATACACTTATAAAGTATATTATAACATAATTATAATATAATATACTTTATTAGTCAATTATCTTGAGCACCTATGCATCCAGGAGTCTTAAAGTACTGTTGATTATATAATAAATCATGATATAGGCTTTCTCCATTGAAGACAAAATGTGATTGTTTTCTCACCTGAGATAGCTTATAGGTCTAATTATACAAGAAAGTTGCAAATTTATTCATTTCAAACATTACATGAAACTATTTTATGTTTTGATTGTACATGTAAACTATAATAAGCAATTTAGGATAGAGGGACTGCTACATTTAACATGCATTTACTTACTTAGTCATGGGCTAAGAACAGAATCTGACAGGTAGTGCTTATTTGTGCTTAACTTGCTTTCTTCTTGGTCAAAGTCATATATGGGCAAGTCAAGTGACTGCCTTCAAGGTATCTGTGGAGCCAAGTTTTCTGCTTCCTATCTTGACGAATAAAGTTAGAAATTTCCCAACCATTGAAAGGGCATTTAAAAATTCTGACTGCTCATAAAGTATGAAAAATATCCACAAGAATGCCTTTATAAGAAAACTGTAGTGTCTGAAAAGTGAATTTTTATAAAATACTTGTTCTGTAGCCCAACCAACAAGACAAATAAATTACAAAGAGTAAAATGGATTATTTTTCAAGTTTGCAAATGCAATAGTAAATAATTTGTAACTATAGCTTCTCATCATGAATTTATATTTATCTTATCTCATCATAATTTATTTAATGAGTTGCCTTAATCCATCTTCTTGCCTCATCTCTTTTCAAGTAGACTTACATAAGTTCATCTATTAATTTTGGAGATCCTCATTTGCCCACATGATAGCAGAGCAGCTGGTTGTAAAGCACTAATTTTAATTAAACTCTTCATTATGTAGTGAAGTTACATAATGTAGTGGTATTATTAAATAAGACTGTCAAAAAAAGGGGATCAAAAAAATTACCACAGAAGCCAGGAAAAAGAAGAAAGTGTTTTATGGAGGAGGTGCTCAAATAAATCCAATGTTGTTACAAGTTTGAATGGCAAAAATACATAGCATGTATAGTTTAAATAATAAAAAAATAAAACCAACACATCTACTGATCATCCACCTCAGGCTTAATACCTTCTCTTTCATAACTTACTTTCATTTAGACTTTTAGGGACAATATGTTTCTATTTCAACCACTGACAGGTCTCTAATGACTTCTAGAAGAAGTTAAAGTATTTCCTGAAACATCCATGTTATCAGTGTAGAAGGGTTCTCTTTATTTAAATTTTAAAAATGCTTAAGCACTATTTGGTTGTTACTTCCTTCACCATTAGTTTCCGTTCTCTTTTGAATTAACTGATTCACTTATAGGGTTTTATTTGAGTCCCACTACCCTGTAACCTAATCCTCTGCATTTATATGTCAGTCATTGAAGTATGAAATCTTTATCTGAGCTTTGCTGTTCACCTCAAACAGCAAATCTAAGTGGATTATGTCTAACAGTTCCAGAGAGAGCAAAAGTGTCCCACATATTCATGCGGTACAGAATAAAGCTAAATGCTTAGCCATGTCCCCAGATAGGCATATTGTTCATGGGTAAAAGCAACTGGCTTCAGTAGGCTTCTCAGGAATTTCTCACATCTCTACTGCAAAAGTTCAAATTTATAAGATAAAACAACTCTCTAATCCCCTAAACTGCTAATACATAGCTAAGAATCCTTGTGCATAACTAATAAAATTTAAATATTCTAAGCTTTAATTTCCTTGAAGGATTGTTTTATTTGACTTTCCAAAACTTGATAAGAAAGATATTAAGGTATAAACACTGAATGGCTGTATTTGGAAGGGAAGGGAACTGTAATAGAAGTTCAGTCTATAAATGAAGCACATCTCAGGGGATACTCACTTATTTTCCTGTATTAATTATATCTGCAGTGGGAATGTAGCAAATGGTGTCTCTGAACATGTAATTAATCCTTGTGTGGTTTAAGGGATATTTTTCTTTGTTTAATATTCTTTTCTGATGTGTATGAATGTTGGCTATAATCCTAAAACTAAGTCTCAAAACATAGACACCATAAAATGGCAGGCATGATTGATGAATATAAATTAGTTACTTTGAATGTATTATGACTGTGCTTGTTTGAAGTTCTTTGGGACACAAATTTTAAAATGTAATTTAACATGAGTTAGAAGAAAGAAAAATTTTTGTTTTACCACTCAGCCTAAGATAATTTCCAAACCTTGAATGAGACCAAGTATATATAATCCTTTTATTTACTGGGGACATCTTTTGTGCTTTTTCAGTTCCCAGCTAGTCTTTGTCAACTATTGATTCATTTCTTTTCCCAGTTTGATATCCAAGAAAAAAAAGCAGATCTTACTAACTAAATCATTTTATGTATCTTTAAAAAGAAAACATTTTTTATCTAAATGTTATTCTATTTTGTCTAAGATTTTTAAAATATTTAAATACATGAGAAATTTTAGTTAAAAGTGATTATTTTCTTCCCGCTAAAATGTTAAAAATGTATTTGTTCACATCTAGAAATATCTAATACTTCATTATTTTTTGTTGTTTTCAAATTCATAATTTACAAGACTCCCTTTACAAATAAAAAGCAGTGCAGTATCCTTTATAGGTGTTTTTGAAATACACCTATTTACAGTACTCATCACTCCCAATGTGTATAACACACAAAAAGCTGATATAATGTAGAGTGACTTTTGCAGAAATAGTTAGGTAATTGCATTGACTATACATCACCCATCTTAAGCCCCTTAAAACCAAGATCACATTTTTGGAAAAGATCTGTAAGTATGAGAAACTACCTATTTCCCTGTAAATAACATATCTGGTTATGATCCATGACATAGATGATTTCAAAAAATCACTTGGATGGAGTAAAGGGTAAGGAAAAGTCCACCCCAAATCTATATATTGTTCTTGATCAGACACACTGATGTACAGTATGGTAATAATTTTACTATGCACAGCTGATTTTCTTTGGTAGAATGTGATTAGATATATCTTCCCAGATAAATATAATACCACCAGACTTGAACACTAATCTAATCTAAATAAAATAGAATGCTTGTAACTATGCAAATATTCCTTCAAGACAAATTATACAGTTCTCTCTTCCAAGAAGATTACTAGCCTTGTCTGAAAGTTCCAGCCATTGACATTGTCATGATAGCATATTTAATGTTCCTCATATTTACCTTCTTTCTCTTAATTGTTGTTGACAGAATCAGATGGCACCAGTGCCCTGAGCACCTATGCTGTTTTTCTGCTGCTGCTTCCTCATTTAGTTGACTTTTCTTAGTACACTTAACATGGAGAAATGTTTACCCAAGCCATCTGAGTGAGCAATAAAGAAATTGATAAAGACTAGAAAGTTTGAGGTGCTGATTTAAAATTACTTCTTTATATGTAAGGTAAATATCTTCTTTAAAAAAAAGACATTATATATATATATATATTCCAAGTGACTAGAACAACCAGTCACTATGACAAGTACTGCAGGTCAACCAGCCCGATAGGGGCTCTGATTCTCTGATTGGCTCCACCAACCTCCCTTGGCCCCTCTCCCAGTGGGCCTGGCCTCCCAATCATTCTCCATTAGTGCAGGCTAGCCAGATCTCACATGTGCACAAATTCGTACACTGGGCCTCTAGTCTATATATATATTTAAAAGCCCAGTAACTGTTATGGTAGCATGACCAATGGCTATGACATGCACTGTTGCAGCCAACCAGTCTAATTTGATTGCCCTCCCACCTGGCCAGCCCCCAATCAACTCCTAATACCTTTGTTATGAGTCTTTTTGTGAGCCAAATTAACAAATGCCCACTGATTTGATTAGTGAGTCAACATTCAGGTTGACTCACCTATTGACTCAGTAAACCTGGCAGAGGAAGGGTGAAGGAGGAAGGTAATGGGAAGGAGGAAGGTGTAGGGGAAGGAGGTGGTAACCAACACAGCAGCTCAAAGACAGGATCCCTAAATGTCCTAGAGAGCTTACTACACACAAATCAAAAGCTCACAAATGAAGTCAAGGACTAATGGGAAAACTCATGTTCAGTTTCAGAAAGTAGAGGTCAAATTAATAGAATCACACCAACCATAGAAGGAGCTGCTCTTCCCCTGGCAGAACCTCCCTAATTGGTCCCCTCACCCTGATCAGGCTAGGTCTGGCTGTCTCTGATGGGGAACCATTGGACTGGGCCAGCAGGGGGAGAGGAGGGAGCCACAGGCAGTTGGCTGGCAGCACCCCCCATGCATGGATTCCTGCGCTGAACATCTAGTCTACACTAACAAAGGAAAAACATGCAAATTGACCATACCTTCACTACACACAGAAGCCATGCCCACCGGCCAATCAGGAGAGAGTATACAAATTAACCCAACCAAGATGGCTGCAGCCACTGAGTGAGCAGGAGGCTTGGGTATCCCTGGCAATAGAGGAAGCCAAGCTTCCTGCCTGCTCTGGCCAGCCCTGGCCTCCGCTCAAAGCTACAATGTTTCAATTATAGAAGATAAATAAATCCCAATAAAAATGGCGGAAACTACAGAGCTGGAGAGAGCAGGAGGCTTGAGTTGCCCCTGATGATGAAGGAAGCCAATCTTCCCACTGCTCTGGCTTCCTCTCAATGAAGTTTCAATTATAGAATATAAATGAATCCCAAATACCAGGGCCACCACTTGGGTTGCTGGAGGGTGTGGCTGTCCTGCAAACCACCACAGGCCCTTTGCTCAGGCTAACCCAAGCCCCAAGAGAACCCCCACCCTGATCTGAACACCCTTCAGGACAAACCAGCCAGCCCCCACCTGTGTACCAAGCCTCTATCCTCCTATCTAATAAAAAGGTTATATGCAAATTGACCATCACTCCAACAAACAAGATGGCTGCCCCCATGTGGTCAAAAATGGCTGTCCCCATATGGAAACAATATGGCCACCATAAGATGGACAACAGGGGAGGGCAGTTGGGACAGACCAGGCCTACAAGGGAGGGTAGTTGTGAACAATCAGGCCAGCAGGGTAGGGCAGTTAGGGGTGACCAGGCCTGCAGGGAAGGGAAGTTAGGGGCAATTGGACTAGTAGGGGGGCAGTTAGGCATCAATTAGGCTGTCAGAGGAATGGTTAGGGGGTGATCAAGCTGACAGGTGAAAGCAGTTAGGGGCAATCAGGAAGGCAGGCAGGTGAGCAATTTAGAACCAGCAGTCCTGGATTGTGAGAGGATGTCTGACTGCAGTTTAGGCCCAAGTCTACCAGGATTGGGCCTAAATGGGCAGTTGGACATATCTCAAGGGATACCAGATTGGAGAGGGTACAGGCTGGCTGAGGGACATACACACCCCCATGCACGAATTTCATGCACTAGTATGTTTATAAAAGTACAGGTAAGTGCCTCCAGCCTTGCCTATTGATTCATTTATGTGGCATTTGGGCTACTTAAATTTAATGAATGTTGTCTAAAGACATGGGCATTACTGTGAGATAAGTTAGAGCAGAATCCTTACCAAATGTCACAGAACCAAGGAAATAAAATTTGGAGATTCATAGCAAACCTTCAAAATACATGAAAACTAGAAGCTGGGAATAATATACCAAGAAAAGAGACTTATTGTCACATAAAAAGCATTGCTATCTATAGGATTCAGATAATTTAGAGAGTATTTTAACTTATATAATACACAGACTAGAAATATTCTCACAAGAGTGGATTTTTCATGGAATAAATCTCAATACAACCAAGTGATATGTGCTAAAAGTGTATCCCATAAAGTCATATACATATGGTTGTTGAAGTTTTTGTAGGTACAAACTAACTGACATGTTTGATGGGCCATTCCTTCATCTATTACACTAAATTTTTGTAATAGCCACTGCTGTCACGATAACAATACAGTGAAAAATGTGTTAATCAAATCTCTAGTTAAATAGGTTGTGGGAAAAACATTTTTTATTCAGCTTGCTGAAAGGACAAAGAATAATTCATAATAGCATTGTACCTTCCAGTTGAATTGTATTTGCTTAGCCCACAGGAAACGATGTTATAATATATCTATAGAATTATTGGAATTTAAATTAAACCCACACTCTCAAAGGTACAAATTACAATAACTTGAAACTAACAAAAACAAAGTATTTTGAATGTGTCGATTCCGGTTAATGTTTTTAATGCAAATACTGTATCAAAATGCAAAAAAAAAGATGACTTATAGAACAGGTTATAAGATTCATAGCAATAAAAAACAAGAATTTTTCTATTTGTTTATTTATCACTCTGCTTCTGTGCATGAAATTGGACATGCAAGAGCTTTACCAACTTTACCTACTAGTTTTAGAATATTCTCAGTTGGTGATATTTTTGTGAATAAATTGTGAGTTCATATGAAAATAATAATTTTAGGTTTGGGGTAAAATGTAGAGAGGAAATAAAATGACTACTTTCTCCTCATTCTCTCTCTCTCTCTCTCTCTCTCTCTCTCTCTCTCTCACACACACACACACACACACACACAGAAGACCATGACAATTTTAAAGAAGAAAGAGAAAAAGGAAGAGGAAGGGTAAATGCTTAGGATTTTGAAGGATCTAATTTAGGAACCACTAACCAAACAGGACAATTGTGATGTGGGAACATGGCCTGCTTGGATTGACTGCACCACTGGAAATGCTTTTGCAAGCACCTTCTCCCTGCCCCTGAAGGATGTACCTAGAATAAACAGTCTAGACCAGACCCCATCCTACGTGCTTTACATAGATTAATCTGTGAAACTTCATGAGTTGGATGCAATTATTATCCCCTTTGTCAATGAAGAATGATGCAGGGAATGGTTAAAAATATTGACCGAAGAAAACCAGCAAAGACATGTCAGAGCTGGATTTGGGCTTCGCATGCCCAGAGCCTCCACTCTAATTCACTGTGCCACACCCGCCCCACGTAAGCATCAATGAGTCAGAGTTAACTTGATACCTATAAGTAAATGTATTTATGTAGAATATTGGCCTTATAATTATTTTTAATAAGATTCATTAATTAAAGAAACAATGTTATGGAAAGAACACTATAACAAATTATTACAGACTGGCTTCAACAACAGAAATCTGTTTTCTCATAGTTCTGTCTGCTAGAAGCCCAAGATCACATGTTGGCAGAATTGAGTTATGCTGAGGCCTCTTCTCTTGGCTTGTAGACAGCACCTTCTCACTGTGTCCTTGCATGAGCTTTCCCCTGTGCACTTTCATTCCTGGTGTCTCTATGTCCAAATCTTCTCTTCCTATAAAAACACCAGCCAAATTTGATTTGAGCTCACCCTAGAGGCTTCATTGAAACTTAGCCACTTTTTTTGCCTTTTTTTTATTGTTAACACTATAACAGATGCTTTCCATGGTCCCCCCTCCCTCATTTGCTTTCCTCTACCCAGTGCTTACCCCCACCTTCACCACATTGTTGTCTGCATCAATTGGCTATGCATATATGCACATATGTTCTTTAGCTAATCTCTCCAGTCCCCTCTACCACTTCCCTTCTGAGATTGTCTGTTCCATGTATCCATGCCTCTAGACTAGACCTACTTTGTCAGCTTATTTTGTTCATTAGATACCACATACAAGTGAGATCATATGGTATTTGTCATAATTACTTATGTAAGGGTCCTATCTCCAAATGCAATGATATTAAGATGTACATGGGGTTAGGCTTTCAACAAATAAACACAGTCCAGTTTATAATAAATATTAAACTTATAGTTACGATGGGAGTGCTTAGCTGGTTTGGCTACTGTGTGACTTTGGCTAAGTCTTTTCCTTTCAATTGGAAGTCATCTGCTATCTAAATACTGGAGCTGCCTGGTTTTTAACTTTCTGAGTTGTCTTTAACCTCCATAATTCTGTAAACCAACCTGTAATCTCCATACATACATATGGTTTTCTGTTTGCTTTCCCTAAGTTAGCTGGAGTTTTTGGTGACTACAACTCAAGACTTTTAAATAGAACATTAACTTTCCTTCACAGTGTTTCTCGGTCTTTAATAGGTCAATGAGTATGTCTAGTCCATCAAACTGTAAAATGGAGTTAATAATGTCTAAATTATAAAGCTGCTATGAGAACTGAATAGCACATTGTGTGTAAAGGACCAGGCATGGTGTCTGTGAAATGGAAGTTACTCAGCAAATGTTCATCTTTTCTTTACTGTCCAGGCCCCACAGCTTTTATGCTTACTCTTCCATTGCCTATGATCTTCCTACCTTGTGTCAGTGTTTATCTCATTTATATTTGGTCAGTCATTATGAAGCCACACACATTGTTATCTGTCTTCAGTAAAACTGTGACTTATAAAATTTCAGATGGCTTGGAGACATTTCCTCATAATTTCATAAACAAAGAGATACACAATTCAGCTTGGCTTTAACATATTAAAATTATAATATTTAATAAAATTGTATTTGTGTTAGGACTCCAAGCTTGCCTAGTCCACTAACTCTGACTTGAAACAATTCTCTAGAACAGAGCTGCAAAAGCAAAACCTCAAGGTCACTCTTGGTCACACAAAGGGGGGAATTTAGAGGATTACCAGCTCCGCCCGCTAATCTGGTCCTGCCAACAACCAACAGGGACTTTGCATGTTGTGTTTCTATGTTGATGACTTACAAGAGATATGTTTGAGACTTAGTTATCCACTTAATTATGTGAACATCCATAATAATGAAAGTGTAATATGCTAATTAGACCAGACATCCTTCCAGACAACCTTCTGGATAAAGATGGGGCTGAGAGGGAAGCCCAGGTCCGGGTGCCAGAGGAAAATCAGTGCTGACAGCTAGGGGAAGGAAGGCTTACTCTTGCATGAATTTCATGCATTGGGCCTCTAGTATTTTATAAAACAATAGTCACACTTATAAAAAATTACTGCCCAGCCTGCATGGCTCAGTGGTTGAGCATCGATTGATCTATGAACCAGGTCAGAACACATACCTGGGTTGCGGGCTCAATCCCCAGTGTGGGGCATGCAGGAGGCAGTTGATCAATGATTCTTTCTCATCATTGATGTTTCTATCTTTCTCTCCATCTCCCTTCCTCTCTGAAATCAATATATATATATTTTTTAAATTACTATACATAATTTCATGTATTGTATCATTTATCCTCATTTTCTCGTACTGAAAATTAGAAATACTATATTAATCTCAAAAGGAGTAATGATCCTGAAATAGCAGGGAAATGTATAGATATTGATCCCAGAAATAAGGAGCAAATATCTTGAGTTTACTTTTTGGTATAAAAGTAATTATAAAAATATTATTTAGATCACATTTTGGTGAATACTATTAGCATCTGCTGTCATATTTAGCTCTCTCTGCCACCAGTAGAGACTTTGGAATTAATAATAAGGGACAGTGTTATGGGCCAGAATGTTCCTCAAATTGAAAGGCACTTATTCAAAGGTGTTGGCAGAGCCATTGCACAGAAACAGGACTCTTCCAGTAAAATGGCTTCTGTTGGCCACCAGCAACATGTCACTGTGAACCAGCAGTCTTCATTGTGACTTCAGGCAATGATCTAAATTAGGCTGAATTCATAAATGCACATCCAAAGACAAGCAGAGAACAAGGAAACTCAGGAGATAATATGAGCAAAGCTTGGAAGCATTCTAAGTCAAGCAGAGTACTGGGAAATTTCTCATTAGTCTCTGACCAAAGTTTGATCTGTCTACCAAGGGGCTGTCAGGCAGCCACTGCAGCTCCTGGGGCACTAGGGTGACCTCAGAGTCATGCTGTCATTGTGTGAATTACGGAGGATAAACCATGCTGAGACCAGGGAAGACTTGAGAGTGGTGAGCTTGTATGGCCAGGAAATAGTCAACATGCCTGTGTAATAGTACGAAATGAAATGAGCCCCCGCTGTGCATGGTATTCAGCTCCAAGGCCATTTTGGAACCAGGGAGGGATTCTATGTGTTGTGTTTACTGCAGCTAGCAGCTCTGGGAGCCCAACAAGACTGCAGGACAGGAGACGACCAGCAGGAGGAAGCCTCCAGCAGGAGATAAACCCTGTGGACTTAGGAGCTTCAGGAGTTTCAAACTGCAGCTGAGTTGACCTGGGCTCAAAGGACAGAAGGGAATTTGATGCATACACTATAAGAAAATGGAAGATTGTCGAGTACTTTGTGCACCTGCATTCCTTTTATCTTTCTAGTACCCTAGAAATGAAACCTGAAAAAAATACACTTGGGGATAGACCTGCTTATACCATCCCAGGGGAATGGAACAGGAAGGATGGCATAAGAGAGGACAGTCTGCAGGGTGGGGGATGGTGAGGAGAAGCAGGGAGATAGTTTTTTTCTTAAAGTTTGTAATTTCAGGTAAGTTTTTCCCACATACATGTTTTTATTTTATTATTATTGTTATTATTTTAATTTGAAAGCTAACAGTCTGTTCTTCTATGTACACACATTATCTTATATAGGGTGGGGCAAAAGTAGGTTTATAGATGTGAGTACATGAAGCAGAGTATATTTTTGCATTATTGTTTTATTTTCCATAAAGAACAACTGTAAACTTACTTTTGTCTCACTCTGGATATCTCAATGGAATATAAATCTTTCAAAACCTAAGAAAAGCCATTGAATAATAATAGAAAATATTGGCTATTATATAAACTATACTACATATTAATATGGTTCCAAAAGCTTTCTGTACTATCTTCTACCTTGAGACTAACCTAGGAAATGCTAAGCTTTTATCCTGATAAAATCAATGCTGCCAAAATTCACATAACATGTGATTTGAGATCAAGCAGATTTATATAGCATCTATAACAATATTTATTGATGAACTGCAGAGTATTTGTTATAATTTTACAGTTATAATTATTAATTATAAGAGATATAATTTAATTGAAGAGAACTGACAATTTATAGCTTCTTAGAGTATTGTGATAGAACCAGATTATTTTTTGTTTCAAATTATTTTTTGTTTAGGGAGTGTTTGAAAGCATGAAGAAATTGACATGTAGACTTGATTCAGTCTTAATTTTTCAACTTTGTTCAGTAAATCCTGCCTAAAAAGCCTACTGACATTTTTATCCAGTTAGAGGAGAGACCTCCACGTAAAACAATTGCATGCTTTTGCAACTATGTGAAATGAATCACTGATGATTCATGAAAGAGACAGTCCTACCATTATCCTTGATATATGGTAATTTGATTATCTGATGGTTCTGTTGCTCATTCCATTTTTGAACATGAATATTTAAAATATTGGGAGGGCAAAATAATTTTAAAGAAAAAATTGGTCAATATTTCAAAAGAACATGTTACTTTACAATTCTTATTAACTCTAACTCCAGCATTCCAAATTATGCTCTTATTTAGCATAGTAAGAAAAGTAATAAAAAATACTTAACTTTGAATAAAAAATATTTAAATAAGGTTTATGTCCATTTTACATAAATTGTAAGTTAAAATTCCTACTTATTAAAATAATTTAAATTGTTAGTTGAAAGGTACTTGTTAGCATGTTTTCCAGAAAATAGCAGAATGTCTAGAATCAGTCATAATAGGTATAGTGTTGCTATCTTCAGGTAAATTCAAAATGATAGAGATCAGCTCTCTTTTAGTTTATTATCAACCTGAAGTGCTTTTCTGCCTATTATCATCTTTCAACATGTATTAGGCTTTCAATATATTTTGATAATATTAAAAAACAAACAAACTAAAAACAGAAAACTTGTGACTAATGTGTTGTTGTATTTCAGACTCAGGATATGGTTAACTGTTGGTTTTCTTTTTTAGACTTAAAATTAGATAATAACCAACATTGTTATTTCCCACAATCTTTCCCCAAGTTATCAAATACTCTAAAATGGTATCAATAATATACTGTACTAGGTCCCTCCATTTTCTTCTTATCTTCATGTTTAATATATTCCAAGGGATATATTATTTTGCCAACTTTAAGGGGAAATAAAGCTGAGGAGGAATCTTGCTTGGGAGGGCAGAGGAAGAAAAATATTAACACCATAAGTCTAGCTCCAATCCAGAGCTCTCTTGCTAACACTCAAACTGAAACCAACAGGTTTAGAGAGAATTTTTTGTCCACCATCATATCACCTAAATTAAATAAAAGAACATTTTTCTGACACATTTAAAATGTTCTGGGAAAATCAATTCACAAGATATATATATATTGAAAAGCTATCCTGACTAATTTTGAAGAGCAGTATATTAACTGGATAGAGTACAGCTAAAGACTAAAGGAAAATATATTAAGCAAAACTAAGATATCAACCATAAAATAACTGCCTGATCTCATAAGGGACAAAATAGTACCCAGCCAGCATTGCTCAGTGATTGAGTGCTGACTTATGGCCTAGTAAATCACTGTTGGATTTCAGTTCTGGTCAGGGCACATGTCCGGACTGTGTGGGCTTGATCCCAGTGTAGCATGTACAGGAGGCAGCCAATCACTGATTCTCCCTCATCATTGGTGTTTCTAGCTCTCTATCCCTCTCCCATATGAAATGCAGGGAAGACCTGAGGAACTATTTCAAATTGGAAGAAGACTGAAGAGACATATTATGCAATGTAGAATACTGGATTTAATTCTGAAATAGAAAAAATATGTACATTCAAAGTAATCTAGGTGACTATCTAATAAGGTCTCTGGTTTAGTTCATAGTACTTTAACTTCCTGGCTTTGAGAATTATGCTATGCTTATTTACATTGTTAGCATTACAGTATGTTAACATAGGATTATATGAACTTTCTCTTCTGTTTTTGTAACTTTAAGTTTAAAATTATTTCCAAATTAAAAGTTAAAAGAAATGTTTCAGTGCTCTATGAAAAATGTAGTATAGAAAAAAATAGTGAAGAACAGAAAGATTAATAAACTTCCCAAGATCCCCCAGATAGAAAATGGCAGAGCCAGATTTCAAGTTCAAGACCCTAGCATAATGATTTTATGTGGTCGGAGGCTCTGCTAATCCAGAAATGTTTAAACTTGCTCTTAATTCTGCTTTGACATTTGTTAGGGTACTACACCATGATATGAAATATACCTTTTTGGGGGGGGGAATGCTATTTTACAATGTTCAATGCTAAAAAAACTTTATTCTCCTACAGCAATTTTTAACCAAATTTTAAAACATGAACTATTAAGTAGGATCTTACAAAATAAAGTAAATGATAATATTTGTATTCAAATATGAAAATGAATCCATAAGGCTTTTATGCTTCATTATTTTCTGAAAAATATTAATAATAAGATATAATGACAGGCAGTTACTAATGTAATAAAGTTGCTAAAATGAGATGAAAAATTATAAATAATGTATTTTGTTACATTCAAAGAAGACTTTAGATGGCTGTACTCTGGTTCTGAATTTGTTACAGAGAATTAGTAGTTTGGGCCTCTAATAAAAATAGGTCATTTTTATCAATGGAAATAGATTTTTAAAGTGCTAATTCTTTTGAGGAATTCAGGAATCTTAAATACTTTGCTAATTTATGATCAACAATCAGAAGCAATCTAAGTGAAGGAAAAAAATGTATTACACAATTGATTTCTTTTGTTCAATATCATTTGTGATTAGAATATGAATGTGATACTGTATATTACTTTAGACAAAAGAAGCATAACTATTAAGTTATAAAGTAGATGAATATGAAGTATATGAAATACATTATGATAGTTTAAAAATAAGATGGGATTTAATTTAAATGAGAGGGTAATATATTGTATATTATAAATATTTAAACTAGAATAAAATTATTTCCTCCTAGATGAAATAATATTTAAACAAAGCCAGTACTGATCTGGAGGCATCTACTTAATAAATGCATTAAATTCTGTGATGCTTACAAACCTAAGAAGGAAAAAAAAAGATGTTATCTTAATATGTATACACTAGAGGCCTGGTGCACAAAATTCGTGCATAGGGGGTTGTGTCCCTCAGCACAGCCTGCACTGTCTTCAATCTGGGATCCCTCTCACAATCCAGGACTGCTGGCTCCCAACTATTTGCCTGCCTGCCTTCCTGATTGCCCCTAACCGCTTCTGCCTGTCAGCTTGATCACCCCCTAATCACACCTCTGCCAGGTTGATTGATGCCTAATTGGTCCCCTGCCAGCCTGTTTGTCTCTAACTGTCCTCCTCTGCCAGCCAGATCACCCTCAACTGCCCTCCTCTGCAGGCCTGGGTCCTTCCCAACTGCCTTTCCCTGTAGACCTGGTCTCCTTCAACTTCATTCCTCTGCCAGCCTGATCACCTCTAACTACCCTCCCCTGCAGGCTTGATTGACCCCAACTGCCCTCCCTTGCAGACCTGGCCCCTCCCAACTGCCCTTTCCTGCTGGCCATCATGTGGTGGCCATCTTGTGCCCACATGGTGGCAATCATCTTTGACCACATGAAGGCAGTCATCTTGTGTGTTGGAGTGATGTTCAATCTGCATATTACTCTTTTATTATTAGATAGGATAGAGGCCTGGTGCACAGGTGGGGGCTGGCTGGTCTGCCCTGAAAATTGTCCCAGATCAGGATGTGGGTTCCATTGGGGCATGAGGCAGCCTGGGTGAGGGGCCTGTGATGGTTTGCAGACTGGTCATACCCCCAGTGACCTAAGCGGAGGCCCTGGTATCTGGGATTTATTTATCTTCTATAATTGAAACTTGTAGCCTTGAGCAGAGGCAATGGCTACCCAGGGTGAGCAGGAAGCTTGGCTTCCTCCATTGCCAGGGCAACCCAAGCCTCCTGCTCCCTCCATGGACACCGCCATCTTGGTTGGGTTAATTTGCATACTTGCTCCTGATTGGCTAGTGAACATGACTTGTGGGTGTAGCGGATGTATGATCAATTTGCATGTTTATTTTTTATTAGTGTAGATTATTATATATGTACTATATACTTATATATAAAGGATAATATGCAAAACTATTCTTGTGTTATTATTTTGTTTTCTTATAGTTTAATAGCTAAGTTATGGCTACCACTACTTTCTGATCTTGTAAGGTTATGGGAAAATCCCTTTCTGGACATGGTTAAGGCTTCCTGAAATGTTCTTGTAACAAAGGCTTTTCCATGCAATGGTTAAAAAAAATAAAAGAGTTAAATAGAATTTATGTCTGTCCTGGGCCCAATTAAACTTCCATTCAAACTTGCCTTGGCCAGAAAATAAATTGCCTATGGAATCTGAATAAGAATTTTTACACACTTGGAGAGGAAAAAAGTACATCTGCAGAGAATGATGATTTATGAAATTATTGATTTCTTTGTTAACTAATGAATTAGATGTCCTACCACACTATTATTTATCAAACTTTTTTGTCATATAATTAAATTGTCACATAATGGATTGTGCCCATATAGATTCATTAAATATTTAAACCTACATGTGACACTACTCACCTTATCTTTGGCTAACAACACATTTCCTCTGTCTTTTCGATTAAGGTCAATAATGGTAGCCAATGTCCTTACTTGTCAGAGCTAATAGCCCATGCTTACCAAGTCTGTAGGGGCCAGAAGTACATCCCCTAAGTTACATGGAAATCCTGCTATATGTGACTGAAGCTATACACATATCAGAAGCAAGTGACCTGCAAGCCTTTCCATTCAAAACACCCTAGCAACTGAAGACAGGACAAACTGCCTATAAACAAAGTGACTTAGACAAATTAAAATTAGATTTTCATTTGACCAGCTCACTATCTTGAATACCCTTGATTATTCCCTGAAAACTCTGCTGCAGACCAATGTTGCCTTGGGTCCTTTGGGTTTTTCTGCATCTGGCTCTCCATATATTATAGTAACTACTGCTGCCCATAGAGTGTCACCAGCTGCATGAATGTATTTCTGCCTTCCCTTGATCACTAACCTTTATTCCCACTTGCATTGACCTTCCCCTAGGACTAACCTAAAGTCTTCACCATAATTAATACTTTTGAGAGCCACATAATCCATCTCCAATCCCTCTACCTCACAGATATAATAGATTTTTATTTCTCTACACATTCCATTCTAGAGCCGACATTGTTTTGAAACCAAATTTCTATATCTTAACCACATTCACAGCTGTGTTGGGGAGCTTTCCATGGCTAGAAGATGTTGAGGCAGTAAATATTAATAGTTTACGTTAATTATGTACTTCTTATATAGAAGGCATTATGCTAAACCTTTTACATGCATCATCTTAATTAATCATTATGACAACCCAACGAAATGAGTACTTGGTATTTTCTTGTTTTATTTACAAGGAATCTGCAGATTAAAATGGTTTAATAATATTCAGATATCATAGTCCCAAGAAATGGCAGCAATAATTAAAAATCAAATATGCCTGATTTCAGAACCCATGTCTCTAGGGTCCCAGGTTCCATTGCTTTGCAGGAACAGATGGAAACAAAAAATAAGACTATAGGCAAGTCTTAGTCTGAAATCTTTGTAATTAGTTGGTAATTTTATTTTAAACTTAATAGTTTTAAAATTATGAAAGTGCTGCTATTTTAAAATTTAAAATCTTCCTCTTTCACAAAAGCATGCAGGGGATTGCAAAAAGTTCATATATCCTATAATATTTCCTAGATTGCTAATCTTTTTATTATAGGTGAGTTGGGAACAGAAATGAGGACATTATCTTCTGAGGAACAAAGAATACATGGGCTTCAGTGTCTTGGGCTCAGCTGAACATGTAACCCTCTCTGATGAGACCTTTTTCAGGTAACAAAGGATGTCTACATTTTTTAAGATTCCTTGTGGAATTAACATGAGTGAGACAGTCTTTACCTTTAGGAATTTTTTTTTATTCAACATCAAAATAGATATAAGTGCCATAAGTAAAGCAATATAAGAAATCTCAGGAGAGAGATTGGTGTGGGGAGGAAGGAAGAGAGAGAGGACAGTCTGTGAACTGGGGTTTCAGGATTGGCTTCATTGAAGAAGCACTAGAGAATTAAAGACAGTTATTGAAGAATGAGACTAGTTATAGGTTTTCAATAAATTTGTGGATTAAATGAGTGGGTAAAAAATGAGGAAATTTGAATTTATAGATCAGAAGAGAGCAATTTATGGAAACAAAAAATTTCCTTTAGTAATGACTACAGTATTGATTTTCATTCAGTCTTGCCTTTATTCACAAATTATGTACTACATATCCAGAGCTGTACCTGATATAGGGAAGAACAGAAAAGGACCCTGTGCCCTGGTGTGTTTACAATGGTTTGATGTGAAGAGTACTCGGTGCTTGGGAAGGTGAAAGGTAAGTTGGGCCTGGGTCAGTCACAAATGTTCTGAAATGCTTGCCTAAGGGCTTTGAACTTGATTCCTAAGGTAACTGAGATCCTTTAAATACCTTAAGGAGGAGAATGACATTATTAGAATCGAGTTTTCTAGATTTGTATGTGAGATTAAAGAGGAGCTACAGGACAGGAAGTTTCCATTAATATGGAGTCTTGAGGAAGCCTGAGCTTCTGAGCCATAACAAACAAACAGACAAACAAACAAATAAATAAATAAATAAATAAACAAACAAACAGGATTACTTATCTGTGAAATAGTGACTAGACAGGAGGCCAATACTGATGGAGAGAGAAATTACTGAGGATTTGCTTGTAGAAATTTCATAGTTTCTGATATTTCAGTAAGATGGTCCGCTGTTTGGTAAGGCTTGTGGTTAAAGCACAGGCCTTGGAGTCAGACAGCCAGGGCAATAATCTCAGTGCCTCCACTTACCTGCTTCAAGACTGAGTGCCAATAATCTACTTGTGTAAGCCTCCATTCTCTCACTTGTACAATGTGAATAATACCATTTACCTCTTGGTGCTAGTGCAAGATTTAAACATGAATATGCACGTAAAGCAATTAGCACAATTTTTAGACGGAGTAAATGCTGAGTAAATAACAACAGTGCTCCATGATTTACATGCAGACACATCAACCTGAGCTCAGTAGCTCTGTGGACTCTTGGTTACCACAAAGGAGCCATTCTGAAAGTGGGGATGGACTATAAACAACAGTTGCATAAGTCAGGATCCAATCAGGAAACAATAATTGCAGCAAGTGATTGAACAGAGAGATTTTAATATAAATAATTATTAAGTAGGTGTAAATTTATTGACTGAGTAACTGAAAAGACATGAAAAAATGTAAAGTCACCACCGTTAGCAATTCAGAAAGTCAAGAGGTGGGAGTAGTTAAACTTAGAAGCTTGGAAAAGCTGGAACTCAGACCTCAGAAAAAGGGTGTTGCTTGCCTTGTCTGATGTCTCTGAGGTCAGAGTAGAGGTTCCAGGGGGTTGGGTCCCAGGCCTCTGGGGAAGGTGAACTACAGGCTAGTGACAGTGTCTAGGTCAGAGGGTAAGCTAGAGCTAGCTCTGCAAGTGTAGAAGGAAAAATAAAGGCAGCTGCTATGCCAAAGAATTGCTGCTGCTCATTTGGAGGATCTCCCAGGAATTGTAAAGAGCAAGATGCTGCTTCCTCCTCTAATTTTCCGGGCTCCCACTAGGTCCCCTACTGGCAGAACCTATCAGAGAACAGTGGGCAGAGATGTGGCTAGCAGAGTTGCAGTTGCAACATCACAAAGCAGAGTACAGAAAGGTGAGTCTGGAGCTGAGGAACAGCAACTTTACATGAAATAAAAGAATAATTTTAAAAATGGGTAAAACTTTTAAAAATATCAAAAGCACCTTCCAACTACATACATGATTTGAGAGGAATGTTGTTATGATTAAGGCTATGGTGGCAGACATCATGGGACTGTGCCCTTGGTGGCATTTTTGGTATATGAGTGATATATGAATGAATAAGATTTTTGGAATCAGGTGTATGGGTGGAGAGGAGAGGATCCTTGTCTTGGGAGGGATGAGACAGATAAACTAGGGAGCTATCTGGCAAGTGTCATAGGGTGAGAAATCTGGAGAAATAAGATTAAGGTAAAAGTTATATTAAAAATGTTTTCTGTGGGTTGTTATATGTATGTGATTAAGGTAAAAGTTATATAAAAATGTTTTCTGTGGGTTGTGATATGAAGTAAAAAAAACAATTATTTTGTATGTGATTAAGGTAAAAGTTATTATGTATGTGATTAAGGTAAAAGTTATATAAAAATGTTTTCTATGGGTTGTGATATGAAGTAAAAAACAATTATTTTCAGAATAGGTTTGTAAGTGTGTTTTTATTTATTTAGTTAGTTATGACACTAACACCCAGGAAGAATCTGGGTTATAGCAAAGCCAGCCACAAAAGACATAGTTACATTTTGGTTAAATACAGATATTGAAACCATATCTAAGTGCAGCCACTTTGGAAACAGTATGGCAGTTCCTCAAACAATGAAGAACAGAATTACCATATGACCCAACAACCCCTTTCCTGGGTATCTTCATGAAAACTTGAAAACATTTATTCGCAAAGATATATCACCCCTATTTTTCTTGCAGCATTATTCATGGTAGCCAAGACATGGAGACAACACTTTAGTCCTTCTATAGAAGATTGGATAATACTATGAAATATTACTCAGCCAAAAGAAAAAAAATATAGCCATTTGGGACAACATGGGTAGATCTTGAGAATATTATGCTAAGAGAAATAAGTCAAAGCTAAGAACCATAGATTTCATTCATATGTGGGATATAAAACTCAAACTCACAGATAACAAACAACAGTATGGGAATTACCAGAGGGAATTGGAAGGGAGGGTAATAAAGAGTAAAGAGAGACAAATATATGGTAACAGAAGATGATTTGACTTTGGGTGGTAGGTACACAATTCTATATATACATCATGTATCATAGAAATGTACATTTGAAACCTATGTGATCCTGTTAAGCAATGTCACCCTAATAATTTTTTAAAAAGGAAAAAGCATTTTTACCAAATTAAAGAAAACAGTCCTTAAGTCCTTAAATTATGTACAATACCAGGTAAAAAACAAAAACAAAAAACCAACAGAACAAAATAAAACACAAACATATCTGAGGTTAATAGATTTTGAAAATATTGTGACATCATGATTTTTTTTATATTGGTGTAATTGACTGCTTATTTCATAGTTATCTGTAATTCATAGTTATCTATTTAAATTTTTAACTAAAATTGATATTAAATCAATGATCTATGCTTCAAAATTATTTTTGAAAGATGTATGTAAAAAATAGGTGGAGAGTGAATAGTTCTCAGAGTTAGGAGCCTCATTTTTTTTTTTAAGTGGGAAGAGAAAGAAGACAAATAAAAATAAAAAGAGAGCCCTGATTGGTGTGGCGCAGTTGGTTAGGATTCATCCAGTGCACTGAAGGTTGCTGGTTTGAGTCCCAGCCATGGCACATACCTGGTTTCTGGATAGATACCCGTTAGGGAACATGCGAGAGCCAACAATCTGTGTTTTCCTCCTCTCACTCTAAAAATCAGTAAATTATTGAAAAATAAATTAAAATAGAGAAGATAATTGTTCCTATAATGCCACATTAACAAACTGGTTAAAATCCATTAGTAACAATAACACAAGGAATGAAAATTAATTGAAACTTATTAATTGTCAGGTCATATATTATTTATCACCTTTACTAACTTATTTAAAATATTAATATTTCCTTGAGTTAAAAAAACTTATTTAAGTGGCTAAGTTATATTTTACCTAATATGCAAATATTTATTACCTGTTATATTTTAATTTCTCCACCCCACTTATCCTTTCTAGAAAAATATGTACATAATCAAAAGAAAATTAAAATTTATTTTTAAAGGCATGCTAGGGAAACAAAGAAAAAAGAAAGCTACAAAAGACAATGAAAAACTGAAACTACAAAATCCTATAAAATACATATCTAATAAAAGAGTAATATGCAAATTGACCATACCTATACTATACCTACAAGCTATGCCCACCAGCCAATCAAGAGTGAGTATGCAAATTAACCCAACCAAGATGTCTACAGCCACAGAGAAAGCAGGAGGAAGGCTTGGATTGCTCCCTGCGATGGAGGAAGCCATGTTTTCCACACACCCAGGTCAGCCCAGGCCTCCACTCCAGGCTACAAAGTTTCAATTGTAGAAGATAAATAAATTCCAGATACCAGGGCCTCCACTTTAGTTGTGGGGGGCATGGCCAGCCTGCAAACCACCACAGGCCTCTTGCCCAGGCCACCCCATGTCTCAAGGGAACCCCCAACTTGATCTGGGACTCCCTTCAGGGCAAACTAGCTGGCCCCCACCTGTGCACCAGGCCTCTTTCCTATCTAATAAAAGAGTCATATGCAGATTGACCATCACTCCAACACACAAAATGACTGCCCCCATGTGGTCAAAAGATCCTGCCCTCATGTGGACACAAGATGGCCATTACAAGGTGGCCAGCATGGGAGGGCAGTTGAGAGGGCCCAGGCCTGCAAGGGAGGGGAGTTGGGGATGATCAAACCTGCCAGGGAGGGCAGTTAGGGGTGACCAGGCCCACAGAGAGGGCAGTTAGAGGCAATCAGGCTGGCAGGACAGTGGTTATGGGTTGATTAGGCTGGCAGGCAGAAGCAGTTAGGGGAAATCATGAAGGTAGGCAGGCGAGCAGTTGGGAGCCAGTAGTCTTGGATTCCTCAAGAGTTCCCAGATTGGAGAGAGAGCAGGCTGGGCTGAAGGACCACCCCCCATGCACAAATTTTGTGCACCGGGCCTCTAGTTAGATATAAAGTTTACTAATGCAATGACCACCTGTTTGGTATGTGTCTCACCTGGTTTAAAGATAAAATATTGTATCAACTTAGATGCCATCTGTCTGGCTCTTCCAAAACTATTTATTTTCCTCTCAGATCTAGCTATTTTACTAATTTCTGTTTATCATTCTTTATACATTTACCATATGCATTTATAATCCTAAAAATTGAGTTTTTAGTTTTGTTTTTATTTTTTCAATAATGAGGGGTTACCAGGAACCAAATTTATTCCCTCTCTCCTTTTTTTCTCTCTTTCTCTCCTTTGTCTCTTTATCCTCCTTCCCACTCCCTTGTGTCTCTCTCTCTCTCACATTTAGGGAAGATGTTTGTGAAGCCATTCCAAACTTTGGTTGGTGATAATTAACAGGTTGAAGTACCTGACAGTTTTGCAACACGAAGATACAAACAGGTAGCAGTTATTTCCAAGCTATCACATTTTGTTCACAAAAATTCTATATTTACCACAAACATACAGGCATGGGGCTGAGGGTAGTGGCTTCACACTGTGTCTAAGCAGAATTCTGGAATAAAAATAACCACTAAAATTTCAAGCATTTTACAAGCTTTGCAACTTCTCAGATAAAGCCTAAGAAGTAGCATAGCATGATCAATTGGAACAATATTGTTTTAGGCACTTAGATTATTTTGAATTTCAACAAAATACAGGAAAGTATTAAACCCTGAGACTTTAATGATGGCTAAAGTATAGTAAAAACATGCACATTAACTTCAACATAAATTTAGCCATTAAAGGGCTTTTGTTAAACAAAATTAATTTGTGGTTTCCTGTATATTTCCACCCTTACAAATTTTAAATCAATTTTATTAGTCAGAAACTCTACATTGCTTGTAAAAGTCAGCAATCCATCATAAATGCTTAAGTGTTTAGGGAAGAGGAGGAGTTGTATGTTCCCACAATTGATTATCTAAAAATATAATGCACCCTGAAGAGTTTGTCTCAATGTATAGAGTGTTGGCCTGCAGACTGAAAGGTCCCAGGTTCAATTCTAGTCAAGGGCATGTACCTTGGTTGTGGGCACATATCCAGTAGGAGGTGTGCAGGAGAAAGCTGATCAATGTTTTTCTCCCATTGATGTTTCTAACTCTCTATCTCCCTTCTTCTATGTAAAAAAATCAACAAAATATATTGATAAACAAATAAATAAGTAAATAAATAAATAAATAAGTATCATGGTTTCAACCATCAATTGAAACTCAGGCACAAAACATCAGGAATCGGTATCCCTTCAACTCTAAGCTCACCTTCTATGTCATCTACAAATAGGATTTTCCCAGATGGTGGCAACAATAACCCCAAGAATCTCTAAGATTCCAGTTCTAATTCCTGAAGGAAAAGAGCTGACCCAAAAATTCTGCCAAAGATCAAGAGAAAGATTTCTTTGGATGGAATGCCCATCATTGAACCATTGTACTTCCAATGAGGTGTTCAGGTTGGCCTAGCGGGCTCATATGCCCACTTCCTAGGAGTAACTAAGTCTCAGAAGTAAAGGAACTCAGTTTTACATGTTTTTGTATCCTCAAAGGTTAACATTAATAAAAATTACTAAATATATATTTGTTGATGACATTGCTTAATTTCTTTAGATCTTAGTTTCCTCTGCATTAAATGAAAGCTCTGACTTGTAAATCAAAATATGCTTAAAGAGTGGTCTTCAGGCATTAATGATGAATTATCATTATTTGAATTAGACAGTTTTTTTAATTTAATAAATATTTATTGTTCAGATTATTACAATTGTTCCTCTTTCCCCCCCATAATTCCCCTCCAGCCGGTTCCCACCCCACCATCTGCCCTTACACCCTCCCCCACCACATCCACGGTGTACAATATTTATTAAATCTCTTCCCGCACCCTCCACATCCTGTTCCACCTGAGAATTGTCAGTCCACGCCCTTGCTATGCCCCTGATTTTATTATATTCACCAGTTTATTCTGTTCATCAGATTTTTTATTCACTTTATTTTTATTTTTTTAATTTTTATATTTTATTAATGTATTACATGTGTACATATCTTCCCATTGCCCACTCCCTCATGCATACCCTAAACCCTCAGTGTCTTGCATCCATTGGTTGTGCTTATATACATTCATATAAGTCCTTCAGTTGACATCTTATCTACACAATTCTCCCTAACCTTCCCACTGTAGTTTGACAGTCTGTCTGATGCTTTACTACCTCTGTATGTATCTTTTTGTTCATCAGTTTATAATGTTCTTTATTATGTATAAATGAGTGAGATCATGTGGTATTTTTCTTAAATTGACCGGCTTATTTCACTTAGCATAATGCTCTCCAGTTCCATCCAGTTTGCTGCAAATGGTAAGAATTTCTTCTTTTTATGGAAGCATAGTATTCCCCTGTGTAAATGTACCATAGTTTTCTGATCCAGTCATCTGCTGATGGGCATCTAGGTTGTTTTCAGATCTTAGCTATTATAAATTGTGCTGCTATGAACATAGGGGTGCATATATCCTTTCTGAATGGTGATTCTACTTTCTTAGGATATATTCCTAGGAGTGGGATTACTGGGTCAAATGTGAATTCCATTTTTAGTTTTTTTTTGAGGAAACTCCATACTGTTCTCCACAGTGGCTGCACCAGTCTGCATTCCCACCAGCAGTGCACGAGGGTTCCTTTTTCTCTGCATCCTCGCCAACACTTGTAATTTGTTGATTTGTTGTAGATTGCCATTCTGACAGGTGTGAGAAGGTATCACATTGTCTTTTTGATTTGCAGCTCTCGGATAATTAATGACTTTGAGCCTGTTTTCGTATGTCTCTTGGCCTTCCTTCTGTCTTCTGTGAAAAGATTCTGATTAGGTCTGTTGCCCATTTTTTTATTGGATCATTTATCTTCCTTTTATTCAGTTGTATAAGTTGCCTATAGATGTTGGGGATTAAAACTTTATCATTGATAAGATTTGCAAAATATGTTCTGCCATACAGTGGGCTTTCTTGTTGTTTGTTGATTTCTTTTTCTGTGAAAAAGCTTATTTTGATGTAGTCCCATTTGTTTCTTTTCTTTTTAGCTTCCATTACACTAGAAGCATATCAGTGAAAAAGTTTTTTCGGCATATGTCTGAGATATTGCTGCCTGTGGATTCCTCTAGAATTTTTATGGTTTCCTGTCTTATGTTTAAATCCTGTATTCACTTTGAGTTTATTTTTGTGTATGATGTAAATTGGTGTTCTAGTTTCATTTTTATGCATGTATCTGTCCAATGTTTCCAACACCATTTATTGAAGAGACTGTCTTGATTCCATTGAATGCTCATGCCTCCACTGTCAAATATTAATTGAGCATAGTGGTTGGGTTGATACCTGTATTCTCTATTTTATTCCCTTGATCTGTTCTTGTGCCTGCCTATTTTGAGAACAGTGACTTTGTAATTCAGCTTGAAATCTGGTATTGAGATTCTACCTACTTTATTGTTCTTTCTCAGAATTGCTGTGACTATCCGGAGTCTTTTTTTGTTCCAGATGAATATTTGAGAATTCTTTCTAGGTCTTTGGAATATGCCATTGGTATTTTAATGAGGAGTGCATTGAATCTATAGATTGCTTTGGGTAGTATGGACAATTTAATTATGTTGATTCTCCCAATCCATGAGGATGGTATGCTCTTCCATCTGTTTATGTCTCCCTCTATCTATTTTTTCAGTGTCCAATAGTTTTCTGCATATAGGTCTTTTAGCTCTTTAGTTAAGTTTATTCCAAGTTATCTTAATTTTTTTGGTGCAATGGTAAATGAGATTGCTTTTTTAGTCTCTCTTTCTGTAATTTCACTATTAGTGTATAGAAATGCCACAGATTTCATTGCATTAGTTTTGTATCCTGCTACATTGCCAAATTCATTTATAAAGTCTATTAGTTTTTTGATGGAGTCTTTCAGATTTCTTTATGTACAGTATCATGTCATCTGTAATTAAGAACAGCTTTACTTCTTATTTTACAATTTGGATGCCTTTTGTTCTTCTTCTTGTCTAATTGCAATGGCTAATAATCCCAGTACTATGTCAAACAGAAGTGGTGAGAGTGGGCATCCCTGACTTGGTCCTGTTCTTAAGGGAAATGGTTTTAGTTTTTGCCCATGGAGTATGATGATAGCTGTGGGTTTATCATATATGGCTTTTATTATGTTGAGGTATGATCTCTCTATTCCCCCCTTCTTGAGAGTTTTTATTAAGAAAGGGTGTTGGATTTTGTCAAAAGCTTTTTCTACATTAATTGATATGGCTATGTGATTGTTATCTCTCAATTTGTTTATGTGATGTATCACGTTTATTGATTTGTGGATATTGTATCATCTTTGCATTCCTGGGATAAATCCTACTTGGTCATGGTGTATGATCTTTCTAATGTATTGCTGGATGTGATTTCTAAAATTTTGTTGAGAATTTTGGCATATATGTTCATGAGAGATATTGACCTGTAATTCTATTTCATTGTGTTGTCCTTGTCTGGTTTTGGTATTAGGGTGATGCTGGATTCATAGAAGTTACTTGGAAGTGTTCCTTCTTCTTAAATATTTTTAAATATTCTTCCTTGAATGTTTGGTAAAACTCTCCAGTGTAGCCATCTGGACCGTGGCTTTTGTTTGTTGGAATCTTTTTGATGACTGCTTCAATTTCTTCCATAGTTATTGGACTATTGAAATGTTCAGATTCTTCCTAATTGAGTTTTGTAAGGAAGGTTATATATTTCTAGGAATATGTCCATTTCCTGCAGATTGTCTATTTTCTGGAATAGTGTTGTTCATAGTATTTTTTAACAATCTTTTGTATTTTGGAGGGGTCTGTTGTTATTTCTCCTCTTTCATTTCTGATTTTGTTTATTTCGATCTTCTCTCTTTGCTTCTTGGTAAGTCTAGCTATAGGTTCATCAATCTTGTTTAACCTTTCAAAGAACCAGTTCTTGGTTTTGTTGATATTTTGTATAGTTTCTTTGGTTTCTATGTCATTTATCTTCACTCTGATCTTTACTAATTCCTTCCTTCTGCTTATACTGGGCTTTTCTTGTTGCTCTCTTTCTAACTCTTTGAGTTGTATGGTTAGGTAATTTATTGCCATTGTTTCTTGTTTATTGCAATAGGCTTGTAGAGCTATGAACTTCCCTCTCAAGACTGCTTTCACTGTTTCCCATGGATTTTGGATTATTGTCATTTGTTGCCATTATGTTTTTTATTTCTATCTTGATCTCTCTGGTAACCCATTCATTGTTCAGTAGCATGCTGTTTAGACTCCATGGTTTTGGTTTCTTTGAGTTGTTTTTATTGTAGTTTATTTCTTGTTTCATGCCACTGTGATCTGAGGAAATGCTTGATATGATTTCTGTCTTCTTGAATTTGAAGAGACTTTGCCTATTATACAACATATGGTCTATCTTTGAAAATGACCCATGTGCACTAGAGAAGAATATATATTCTGTGGCTTTGGGGTGAAATGTTCTGAAGATGTCAATTAATTCCATCTGGTCTAGAGAGTCATTTAGGATTGATGTTGCTTTTCTGACTTTTGTTTAGAGGATTTGTCCAATGGTGATAGTGGAGTATTAAAGTCTCCTACTATGATTGGATTGCTGTCAATTTCTCCCTTGATATTTTCCAGGAGTTTTTTTTATGTATTTGTGTGCTCCTGTATTGGGTGCATATATGTTTACCAGAGTTATTTCTTCTTGTTGGATTGCTTCCTTTAGTATTATGAAGTGGCTTTCATTATCTCTTGTTATGTCCTTCACTTTGAGATACACTTGTCAGATAAAAGTACTGGTACCACAGCTTTTTTTTTTTCATTTCCATTTGCCTGAAAAAATCTTTTTCATTCCTTTACCCTCAGTCTGTGTGTGTCTTTTTTTCTGAGGTGGGTTTCTTTGAGACAGTAGATATATTGGTCAAGTTTTCTTATCCAAATCCATTACCCTGTCTTTTGACTGGAGCATTTAATCCATTTATATTTAAAGTTATTGTTGACAGGTACTTTTTTGTCACCATATTCATTCTTTAGCCCTGTGTTTGTTTTGCACTTCCTATTTCTATCCTTTTCTTTTTTTTTCCTTATGTCATTTTCTTTTCTTTTTTTTTAATAGAAGACCCTTTAGCATTTCTTGCATTGCTGGTTTGGTGGTAATACATTCCCTTAGTCATTTTTAGTCATTTTTTGTCTGTGAAGCTCCTGATTTCACCTTCAATTTTGATTGATAGCCATGCTGGTTACAGTATTCTTGGATTCAGACCCTTACTTTGCATGACTTTGTATATTTCATTCCATTCCCTTTTGGCTTAATGAATTTTTGTTGAGAAATCAGTTGCTAGTCTGATGGGGGTTCCTTTGTAGGTAACTTTCTGTCTCTCTCAGGCCCATTTTAAGATTCTTACTTTGTCATTGGTGTTTGCCAATTTAATTATAATGTTCCTTGCTATTGGTCTTTTGGGGTTCATTTCGCTTGGGACTCTGTGAGCTTCTTGGATTTGTGTGGGTTTTTTTCTTCCTTATATCAGCAAATTTTTCTGTCATTATTTCTTCAAACAGGTTTTCTATTCCTTGTTTAGTTTCCACTCTTTCTTTAACCCCTATTATGCTGATGTTTTGTTTTGTGTTATCCCAAAGTTACCTTTGGCTCTCCTCTTGCTTTTTAATTTTTTTTTCTAGAAGCTGCTGTACTTTGGTATTTTTTTCTATATTGTCTTCTAGCTCATTTCTGTGGTCCTCTGCTTCTTCTAGTCTACTTTTGATGCTTTCTATGAAGTTCTTTACAGCAGTGATGTCATTTGTCATTTCTTCTTGGTTCTTCTTCATTTCCTCTTGGTTCTTACTCATATTGTCAAATTTGTCTTCCATTCATTTCAGCCACCTTATGACCTTTTCTCTGAATTCTTTCTCTGTGAGGTTGTTTGCCTCCATTTTGTTTACTTCCTTTTGTGTTGATGTCTACTTTTCTTTCATATGCAGCTATTTCTTTGTTTGCCCATAGTCTCTCTTCCCTGGGTGTTTGGTTATATAGTTCTCTCTCTCCTGTGTTGATTTAAAGAAACAAAAACAACACAACCATGTACAACTCACAAGTCACTGAACAGAAATGTATTCAGAATATTAATAGCCAAAAATAAAGGTCACCACCAGAGAGAGGCAAATTAGTGGATAGGAGAGAAAGAAGAAGAGAGAAAAGAAGAAGAAAAAGAGAAGAAAAGAAAATGAAAGGAAAGAAAGCATTGCCAAAATGAAATTGGGAGAAGGGAGAAAAAAGAAAAAAAATAAGAGAGAAAAGAAAGAGAGTAAGAAAGACAAAGGGAACAAATTGTATATATGGAGGGAAAACTACAATAGAACAGCAACTAATCCCTACAAATGCCAGCAAGAAGTACTTGCTGATGAATGCAAACTACAAGAACTACTAATATCAAGGGAGGCCAGATAAAATAAAAGTAAAAAACAAACAAACACCAAGCAAACAAAAAACAAGACCAAATACAAAGAATAAGCAAAACAACCTCACAAAAATGTATAAAAAATTGATATACTCAACAATTAAGCAAAGAACAATAAAAAGACAGAGAGAAAAACAATTTTTTGGATAGTGAAGACAGAGAATAAAGAGGTATTTATGGGCTTGGAGCAGGAGATTGGAAATTAGAAGCATAAGTGGGGTGAAGTTTTAACAAGAGGTAAAAAGAAAGAAGAAGAAAAATCTAAAATAGGAAAAGGGTAAGAGAAACAGGACAACAAAAGGGGAAAAGTTAGGAAGAGAGTGAAAGCATAAAGGTATAATTGAAATAGAATAAAATGATGCTAAAGGAAAGATGATATTAGAATGTAGAACTCTAATACCAAAGTAAAATAAAGAGAAAATAAAGTGACTCTTTTTTCAGAAAGGTAAAATAATAGTAGTAATAATACTGATTGAAAATAAAATGTAATAGTTAAAAAGGTAAAATCACGTGAGGAAAAAAGAACAAAAATAGTTCCTTAAGTAAAAGATGAAAAAATAAGAAATTAAAAAATAAAGAATAAAAAAATAAAAATATAGAGTGTGCAGTAGTGAAGGTCATTCACTTCCTCTATTGATCTGTTTCGCATGCCTATTTCCCAGTCGGGACAATATCACATTTTCCTGCATTCCATTAGTTTTTCAGCTGATGGTGCACCTTAATCTTTTTATTCTTTTGTGGTTATACAAGCGTCAATTTATGAGTCAGCCTCTGGATGGCAGTGTTTCAGAACTGACCTTTGAGACTATAGTTCCTCTCTAGCCTGTGCTTAGATTCTGCTTTCCCTTTGGCACTCAATACTGGTTTGTGAGAGTGGGCTGCCCCAGACGTGATTCTCCAGTGGTCACTTCCTGCTCTGATCCCCAGACTCCAGAAAAACAACTTTCCCTTGCAATGTTCCCAACTGTGTGATCCTATGTATTGGGCTTAGCAATCAGAAGCAAGGATCTGAAGAGGAAAGAGAACAACTGTGCAGTCTTCTTTCCCTGCTCCTGACCAAACAGCTGGCACACTTTAATAACTCCCAGGCTGACCTTCTGCTTCAGATCAAAATGCATTGCTTTCTAAAGATCCCCTCTGTTAGAAGCTCTGAGGGCCCCCTTCCACATTCAGGGGTTATGCCCTGCCCAACACCAGATATCTCTAGGTGGAGATTTCTCCTGGTTCTCCAGCTCCCAGTGCATGCCTTTCTGTTCTGGGGGAATAGAAACCTCACCTTATCCCAGGTGAAATCTGACCTTTCCATGTGGTGTGTGGAGCTCCTCTGAATCCGAGTGTTTGTGTCATTGGGAAGTGGTGTTCTGGGGCTTGCAGCTGTTTAATGGGTGTCACAGCTGTAAATTTTCAGTCTTCCATAAACATCAACTTTCCCCATCAAGATGGCGCATTCTCCTCGTCCAAGCTGGAAGTTCAGACAGAGAACCTGGCAGCAGTGGGGGCTGCCTGGTCTGGAGAGTCCCATCCAGCAGTCCCCTACCTTCTCCTGGAGTATAGTATCCCTTAAATTGCCAACAAACACATCTTGTGCGACCCTCAGTTGTTCTCCTTGTCTGCTCAGGAAGAAGAGTCACGACATGTCCATCTATTCCCCCCCTAGCTCCCCTCCACCTGGCTCCACCTCACCCTCTGCCCTTACCTCCCCTGCATTGTCCTCATACATAGATGTATGATTTTTGTGCAGGCTCTCCCAGCACCCCCCCTCATCTTTTCCCAATGAGAATTATCAGTTCACTCCCTTTCTATGGCCCTGATTCCATTATATTCACCAGATTATTCTGTTCATCAGTTTTTCAATTCACTTGATTTTTAGATTCACTTGTTGATAGATATCTATTTATTGTTCCTAATTTTTATCTTTACCTTTTTCTTTTTCCTTCTCTTCTTAAAGAATACATTTCAGCATTTCATATAATACTGGTTTGGTGTTGATGAACTCCTTTAGCTTTTTCTTATCTGTGAAGATCTATATCTGACCTTCAATTCTGAATGATAGCTTTGCTGGGTAGAGTAATCTTGGTTGTAGGTTCTTGCTATTCATCACTTTGAAAATTTATTGCCACTCCCATCTGGCCTGCATAGTTTCTGTTGAGAAATCCACTGACAGTCATATGAGTGCTCCCTTGTAGAGAACTGTTTTTCTCTTGCTGCTTTTAATATTCTCTCCTTGTCTTTTGCTCTTGGCATTTTAATTATGATGTGTCTTGGTGTGATCCTCTTTGGATTCCTTTTGTTTGGGGTTCTGTGTGCTTCCTGGACTTGTAAGTCTATTTCTTTCACCAGGTGGGGGAAGTTTTCTGTTGTAATTTCTTCAAGTAGGTTTTCAGTATCTTCTTTCTCTCTTCTTCTGGCACCCCCAGAATTCTGATGTTGGTATGCTTGAAATTGGCCCAGAGGCTCCTTATACTATCTTCATATTTTTGTATTCTTTTTCCTTTTCCTTTTGTGGTAGAGTGTTTTTTGCTTCTTTGTATTTCAAATCTTTGACTTGATTCTTGTGATCCTCTAGTCTGCTGTTAGATCTTTGTATAATATTTTTTTTTATTTCAGTCAGTGTATGCTTAATTTTTAGTTGGTCCCTTTTTAAGCACTCAGGGTACATCATACTATTAGATTATCAATTGGGAGTCTCGCTAAATTTTTTGGCTTTTTCTAGAAAATCTTGAAAAACCTTATAACCGTGGTTTTGAACTCTATATCATGTCATTTGTTTTTCTCCATTTCTTTCATTTGTGACCTGTTTCTTTGTCTCCACATTTTGGCTGCTTCCCTGAGTTGATAAAGTGGCTTTGTGTGCTATGTGTCCCATAGGGCCAAGTGGTTCAGCCTCCTCAGTTGCCTGAGGTAGACACTCTTGGTGCACCCCTTTGTGGGCTGTGTGCACAGTCTTGTTGTAGTTAAGCCTTACTTGTTATTGGTATCACTGGGAGGAATTGACTTCCAGGCCAATTGTTTGTGAGGATCAACTGTGTCTATGCTGGAAGAATTTCTGTGCCAGAGACACCCTTATGAAATAAGACTTGCAAAAACCTCTGTGCTCAGCTTGAAGGGATGGAGTCTCAGGACTCTGCATTGATTTTCTGTCAGCCCTGCCCTAATAGGCCCTTGTGTCTCAGTGTCCTGTGGTAATCACTGCAAGCACCTCTGAGAGAAAACCACCCTTTAGTTCCTCTCATGCCACACAGTCTAATTTCTCCCTGAATGACTCTGGTTCCCCAGAGTCTCACCCAGAACTGGAGTTCCATGCAGTTGGGAGGTTTTGTCTCCCTCCCACTTGAGGAAGCCAGCCACATACTCAATTGTCCATACTCTCTGCATGCATGTGCCTCAGTACCTCAGGCTTCCGCAATTCCTCTGAGTCCCATTGTGCTTTTCTCTTTCCTGACAGTCCAGTTTTACCCTGTATGAATCTGGGTCCCCAGAGTCTCACCTGGAACTGGAGTTCAGTGCAGTCAGGAGATTTTGTCTTCCTCCTACTTGAGAAAGCCAGCCACACACTCAGTTGCCTGTCCTCTCTACATGCACACACCTCAGTACCTCTGCCTAGTGCAGCTCCTCTGAGTCTCAGTGTGTTTTTCTCTTTCCTTCTAGTTGTAGAATTTCCACTCAGCCAGCCTTCTTGTGGTTCTGGATGATATCTGTTTTGTCTTTTAGTTGTAGTTTTGAAATTGTTGTGCGAGGCAGCAGTTTAGGTATTTACCTCTACTGCCATCTTGTTTTCTCTTTAGACAGGTTTTTTTAAGATTGAAAAATTGCAAGAAGAAAGTGATAAATTGTTTGCATAATTAAAGGTTAAAGTTAGTTACACTTGAAAAAATATGCATTGTAATATTTTTCTTTAGAACTCTTTATTAATCCAGATCCTTTTGCCTCCCCCCTCTTAAGGCCATTGATACATAAGAAGAACTTGCTTTCTTTTTTGTGTGGCCTCTAGCTACTCTGGGCCCACTTACAAATGTACTGGTTCCTGCTTTTTTCAGTTCTCAGCTTTTCATTTCCCTCACTCTTGTACTTCATCCTTGTAAACTATTGTTTGATCTCAACCAGCACCTCCCTCTTCCTGACAAGTACAATTCCTCCTAGACTTTTCTTGAGGAAACATTTCTACTACCTTTGTTACTGGAGGCATAGGCTTTTGACTGTGATGTCACAGTAAAAGAATTTCAGGGACACTCACATAGGAGGAGTTTTAAGTGATAGTGGCAAGATTTATTAAAGGGAAAATGACAGGTGACTGGGCAGGCTCTAGTATAGCGGGTGCTCTGAGGTCTTTGCTAAGCTTCTATGTACTCCCTTGGGCTGGGAAAACAGGAGACTTTCTTTCAACTATCTAATCTCTTTCCTGGCTTTTCCCAGCTCATGCTGATGCCCTTCCCTTACCCAATCTATTTATTTCCTGGATTTTCTGGGTTGTGCTCATCCCCAATCTGATCCTTTCCCCAGACTTTCCCAGCCTAGTGCCCTCCCCCTTTTATGCTTGTCATTTTGGCTCCAACTAAGCATGCTTCGTAGTTCCACGTTATCATTTAGCTTCTACTGTGCATGTACTTAGTAAAAGGAAGTCCCCTGCCGTTTTCTCCATCCCCATTAATCCCTCTCAGTGATGCTGATTATCTACCTGTGTTGCTGGAAGGCTGTCTTTCCTGCCCAGTTTATGAGGCAGAATGGTATCCAGAACAATGCAGGTTACTACCCAAGTGACTGTGGAATTGCCACTTCCTAATCAGGCTCAGTCAGAACAGTTTTCTCTTTCATTAATAACTAACTGCTTACTCTGATACCTTTGTCTTACCAAGGGGAGGATGATGTTCTCTGGGATTTTTTATAGCCCAGCAGCAAGAAAATTTAGTACAGCAATGAAAAATAATGTGAGCCTGGATGGAACTTCAAAAGCAGCTTTATTTCCAACAAATTGGCTATTAGTAAAAGGCTATGCTCTCATTAGGAGACCATAGACTAACTCAGAATTACCAGCCTGTCATGATTTTATCTTTCTCTAACCAATTTCAGTCACTTCTATCAGGTGTAGTAATTGTACCCACAAATGAGGTGGATAGTTAAAATTATATGATGTACTATCATTTAAATTTTATTATGTACATATATATTAGGCATATTACTAAAGATTGCATTTTCATTGTTAAATTTCTATGACAAGATGGTTGGTAGGCATTATCAATCCCACCTTAGAGATGTAGAAGTTGTGTTAGGATGTTGCCCAATTTACCTGAGTTTCCTCAGCGTCTGAGAAAAGAGCTGACATTTGACACAGCTCTAAACACTAGGCTACAGGCCCTTTCTCTTTGTGTTGTACTGTGTACTTTACATTCAGATAAGATTTTCTTATTGATGAACATTTTTTAGATAATTTTTGTTGAATACAAAATAATACATTACATTCAATTTAATAGTATAAGATGTATATGCCTAAATTTATATTTTTATGTTTAAACCTTCATATTTTAGTTCTTTTTTGTGCTTTCTATAACCCAACTTTGTTGCAAATATTGAAATTTAGAGGTATGAGGTCTCAGATAATGAACTGTGTTAGCATCCTTGAAAGTCATGGCTTTGGTGGTAAAAAATGCCCAGGGCATAGAATTACTACTAGAAAGCTCAATGATGCTTATAAAATGAAAAGTCCATTACAAACATACAGAGGGATTCCGGCTTTTTGTTTCTTCTAGCACTGTTTTTCCTGGTTTTCAGTATTCGTTTGTATTTGAGACCAGTAAAGTAGTTCCATTGTAACTACAATGTTGTTTGGAAGGGTATTCAGGGCATTTACACAGTTATAAATTTTGTGAGGATCATTGAGAGACTTCATTCAAGAACCCAATAGCTAAAATAAACTCATATGCTAATGACATTTGTTTTATTTTGTTTGTTTGTTTACCCTAATATATAAAAACCCTGGATCATAATGACCAGTAACAACAGAGACTCAAACAACCAGAAGTAAGCACTGGGTTCCGTGGTAACCCAATACTGACTGCTTCTACTGCAGGTATAGTGCCCCAGCACTGACTGCTGAGGGGGCTATGAATAGGGTCAGAAAGAGTACTGAAGAGAGAAGCAGGGACTAATCCATTGCCTCTGTGGCAGCTTGTGATCAGAACTTTCCTCTCTCTCTCTCTCCCAATCTGGCCAGCAGCCAAACCTCCATTTCTCTCCAGACCTTCATCATTAGCCCCACCTTTCTGATCAGGCCCTGTTGATAGGCTCAGAGAAGCTGACTGGCATAGAAACTGACCAATCAGAACTAAATTGTCAGGCAGAGGAGGGCAGCTGGGGGCAAGATCAGGCCTGTAGAAGAGAGTAGTTGGGGGTGATATTAGGCTGGCAGGGAAGGGCAGTAAGGGGCAATCAAGCAGGCAGGCAGAGGCAGTTAGGGATGATCAGGCAGGCAGGTGAGCAGTTAGAAACCAGTGTCCCCAATTGTGAGAGGGATGTCCAACTGCTCGTTTAGGACTGATCTTGGGATACCCGATTGAAGAGGTTGCAGGCTAGGCTGAGGGAACCCCCACACTATGTATGAAATTTGGGTACTAGGCCACTAGCTTTTACATAAAACACCAGTAACACCAAACTTATAACCACACTTAACCTACTCCTATTTCTTAGAACATAACTGTAGAGATACCACTTATCTGTATTATCTGGAATTAGTTCATTTAGTTAATTTATAAATTTCATATATTCTATTATCTTAGTAAAATACTATTACAGGAATTCTCACATGCTTATAACTAAATAGTAATTGTTACATTAGTTTACATTTCTTTCTTTTTTGCTGAATTTTCTAAAGCATGCTCTATAGACTTTTTTTTATCATCACCTGAAAATATTTTTCAGTGTTTTTTAGAGAAAGTGGAAGGGAGAGTGATAAGAGAAGGAGAGAGTAAGAGGGAGAGAGAGAGAGAGAAACATCGATGTAAAAGAGATACATCAATTGATTGCTTACCACTATCCTGACTGGAGCCAGGGATTGGACCTGCAACCCAGGTACATGCCCCTGACTGAGAATCAAACCCATTACCTATTCAGGCTGATATTAGAATATCTGAGCACACTGTGCACACTGGCCAGGGCACTATAAACATTTTTAACATTTTTATTTTAATATATAGTCATGAGAATTATGCAGGTCTTTAAATGTTTACGTAATTCTGCCATTTACCAAATTTCTTAAATCACTTAAGAGAGAGTCAAAGTAGATTCGCCATTAAAAAAAATATTTTTTAAAGTAAAATGGTGGAAACTCACTTACTGATTCTTATATCTAACTATGCTTTACTGTTATTATTATAGACAGACTTCATTGGTAAAACTGCAGGTTTTGTAATTAAATGTAAAAATTGAGGCATTCACAGAGATATGCTAATAACTTCTTTAAACTTCTCCCTTTATATGTAAATTAGAGCCCAGATGTTGCATCATTTGCAAATCTTGCAATTAAAGCATTTTATAACTTTAGTCATGCAAAGGGGCAACAGACTGGAAAATGGGTAAAATTGTTTGGCAGGACATTACCATGGCAACATACTGACCTCCATTCAATTAGTTACTACTAAAGATTCAGCTATTAATTATAGTGGTCAAAGTGAATATCATCCAGTTCTCCTCTTACCTTTTAATATGGGCATTTTTCACTCATCATAAATCTTTGACTTTTAGAGGAAAGGCTCCCAAAATGCACATTTAAAATTGAAGCAAAGGTCAGGAAAGGAATCCCATTTATCAGCCATAGTCGGGATAGTTTCAGCTTTCCATAATCTAAGCACTCTGTCAAGCAAACTTCAAAGTGAATATTTAACACTGTTCATTTTTCTCACAGTGCCTCTTGCATTATGTGTGTCAGTAATTACTTCTCACTATAGAAAGCCAATGTTAATTAGGGCCCTAATGATCAACAGGAGGCCTCTGAAATAGATAGATGCTCCATTTTTTGTTGAATTTTACATTTTCCAGCCAAAAATGTTATTACTTATTTGGCAGAATAGAAAAGAAGTGTTGTGAGTTAATTATGGAGGTACATAATAAATGATGAAAAAATTCTATTTGCATTTCAGCAGACGTGAACATAAGAATACTGTATTTGATGATTGTAGAATCCTGTATTTGATTAAGTTAGAATATACTATGTTGATGCAGTTATAATCCTGCATATTGGATGAAGTCAGAATATACTGTTATAACAGAACATGTTTCAAACATTCTTCAGCCACACAGAAGTGTGGGGATCATCAGGCCACTATAATACATCTACACTACACTGGCCATAGCTTCTTCATTCAACAAATATCTACTGACCATCTATTTTGTACAAGGCACTGTTCAGTGTTGGTGATACAGTGGTGTTCAGCTGTGCAAAGATAGAAAATAATCAAATAAAAGGAAAATAGTAATTAATAAGAAATCTATGCCAAGGAATCGAAAGGGTTACCAGGTATCTATTTTGTATAATGGTGATATTATTGGGGAAACTGGGGTGTCCTCTTCCCAACTGTATGCTGGGATTAGGGACCTTATTATATCTCTAGAAAAAGAATTGTCTGAGATAAGTGGTTTTTATTTGTATGAAATTACATGCCTGGTTCCCAAAATCCTCTTCCAGTCATAGAAGAAGTGTAGCTGGGATTCAGTAAAGCTAGAATCAGAGCCAGTGACCAGACTTTCCCTTCAAAGTGGCAGGCATTTCCTAGCATCAGGCTAGCAGCAGTCCATTAGTCCATTGTGTGTACATGGCCCAGAGCCAAGAAGCAGCAAGGAGAGAGCCTGGCAAGCCAGAAGTTAAGCACAACCCACAGGAGAGTGAACTCCTTTGTTTGGGATTAAATATCCCAATTCATGCCCTTGCAGTGGCCACACCTATTCTGGCCAATGATCTGTTCCAGCTTTGACTGACAAGCAAGAATCTTTCTGACGGCACTCCAATTTACCGCTCATGAGCCCAACTTCCTCTCTGTCCTTTCCCTTCCTCCAGTGAACTGCAGGAGAATAAACTGGTGGCACCTGTGGGGTGTAAAGCTTTAGCTTCCTGGTAAAGCTGCCCAAATGACATGTCTATAATATTTGGCCTCTGCTTCTTTCCTTATGTCAGTAACTAGGTTAATTACAATGGTATCATTAATAATAGTGTTAGTAATGTAGGTGAAGATAAGTGAATACATTCAGAAAATTTGTCCTTCAGTATAGTTAGTTTTATACAAAAATTAAAGTTAAAATAATAATAAAGATACTTAATATTCAATTGATTTCTCAACAGACACCTGCATAAGAATGTTGGACAGTTCTAGTAAATAAATTTCTTGGATTAAAGTTCAAAATCAGGATTTCTGATTTTTTTTTCTATATTTACAGCATAATTGTAAACATTTTTGTTACATGCACAAGAATGTATCCTGTTTATATTCCCAGAGGTGGAAATGCCATTAGAAAATACTCAAAAATCTTTCAACAGGAGAGTGAAGAGATCAGCTATAGGCTAGTGCACAGTGAAATATTATACATATATGAACTACAGCTAACTATAAGCAATAAATGATAAGTTTAATACAAAGATGAATTAAAAAAATCAGAGCCTACAAAACTACATGTTAGTTATTACAAAAATAAATTCCTTTTTAGAAAATAATATATTGTTTTGGAATAAGTACATATATGTATGATATGCTGATTTTTTTTCTTTAAGGAAAGACTAATGAAAAATTGGGAATATTAGTTATTTCATTGGTAGAGAAACAAACAAAGAGTATGGAGAGAACACATACTAGTAGATCTATATAAGTTTTGGTAATCTAATTTTTGAGTTTGATTTTTTTATTATTCACTATTTTTAAAAAATTATGAAGGAAGGAGAAAGAAAGAAAAAGAAAAAGCAAGAAAAAAAGGAAGGAAGGCAGGAAGGAAGGAAGGGAAGAAAGAAGGGCATCATGGACTGATGATGATAATGTGTCATGAACCAAAGATTATGATTAATATAATTATTTTAAGATAAATTTATTTAAAAATAAATTTTTATTGTATGACATTATTACATTTTTTCTATAAAAGACTTATTTTAAATATACAGGACAATTTCTTAGAAATGTTAGGTTAATGACATATTCTTCTTGCTTTTGATATAATAATTGTTGGTGCATCTGTCTAAATACATGTTGATTTATTATTAAACAGCTCAATTTTAGGTATACTAAACAAAAGCAGCAAAGAACAAACAATAAACCTTGTAAAATGATATAAACTAATGGTGGCACATAAAAAAAAATATTGTGACTAAAAGTACAAATCCTGGGCTTGTTCCTTTGTGCTTAGTGTCCTATTGCTTGTAGAAGCCAAAATAGTACAGTAGTTGTCAGTAGCTAAAAGTTCTATGTTTTTATATAAGGGTCAAAGTTGCTTAAAATTGGTGTAACATTTTCTATATTGTGTTCCTACCAAAACATTGTTATATCTTTTGTTCCCAGAAACGCAGTCAGTACCCTTAGCTTTCACATGATTTCTTTCAAGTGTTTTTCACCTATATCTATATTAAGAGGTTATATTTCTATTATCATTATACATAATTTAATCATACTTTACTTATTACGTTGACATTTGTCTTTTAACTTAGCATTGTATCTTGAAACGTATCTTTCCAAGTCAGGATACAAAAACCTATCTTTTTCATTTAAAAGTTGAATAATATTCTATTGAATAGCTGTAGAGTTATTTAATTAATCTTTTACCAGTAGTTATTATGCTCCCATAAAAAAAGATGAACTGACTCTGAATTTTCATAAGATAAATTGCTACAGGGGGGCAATTTGACAGGTTTCATTAGTAAAAGTGGGGCTCAAGGAGGCAGGTAAGATTTCAATTTTGGGCTTCCAGTCAAGATGGAAGTGTAAGTAAATGTAATACTAGAATCCTCTTACAACCACATAAAAAATACAACTAATCTTCAGTACAACCATAATTCAGAACCACCTGAAATCTAGCTGAATAGAGGTCCTATAACTATGGCATTAAAGAAGAAGCCACACCAAGACTAGTAGGAGGGGCTGTGGTACAGAACAGGCTGATACAACATACATGTGTGGTGTTTTTTAATCAGGAGGTATATTATGGCTGTGGAGATGCCCCCGGAGAAGGGAGGGAGGGGTCCCAGCTCCACACCAGACTTCTCAGTCCAAGATTCTAGAACCCAGAAGACAAGTACCCATAACTTTGGGATATAAAAACCAGTCGGAATTGAGGCTGAGAAAGACAGAGCCTGCTGAACTATCACGCAGTTCCTCTTAAAGGGCTTATGTATGGATTTACTCAGACTTAATTCCTCTGAACTACAGTATTGGAGCAGAAACTTGAAAAGAACCAAAGACATACAGGGAGGAACTGAACTGTCTGGCATTAGGGCAAGAGATGGGGGAGTCAGCTTTATTTCAGATAATAGTGCTGGCAGAGGCCATTGTTCCTTTCTGAGCCCTTCCAACCACAGTGCCAAAAGGCAGGAACTATATCTCAGTCTCTATCAATTTGGCTCACACTATTCACTCCACCCTCGTGATTCTCTGAGGTCCCACCCCACTTAGTTTTCACCTCACCCAAGCCATTTCTAATGGCTTTTACATATTATTGGCCTCTCTTGCCTCATGCTTCAGACTTTCCTAAATTCTCTCAAATAAGAGGCAGCTAGCTTCAATGTCTCTGTTCTTCTCACTAAGTAACCTCATGCTGGTACTAGCAGCAGCCTGACTTGATACACAACTTGGCCTTTCCTGGGCACCTCCAAGCCCATTACAAATAGCAGCCATCCGCAGATTGCTCAGTAGCTTATGTCAAGCAGCCCCAGGCAGGGGACAGTCAGTAACTAACTTTACTTTTCCTGGAAGGCCCCAGAGACAGGGCACCTGGTAGACAGCTTTAGACCACACCAGATTACAACCCTACCACCTCCACATGTGCCAGTGCACCAAAACTGAATGCAACAAGTCCTGCTCCATAAGTAAGAGCATTACTTGCACAGCAATTCTTTTGCTGTAGTCAAAGCTGGTCCTCACAGCCCATTAGCCTGGGGATCAATATTTTCTAGTGATGCCAACAGCAATCAAGGCTCAACAGGCCAGGCACACAGCCCACACAGGGGCACACCTGGGGTGGCCAGTTGAGATGATTGAGGAGGTTGTACCCCTGGGCCCTACAAGACACCTACTACACAAGGCCACTTTACCAAGTCTGGAATATGTGGCCGCTCTACATCAAATATAGAAACAAACCCAGAGAAGAAGCTAAAATGTGGAAACGGAAACATGTCACAAGTGAAAGAACTGGAGGAATCTCCAAAAAAGGTACTAAATGATATGGAAGCAAGAAAACTACTAGAAATAGAGTTCAAGACAATGGTTATATGATTGCTTATGAAACTTACTAAGAATTTCAAGGAATTTAGTGAGAACTACAACAAAAAAAGATAGGAACGATTAAAAAAAAAGTCAGAAGTGAAGTATATACTAACTGAAGTGAAGAATAATTTACAGGGTATCAACAGTAGAGGACACCTGAAATTAAATCAGTGATTTAGAATATGAAGAAGCATAAAACCAAATCAGAAAAGCAAAAATAAAAAAAAATATTTAAAAAAATATGAAGATAATGTAAGGAGACTCTGGGATAACTTCAAGCATACCAATAATAGCATGAGGGGGTGCAACAAGGATAAGATAGGGATCAAGAAATTGAAAACTTATTTTAAAAATTAATGACAGTAAACTTCCCCACCTTATGAACAAAATAGTCCTACAAGTGCAGGAAGCACAGAAAGTCTCAAACAAGTGGAATCTAAAGAGGCCCACACCAAGTCACATCATAATTAAAATCCCAAAAGTGAAAGATAAAGAACATTGAAATCTGCAAGAGAAAAACAGTTACTTACTTATAAGGGAGCACCCATAAGACTGTTAGCTGATTTCTCAACAGAAACTTTGAAGGCCAGAAGAGAGTGGCAAGAAACATTCAAAGTAATGAAAAACAAAGGCCTACAATTATCTTTACAGAGATATCTTTTCAAATGAAGATCAAATAAAGATCTTCCCAGATAAGAAAAAGCTAAAGAAGTTCATTACCACTAAACCAGTATTAAATGAAATGTTGAAGGGTCTTGTTTAAGAAAAAAAAAAGATAAATATGAATAATAAAGTGGTAATAAGTACATACGATATCAACAACTGAATCTAAAAATTAAAACAAAAAAAAGAAGAAGCACAGAAACATACTCATAGATACAGAAAACATGTTACCAGAGTGGAGTGGGGTTGGTGAAATGAATGAAAAATGTGAAAGGATTTAGAAGTACAAATGAGTAGTTAAAGTATGAACATGGAGGTGTAAAGTATAATATATGGAATATAGTCAGTAATATTCTAATAACTAGGTATGGTGTCAGGTGGGTATGAAATATTTGGGGATGATCACTTATTAAGTTTTATAATGTCTAATCCCTAGAGCATACATCTGAAACTAATACAGTGGTACCTCGAGATATGAGTGCCCTAACATAAGAGATTTGTGAGATACGAGCCCTCGAGCGAGTGATTTTTGCTTTGAAATATGAGCAACATTTGAGATAGGAGTAATCTTGTGGATCAGCCGGCTGCACACGACCCACCAGTTTACCACGACTCAAGCGTCTCATAGTTTCCCACGCCTCAAGGTTACGGAACTAATTAAACTCGTATCTCGAGGTACCACTGTATAATATTATATGTCAATTGTAATTTAAAAATAAAAAATAACCTTAAACAATTAACTTAATTTTGAACATCTTGATATTTCAGCTCCTTTAAAAAAATCTAAGGGAGGTATTGAGTATAGAATTGTACTTGACTATTCAAGTCTGAAGTTCAAAGAAATGTTCTAAATTAAAGATATACATTTAACATAATCTATGCTCTAATAGTTTATTATAATATTATTTGACCCTGATGTATTTTCTGGGAAGGGAGTTTATTAGGAACTTGTATGTGAATGAATCTTTGTTTATATTTATACATATACATATTTTACACATAAATATAAATCTACATTAGACACATAATCTATATATATAAAAGCCTAAGCAACTATTATGACTGGAAGACTGGACTACATATCCATTAGTAGCTATGATTCACACTGACCACCAGAGGGCAGATGCCTAATAAAGGAGCTTCCCCCTGGTGGTCAGTGCACCCCCACAGCCAACCTCCCGCAGTCCCTCTCCCTAGCCGGTCAGCCTGATTGGCCCTAATCGCCAGCCAGGCTGAGGGACCCCACCCATGTATGAATTCATGCACAAGGCCTCTAGTTCATATATAAAATATGTAACTTATATAATCCATTATAGAGCTTAAATAATTACTTATATATACACATATATATGAATTAGGTCAGCATTTTGGTATCTATACTGTTGGCCAGTGAGGACTGCCTAACCTTGTACTGTGATTTCTCTCAGCTAATGGGCACTTGGTAGCATTATCTTAAGCTGTACATTCTATGTATGTTTTTAACTCTGGTGTACCTCCTCTTCCTGCCATTGCCTTTGTGCTGTGGTTCCTGGTATTCCCACATAATAGTGTACCAGGATAGACAAGTCGTAGAGAAATACAGATTTGAAAACGAAGCCTAATATTTAGATGTTGAAATGCAAGTGTAAGAAAATTCAGGAAATGTTTTTGTTAAAGAATTGACTGAGGAAACAAAATACTTATCTGGATTGAAGGGAGTACTTTGACATTAAGTGAGCAAAGCTAGTAAGTAAATAAAAAACACTGCCACGCTTGAGTTTTAATCAACAATTGTAATAGTGGGAGCTAGAAAAACTATGGCCAAGTTATAGCAATTTTCCAGTTATTTAATATTTGTGGAATCAATAAATGTAAATTAAAGATTTGATGTGTATTTTGCCTTTTTTAATTTTGTTTTTGAGCAATTCATGTTCAGTATATATGACAAAAATATAATCTGTAAAGATTTTGAAATGTTTAAAAAGAAAGTGACTAGTCCTTTACCAATGAATGTTACAGAAATGCTAAGGATAATCCAGAAGAAGTATGCATAAAGTATAATGAATTAAAAAAATTAAAATTAAAACTACAATTCCCAAGTGAACACTCAGTTTTCAAGGATGAAGACCAAAAGTCCATCCTACTCAGAATGAAACTGTGTCAGAAAAGATGTATGAAAGGATGATCTTGAAATTTGGACTATACCCTCATTTAAAGCCACAATGCTTTCCAAGGGAACTGCTATAATTGCTACACCAAAATGAAACATTAATTGGATGTTTTAAAGCAAGACCTATACAAACTGTTACCCCCTCAAATGTACTGTCAATAAATCATTTTTATTTAGCTCTTTCTAGCAATTATGTGGAAATCATTTCTAGTGTTGTAGTCAATTTTAGAACATTAAGTGTTTAGTTGTTTCATTCCCCCTGAATATTACCAAGAGCCATTACATTATGGGTTAATGATTTGGCAAATGTAATTATGCAAATCAAAGCTATTTTGACATTTAGATATTCAAAAAAAATCTATAGCTATTGAATGTTTATGGTCTTATTCATTTTAATTTTTTCATCAATTAAAGTTTTCTTTTGTGTAGATATGTGATGAATGAAGATATATAGCTTTTTTCTTAAAAATACTAAAATATGAAAAGAATAATGGAGCTTTTTGTAGGAGTTAAGATAAAGAAAATTTCCCAATTCAACTAATAAGAAGTGAATGTCTGATTAGCCATGGAAACAACAAATTTTAATTGGGAAGCTAGGCTCCTTTTAACTATAATAACCTTGTTATACATATTATCAATTTTATTTTCTTGTTAATTGAACCTGTCTAGTTAGAATAAACTAAGAGAGAATTCTCTGAAGTAGCTCCAGTGCTTCATCTAGTTTCTGGAAGTTGTTGGTTTGGAATAGGCCAACTTAGGGTGTTAGAATGTGATAATTTGGGGCACCTGAATAATCTACTGTAGAAAAACAAGAATAAATAGTTAAAATTCCCTAGCTGGTTCAAATTAAAGTATAAGATCCATGAAATGCACACTTGGACAGTTCTTACTTGAGGCCAGAGTAAATTTTCTAACAAGCCAACAGACTATGTCACCATAGAACAAATAAATTCAAACATAGCTGGATATGCCCCCCATCCTAAATAAACTCAGTTTGTTTCTTGTTTGTTTGTTTATTTATTTATTTTTATGTAAGATAAACATAGTCAAAAGTGCAAGATAGGATTTTGCTAACAGGAGAAAGGTGAGAAACAACACAATTTCAGGAATTATAGAAGGTTTTCCCTGTAAATATAATAACTCATCTATATTTAAGGCATGCATTACCAAAGTGAAAGAATCAAGTGAAGGAGGGAAATAAAGTGGGTAAAAGGAGCACAGAAAATGAGGCATAGAATAACAGAAATAAACCCAGAGAAGTCAGTAAGAAAAGACACGGAATGATTTTATTATGACTTGTAGGAACACATAGAGGAATAGGGAACTACAGAAGAAGCTATAAAGCTGGTCATTTATGTAAAACAGTTTACCAGCCTGCAGATTTTAGAGGACTTGTAGATTTATCTGTTTTTGTCTGCTATCAGAGAATAGCATACACTGGGTGGCTTATAAACAACAGATATTTGTTTCTTACAATGCGAGAGGGTGGAAAGTCCAACATCAAGGTCCTGGCAGATTCAGTATTTAATGAGGACATGAATCCTAGTTCATAGCCAGGTGTTTTCTTGCTGTGTCCTCACAAGGTAGGAGGGCAAGAGAACTCTCTGGAGTCTCTCAAAAGGGCACTGATGTGGTTCATGAAGACTTTACTCTCAAGACCTAATCATCTCACAAAAGCCCTACTTCTTAATACATTGTGGGTTAGAATCTTCATGTATGAATTTGGAGAGGACATAAACATTCAATTCTTTTTTCTTAATTAAATCTTTATTATTCAGATGATTACATTTGTTTTTCTTTTTTCCCCTCCATAGCACCCCTCCACCCAGCTCCCACCCTTCCCTCCCTCCCATTGATCTCATCCATAGGTGTATGATTTTTGTCCAGTCTCTCCCTATACACCCCTCACCCCTTTCTCCCTGAGAATTATCAGTTCACTCCCTTTCTGTGTTCCTGATTCTATTATATTCACCAGTTTATTCTGTTGATCAAATTTTTAATTCACTTAATTTTTAGATTCACTTGTTGATAGATACGTATTTGTTGTTCATAATTTTTTGACTTTAATCTTTTTCTTCTTCCTCTTCTTAAAGAGTACCTTTCAGCATTTCATATAATACTGGTTTGGAGTTGATGAACTCCTTTAGCTTTTTCTTTTCTGTGAAGCTCTTTATCTGCCCTTCAATTCTGAATGATAGCTTTGCTGGATGGATTATTCTTGGTTGTAGGTTCTTGCTATTCATCACGTTGAATATTTCTTGCCACTCCCGTCTGGCCTGCATCGTTTCTGTTGAGAAATCAGCTGACAGTCGTATGGGTGCTCCCTTGTAGGTAATGAACTGTTTTTCTCTTGCTGCTTTTAATATTCTCTTTGTCTTTTGCTCTTGGTATTTTAATTATGATGTGTCTTGGTGTGGTCCTCTTTGGATTCCTTTTATATGGGGTTCTGTGTGCTTCCTGGACATGTAAGTCTATTTCTTTCACCAGATGTGGGAAGTTTTCAGTCATTATTTCTTTAGATAGGTTTTCAGTATCTTGCTCTCTCTCTTCTGGCACCCCCACAATTCTGATGTCGGTACGTTTGAAGCTGTCCCAGAGGCTCCTTACATTATCTTCACATTTTTTGATTCTTTTCTCTTCTTGCTTTTCCAGTTGAGTGTTTTCTGCTTCTTTATATTTCAAGTTTTTGACTTGATTCTTGCCTTTCTCTAGTCTGCTGTTAGGACTCTGTATAATATTTTTTATTTCAGTCAGTGAATGTTTAATTTCTAGTTGGTCCTTTTTCATCTTTAGTTGGACCTTTACCATCTCTAGTTTGCTCTTTTGCATCTCTAGTTGATCCTTTTTAGTCTCCTCTTGGCTCTCGCTAAGTTTATCCAACTTTTCTAGCATATTCTTGAAAAACCTTATAAGCGTGGTTTTGAACTCTATATCCAGTCGTTTTTTTTCCTCCATTTCTTTTGTTTGTGATCCCTTCCCTTGTCTCGGCATTTTCACTATGCCAGGGAAACTTCTGTGTTGGATTCAGCCTTATGATACCAGACATGCAAAGCTGCAGAAGCCTCTGTTGAGCTTGGGATGGGTGGAGTCTCAGGGCTTAAGAGACCGCCTTGCCTTCCAGTCAGCCCCGCCCTCCACGGCCCCTAAGTCTCACGTGACTGGGTAATTGTTGGAGTGGTTCTTGTGCCGGAGACTGCTGCCTTTCCTGCTCCCCTGCACACCAGGACCACAGGAGTCTAGGTCTCCAGGGTTTCGCCCGAAACAGGGGCTTAGTGGAGTCAGAAGTGGCGCAGTTGGGAGGGTCTCTCTCTCCTGCCCACTCGAGAAAGTCAGCGGCACAATCAGCAATCTGTCCTTCGCGCAGTGTCATGCACGCCGCCACCAGCCCTCTGATCTTTTGCGACTCCCCTAAATTTCCGTGCACCTCTCCCTTTTCACAGTCCAAACTCCCCCTGTATGAGTTTAGGCTGGATCTGGGGTTTAGTGTCGTAAGAGAAGGTGTTCAATGACGTTGGGAGTCTCCCTTTCCCTCCCGCCAGAGAAAGCCAGCCAGGTACTCTGGCACCCGCTTTCTCAGCGCGCACATCTCTGTACCTCAGCTTTTTGCAGCTCCTCTGAGTCTCTGTGAGCCCCTCTCTTTCCTTCTAGCTGTGGAACTTCCACTCAGCCAGCTTTCCTGTGATTCTGGATGATGTTCGTTCTGTCTTTTAGTTGTAGTTTTGAAATTGTTGTGCGAGGCAGCAGCGTAGGTGTTTACCTATGCCACCATCTTGGATTCTCTCAAACATTCAATTCTTAACATAAGCAAAGTGGTCTAGACATGCTTGAGCAATATTTAAGAGGTAAAATAACTACAGGATATAGGAGATGAGGGAAAAGAAGAGATAAGGAATGGCACCAAGTTTTTCTTTGGACAACTGGTTGAGTAATGGTACCATCTTATAGAGAGAATATTAAGAAGAGAAGTCAGATTTAGAAAGGAAGAAGCTGAGTTCATTTTTAAGCAAGTTGAAAAAAGAGAGCTGGGCTCCAGGATATATTTTGTTGTTATCAGCATGTGGCTGCAAACTGAAACCTTGTCTGTAGATAAGGCTATCTGGGGAGAAATAGAAGTGAGAGGTGAGGGTATATCACATTCTTTACCAGGCCTTTCAAAATATTATTTATCATTTCAGTAGTCCTCATTTACTAGTTTTTATCCTGACCAACAAATGTCTATTACTGGTATAGTACGCCCATACATAGGGCTCTGTCTGTCCATGGAAGAGCTAAAAATGACAGATGATTAATCATAACCCACAGCTAAATTAATATAAGAAAAATATCTAGGATGCAAAAATAAATTTTCCATTAATTCTGACTCTAAAAAAAGGAATGAGGGTAGAATTCCCAAGTGGAATTGCAATCTGAACTGGGATTTAAATATCAACTATGATTTAATTATATAGAATAAGTCAAGCATTTTGTTATCTGAGGTAAGAGATTACATATGAAAAGGCATTTAGCTGCAAAATGTCTGGAATTAATAATTATTGCTGAGATAGCAAGCATGGTGAGAAATTTAGAAAAGAGTATGAATAGAGAGAGTTGGGCCAAATGATGGAGCACTTTAGTTCTGCATAAAAGAGACCAGATTTTGTTTTATGAGCTACACACTTTTTTTTTTTTTTGTAATTCTCGTCTGAGGATATTTTTTCCCATTGTTTTTATAGAGAGAGGGTGAAGAGGGAGGATGGGAAAGGGGGAGAGAGAAATATTGATGTGGGAGAGACACATCCATTGGTTGTCCCTCAGGCACACATAGGGGCTGGGGATTGAACCTGCAACAAGGTACACTCCTTAACCAGGAATAGAACCTGCAATTCTTCAGCCTGTAGGTTGACACTCTAACCACTGAGTAAAACTGGCCAGGGTTATGGGGAAGTTTTAAATAATGAAAGACATTACTAGAATTGCACTTCGTAAAAATTAGACAGGTAACTAAAATTAGACAGGGCACATGGCTGTAACTACACATGTATAAAAGGGATTGGCAAACATGTTAATGTTTCTTCTAATTGTCTGATTGAGGGTCTGGTGTTAGGCAGTAAATAGTAGAAATGGAATAGAGAATAAAAATGGAAGACTTTTTGGAAGATTTTGAAAGTGTTTGGACTGATTCAGGTGAATCTCGATAACAGGAATCATCATGTGACTACTAACTGCTCAGTTACATGAAAAGGAAGCTGTTCAGGAGATGTAATGAGACCACATTTGAAAATAGTTTATTTGACATATCCAGAGGGCATTTGGACTCTGAATTCTGGAGTTTGGGATAGAAGTTAAGGCTGGAGATAAATATGCAAAATCACCCTGATTAAGTGCTTTAAAAACCTTCAGATCCCCAGATTGAGAATATATATATATATACTTCTATATTCTCCACTAAAATAAAACTTTCTTAAGGTTCAAGACCAACTCTCATATATCTTTAAACACACCTTCTCAGTTTTCCATGCATTACTCAGTGCTTGCAAATCAATAAGTTCAATGAATGTTCAGTTAGTTGAGGTAAATAAAATAAAATAAAACAAAATTTAATTGAAGATGGCCAAGAAGAAAATATTTGGGGAAAAAGTGGTGACATTTAGAAGGCAATTAAAGAACTCAGAGCTAGCATGGGACCTAGGTGAAGGCAGATGGAAAGAATCAGGAAAGAATACTAGAAAGAAAGGTTGTCAACAGAGTCAAGTGCTGCAGATATAAGTTGAGTGAGGCAGAGGCATTGTGTGGGATTTGTTAATTAGGAGGTCACAAATTATGTGATAGAACCATTTTTTTCAGTGTGCTGACAGGAACTGAAGCTAGATCATACCTGATTCTTCTTCTCAGATTCTGCTTTCTTACCTCCATTTCTCATTGCAGTCACTAGCTGTTTTAAGTCCTAATAACAACAGTACACCTTCAAATAACACTTTATATATATTACTAGAGGCCTGATGCATAAAATTTGAGCAAGGGGCTTGTCCCCACCACAGTGGTGGCTTCCTCTGCCTTGGCCTCTGCCTCAGTCCCTGCCCAAAGTGGTAGCCACCTCTGCTGCTGCCCCTACCACTCCCCCTGCATCCCCACACCTTGGCAGCTTTGTTTGGAAGGTCATCCGGAATGACATCTGTTCTAATTAGTATATTATGCTTTTATTGTTATAGATTTTTATCCTCACAACAACACAGCAAATTAGATGCTATTGTACAATTTTGCAGATTAAAACAAACAAACAAAAAGAAAAACAAAAAACCCTGAAGTTTAAAGAAGTTAAATTATATGCCCAAGATTTCATAGCAAGAAACTAACCTAAGATTCTAATCATGCCTGATACCCAGTGTAGTGTCCACAGCTTTTGTAATATTACTGCCTGACCTCTGGTATATCATTCTCAAGTCCTGAACCACTGACACCTCTCTTTTATGTCCTTAGATAATGCCTTATTCTACCCAAATTTCAACAGCATGGATGATTTGAAATAATATGAGACAATGCAGATAAATATGTTCAGTGTACAATATGTTCACTGTTTAAGAGTAAGGCTCCTTGTCTCCATATCCACTGATTCACAGTGAAGTCACAGCCTTTGGCTCTTGATATTATCAATGGCCAACTTTCAGAGCTTAAGCCATAAAATTATTTTTATATCATATCAGTCTATGAAAAAATTTTAATTCATCTTTATGCCCAAATTCCAAAACAATTTTGTAGTGCTCTTAAAACCTAACTGTATTTCATTTATCCAATATGTTTGTGCTTGTGTGTGTGTGTTCTCCACCCAATTGTACTATTTTGTTTTTCTTTTCTAACTTTTGTCAATATGGCACTTGTAGTGATTTTCAAACTGTTAAAGAAGATAAATGTTAATATTTCACTCTATGATATACATTTGTATAATTCTGAAATATCTGTGGCAAATTTTTAATTTTTCTTATGCTTAGCATATAACAGGGACAATGTTTAAATACATTTACCTCATTTGATTGTGGAATTGGACTATGAGCTGAAGTTCTCAGTGATGACCAAATTTTAATCAGGCAATTTAACCATTACTATTAGGTGAGGTTAGTTCATTGTGATACAGATGTCCTGGCTGATGATAATTATTTCAAGTAAATCTGGAGAAACATTTTCAAAGTAACTTAATATCATTTCATACTTAATTGCACAATAAAATTGTTAATGAACTTGGCTTATCTGAGCAGAACCTTGAACTTTCCATTATCTAACAAGAGGTCCCAAGTTCAAGTCAAGTGAAATATTGTTAATTAATTCTGATCTTGGATTTCCCAGTGCTCAAGTAGTTTATTGAAAAGTGGAAAAAAAATCAATCAAACTGATTATTTTATATTTAAAAAATCTTTCTACCATTGAAGCCAAACTGGCTCTTAAACTTATTTCAATTATTATTTTTAACTCCAAAAACTTAATTATGTGGTCTATTTCTGGCTTGCTTTATTAACTGCACATAAGCATACTTTCCTAAAATTAATTATATTATTCATCCTTTATTGAATCTTGTTGATGTGTTCAAGAAAATAACTAATTATAATTTAGAAAGTCTTTATCCTTAGTGGTGACAGAATTTCATCAAAAGTTTGATTTGTTCTCTAATAATATTTACATTTATGGACATGGCATATATAACATTTCAGAATGCATTTAACTGAGAGGATATGACATATTTTCATTTCCATATGTTGGAAAGAGCAATTACACACTGTGAATATTTATTATCATTACATAGTTTTGTTGAGAAACTGACAAAGGTGTTGAAAAATATGTTAAATGTCCCAGGGGAACAGTTACAGGTGAGAGCAGTTAGATTTTAGGGTGCTGTAAAGAGGACAACTCTAACTTAAAATGACATTTTAGACTAGTTACTGACAGATGACTGTGGAAGCCCTAAGAACTGATGGCAAATTGTCAATCTACTTAGAATACAATTTAACTGACATATTAAACACATGTAATACAAACAAGTTCCCAAGAGCAATCCTCTGCTTTTATATAACTATAAAACTAGTTGTTGAAAGATAAATCCAAATTCAATAGTACTTGCCAAACACTGTTAGAATTTGGGCTTTCTCATTGGTTTCTGGGCCCCAACCTCTGATTTTCTTACTCACTGCATAAGCAGTAGTGATCAAAAAGACTATCACATTATTTAGTAACAGACTTGAAACTCAAATTAAAAATAGAAGGTTAATGCTCAAACCACACAAAACATAATTACTTTTTAATTGAACATACTATTATTAGTGTATTTCAAAATAATAAAAAATAAATAAGCATTTTTGTTAATGTTTATATACTATTATTTTTATTGTTTTATGATAATTTTTGACTGTGGACTAACCACTTATCCTCATCTATCCTCTTCATAGTTTGTTAAATTATCTTTGCTTCATTACATAATATACTAGAGTCACAATGCACTAGGGAGGGTGTCTCTCAGCACAGCCTGCATCCTCTCCAATCTGGGACATTCCTCTCACAATCTGTGACTGACGGCTCCTAACCATTGCCTGCCTGCCTGATTGCCCCTAACTGCTCCCTTGTGGCCTGATTGACACCTAACTGCTCCTCTGCTGGCCTGATCACACCCAAGGCTTTTATTAATATAGATATAACTCTTCACAGAAAATTTTACTAACCCTGCTTTACAATAAGGGCTTGATGATTGAATCATTGGGATCAGACACTAAGATTTCCTTTCTTTGAATAGTGGAAGGAATAATTATCTTGTCTTTAAGTTGCCCTGAAATTCAAATGAGATAATGACTTAGAAAAGTATAAAATCACCACACAAAGACAACTGTCTTTTTCATGTACTGAAAAGACAATAAAGTGGTAAAATGAAAAACACTATTTTTATTCCCCCCTCCCTTCCTTTACAGCCTTTATTTGAAATTTATAAAAATTTCACTCCAATTTTTATTTCTTTACATTCAACATTATTTTGTATTGGTTTCAGGTTTTATATTAGTTACAGAATAGTACTAAGACAATCATATACTTTACAAAGTGTTCCCTGATATTTCCAGTACCCAGCTGGCATCATACCATCATTACAACACTATTGACTATATTCCCTATGTAAGTGACAATGGGTTTACAGGTTCCTTCCAGTCTTTCTTTTGTGTTGTTTGGCTTTCCTTTTCTTTCTCTCTTCTTCCCTCATTTTCCTTAGATAGTATCTCAATTGGCCATCAAGCTTAGCGAAGGCACTGGGACCAGCAGGTTAGCACTGGGAGCTTCTCTGAATCACATCAGTTAGTCCAGTACTCTGCAGTGCGGCACCCCTCCACTGAGGCGGCACCACCCCTCTACTCTGGTGTCCTTCCATGCCCCTTGATCCCTGACCGGGCCCACCCACGTGTTGGAGTCACAGCAGAACCTCTCTCTCTGCAGATGAGGCAGATCCCTGCCCACTGGTCCCCTGCCCCAGCCAGAGCCCCCTCTGGTGCACCCCATCTTGCCAGGTTTTTGCCTTTGATCTATGGCATTGGTAACAGCAAACTCCTAGCAAGTCTGGTACCCAAAGGGTCACAGGATCAGTTCTTTGTCCAGAATTGTAGAAGTTGCAGTAGCATTTGCAGATGTCCCCCAGAGAATGCTGGCGAAAGCAGCGCCTGTGTGGGGTGTCCTCATAGATAGAGGGATGGTGAGGCACTGCTTGGCATCCCTGGGAATGCCCACCTCCTGGCCAGCCCCTTTGCTAAAGCTGTGGCACTTGCCCTGGAGCCACCCCTCAGGCAGCCCTGCAGTCAGGCCTCGAGCCTCTTCTTCCACATTTGCCCTTCATCCATCCTTCTCTCCTGCACTGCTTGGGCTCCAGGCCTGAAAGAAAAGAACCAAGACCAAGAAGGACAAAACCCAAAGGAAATGAGTCTTTAACCCCTACATCCCATTCACTGGATTTCCTCCCGGCACCTCCTCTCTGGGTCACATCTTGAATGGGAACCCTGTGGCCCAGCCACATGGCCACTGGGCAGCCTGGTAGAGTAGGCCTCCAAGAAGCTATGAATCTGTGGCCAGAGGCCTTGTCTGGGTCTCAGCCACCCCCATGCCTGCGATGTTCCTGGCAGTGTTCACGGGGCCCCATGGGAGTAGCTAAGCAAGCTCAGTGGCTCCTCCCAGGGCCTGTAATGGACCTGAACCCCACAGGTGGCATCTGAGGCTGCCCACCGCACCTCCCAGGGCCCCGATGGACCTGGACCTCCAGGGGTGGGCCATGATGCCGCCCACCCCACCTGCAGATGCCATCTTTGATGAGTTAATTTGCATAATCACTCTGATTGGCTGGTTAGTGTGGCTTGGCATAGTGGAGTGATGGTTAATTTGCATGTTTCTCTTTTATTAGTGTAGATTATTTAATTTTCCATTTATTATAATAAAATAGAAAATACCACATATTTCTTTTTTTCCTTTTATTATTGTTTAAAGTATTACAAATAGTAGTACATATGTCTCTCTCTCTTTTTTTTTTCCCATTGACCTCCTCCTCGCCTTCCCTATCTCCCAGCTAACCTGCCTCACCCTCTACCTGCAGTGTCTTGTATCCATTGGTTATGCTTATATACATGCATGCAAGTGCTTTGGTTGATCTCTTACAGCTGCCCCTTCCCCCACAACCTCCTCTGCCTTCCTACTGTAGCATGACAGTCTGTTCAATGCTTCTCTGCCTCTCCATGTTTTTTTTTCCCCTCCTTGATTCTTTTCTTTAAAAATGTCTTGCCTCTGCAGATTAGAAATAAACCTATAAGAACAAAAAATGTTTTGAGTCCCAATTTCAATGTACAACATTTCTGAGTCCCAATTTCAATGTCAAACAGTTCCTTATGTGCACACATCAGCAATGGTATCTAGATAGTGGACAAATGGTGGCAAAGCCGGTCCGACCCTCTCTGGTTTGGTCCTAGGCAACCTGTAGTGATGCACAGCTGCTGACTGCTAGCATGGCAAGGCGTCATCAGCATCTTCCATCTCTGGACTGTTTCTTTTCTTGTCTTTGAGATTGGAGCAGACATGTCAATTCCTCTGTTGCAGTAGTCCACTTGGTCTTGGAGTTGTTTTCTGAAAATATATAAACATATTCTCAACCAAAAGTTAATAAAGGAATCTTTTCTATAAAATTGACTGGGGGTCCTTTTTATTTTTGCCCAATTTTTCTTTGGCTTATTTTGACACCATGTGTGTTTTTCATAGGTGTCTTGCTGTTAGCATTACAAATGAAAATTAATTTTCTAAAGTAAAAATTTTCTACATGTAATTTACTTACAGGATTTTCCTTACATGATATTATCCTACTATCCCCCCCTTTTTTGATTAATGTAGACTTTTGTAAATTTTTAATGCAATCTTGATAACTTTACATTTTAATTTTTGCCAAAAATATGACTGCTTTATGTTCATTACATGTTAAGCAATTTTACCATGAGATTAACTGCCAATAGAAATTTTAGTTAGTACTTTAAAAACAGCTTTTTTTCCAGTACAATTAAATTTTGACTATTCACTTATTTCAATTAGCCAATTTAAATTAATCTGAAAGCTTGATCACTCTTTTACTGTCAAATTTAATACTCTACCAACAATCTTAAATTATCCTGTAAATATTAGAGTTAATTTTCCATTTATTATAATAAAATAGAAAATACCACATATTTCATAAGATGAAATAAAAGGACAATAATTATGATAAATATTTTATAACATGATTTGATAAAAATAGGCTTTTATTCATTACTACATAAGGTACAGCAGGTCTAAATATATATATATATATGTGTATGTATATCTACAGTGGTACCTCGAAATACGAGTGCCCTAACATAAGAGATTTTTGAGATACGAGCCGTCGAGCAAGCGATTTTTGCTTTGAAATACGAGCAACATTTGAGATAGGAGTAATCACGAGGATCAACAGGCTGCACACAACCCACCGGTTTACCGCGACTGGAGCGTCTCATAGTTTCCCACGCCTCAAGGTTATGGAACTAATTAAACTCGCATCTTGAGGTACCACAGTATATGTACATATACATATATATATATATATATATATTATGTTGGAAAAATCCACAAATTAAAAATTATATATATAATATATATAACATATATTATATATATTATATATAAAATTATATATATATAATTTTTAATTCATAGATTTTTTTCCAACATAAAATTTTGCAATTTCAAAAATTTTGTAATCGTCTTGAGCACTTATTTCCATTAAAAGTTAATAAAAATGAATTTAGAAAATAAATTGTACTAACTTCACTACTTTGGCAATTATGGATTTGAAGAAGCCTGACATAGTCCAAAATATTCTTCTTTCTTTCCCGATGATGGTACATTATTAGTAGTCAATATGGTAATTGCAAACTGAACACCTTTAGAACTAAGCAGATAATTTATTCATGTGAAGGTCCTGGTGGAAAAATAACCTGACTAGTAGAACCTGAGAGGTCTGGAGAATTTAGACCCCAACTAAAAACATTCAATTTAAAAATGAAAACCTGGAAGCAGGCCAAGAAAACCCCTGGCAACTGGCCAAGCACAAAGTTGCCATTCTGTGACTTGGCCCAGTAAACAGTATGCCACCATCTAGCCCCTAATACTCTATTTCTATAAAGTTTGATGAAAGATTTATTTGTTTCACCAAGGAAAATCTCCTAGGAAGACTGGACATAGATTTTAGCACATTCCCATGAATAGGATGGGGTTTGCTTGTTAAAACAAATTGAATTCTAACTAGCTTGGAGCCTCCAAAATCAGAGAAAAAAAAATTAGTAAGTTGTCAATCTGGGCATGGTTGGCCACCTATAGTTTATTTCTGAGGATTTTAAAGTATAGCTGGAGAACAAAGTGAAAAAGCAGGTGACTAATGTTGAATGGATTTCTTTCTTTCTTCTCCAGAGATAGAGGATGGCTAGGAAGAAGAGATCTAGAAATCATCCTCCTGGGATATAGAATACAAGGCACTTTAGGTGGCAAATTTACAGGTGATGATGTTCTCTTAGGCAAAAGACAAAAAAAAAAAAAAGGGCAATGGAGGATGCGCCTCCCTCAGGAACACACTATGATCCTAAATTTAGTATTCTAGATCATGATGTTAAAAAATATGAAAGCAGTCCTTAAGTGCTGTCTTTTCATTCCATTTTATTGTCATTTCTGTGTCTGAAGAGAATCCCACTCAGTTATATTAAAACAGAGGAAAGGATAGGGCATTTTGGATATTTCATGGAAGATAAAATGCTTCTAACATTGCTTCTACTCAAATGTATTTATGAAATGTTTTTATAACCTCCAAAATTTCATTAAAAAGTAAAAGTAGAACACATTTCCTGCTTTAACATTGCAAAATAACTTCCATTTAGGCAAAGAACACAAGAATAAATTCACAGTAGGAAGTCCATGGTTGGGATGACCTGCTCTGAGGCAGAGAGAGAGGGACCTCAATGGGATGCTGTGAGGGGAAAGCCACAAGAAGGGATCTTTTGGATATAAGCCTGGCCAGGTTAGTTCCATTGCTGCCCTGCTAGCACCACTCCCAACCCTTATAAGGAAGTCATAGAAACTTTATTTGCTAAAGTAGAGTCTTAGCTTGCTGTTAGTAAGCTGATGGTCTGTCAGCAGGGGACCTGTTCTCTTCTGAACTATGTAAAAATGATGGGAGGATGCATGCAGAAAGCTATAACCAGCGTGGCTCAGAGCTTTTACCATTTCTATTGCTGTTCACAATTTATGAATTTGTTTATAAATTTAATCAAATCTTTATTTTTATCAATATATTAACTTCTTAAGGTTTCTTCTCAGCACACAGCACACGTTTTTATTGTTATATCTTATGGATCCTATTTTGAATTAGAATCTTTAATTAAAAGAGATTAGCTTTCTCACACTAATCCATATATAATAATAATTTCTAAAACTTGCCTCTTATAATCACATTTTTCCAATGACCATGCACATATTCATTTTTATTGATAGAATTAAGGTTGAATATGATAAACTAGAGGCCTGATGCACAAAATTTGTTCAAGGGGCTAGACCCTCACAATCCTGGCTGGCTCTCACAGACCCTTGTAGATCTGGCTTGCCCTCACAGCCCGGGGTCCAGAAGGTCATCTGGATGGTTGTCCAAAATGTCATGTGGATGGTAATTCTGCTGTTCAGTTTAACTAGAATATTAGCTCTTTATTGTACAGGATAGATTTTCTTATGTGAGATGCATGTATTGAAGCTACATATTTTATAATTTTTATGACAGTCAGTAACTGTCACTTGTTTACTTATGCACTCAGGGTGGGAAGGAGGGGGCGTCCCTCAGCTTGGCCTGTGCCCTCTCAGTCTGGGAGCCCTCTAGGGATGTCTGACTGCCCGTGAGGTGGGAGAGGCTCCCGCCACCAATGTTGTACTCGCCAGCCTTGAGCCAGGCTCAGGGTTTCTGGCTGAGTGGTGCTCCTCCTGTGAGAGTGCAATGATCATCAGGGGACAGCTTCTGCATTGAGCGTCTGCCCCCTGGTGGTCAGTGCACATCATAGTGATTGGTCATTCTGCCATTCAGTCAATTTTCATATTAGCCTTTTATTAACAAGGATACACACATACACACACACACACACACACACACACACACACACACACATACACACATATACTAGAAGCCCAGTGCCAAAATTCATGAACACAGGAAAAGGGGGACTCTCAGCCCAGATTGCTAGAGGGCACAGGCAGGCTGAAGGACCCTACTAGTGCACGATTGGGGCTGGGTGAGGTGTATGGGAGGTTGGCTAGTTGGGGAGGGACTGTGGGAGGGCTCCAGGGTATGTCTGGCTTGTCTCACTCAGTCTCAATCAGTAAGATCCCATTAGCAAGCTAACCTATTGGTCAGAACATCTCCACCCTGGTGGTCAGTGCATGTCATAGGGAGCGATTGAGCAGCCTTAGCATATCATTAGCATATTACACTTTGATTAGTTAAACAGATGACCGGACAACTGGCACTTAGCATATTAGACTTTTATTATATAGGATATATAATGTACGTGTGTGTGTGTGTGTGTGTATATATATATATAATGTACGTGTGTGTGTGTGTGTGTGTGTGTGTGTATATATATATATATATACACTTAAGGAAATTGTTATACTTTCATAAAACTTGTATGCAAGTTAGTTTTAATTAATGTTTTCATTTAAATGCACAATACACTATGTATTTTAGCTTTCATACATTTCATAAATTCCATGTTTATAATAACTTTTTACTTATGAAAGAGCCAGATGAATCCTATAGTAGCTTTTTTTTTTCTAAATGTTTTTGTTTGTTTGTTTGTTTTTAACTTGTGTTTCTAGGCTAGTTTTGCCAAGCAAAGGTCAAATTATTTGGCTTTCCTTATCCTATGAGTTTGTGAAGAATGGGCGATCAAATAGCTTCTGGTCAGGCTTTCAGAAATGTCACCAATATTTAATGTACTACACAATAGTCAGCAGGTGTCAAAGCAGGGATTTAGCCTCAAATCTCTTTGACTCCATTCACTAGGCTTTCTATCCCCTGGTTAAATCTGCATCCTTAATTCATATTGATATATTTTATACTGAAAGGGGCATGAAGGAGAGACTGTTGTTGTCTTTCCCACCACTATATACCTGGAGCCTTTCACTGTCACAATGAATGAATAAAAGAATTTCATGATAAAGAGGACATGTATTTATAGTACCTAGAAAAATGGTGGTTTTGCACTTCCACTTGTAAATTCATGTCATTCTACCATTGTATTCATTCCACAGTGATTATTCTATTGTTGTTCTTGTTGTGCTGATGTTAAAAATTGTGGATTTTATATGTTTGACCCCCAAAATCAAGTGATTTGTATTAGATGAACCAATTTTTTTTTAATCCACTGTTTGGCTCTATTCTATATGCTATGAGTCATTAATGGGAAATATATATATATATATATATATATTTGTCCTCAGACAGTTTATACACTTGTTGAAATAATAAAAAATAAATAAATGAAAACTTAAGTTATAAAGTATTAAATAATTAACTAAGTGACATTTCTTTTTTTAAATAGGCAAAGCAGGAATACTTAATGGAAACATATAATTGAGGATATTTTGATACAATTTACATAAGATTACTCCTGAAAAATAAGTGGAAGATGTTACTTTGGGCATATATTCATTTAGGGCCTTTTTTTCTCCTTAGACCATCTAAAATATCTAATATCAGGTGCAGTAATACTCAGGAAGCAATGTTTGCCTTCTCTGCAATAGAAGCTCACCTTTTATTTGATATTGGAGTATTATACCTATTGATTTGAAAAGCAATTCACTTCAATTGAATGTGTCGAACATTTATATTGTCATTTGAACAGCATGCATGCACATTACTACTCAGGAAATCAACTTTGTGATTTCAAAGCATGAATCTGAAAATTTCAGAAATTCAATTTTACAAATTTCTGTCTTATAATTTTGAAATAATATGAGTACTGAAAATATTAAGTGAACACTCTGTAAAGTATATGATTTTCCAACCACTATGCTGTACAACTGATACTAATATAAAATAATATTGAATGTAAAATGCAATTTAAAAAGAAAAGAAAACAATACAACAACAACAACAAAAATTATTTCAAGAAATAAAAGCAATGGAGGCTCCATAAATTCATTAAGCCAATGATTCTGATCTATGCTAGTTGGGGTTCCAACTCCCCAACTGGCAGCATCTATGGGTGATGGTTTTAGGTGATTGTTCAAATTCTCTCAGAATAATCTTCTAATCTTCTGCCCAAGAGCTTCAAACTTAGAGATTAGCCTAGAAAGCTACTTTGAAGGGTAATCCCACAGTACACCTCACCCCCTGAGATGTTTCAAATCTACAACCTCCCTGATGAAGTTTTATCAGGGAAGACATTGAGGTCTCCTAGATCCTGCAAGAGGGAAAGGATTGATACCGTAGGTTCTAATTGCCTTTTAAAAATATTTTTATTATATTTATTTTTATCTTCACTCGTATCTTTGCTTTGGGGTATCAAATTTTTGAGAATTTCTAAGATTTTTCGGGCAAGCAAGCATGCTTCTCGCAATATTCTTTCTTCTCTAGATCCTGAGATTTTGTCTTCTTCTCTTATGTGAAGTTATTCATCATTATTTTTGGTCTTTAATTTCCATGTTTTGTTCATAACTGCAAAACTTCCTAATTTCTGTTCTTGGGTTCTTTGTTTTGTGGGGTGTTTTCAAAATAGAAAGAAAAAATGTCTTTATTTCTATAATTCTTAATGTTTATCAATTGCTTTCAGAAGATATGACATGTCTCCAACAATATTAATCACATGATTACTTAACTTTTTAGGGTTTTTAGAGATATGCTATTAAATATCCTAAGATCCCTGTCTCCTGAGACATATTTTTTGTTATTATTTTTCAATTGACTTTTTAGTTTTATTTTTTCCTGAATTTTATTTGTCTACTTGTTTTGCTTTTTTATCATTTAATAAAACCTGTAGAAAATGTGAAAGAACATGTTCATTCTTGATTGAAACTCTTGAACCTTATTAAGATTGCAAGTGAAATTTCTGTACTTAGCAATAATATATTGACATGTAGAAGAGGAAATTCTAAAGTAAAACTAACATTCATACAATATTTATAAGAATCTGATGTTTATTAAGCATCAGTGTGTAAATATTTCATTTATAAATAGATATTTTGGAAAATATTTAAAATAAACTCAAAATTTTATGTAGGTATTAAAAACATATACATATACTTGTACTTTGAAAATAATTTTTCAGTGAACTACGAATACCAAATAGAACAACATTTTTGTGTAATTCAAATTTCCTAAAAATGTTAAGCTTTAATTGATATTTTATTATAAAGACAAATTTAGACATATCTAGTAAAGATAATGTTTCAAAAGATTTTACTTTAGGGTTATCAGATTTAGCAAATAAAAATTAAAGATTCCAGTCAAATTTAAAATTAAGTTAAGGAAATTAAAAATGGTGGTAGAGTAGGAGGATGCTGCATGGATGTGCTCCCAGAAATAAGCTGGAAATACAGAAAGACTTCCTGAATAATCACTGGAAAACTCAAGGAGAGAACCCTGATACCCAAGGACCAAAGTGAAGACTGCATAGAGACAGATAAGAGGGGGGAGGCATGAAAGGGCTGGCTGGGCATCCACAGATGGCAACTAAAGTCCCAAGAGCTATCTAAGCTGTCGGGGATGTCTCTGAGAACTCTTAGATCTAATCCTCAAGCTGGGCTCCCCAGCAGAGAGCACCAAACTAAGGAGTGTACTTAGTGTATAACACCTAACTGTGAAAAGCAGTGGGGTGCTGTCTGCCAGGGAGTGGCAGCTGAAAGTTCGGTCACCCTATAGAACCACTGACCTTGTGTTCCAGCAGAGGGAGGGTGAAGTGGACTGGAGCTGTGAGAGCAGAACCCAGGATTGGGGACTCAGGGATAGAGCTCAGAAGGTAGATACCCCAAGTCATTCCCTCACCCAGCAGAGGTCATCTTTCCAACACAGACATCTGCCTTGCCTGAGAGAAAGACAGTTGATACACTCTATTAGAAAACACCTTACCCTGGGGCCACTTAAGAGAATAAAAGTAACAGCCTCCAGGCAGAAGCAATTGTCCCACCCTGTTGAAAAAACTGTTACCACACTCTAGGATGATTGCCTGGGGGAAATCCAAGTCAGAATCCTATTAATCTGTAGACAGAGGCAGTCTCTGGAGGCTTTGCATCCCAGCCTGTTAGTATTTTCCAGCTTATAAAACAAACTTCGGCTTTTGAGAAGATTTTCCTAGGTTAAAAGTCATTTTATAGGCCAGAAAATAAGGTAGTCAGAAACAACCTTTAACCCTGTTCTGCACTAGAGATTGAGAGGTGTAGAGGACCTACCTAAGACATAGTCACAAACCCAAACAGACAACCAAAATGAGGATACAAAGAAACAATCCTCAAATGAAAGAACTAGTGAATTCTCCAGAAGAAGAGATAAATGAAGCAGAGATAAGAAATTTATCTAAAACAGAGTTCAGAGTAATGATATTAAAAATGCTCAACAGTATAAAAAAAGATATAGTAACTATGAAAAAAGAACAGTGTGAGACAAAGAATGTCATAACACAAATAAAGAATACATTAGAAGGAATACACAGGAGATAAGGGGAAACTGAGGAACCAATTGGTGAATTAGAAAACAGAGTTAAAAATATCACTCAATTAGGGAACCAAAAAGAAAAAAAGAAAACAAAAAACAAAAAAGCCCAGGAGTACAGTTTCAGAGACCTGTGAGACAATATGAAACTTAAAAACATTAGAATAGTAGGTGTGCCAGAAGAGGCAGAAAGGGAGAAAAGAATAGAGAAGGTGTTTGAAGAAATAATTTTAGAAAACTTACATAACCTGGGAAAAGAAAAAGTCACACAAGTTCAGCAGGCACAGAGAACCCCAAACAAGAACCCAAATAGACCCACATTATTAACAGACATATCATAATTAACATGCCAAAAAATAAAGACAAAGAGAGTCTTAAAGGCAGCAAGAGAAAAGAAAACTGTTAGCTACAAGGAGTTCCCATAAGGCTGAATCCTGATTTTTTATCAGAAACTTCACAGGCCAGAAGGGAATGGCATGAAGTACTCAAGATAATGGAAAGCAAGGATGTGAGACCAAGATTACTATATCCAACAAGACTGTCATTCAAAATAGACAGTCAAATAAATAGTTTCTGAAACAAATAAACAAGCAAACAAACCAACAGGCTAAAAGAGTCCATCGCCACCAAGCCAGCATTACAAGAAATGCTAAAGGAATTGCTGTAAGCAATTGCTGAGAAAAAGAAACAGAGAGAGAAAAACCTAACCATGTAGAATTAAAATAGCTATAAATAAGTACCTGTCAATAATAATCACAGATGTAAATGGATTAAATGCTCCAATCAAAAGGTGTAGAGTAGCTGAATGGATACAAAAACATGACACAACTATATGCTTCCTACAGGAGACCCACCTCAAAACAAAAGACACACAAAATGAAAGTGAAGGGATAGAAAACAATGCTCCATGCAAATGGAAAAGAAAAAAAAAAGTTGGAGTAGCAATACTCACATATGACAAAATAAACTTTAAAAACATCATTTTAAGTGAAATAATCCAGTCAGAGAAAGATAAATATCATATGATCTCTATCATTTGTGGAATATAATGAACAACATACACTGTCGAATAAAAATAGAGCCAGAGGGGGAAAATATGCTAAAATATAATATAAGCAATCTTAGTATTTGCAGATTTTAATAGTTCCTACAACTTTTGTGATATCATAATATGTTAGTACAGTTTTAGTAATATTAGTATACTTAAAATTCTTTTATTCTTGAAATATTAATGTTTATTTCATGTAATATCTATACTAATAAAAGGGTAATATGCTAAATAGACTGGATAGACGGGCCATCTTCAAGATGAAATTCTGGATGTCCTTCCTGATAAAGCTGGTGCCCAGGAGGTGCTGTCTGGGATCCCTGGTGCCTGGGGCCAGCCAGAGAGGGAGGGAAGCCTGGTCCTAGGTACCTGCAACTGACCACAGGGAAGTCTGGGTCCCGGTTGCCTGCAGCCGGCCAGAGGAAGAGAAGCCTGGGTCCTGGTTGCCTCTGGCAGGCCAGAGGAGGGGAACCTGGGTTCTGGGTGCAGGAGCTGAGGCAGAGGCAGTTAGAGGAAATCAGACTGACAGGTGAGCAGTTAAGAGCGATCAGGCAGGCAGGCAGAGTGGTGAGGGACAATCAGGCAGGGAGGCAGGCAGGCAAGCGGTTAAGAGCCAGTGGTCCTGGATTGAGACACAGGGATGTCTGACTGCAAACCAGCAGTCGGACATCCCCCAAGGTTTCCCGAATTGTGAGATGGTGCAGGCCAGGCTGAGGGACTTCCCAACCCTATGCATAAATTTCATGCACCAGGCCTCTAATCCTTATAATAAAAGCCTAATATGCTAAGTGTCCAGTCTTCTGGTCATCCATTCAACCAATCAAAAGATAATATGCTAATGATATGCTAAGGCCACTCAACTGCTCACTATGATGTGCACTGACCACCAGGGGCACACATTCCGACTAGTAGGTTAGCTTCCTGCTGGGGTCCAGCCAATTGGGATTGAGTGAGACAGCTATATATGCCCTGTAGCCCTCTTGCAGTCCCTCTCCAGCTAACCAACCTCCTGTATTCCTCTCTTGCCCTGATTGTGCACCAGTGGGGTCCCTCTACTTGGTCTATACCCCCTTGCAATATGGGACCCCTTGGGGGATATTGAAGAGCCAGTTTCAGCCCAATCCCAAAGGCCAGGCCTAGGGACCCTATTGGTGCATGAATTAATGCACCAGGACTCTAGTTATTATATTGTAAGATTATTTTTCTTGAATAATTGGTGTTTATTCCATGAAACATTATCATATTGAAAATTGCATTTCTTGAGATATTGTTTGTTGCATGTAAAATTATTACATTTAAAATTGTTTTTCTTAAAATAAAAAAATGAAAAAAAGAAATTATATTCTCTCTACATCTTGATATTAAAATGTCTTAAAAATTAAAAAAAATAAGGTATGTAATGAATCATTGTTAATGTAATTATGTTAATGTTCTAATGCATTTTTATTTGGCAAACTTAATTTAAGGACATTTCAAAAATCTATTATGGTTTATAAAAACTGATTTTACACAGTGTATTTTTATGCAATATGTACTAAAGACAAAAATGTAAAACTATACTTTCTGCCTTCAACTAGTTCACAAAGATAGATTTTATAACATTTTTATAAGGGTTGTATGTGAATAAATGACCCTAAACATATTACTTCTATTAGAAAGAAATCTATTTCTTTTTAAAATACATATCCAGATGTACAAATTTCAGTGCTGCTTATTCAGCTTGTAGCTTTCTGCATTGCCATCTCTAGAGTGTACCATTCTTCTTTGTAGACTAAGATAATTCCAGACCCCACTTTTACTTTCCAGGAACTGGACTAGAAAGCAAAGGCAATAGGTTAATATCAGCATATTTTATAAAAGATTCTCATAAACTGCCACACAATATTTTATTTTCCATTGGCCATGTGTCATAGGCATCATGGTGACACTTAGCATTAAGGGAAACTAGATAGTACTTTCATTCTGGGAGAACATGTGTCCAGTTGAAAAGAAAATTAAGTTCTACTTACTACTACATTGTAAAAAAGAGAAATAAATTTTAAGGATTCTTACCATAGACATGTAAATGAAACTATTTATAATGCAATATAAAAATATCTATGCTAGTATACCCATCCTATCTAATAAAGAGGGAATATGCTAATTGACCCTCACACCATTGCAAAGGTAGCAGTGCCCACAGTCAATTAGGAGGTAATATGCTAATTGACTGCCCTGCTTTCAAAGATGGCAGCACCCACAGCCACAAGATGGCAGAGCCCAGTTCCTTTAGCCCCCCAGCTGCCCAGGGCCAACCAAGGTGCTAGCAAGCCTTGGATGTCAGCTTGCTAGCCATCCAGGGACAGCCAAGGTGCAGGTAAGTTTCAGATGGTGGCTGCCCAGCTGCCCAAGGCTGTCCCAAGGGAGGACCAAATGAATGAGCAAGCAGGCTGTGTGGGGCGACCAAGCCTGCAGGGGAGTTAGTGAGGGATAACTGAACAAACTGATTGCTTGGGGTGACCAGACCAGTGGGGGGGAGCTGTGAGGGGCAACCAGGCCATCAAGGGGTGCTGTTGAGGGTGATCAGGTTGGCAGAGGTGGCAGTAAGAGGTGACCAGGGCAGTAGGGGGGCATTTGGGGGTAACCAGGCTGGCAGGGGTGGTGTAATTGGGGGCAACCAGGCTGGCAAGAGAGGTAGTTAGGGGCAATTAGGCTTCTGGTGGGGGAAGGAATTAGCAGTGATCAGGCTGGCAGGGAGGAGGCAGTTAGGGGCGACTAGGCAGGCAGGCAGGTGAGCGATTTGAAGCCAGCGATCCAGGATTTTGAGAGAGATGTGGGACATCCCCCAAGGGGTCCTGGATTGGAGAAGGTTCAAGCTGGGCTGAGACCCTCCACCCCCCCCATGAATGAATTTCATGCATCAGGCCTCTAGAAGGCTATATCAGAGGCACAAAAGTAAAAATATCCAAGAGTGTACTATTGAGGAAGGAAGATAGGATATACAACAATACATTTTATACAGAGACATTTGCTTATCTTGAATTATTTTGTTAGGGTAGATTCATGGAGATGGAATTATTGAATCAAACACAATGACCATAATTGACTTTTCATACTTTTGTTATTTAGCCATCATAAATGAGTATGCCAATTTTATGGCCAATAGCTGTATGTAGACTATACTCCTTTCTTTATAAGTTCACAATTATTGGGTATTATACTTAATTTTTTATAAATAAATGGCTACTTTTATGTATCAATAAAAAGTATTGCAAATTTATTGCTATACAACTTTTATTTTCAGAAGTTTTAACCTTTTTAATTTGTTTATTATATATGTTTTTCCCTGTATAAATTCTATCCATTCTCTTGTATTGCAAACTCTGTGCTTTTTTTCCCCCACTACATATGTGCCTCATTGAAAATAATAATTTTAACAAAGCATATGAAGCCTGACCAGCATGAATCAGGGAGTGAGCATCAAGCTATGAACCAGGAGGTCACTGTTCAATTCCCAGAACATATGTCTGCATTGCAGGCTTGATCCCCAGTAGGGGGCATCCAGGAGGCAGACAACTGTTGATTCTTTCTCATCATTGATGTTTCTCTTCCCCTCTCCCTTTCTCTCTGACATCAATAAAAAACATTTTTAAAATAGCATATGAAGTGGTTTCATTGGGGAAAAAACATCAACTAATAGCCTACAGTTTTTTTTCCTAAATATACGTGTCCTAGTATTTTCTCCTTCTCAGTTCCATTTACTAATATAGGAATGTGTTCTTGACACCTCTTCATCTCCAGTAGTATCCTTTTTCCATTCCTTAGTCCAATGTAATGTGGTTATGGTCCTTACCTCCCCGGTGAACAATTCTTAGGAACTCTACCTCGAGCAGGGTTCTCACACTTCATTGTGCATCAGGAATACCAGGAGAGCTTGTTAAACCAGAGAACTGAGCTCCAGCCAAAATTTCTGGAGAATGACCTAACAGTTTGTCTTTCTAAAGAGTTAGCAATACATTAATTAGTTCATCTGCACAGGAGTCTTATGGCCATTTTATAGGCAATTTTTTAAAAATCTTTATTGATTAAGCTATGTGTTCTTATCCCCTCATTGGTCCCCCACCAACCCTACTCATACCCTCTCTCCCCCTGCCCCTGGTGTCTGTGTCCATTGGTTAGGCTTATATGCATGCTTGTAAGTCCTTTGCTTGATCTCTCCCCTTTACTCCCACCCTCCCCTACTTTCCCTCTGAAGTTTGATGGCCTGATTGATGCTTCTCTGTCTCTGTTTTTGTTCATCAGTTTATGATGTTCATTATATCACACAAATGAGTGAGATCATTTGATATTTATCTTTCTCTGACTGGCTTATTTCGTGAGCCCAGCTGGAATGGTTCAGTTGGTTGGAGCAGCATCTGTTGCCCTAAAAGAAGGTTGGATTTGCAGGGCAAATACAGGGCATATACAAAAGACAGTCAATCTCTCTCTCTCTCTCTCTCTCTCTCTCTCTCTCTCTCTCTCTCTCCTCTCTGTCTCTCTCTCTCTCCTCTCTCTCAATTAAAAAAAAATTAGGTGCAAAATTTAAATAATCTTCAAGCCCCATTCAAATATGATAAGTGCTTGAAATGTAGTTAAGTAAAAATCAATAAATGTTAACTTTAAAAAATACCCAATAGAATTACATGACAGCTATCACTGGCCTCATTATTTGGGGAAAAATTTCAGATTACAGATTGCTTTTACTGTTACAACTTTTTAGAACCTAATAGGTAACACAAAATTGGAAGTAGGCAAGAAATTCAAAGACTTTTTTTGTACAACTCAAGAATGCATAACCAGGTTACCAAAAATTGCCTGCAAATAGTTCCTTTTAACTTCAGACTTTTTTCCATGAGTAATATATTCCTTTAATAACCAGAAAACAAATTATTTATTTATCATTCTTTATCCTCACAGTGTGACCTATAAAATAGAATAGAAAGTATGATGATTTAAAAAGTTTGAACATAATATAGAAAAAGTTTAATGGCTAGTTTCAATGCCATCTTACAGACATTCTAAATCAGAACTACCCTTTGAAAATTGGCTTTAATATTAAATTTTATAGAGATATTTTATGTAGTCTAGCCAATTATAAATTTAATCAGTGATAATTCTTAGCATTTTTCAGAAATTTTCATTTTAATTGGAATTCTACAAGCCAAAAAGACAATGGTGTATACTAAAAACTAAAGCTACAGCCTTATCATGATGTCTTTCAAAAGGTGAAATGAACAAATTAAAAATCCTGAAGAAACAAATTTAGAGAGCCTGTGCCTTCTTTAAAATTACAAGGCAATGCCCTGGCCAGTGTCACTCAGTGGGTTGGGTGTCATTCTGTGCACTGAAAAGTTGTCAGTTTAATTCTTGGTCAGGGCATATGCCCAGGTTTTGGACTTGATCCCTGATCAGAGCAGGGGGGTGGAGGGGACGGTGCAGAAGGTAGCTGATTGATGTTCCTATCTTACATTGATCTCCCTCTCTCTCTCTCTCTCTCTCTCTCTCTCTCTCTCTCTCTCTCTCTCTCTCTTTCTCTCTCTCTCAAAAATTAATAGAAATATAGTTTTAAAAACTACAGGGCAACTCAAGAGACTCTGATAATCTTAAAAGTGCACTTTTGGGGGCAGGGCTTGGTGGAGACACTTTTAGTGCTGGGTACCAGGATGCTGCAAATGTGTCCATGTCCCAGGGGAATAAGGAACTTCACAACTCTTAGTCACTGGCTATCATCCTTTACCTAAGGGAATCCAGATGGATCTTCAGTTCCATTTTACAGCAGTCATTGAACACTTAAAATAAAATGTCAAAGTTTTATAAAGATAAAAGAGAGAAAATTCTGGTAAAGATGGATGATGTCTCCCAACCTTGTTACACTTTCTCAAAATGCGCGTGTGCACGTGCGCGCGTGTGTGCACACACACACACACACACACACACACACACACACACAAATGAAATTATACAGCATAAATAATGCTTCTGAAACTTTAATGATCAGGGAGATCAGCTAAGGATCTTGTTAAGAATACAGATTCTGGCCGAAACCGGTTTGACTCGATGTTTCTAACTCTCCATCTCTCTCCCTTCCTCTCTGTAAAACAAACAAACAAACAAAAAGAATACAGATTCTGATTTAGCAATACTGGGATGGGACCTGAGACTATGCATTTTAATGTTGCAAGGAACTGATTCAGCCTGGGGAACCACACTCCAAGTAACAAGACCTTAACAAACAGTTTTTGAGGAATTCTGGGCATTTTTTTCTTTTATAAAAAATAAATCTTTATTATACAGATTATTACAAATGTTCCTCTTTTTTCTTTCCATAGCTCCCCTCCACCTGATTCCCTCCCATGTTCTTACCCCCTGCCATTGTCCTCATCCATAGGTATACAATTTTTGTCCAATCTCTTCCCAGATCTCTTATATCCCCTTTTCCCCAAGAATTGTCAATCCAGTCCCTTTCTATGCCTTTGATTCTATTATAATCACCAGTTTATTCTTCTGTTCATCAGATTTTTTAACTTGATTTTTAGATTCATTTGTTGATAGATATGTATTTGTTGTCACTTTGTTGTTAATAATTTTTATCTTTATCCCTTCTTTTTCTTCCTCTTCTTCAAGAATACCCTTCAGCATGTCATATAATCCTGGTTTGGTAGTGATTAACTTCTTTAGCTTTTTCTTGTCTATGAAGCTCTTTATCTGCCCTTCAATTCTGAATGATAGCTTTGCTGGGTAATCTTGGTTGTAGGTTTTTGCTGTTCATCACTGAATATTTCTTGCCACTTCCTTCTGGCCTGCATAGTTTCTGTTGAGAAATTAATTGACAGTCATATGTGTATTCCTTGTAAGTAACCAACTGTTTTTCTCTGCTGCTTTTAAGATTCTCTCCTTGTCTTTTGCCCTTGGCATTTTAATTATGATGTGTCTTGGTGTGATCCTCCTTGGATTCCTCTCGTTTGGGGTTCTCTGCTCTTCCTGGACTTGTAAGTCTATTTCTTTCACTAGGCAGGGAAAGTTTTCTGTCACTATATTTTCAAATAGGTTTTCAAAATCTTGCTCTCTCTTTTCTTCTGGCACCCCATAATTCTAATGTTGGTATGCTTGAAGTTGTCCCAGCAGCTCCTTACATTATCTTCATATTTTTTTAAATTATTTTTTCTTTTTGTTTTTCTGGTTGGGTGTTTTTTGCTTCCTCATATTTCAAATCTTTAGTTTCATTCTTGGGGTCCTCTAGCCTACTGTTGGGTTTCTGTATATTATTCTTTATTTCAAACAGTGTATACTTAATTTCTGAATGGTCCTTTTCTTTCTTTTCTTTTTGGCATTCTTATTAAGATCCTTGAAGATTTCACTAAGTTTCTCAGCAGTTTGTAGAAGAGATTCTTGAGTAACTTTATAACTGTGGTTTTGAACTCTATGTCCAGTAGTTGCTTTCCTCCATTTCTTTCATTCATGACATGTTTCTTTATCTCCGCATTTTGGCTGCTTCCATGTGTTGATGGGAGTGGCTTTGTGTGGTAGGTGACCTATCGGGCCCAGTGGCTCAGCCTCCCCAATCACCTGAGGTGGAAACTATCGGTGCAACCCTTTTTGGGCTGGGTGCACAGTCTTATTGTAGTTGAGCCTTGATTACCGTTGGTACACTGGTAAGAACTGGTCTCCAGGCCAATTGGTTGTGAGGACCGGCTATGTCTATAATGGAAGAAATACTGTGCTGGAGACACCTTTATGGGGCAGGACTTGCTTTAGTGGGGCTTTGGTGCTCACTGAATCTGCCACTTGAATGTGTCACTTATGGATGTGAAAAGTTGAAATCTGGTGTTGTCTCACACTGACCACTAGGTACACTGGCTCTTGGATCTTCAAAGAGGTGCAAGTCAGCTCCTGTCTAGACCACCTAGCAGGGGCTACAACAAGATCTGCATATTTCTCCTCTTTGCTTGGGGTTTGGAATTTTTGGAGCTGACCCAGCTGCAGTTGTTAGGTTAAGATGCAATAGGGCAGGCCATTCATATGCAATAGCCACTGCCCACAGTTTGGGTGGGTTTGTAAGATGTGCAGGGCATGGTCTCAGAAAATCACTAGGGCATAGAAAACAGTGATGGCTGCCATTCAGCCGTGTCTATGTCTCTGTGTTTCCACGTTCCAACATCCCTGAGTGCCACACTCCAGTTCAGTAAACAATGATTCCTGCACACACCTCTGTGAGAAAGCCATCCTCACTTTTCTACCAAGGCCAGACAGTCCAGTTTCTCTCCCTAGGAGTCTGGGTCCCCAGAGTCTCACTGGAAACTGGAGTTCAGAGCAGTTGGGAGCTTGAGTCTTCCTCCCACTTGAAAAAGTTAACTGCGTCCTCAGTTGCCAGCCTTCTCTACACACGCATCTGTACCTCTGTTTTTCCGAGGCTCTCCACCTCTTACACAGTCTCAATGTGCTTTTTTATTACCTTCTAACTATAGAACTTCCAGGCAGCCAGCTTTCCCATGCTTCTGGGTGATAGTCATTTTGCCTTTTAATTGTAGTTTTGGTATGGTTGTTAGATACAGCACCTACAGGTAGGTCTATACCTTATGTCACCATCTTGGTTTTCCGCTCTCTCAGGGCAATTCTTTTAAATCAAAATCCACTATTTGTTGAGGTTTAAAGTTTTTTATTTAGAAATTGAGTGTAAATAAAATAAAAACTTTCTATTGTTTAAAGGAAAGCTTAATAATGTCATTGAGATAGCCATAAATATTTATTGTATTTATTCCAAGTAGAAAAGGGCTAAAAAGTGGCCTGGATCTTCTGACTATTGTTCATAATATAAGGGCATAACATAACCATCTGTGGTCACAGTCTCAAATTAATTCTTAGTCCATTTGAAATGAAAGTCTCATACTACAAGCAAAGGTCCCTGAGCTTCCTCTGGTGGATAAGTTTCTAAAGGATATGAAGGATTACTAAAACCTTCCCATCTGATCTAACACAGATGAACCTGGCAAGCAGAGTCTCTAAGATTTGTAATCTCCTTGCTGTAATTCCCAAATAGAAACCAAAGAGACCTGAGGCAATCCATACACTGTAGAACATATCTCCTTACCTTTTTCTTAGGATATGACTTCTTTAAGAACAATGATTTCTCCTTATAAAAATTCACCTGTACAAACATGGAGCATTTTATGTTTACTGTATATGGTTCATGAAGACACTGAAATCCATCTTACATGGACACCCAAACTAGTCTTAGTTTAGTGTCTTCAATACTTAAAGCCCTCCTAGGCTGGAGCTTTGCATTGACAGAGTTGGACAGTACTCAGTTGTACAGTGTGCCCTACAGGAGTTTGGATCAACTTTTGCGTTCATTCAGACCTTACTCTACAGAAATGCTGAGGACAAAGGCTTTTGAAATATAGAGTCTAACTTTAAGCAAAAAAAAAAAAATAATAATAAATAATAATAATAATAATAAAAAAAAAACTTATTTCATGCTTGTTTCTGCCTTTACCGGAGGCAATTTTCCATGATGCTGGTTGAAGGAGTCATAAGTTCATTAACTTATAGCTTGAAAGTATGATAAGGTTTGTTTTTCATTGTTTCAAAATTAATTATTTAAAAGGCATCCTTGCCTTAAATGGATGTAGTAAATTTATTTACACATTTCTATGTTTGCAACATGTATTATATTGTTAAGTTTTTAAAGGGGAAATTTAAAAAGCGAAGCTGTATATCAGTTGGATAAAAAGAAAACAGTCTGAACAAAGTCTTTACAGGTAGAGCTGCAGTTCTGTTTCTTGAGGTTTTTGTGGTGTGTGTTTTACATTTGTCTTTCTAAAAGGAATTGAAGTAACTTACCTTATTTTCCAGCATATAAAACGATTGGGCATATAAGACAACCCCCAACTTTTCCAGTTAAAATATAGAATTTGGGATATATCCGCCCTATAAGATGTGATAATAAGTTGTAATATACGTATTCATAAACACTACACCAAAAACAAAAGATGATCGCTGACTTTTGAGAAGATTTTCCTGGGTTAAAAAGTTGTCTTATACACCGGAAAATACGGTAGATATTCCCATACTCTGCAGATTTCAACCTTAGTCATTACCCAATATCCAGACTGCTCATTTAATGCTCCAAGTGTTTGGCTTATTTTGCATCTTTGGAAATCTCTGAAGATGGCTGACATGTTGCATAAATCCTTTATGTGTTCTTTTTTCCCTTGAAGGGGAGCAGAATTTCCCATTCCAAAATATGCCTCTTGGAGATATTGATCATTTTAAGCTGGTTATTTTTAAGAAACAAAAGACTTAGGAAGAACCTTGGCCTTCCTTTTAATTGCCTAAAGGGACTTAGCTAGAGGAGCTGCTCCAGAAAGGGAGCTATCATCATAGATAACTATAGTTAATATAAACTAGTGTGTGATGGACAGGGAGGGACCTACCAAAGCCCCTCTGATCAAACTTCTCTGGTCTAAACCGGTTTGGCTCAGTGGATAGAGCATCAGCCTTCGGACTAAGGGGTCCCAGGTTAGATTCTGGTCAAGGGCATGTATCTTGGTTGTGGGCACATCTCCAGTAGGGGACGTGCAGGGGGCGGCTGATCAGTGTCTCTCTCTCATCGGTGTTTCTAACTCTCTATCCCTCTCTTTTCCTCTCTGTAAAAAATCGATAAAATATATTAAAAAAAAAAAAACTTCTCCGTGTGTCCCATTGTAAAGGGCTGCCCAGCAAACCTTTATTTAGCAAACATTTACTTTTCCATTTCCATGTAAATTGCCTTCCTCCCCTTTGAAGTCTCAAACTACTACCCCCTTTCTTTTTATATGAAGGTGGAATATAAACCTCAATTGCCCAATTTTTCCTCAGGCTCCACATTTTTATGGAACATCCATATGTATACCATATGTACATATGTAATTAAATTTGATTATTTTATCCTGTTAATATGTCTTACTTCATTTAAATTATTAGACCAGGCAGAAAAACTAAGAGGAAGAAGAGGAAATTTTCTCCTTCCCCACACACCTCAGCCAACTTTTAGCTCAGAGCCACATCAAACTTCCTCTGGGTCATTTTGTTGTCATTTGGGCTTTCTTCTTTGGGTTTGTAGTGATGCCAGAAGCCTTTCTGGGTAGCCATGGGAGGCCTCAACCCAGTGGCTGTGTCCAATTTCTTGTCCCATTGCATGAGAAAAAAATTCAAGAATGAAATCGAGAGATTCAGCAAAACACAGTAGATTTATTAAGGTGACAGTACACACAAAGGAAGGGAATTCACAGAACTAAGAAAATGAGTGGCGCCTAGGGAGTCTGGGTTGAGGCTTTTACCAGCTATGAGAAAGGGTAGGGAGTGGGAGGGGGTCATACTCTCTGGTTGTTGATGCAGCTCATTTTAGTCACTCCTCCCAGGATGGTAGTTTTTTTTTTGTTTTTGTTTTTTTTTTTTGTTTTTTGGGGGGAAGGAGGGGAGGGATAGAATGGTTTCAAAGACACAATGTAGATCAACATGGCTGTCAACTCTGGCTGACACCAGTTTTTATTGTCTCAAATAAGATTTTTTACTCCAAGGAATTGGGATGGGGAAAGATGTCTAGCCACTAGTCAATCTGTAGTGTTCTAACTTTGAAGGGGAGTTGAGGGGTAAATCCTATACCTGTTTCCTATGATAACTATCATGTCTTAGTACCTTTCACCCACACCAAGGTAAGCAGTATTGTACCTCAGACTAGATAGAGTCCTGTCAAAACTTCACCACAAATTTTACTATATTATTTAATAAAACATTGATGCCCTGAAGTAGCAGGAAATAATTATACTTTTGAAAAGAAAATTTAAAACTAGACTGTATACATTACTCTTAGAAGTATTAGATTTCTTCTCAGAGTTTATCTCTTTTGTGTTTATAGGATACTAGAGGCCTGGTGCCCGAATTTATGCACCAGTGGGCTCCCTAGGCCTGGCCTGCAGAATCAGGCAAAAATCGGTTTTCCGACATTCTCCAAGGAATTCCAGATTGCTAGTAGGTGCAGGCCAGGCTGAGGGACCCCACTGGTGCATGATCAGAACTAGGGAGGGATATGGGAGTTTGGCTAGCTTGGAAGGGACCACAGAAGGACTCCAGGACATGCCTATCCCATCTTTCTCAGTCCTGATCCATTCAACCCCAGCAGCAAGCTAACCTACTGGTCAACTATCTTCCCCCCTGGTGGTCACTGCACATCATAATGAGCAGTTGAGCAGCCTTAGCATATTATTAGCATTTTACACTTTGATTGGTTGAACAGCCCACTGGCTGACCAGACACTTAGCATATTAGGGTTTTATTACATAGGATAAATTAACATTCCTTAATAAAAATGTCATTGATTATGTACCCAGATTGTGTACCAGGGACAATCCAACCCCCTGATGTTCTCTTAGTTCCAGAGAATGGAGAAGAAGCAGAAGGAAGAGGAAAAAGTGGGAGAGGAAGAGGAAAAAGACAGGGAATTAAAGAAGCAAACAATGATCCATTATACTTAGATTAAGACAGTGGTTCCTAACTCTGGTACAAAAGAGAATCACCTGGGAACGTGTTAAAAAGTATAAAATCCCTGACCTATCCTAATAAAAATAAATAAAATTTCTTAATTGAGGAATAGGCATTTTTTAGAATTGTGATTTTAAGTGTTGCCAAGATTGAGAATCATTGCTCTAAACTCTACATCTCAGTTTAAAAATAATCTGCAGAGAAACAACCTTATTCTCAAAAAGGACAAAATGTGAAACCTTGTTTGCAACATAATTTATCTCCATAGTGTTCATTCCAGAATTGTTCAGTAGACCATCTCCCCAGTCTATAATGAAAGCTTTAGTAGATCAAAAATGAACTCAAACCTCCAAGTAATGTCTTACAGGAAAGAATAACTGGAAATGATATTTCCAAACCTTCATGATTTTTAAGATGTTAGGACCAAATTCAAATTTCTTCAGATTACACTTAGCAGCTCCCATTAAGAGAAAATTTTTGCTAGGCATGTGGCCCTAGCATGGGATGAAGCAAAGATTCATTGTTTCTTTACAGAGCACACAAGAGGTTAAGACCTTTTCCATGTTATTCATATAGTACTTTTGCAATAACAAAGGGAAATATTATTTTAAATTTAAAAAATATATATGTTTGAATTATGGGAAATGATTTTGTTAGACTTAAAAATAAGTTGTGATTGCTACTAGTAGCATCTAGTATATTCCCAAATTTGGGACTCTGGTGACTTCTCTGTAACTATCATTTATTCTTGACCTTATCTGTAGTTAGAGTAAGAAATCATGCTCTTAATCTGTGGAGTTTTATTTTCTTTTATTTATTTGAAGTCTAGTCAGGTAGCTGGTCTACCTTCCTCTGGATTCTTTTTATAATAAGCTTGGAACTCATGGAATAGGATCAGAATTGGTATAAGGGAAACTGATTATTATATACAGAATAGATACCCAGGGCACACAGGGCTGAGAGAGGAAGCATATTGATAATCATGTTTCAAATTCTTCACTAGAAAGACAAATGAGTTCTGTGAACTTAGAGTTACTCATCTTTTAAATTCAAACATTACTGGATCTCTGATTTTATTTTCTAAGATTCCTCTTTTTCTGGAAAATATTTTCTGTATTTTTGTATGAATAGATGCATGTTGTATGTATTTTTTTGACATTTACTCAATATCATGTGCAGTGCTTAACAGAGGAGATCTGGATGCAGGCACTTAGATTGGAATTCTTACTTGGCCACTAATATAGGTATGAATTCGGGCAAGTCCTTAATTTCTCAGTGAGTCAATTTTCATATTTGTAAAATAAGAATGGTAAGAGTGGTTACTTGGGAAAGTTGATATAACTTTTCAATGGGATAATTCATGAATGCCCTTAAAATAATACCTGTCATAGAGTAAATCCTGATTATGTGTTATTGACTTTTATTTGCAAGAATGATTACTGTTATTATTATAAGCAGTCTAGCTCTAATATGTCTTGTAGACTTACTGTAACAACTCTACGTATGAAGTATAATTAACTCTGTTTGGCAGAAGGGACAGTTTGGCCAGTAGTCACTAATATTGTCAATTGTGTTTCAGAACTTTAACATAGGTCTTTTTTTACCCTAAAAATCTTTGGATACTTTTAGGTTTATTTGACTTTATTTTCTTAAATAGTAACTTTATATCTTTTTGAATCTTTCGAATCTTTGTTTTTCTTCTAAATCATTTGAATCTTTATGTTTTATTTCTAAAAAATGTTGGTCAATTAAATTTCTATTAAAAACTAAAGAAAAATGTTTTAAATTACCTGCAATAAATAAAACCTTGTTTCAATTTCATAATATCTTATACATACCTTACTGTCTTTATTTTTATAATCAATTCTCCTTTTTAAATCTCTAGTTTTAATTACACTGTACTATTTTATATACTAAAATCAAAAGCTATAGAGAAAGGCATGTGTGTAGTTACATATCTTTACAAGTGCATGTAGAAAAGTTTTATGCAACTTACTTCACAATTCATTGCTAAAATGTATAAGTTAAATTTGAAAGAAAACAGTTCCCCCCCCCCATAGGAATGTATTCTACTTCTTCGACCTACAACTTGGATATTTTAATGTGAAAGCTATTAACAAAAATAACGTTATTAGTCCATTTGGTATAGGCACTGAAATTAGATAAAGGTTTTGCTACTTTAGGTGCAATATTATTGTGTGGTGAAATTCTACTAGTCTTCAATTTTATTCTATCTTGTGCCTTGAAAATTAGCAATTCCACATAAGAAAATTACAGTAATTGTTTTCTTAAAATTGTCAGAATGTGTACTAATCTGGGGACAGTTTGCTTTATTCCTTCCTTGGTTTATTACAGATTTAAATTAAGCTGAGGTTTAATTTAAATCTGTAATAAACCAGAGCCATTGGGATTAGAGATAATGGATTTTGTAGTGCTTTGAGAATAGTTAAGCTCTTGTCAACATAACTATAAAAATTATTGCTGTGTGTGGTTGGTATGTTTTCTAAAGTAATTAAAGCTAAACATTGTGCAGAGAAAGGTGATTAGAAATCCTCAATTCACAAAGGAATCTAATTTTTCTTTGACATATAAAACCTCCCATTCTTTGCATTTAAAAAAAAATCTATTTAGACTAAAGAATTTATAGAAAACTCTTGGTGATACTTTCAAAATGAGCCAAAATACTGAAAATTATTATTTTCTATGAAATGTATGATCCTTACCTCTGAAAAGCCCAAGCACTATCTGAATACTTTAGAAATATATTTGCTTTTTTCTTATTTTCAAAAGTTAGTTATTAAATAGTTTCATATACTTCTTGATATGAATATATTTAAAAATAGAGAATTAAGTCAGACTTAATTACCTGTTTATTATTATTTTTTCCTTCTAAAGCTGCCAATTTAATATTTACTTTTTTCTCTTCTCCTGATATTGCCAATACCACATCCTGTGAAATGCAAATGTTGATTAGTGCAAGAAAAGATAAATTAATTTCAAAGCTAACATGCTTGACATAAGCAGGTGATTTAGGTTGCTTCTAGCTTCTCCTTTGCATATTTGCACATAAAATATTTTCAGTTTCTTCTGTAATATATGTTTTTCATAATTTTCTTAGTACTTTTATTTTAAAATCATAAGAAGGTTAGAAATCTAGTTTTTGTCAATATAATAAGTTTAATATTGGAAAGTAATCATTATGGTAAGTACCCTGTGCAGCATTTAATATAAAATATTCTATATTTTAAATAAATTGTATTATTATTATCTAGAACTATCCAAGTGGATAAAACTGGTACCAGAAAAGATCATCTAAAATCAAAATTTAACAAGATGTGTTTTGTTGTTTGGGAGGAAGAGGGTGAAAAAATCCAAATACAGTAAACCCAATGCTGTTAGTTGAGTATATTTGAGGAAAAATAAATTCTAAACTTGTCTATGAAAGAGAAAAAGAAGTAAGATAATTTCTGAAAGCTCATCACATAGCAGCTACTATATTCTAGCACTTTGTCCACATTAATCACATATCCTCTCAACAACCTAAGAAAGTGTACACACACTGTCATCAACTTATTCATTTTTATTTTTATTTTTAAAAAATATATTTTTATTCATTTTTAGATAAAAATATTGAGCCTTAGAGAAATTTTCAAAATTGTTCAATGTTAGTTAGGGAGGGTTGAGTTTGAATTATAACCCTGTGATCAATGGAGGCGTTTTTTTCCAGAGTGAACATTTAAACTGAAATCTAGAGGTCACGAGGGTACTGGTCACATAAAGGATGAAGCAAATGGAAGAGCATCAAGGAGAGAAAACAGTTGTGCAAACATGCAAAAGCCAACTAGAGTGTGAAGGTCTGAGTGATAAAGTTGGAAGGATATGAGTTTGGGCTGGAGTGCGCATGAGGAAGTTAGAGAGGTAGGCAAAGGCATGTAGTCCTTGGAAAGAGACTGATTTTTAAAAAAATATTTTAAGCATTTTAATTACAGTTGACATTTAATTTTATATTAGTTCCAGATAAACAGCATAGTTGTTAAACATTCATATTTACAAAGTGATCCCCCCAATAACCCTAATATTTACCTACCATACAACATTATTATAATATTATTAACTATATTCTTATGCTGTACTTCACATCCCCATGACTATTTTGTGACTTCAAATTTGTACTTCTTAGTCCCTTCAACTTTTTTACTTAAGCCCCCCCCCAACCTGCCTCTAATAGGGTAACAATCAGTCTTTTTTTCTGTATCTATAAGTTTGTTTCCGTTTTATCTGCTTATTTTGTTCTTAAGATTTCATATATAAGTAAAATCATATGTTATTTGTCTTTTTCTCTCTGACTTATCTCATTTAGCATAATATCCTCTAGGTTCATCCAAGTTGCAAATTATAATATTGCATTATTTTTATGGCCCAGTAAGATTTCATTATATATATGTAGCACTACACTTTTATCTATTCACCTGTTAGTGGGCACTTGGGGTGCTTCCATATCTTGGCTATTGTAAGTAATGATGCAATTAACACAGGGGTGCATATATTCTTTCAAATTAGTGATTTGGATTTCTTCAGATATATCTGAGTTGCTGGATCATCAGGCAGTTACATTTTTAATGTTTTGAAGAACCTCCATACTGTTGGATTTTTTTTGGCACCAATCTGTATTCCAGCTAGCTGTGCATAGGGATTCCCTTTTCTCCACTTCTTTCCAAATACCTGTTTGTGGATGTATTGATGATAGCTATTCTGAGAGGTATGAGGTGACATCTCACTGTGATTTTAAGTTGCATTTCTGTGACCATTAGTGATATTGAACATCTTTTCATACATGTATTGGGCATCTGTGTACCCTCTTTAGAGACATGTCTAATGACATGTCTATTTATTAATTGTACTAGAGGCCTGGTGCACAAAATTTGAGCATGAGAGGGGGGGTGTCTCTCAGCCGTGCCTGCACCCTCTCCAATCTGGGACCCCTTGAGGATGTCCAACCACCCATTTAGGCCCAATCCTATAGGAATCACAGTCCAAGACTGCTGGCTCCCAACTGCTCACCTGCATGCCCTCCTGATTGCCCCTAACTGATTCTGCCTGCCAGCCTGATCACCCCCTAAACACTCCTCTGCCAGCCTGATTGATGCCTAATTGCTCCCCAGCTGGCATGATTGCCTTTAACTGTCCTCCCCTGCTGGCCTGGTCACCCTTAACAGCCCTCCCTTGTAGGACTTGTCCCTGCCAACTGCCCTCCTGTGTGGGCCACCTTGTGGTGGCCTTCTTGTGTCCACATGGGGGCAGGATCATTTGACCACATGGGGGCAGTCATCTTGTGTGTTGGATGATGGTCAATCTGCACATTACTCTTTTATTAGATAAGATAGACCTGGTGCCTGGGTGGGGCCAGCTGGTTTGCCCTGAAGGATGTCCTGGATCAGGCTGGGTGTTCCCTTGGAGTGTGGGGTGGCCTGGATGAGGGGCCTGTGGTGGTTTGCAGGCTAGCCATGCCCCTCAGTGACCAAGCAGAAGCCCTGGTATCTGGGATTTATTTATCTTCTGCAATTGAAACTTTGTAGCCTGAGTGGAGCCAAGCCGTCTGCTCACACAGCCATTGAAACTTTGTTGCCTTAAGTGCTGGCCAGGGCGTGGGAAAAGCTTGGCTTCCTCCATCACCAGGGGCAACCCAAGCCTCCCTCCTGCTCTTTCTGTGGCCTTAGCCAGCTTGGTTGGGTTCATTTGCATAATCGCACTGATTGGCTTGTGGGCATGGCTGGTGGGCATGGCTTGTGGGTCTAGCAGAGGTATGGTCAATTTGCATATTGCTCTTTTATTAGATAGGATTGTTTTGAGGTTTTGGTGTTAAGTTGTATGAGTTCTTTATAAATTTTGGATATTAATATCTTATTGAATGTATCATTGGCAGATATCTTAAAATAGATTGGATTTTATGTGCAACACAATCAAAAGTCATCCAGCCATAAGTGAACTGATTTGGTTGCTATTTAGAGTATATATATTTTTAATGGTAGGGTGTGTGCCAGAATGAATGAAGTTGGGAAGACACTTTGGAGCTTAGTATTGTATTCCAGATGTGATGTGAGAGGTAGTATTGATAAAAAGGATAAATTCAGAAAATATTTTTGTAGGTGAGATCCATGTAGATTAATTTGAACTAGAGGTGGAGGTGAAGAAGAAAAGGAGTAGATCAACACTTAATTATATATTTGTCAAAACCTGTAAAATGGACACTAAAAGGGAACCCTAATGTAAACTGAGGAGTTGATAATGATGTGTCAGTATAGATTTATCAATTGTAACAAATGTACTACTCTGGTGGGGGATGATGCTAAGGAGGAAGCGTGTAGAGCGGGGATTTATAGGAAACCTGTACCTTCCACTCAATTTTTCCATAAACCTAAAACTTCTCTAAAAATAAACCCTATGAAAAAATTTTTAAAGGAATTAAACAAGTTTTAGCTTGACTAATTCAGTGGAAGGAGATGCTATTAGCTGACATGAGGAAGGCTGGAGATGGTAAGAGTTATACTAGTAGAAATTGAGTGTGCCTTTATTTATTGACACCTTAGTTTTGAGACGTCTGCAGAACAAACAGGAGAACATGTCAAGAAAGCAATTGCATTGGTTGATTGGAGCTCAGAAAAAAAAATGGTCTTTTACTGAGGACCTAAATTTGGGAATTGCTAACATAAAAAAAAGGGATTTAAATGAAATTTTATGAGATTAGTAGGGCAAAGAAATTTGATAGAGAAAAGAGGAAGGCACAGATCTGAGACTTGAAGAACCCCCTACATCATTAGATAAATGATCAAAACAACTATTTCATAAAAATTAGATTGAGCTTTATATACTGTATTTTATAAGGGAAATGAACAACAGAGTGACTATGACAACCTGACCATATTTAAGAATTTTAAACCAGAAAACATGATTACCAAGGACAATGAAATTAGAACACAGTAATATTTCTGTTATTTAATCAGTTTAAAAATAACTTAAGACAAATATTGAGAAATTGAAACCAAACCATATGTGATCAAAAAACATTTCACTTTAGTATTATACATAGGTCCTTGGTTTTTAGAGCTTGCTGACTTTTTTATAGATGAAAAACTGTTTAAAGTTCCAGTTGCTTCAGTATAATACAATTCTGTTTAATATAGATTTAGATGACAAAATTATTTTTTAAATGTAACCCCCAAAAAACTAGAAAGCACACATGCATATGTCATCTGGTGTCTATCAAGCGTTATTTCTTCACTTTGTGGTTCTCCAGTTTATTACAAATGTTTTATTTATTTACATCTGTAATTCCATGTGGCTGGGATTTCTGAAACATATTTTTGAGGTAATTCTCAAACCCTTATACATTTATTTAGACTTGAAATAAACAAGGAAATAAAGATTCAATTTGGGGAAACATCTCTAATGCTCTAATGCAGTGGTTCTCAACCTTTCTAATGCCATGACCCTTTAATGTAGTTCCTCTTGTTGTGGTGACCCCCAGCCATAAAATTATTTTTGTTGCTACTTCATAACTATAATTTTGCTACTGTTAATGAATCATAATGTAAATATCTGTGTTTTCTGATGGTCTTAGGCTCTACAGCAGTGATTCTCAACCTGTTATGAGAGCCTCTTTTGTAGAACATTTCAGGATTTTATCTATTTCCTTAGCTACTTTATTAAGTAGGGAAATGACATACTTTAAACACAGAGCTGGGCAATACCAGAATCAAGTTTAGTCCTCATTTGAAAAAAAAAGTGTATTTTTTTTATTAAAAATCATATTTAATTCTATTTGTTTCAATAATTTATGTTCTAAAAGACTTAGCAAATCTGAATAGGGTTCATTTTCTAGAGGCTGCTGAGAACTTAGATGCCTATTTGAAGTGATTGGAAAGGAATGTGTTTTAAGATATCAGTAGATCTGGCTCCAGAAAGAGAAGACTTGTAGTTATAAGAAGAAAGAATGATTCTGATCATTAAAACAAGCCTTATATTGTGGAGTTTCATGCATAACAATGCCCAGCCAGTTTTCTCTCTTTCTTCTACTTTCCTCCTTTATTTCTCTGTATTCCTTGGTTTAGAAGTTATGCAATCTGGTCAGAGTTCAAAAAAAGCTTTTAGATTAAGAAAGTGCCTCTATGGGCTTTTGACAAGGAAATAGCTTGCGTTTTCAAAGTTATGAGTAATGTATAGGAAAAACTTAGTTATATACTTAGAGTATTTTAATTCTACTCAAAGTCCAATGGGGAAGAGAAGATGTTGAAAGGAGAAAGAAGAGAACAAAACTGAGTTTAGTAATTGGTATTAGTTGGGAGTGGGGGATGGGAGGGGATGTTGTCCATTACTTAGTTTCCTTGAATTTTGCTTTAATTCTATACTCATTTCACATTACAGCAAGGGTTTATGTAAACAATATACAAAAATTCTGTCATGAATCAAAGAACATAAGAACTATATTCTAGTTCCCAGATTATCATTAACTAATAGTGTACATATTCTATTATAAAACTACCAAGAACTAAATAAATGTTTTCTTCAATCGGTACCTCAGGCTGGCAAAATTTTTGGCATCAATATGTTTTTTTGTTCTTTTAAAATCTTGTCATTTTTAATCAGTATCACACAACTGTATTTTTCTTTACTTTTTACTATGTTTTCAGGTAATGAAAACCATTTGTATGTGTATTTACTTTCAATATCACTTAATTAAAGTAGAATTGAAAACTCCAGGCAAAATTTTAGTATTTTAAATAAATTGTAACATTTTGTATTACAAATGCAGTCTTTCCACCCACGCATAGAAAGAAAAAAAGTTTCCACACCCCCAGAAGGAAAAGTCTCCACATAGGACATTTTTCCAATAAAATTTATGCTGAAAAATCAAAGGAGTTAATTTGTAAAACCATAATTAATTCTTTGAAATCATAGACCACCCAGCATCAAAACTATTTATGGGGTTTGTTTATCTTTTTGGCCAGTAATTTTAGTTTAATGAGAACCAAAAAGTATGTAGGACAAAGGAAGACATATCCCAAAGAGGTTTGAACAGAGTAGATATTGAAGAAAAATGAAATGCTACAACATAGCCTATTTTGCAGTTTTGCCATAGTGCTTCAAATTATGCTAAGTTCAAGGTATAATGGGGTGTGTGTGGGGGGGTAAACACATTTGTAGTAAAGCACAAAGTTTCAAAGTTGCTGGTAATTTTTTCCTTAATAAAACTGGAAACATTTAAAAGTATGCAAAGTAAGAAAAAATAGAGTAGTGAGTTATTCTTCAGATTTTAGACTTACATTATTGATTTCTGATGATTTGATTACATAACCCTATTTTTAGTTTTACTTTGTGAATTTTGTGTTTTCTCCTGTCCTTTAAAAACTCTTAAGTTGAAGTTCTGGAATTCATTTGGCAAAAAATTTTGGTAAATGAAACTAGCCCATATATATATATATATAACTTAGGTTTTTTTAGAATTTAGAACTTCTTAGAAATAGAAGGTTCATTGTAAGTTTAAATTTGTAAATTTAAACTTATGCTCCAGTTGGAGCATAAATTTAAAAAGAGAAGACAAGGTAAATGAATACTAATATACGGTAATACTAAGTAATGCAGTTTTATTTTATATAAGTAGTTTAGATAGATATAATTTGTAATTCAACATTTATCTTTCCTGGATTACAACTTTTAGCAGGAAATATCCATCCTTTTTTGGTTTTGTTTACCTTTGAGTGCGAGGTAGACAAATGGCCTTGAGAAATTAAGCTAAAGGTTAATGAGAAACTTGGGCTACAAAGAACATCCTTCACCTCCCAAAAGAAAGTCTGTGTTTTCATTTCCTTATCTCTAAAAGCCTATGATAATAGTCCAAGTTGGGGGGAAAGGACCATTTCTTTGATCTTTATTCTAGTAAGGAGATTTAGTCATAACCTATTTGACATAATAGTTTCCTATTAGCTTTTTGGTTGAATTAGTCAGTTTAGAAGAGAAAAAAAAAAACTGACAAAAAGTAAGGTTCTTACAGTGGCTTTATATAATACTTAAGTATATTTTTCTAATAAAATAATTTTTGAATGTGTCATTTAAAAAGCTCAATGTTTTGTGTTAATCTTCAAATCTCTAGTCTACTCTTTCAGTAAATAAAGTAATCTTGCTTACCAGATACATTTCATCAGATAATATTTTACTTACAAAGAATTCATCAAAGAATAAAATACAGTAAAACTAAAGTTCAATAGACCAATGTTTCTAACATTTTCTTGATCAGAGATCCTGCTGAGTTTCTTACATAAGCCACATTGCCTCTCTTTCGAAAAAAAAGCAAGAATACTGAAATTTGCTTACAATTTCATGGTCTTCATAAATTCCATAACATCTATAAAGAGATTTGTAAAACCCTATTTGTTCTAGAGATCATACTGATATCAAAATAGTAATTATTTGACAAGAAAAGAAATTTCCAAACCAAAAACTATTTTACAATAAACATTGTAATATAAAAACTACAGCTTTGTCATACCACCAAGGTATTCTTGGGAATAAGATAAACTCCTCAACAAGTGATTATCTAAGAGAACAGTACAATTAACTAGTATGTATTTGAAAATGTATAATTTGGAATGTATAATTTAGTAGGTTTTTAAGTTAGTTTGCACTCAACTTTGTGCTTTTCTCTGGGAAGCCTTAAGAATCCATGCCTTGCTATTATAGTCTTTTAGGTGACACAGGTTAGCCTAAAAGCATTCTAGCTATTCAGGTTAATCTGAAACAACGTTAAACTTTTTCTTTCAACTGTAATTTCTAGCTCTTTGTAGTTTTAACCAAAGTAACTGAAGAGTAAGGAGTTTTTAAATCTTATAATTGCTAATACATTTTATGAGAAAATTATAGTTCTTAAAATATAAGCATGTTTGAGAAAAGTATGTAAAATAGAATTACTTTTCCTAAGGATAGAGAAAAATCTTTAACTTTATAATACAAAATGTTAACCATAGCAATTGCTGGAATAGGCTACAGCCTCCTGCTGGACTCATTTCTATCTCACCCATTAGATCATTTATTCCCTGAGGACTGGACAATGTCTGTATTACTCCCACATTATTTCAAGCTTCCTGATATATACTAGCTGCACTTTAAATATGAGTTAAATCCATGCATCTTGGTTTTAACTCCTTTCTTTTTACACATCCTTTAACTTCTAAAATTTTAATACAACTCTTACTTATTTATTACACACATTCATTTATAATATAGTATAAATTTGAATACATATTTATCAAGGCATCAGATTATAAAGGATGAAACCACAGACACTGAAGCCAGACCCACTAGGGTCAAATTCTTTCTAGTCTTATGATATTGGGCAAATATTTTAACTTCTCTCTTCCTCCATTTCATCATATGTAAAATATACATAATTTTATGTGAGGAATAAATGAGTTAATACACATAGAGAACTTAGAAAAGCATCTTATACACAGTTTACATTACACAAGTCTGCATCATTATTACGCCTTGGCAGCTTCAGCATCACTAAAACCAACTATTCCTCAAGCTTTATAAGATAATAGTTAAGTATCAAAAGCAAAGGTTTACAAATTAACAAAATGGACATTTAAAAAATTCAAGAAACAAACACACTAAGGATAATATCTCTAATGGCCTCGATGACCTCTAAGGGTATTAATATTTAACATAGCAATAATATGCTCACAATAAGACTGGTTCATTAAAAATGTGTTGAGTTTTATTTCTTGTGACCAACTTTAAAAGGCAAGAAATTAAAAGAGAAAACAATTTTGGCAACATTCTAGTGATTTTATTTTCAAATTAGTAATTTTAAAAAGTTTTAGTTTTCTAAAAAAAATCCATGAAATGCCAAAAATCTCAAATCAGTGCCAGGTAGGAAAGAGTCTCTGTGTTCTACACCAGTATTAAGAGCAAAGGAGAGCTATGTGTGTGTCCTTTAAAATGGAATATTCTCCATTTCCTTAAACACTTGTTTTATTTTTTAAAAATATATTTTATTGATTTCTCTCTCTCTCTCTCTATTTTTTTTTTTTTTACAGAGAGGAAGGGAGAGGGATAGAGAGTTAGAAACATTGATGAGAGAGAAACATTGATCAGCTGCCTCCTGCACTCTCCCCTACTGGGTATGTGCCCACAACCAATGTACACGCCCTTGACCAGATTGAACCTGGGACTTTTGGGTTCACAGACCAATGTTCTATCCACTGAGCCAAACCAGTTAGGGCTAAACACTTGTTTTAAAAGGGGAACTTATACTATGGGGTTTTACATATTTTGGTCTTATGCCATCTTCTATGAAGCCATTTATTTATATCTCTACTAAGTAGATGAAATGTTCAAAATTAAGATTATAGTTCTTTTTCTCCTCTGTAGCTTTTAAGAAGAAGGTTATAGGACAGTAATTGGCAAACTGTGGCTTGCAAGCTGCGGTTTGCTGCTCTATTGACTAATGAGTTTGCTGACCACTGTTATAGGAGAACTATATCAATGACTGAAAATTGAATAGCCTTGCCAAAAAAATATAAATCTTATAAAGGAAACATCATGCAAACATTTTTTTTTACATCCACATTTTCATGTTGATTATGTTGACTTGGCAAACAAGGATCTGCCACAGTACCCATTAAAAAAAAAAGCAAGGCACACTTTAGGAAATGGTAAAAAAAGTTCATTTTGACAGAATTACTGGAGATAATTAATTTCAAATGCAATTATTGCTAAGACCACCTTTATATATAAAACCCTAGTATGCAAATAGACTGAATGGCAGAACAACGGATCACTATGATGTGTGCTGACCACAGGGGGCATGCGTGGAACATGGTAGGTGTAGGCATCAAGTGGCAGAGTGCGGAACATGGGGGGAATTTGCCACAGCAGGATGTTGGAGCTGGTGAGCAGGGGCACCAGGCCAAGGTGGGGCACTGGTTGTTTGGATCAGGGCAAGCTTCTGCTGGTTACTGAAAATTCTTTGCTCCTCTGTGCTGTGGTTCCAACTGGTACTCACATCCACTGCTGGTGCCTGATGTCAGCCTCAATCATCCCTGAGGGCTTCTCTATTTGCCCCTATTCCTGAGGGGCAATCAGGACAGTAGCTGCTGCTCACACCTACTGATGGCACCAGCCCTGCTCTCACCTGCTGCGGGCGCAAACCCCAATTGCTCTGCACCATCAGTTGGTGTTAGCGAAGCAGGCACCATCAGCGCATAGGGGAGTGGCAGTGGGAGCGGGGCTGCCAGCAGGCAAGGGACCAGGGGCCATGATAGGAAGGACCAGGAGGGGGTGCAGAGGATGAGCTGAGACCCCACCATGTGCCCACTGTAGCCTGGTGGTCCACATTCCTTTCAAGGTGCAAGGCTCCTAGTTCTAGATAATAAAAGCTCAGCAACAAAAAGACAGAAGGATCAGTCTACCAGTTGCTATGACATGCACTGACCACCAAGGGGCATTGCAATGCAGGAGCTGCCCTCTGGTGGTCAGTGCACTCCAACAGTGGGAGCACTGCTTGACTGAACAGGATGAGAGGTACTACAACAGCAGGAGCAGCCACTCAGACAGCAGTTCCACAGCCACTCAGGTAAACTGGAATGAGCAAGCAGTACTGCCACCACCATGGGCCAATCCCCACAGGCCACACCCCCCACCAGAGCAGAGTCCTGTGCACCAGATCTTTAGTCCTATATGCTAAGTATCTGGTCATCTGGTCCTCCCTTCAACCAAACATAATACACTAATGACAAGCTAAGGCCAGTCAACTAACTCACTATGGTGTGCACTGACCACTAGGGGGCAGACGCTCCAACCAGTAGGTTAGCTTGCTGCTAGGTTTTGTTCGGTTGATCAGGTCAATCAGGACTGAGTGAGATGGGTGGGACATGCCCTGGAGCCCTCACGCTGTCCCTTCCTGGCTGGCCAACCTCCTGTGTCCCTCGTTGGCCCTGATGGTGCACCGGTGAAGTCCCTTGGCCTGGCCTGTGTCCTCTCGCAATCCAGGACCCCTCAGGGGATGATCAGAGAGCTGGTTTCAGCCAATCCTGCAGGCCAAGCCGAGGGACCCATGCACCAAGACTGTAGTTCTTAGACAAGATTTTGTTAAGTCACACAAGCCATTCAAGTTCAGAACTGAATCAGGTGATGGTAAAGAATTAAAAGACTAGGCAAAGAAGCATGGTGTTATAGTATTTAGAAAGAAAGATTTTGGGCTATTTTCTCTTAAGGGAAATCAAGTCAAATATTGAATATATTTAATAACATTAAAATTTGAACTAACTAATCATTATTTTAGAAGGGAAAACAGGAAAATGAGAAAGGCAATAGTTTCTGTTGTAGATGAAAAGGTGAGCTTTAACTGATTTGTTGTCTGTCTGTGTCTATGTTTGTGTCCCCATGTGCATACATGTGTAAAAGAAACCAAGAATCAGGCAGTCCTAATTCTTTGAAGTTATTTCTTAAATAAAATAATTACGACAATAAACCTGTAATTAGTTTCCTACTATAATCTATTTTACTTCTTGTCAACATCTTTTCAATTATTTTTAAAATAACTTTGCATGCTTTTCATACAATTTAAAATTGTCACTAGTTTTGGATTCCCTCTCCAATATCTAATCTCTTTCTCTTTCTTCCCTATCCTCTTTTAAAAAGGGGACGCAAATAAATAAATAAATAAATAAATAAATAAATAAACCTATTGACTACAACCAAATCTGGATTCTGATGATAAACAGCCACCAGTAGAGAAGATCATAAATGTAATATTTTTCAGGGAGCTACTTGCAAAGTTGAGAAAATGACAAAGGAGTTTAGAGAAGTTGCTGAATTGCAGGAAAGTTTGATACGCCTTGTTTCAGAAGTTACAATTAAAAAGTAGGGTGAAAAGGAAAAATTAGTAATTGGGAGAAGAAGAACAGAAATATAGAATAAGAGAGAAAAAGAGACTAGGTGATTTTAATCTTGACCAAAAATAATGGGGTTGAGAAACATGGAGTTAGCCATTGGATAACGAGGGAAGAAAGGGAAGTACTTTCAATCTCAGAATGTTTGCTAGCCTGTCATTGTCACTTCCAAGAAAATTTCTAGGTTACTACTCAAAGAAACTCTGGTTCCTCTGAAAGAAGTCAACTTTGGGTGGATCCGTTGAATTCTACACTTGAAACCCTAGCACACAAGTTCCCTAGTGCTGGTCACAAGCCTGATATGTGGTCTAAGTAATGACAAAGGCACTGACTGTCTCAGGCAAAAACAGGACATAAGCCAACTCAGCTTCTAAAGAATTATTTTTCCATTTATCATGAGTACTTGCCAGTTCTCCCATATGAGACAATGGTTTGACACAACTATTTTTATAATTGTAGACTTCTGAGCTAGTCGATTCACTAATTTTTACTTATAAATGTATTGACCAGACAGCTTAGACATCTGAGTGAGTTTGACATGGGCCTCTCCTCCTATAGTGCAGATATTTGGGAATCCATGTTTTCAAGAGGAAGCATTCTAAACTAAGCCTTCACATTTTGAGAAAAAAACAAATGGAATTTCCTGGGATCTATCATTTCAATCATTTGGGGAATATATATAATATATACACTAGGGGCCCAGTGCATGAATTCATGCACCTTGAAAGGAACTGTGGGCCACAAGGTTGTAGTGGGCACAAGGAGGTGTCTTGGCCCATCCTCCTCGCTCCCACCTGGCCCCTCCTCCTGTGGCCCTGGGTCCCCTGTCTGCCAACAGCCCTGTTCCAGCTACCACTGCTCCCATGTTCTGATAGGACTGGCCCCACTTGCACCTGCTTATGGTGCAGAGTGATTGGGACCAGCACCAGTAGCAGGTGTGAGTGGGACTGGCCCCTTCAGCAAATAGCTGCTGCTGCGCTGATTGCCCCTCAGGAGCAGGGGGAAGTGGAGAAGCCCTCAGGGGTGATTGGGGCCAGCATCTGTCACTTGTACCACTGATGGACTAGTGCTGGGTCAGCAGCGGGTGTAGGCAGCAGCTCCAGGGCTGGCTGCGGGTACGAACAGAGCCAGCATCAGCAGTGGGTGCAATAAGTGGGGTGGGGCCGTGGCATGTGGGAGCAAAGACTTTCAGTAAACACCAGAGGCTCACCTCGATGACAGTGACCAGCAACCCACCTTGGTCTGGCGCCCCTGCTCACCTGCCATACCATCCTATTGCAGTCCATGCCCACCGTGTTCCTCACTATACTGCTTGCTGCCAACACCTGCCATGTTCCAAGCACACCCTCTAGTGGTCAGTGCATGTCATAGCGACTAATTGTTCAGTTGTTCAGTTGTTCTGCAGTTCTATTTGTGTGTGTATATTTATATATATACACATATACTAGAGACCCATTGCAGGAAGATTCCTGCAATAGAGTTTCCTGTGGGGTCTCCTCTGCCCTGCCTGCTTTTCTCCCTTCTCAGCATCCCCACTTGCTTGCTTCTCCACAGCTTCCCTCCCTTCTGAAGCACTTGGCTTCCTTCTACGCTGTCTTCAGTCTTCATTTTGCACTGGAATATGCAAATTAACTTCCATCTTGGTTGGGTTAATTTGCATACTTGCTCCTTATTGGCTTGTGGGCATGGCTTGTGGGTATAGTGGAGGTACAGTTGATTTGTCTGTTTCTCTTTTATTAGATGGGATATATATATATATAGTCTCTAATGGAGAATTATGGAGGGCTCTCGACTTGCCAACATTTTCTATATGCCAATGTAATTGGTCTGAATATTAAATTTCCAAAATATTTATCTTAAGAGAAAGGCTTACTGCCTGGACAACAGTTTACAGTAGCTTGCCCCTATGTCTCATTTATATAGATAATGCATTGCTGTCTCCTCACTTTGCTTGCACAACACTGAGTATTACTATGATACATTTAATGGGCACTTTTCTTTTTTCTAAATTATTGGCAGAGGAAAAAAAGCTGCTAAAAGTTGTTTCCACAATAATGCCTCCAAGAAAAGATGAGTTATAGTTATTCTTGCCAAGAGATGCCTTCCGTTGTACTCTATTACTTTCTAGAATCCAATCACTTGAATTTGTGTCAAGCTAATTAGCTAGTTCAGTGACTGTTATATTAAGAGCCATCTAAGCTAAAAGAGGTCATCCTCTTAATACTCAAATGCATCTTTATGACTTTCTCACTAATCATATAGCATGTACAAAGTCTCTCAGCAACTAAACCCAATATATTATCTTTATGTAGACAACTCATAGTGTTTTTTAAAGAATTTTTGTCATTTGTTTACTAATAACTCAGAACATTGTAAGTAAAGTATTCCAACCCTGTAAAGAAAAACACATTTATTAGCTATTTCATTTTCTTCTATAAATTCAGCAAATACAAGTGAGCTTCTAATCTATGCAAGGCATACAATGTTACAAGGAATAACCCTTTATGAAGCAGTGCAATTTATGGCTTCCTCCTTTCTTATTATGGCCATTGCCAGGTTGGCCATTTACAATTAATATGTGACTTCTTTAGTTTTATCAATGTAGATGAGTCTAATGTATCAAGACCTAAGCCCTGAATTTTTGTTTTCACACAAGTTAGAAACCCCAAACCTCCACATTGATGAGTTACCCATTCATCTTTGAATGGGTACCCGTTGGAGACCTCAGTATTCTGGAATCAGTGGGGAGATAGTACATAAAGAAGGTAAGAGATGCTAAGATCCAGAGACCTAAGGTTTTTTGTTTGTTTGTTTGTTTTTTAATGCTTCTTTAGCATATCTGCCAGGGAACTAGATTAAAGGGTTGTTTGTTTGCTCATTTATTTTTTAGTAGACCATTTTTTGTTGTTGTTAATCCTCACTGAGGATCTTTTTTTTGTTATTGTTGATTTTTAGAGAGACTGGAAGGAAGGGGGGAGATAGAAACATTGATGTGAGAGATACCCATTGATTGGTTATCTTCTGCATGCACCCCGACCTGGGGTCAGAGATCAAGTCTGCTATTGAAGTACATGCCCTGAACTAGAATGGAAGCTGAGACTTTTCAGTCTGCAAGCTGATGCCCTAACCATTAAGCAACTGGCTAGGGTTAGTTGGTCATTTTCAAAATTAATTGAACTTTTTAAAGTTATCAGACTCATTTATTCTTACTTAGAAAAAAAAATATTACCTTTTTGAAAATTGTTTTACAAGTATCTACTGATAAAGAAGATGCATAATGAAAAAGGGCTACTATAAATATAATAATGCTTTTAAATTGGTTTGTATTCTGTTGTATTTTACAATTGCTAATTGTCTTGAGTGTATACTAGTGGTAGACATTTGGGTAATATTTTCTATGTACCAAGCGCTATTTCAAAATCTTTAGCTTAAACTCATTTAGTTCTCATAAAAATCCTGGGGGTGTTTCTACTCATTTCATCATTTTATATCCTAGGGGATTGAGTCTCAGAGGAGTTTATATAACTTGGGAAAGTCATATGGCTAGACAGTGGAATTTGAACTCAGTTAGTATGGGTTTAGTCCATGTGCCTATCCACTATGTTGCAGCTTCTCTATGTGAGACATAGATTTCCATATGGTAGTGTACTTTGCTTTGCTGATTTATTGAAAGAATTGTAACTTCATTCTTTCTACATACTTAAAACTCCGTACATCCTAGGCAGTATACAGTCGAGATTGGAAACCATCCTATCTAATAAAAGAGTAATTTGCAAATTAAGCACTACTCTACTACACCCACAAGCCAGACCCACAAACCACATCCACCAGCCAATCAGGAGCAAGTATGCAAATTAACCCCAATCAAGATGGCTGCAGCCACAGAGCAATCAGGAGGGAGGCTTGGGTTTCCCTGGCAATGGAAGAAGCCAAGCTTTCCACACACCCTGGCAGGCTCAGGCCTCCACTCAAAGCTACAAAGTTTCAATTATAGAAGATAAGTAAATCCCAACAGAAATGGCTGCCTCCATGGAGTGAGTAGGAGGCTTGACTCCACTCCAGGTTACAAAGTTTCAATTGTAGAAAATAAATAAATCCCAGATACCTGGAGGCCCCTGCGTGGGTCTCCAGGAGGCGTGGCCAGCCTGAAAACCACCATAAGCCCCTCGCTCAGTCCCTCCACTCCCCAAAAGAACTCCCACCCTGATCTGGGACACACTTCAGGACAAACCAGTGGCCTCCACCCATGCACCAGGCCTCTATCCTATCTAATAAAAGAGTAATATGCAGATTGACCATCACTCCAACACACAAAATGGCTGTCCCCATGTGGTCAAAGATCCTGCCCCCATGTGGACACAAGATGGCCACCACAAGATGGTCAGAAGGGGAAAGCAGTTGGGGGGGGGGAGACTAGGGCTGCAGGAGAGGGCAGTTAGGGGTGACCAGGCCTGCAGGGGAGGGCAGTTAGGGGCAAACAGGCTGGCAGGGGACCAGTTAGGCATCAATCAGGCTGGCAGGGGAATGCTTAGGGGGTGATCAGGCTAGCAGGTAGAAGCTGTTAGGAGCAATCAGGAAGGCAGGCAGGCTAGAAGTTGGGATCCAGCAGTCCTGGATTGTGAAAGGGATGTATGACATCCCTCAAGGGTTCCCAGATTGGAGAGGGTGCAGGCTGGGATGAGGGATATCCCCCTTGTGCATGAATAAAAGAGTAACATCCTAATTGACCATACCTTCACAATGTCCACCAGCCAATCAGGGGTGAGTATGCAAATTAACCCAACAAAGATGCATACACAGGCACCAAATGGCCAGGGTCGGGGTGGGGTGCAGGTGTTCTGCTCCACCACAACCCCTCTGGGCCTCTAGGTAGTGTGGGAAGGTGAAAAGGCATCTCTGGCCAGAGCGAAGGTGGTGCCAGCAGCCAGGGGAAAGAAGGCCCATTCTTATATGAATCTTTGTCCATGGGGCCTCTAGTAGTTACATAATTCACTAGCAGCTAAATTTTAGTTTTTCTCTTTCTTTTCCCTTATGATAACTTATCAAATTGCTTTCCTCTAGTTTCTCAGATTTTTAATTCTGAGCTTTAATTCTGACTTTGCCCTATGACCTAGGTATTAATGGATTGGATGGAGAAATATTAACCAATATAGCTTTCCTAAACTTGTAGTGAAGACATTTTTTTTTTCTAGATATGTTGTATTATATAGATTTTTAACTACTAATCAATGAAGAGGCAATATTTGTTTATTCCTGATTCTCCCTTTTGTTCATCATAGTTAGTTCTAGACATTTTCTGTCAAACTAAACACAGTTTTAATTGGACCCCTATCTTTAATGAACCATTAGAAATTATTAACACCTGACTGGGTCAGTGCACTGAACAACCTTCTTGGAGGTCTCAGATAAGGTGACAATTTATATTCTGTTTGTCTTGGTTGAACTTACTGCCCTTTATATCTGCTCTGATACAAGGTGACAGAATAAAATGCCTTCTTGTTTGTGTGTCTCAAATCTAAAGTCAGAGTAAGGATAGGGATCTTCCAATTTAAATCAACATTACCTGTTGCAATTTACACCTATCGATATGTTAACAGCTAATTCAAAATCATTGCTTGTCAATTTCCACTTTAGGCCATGTGTTCTATTGTTACAAGGGAGAAATCATGATTGCTTTTCCTCTGTTACATGTTCTTCTACAGGGCTGCTACCCATGTTACATTTATAAATATTAAATAATTTTTACTGTTTGTTTGCTTCTAATTTTTACTGTTTGTTTGTTTGTATTGTTCCTCTTTGTCTTTACTTTGATAAAAACCAAATTAGCAGAAAAAGTAGATTGATAGTATTGATAGTAAAAAATAAACTACCAATTACATAAATTTTTACTAATTTGTAGAATAGTGATCCTTGATTGGGATATTGTCATTAGGACAGGGATAAAGTCTCTTTGATGTGATAATTCCAAGAATATAAATTAAATATATATTATTAAAATGTCTCATGTAAACATTTTCATATAGACTAAGTTATAGCTAGATTGTTGTGGCATTTATGAAGGGCTGAGTGTTTACTAAGCAGAATAAATACACTTACCCCTATGAATGCCCCGGACAGATTGTATTATTAGCATTGTCATAATCAGACCTGTCAAATGTGTTCAAATGTATAAGAAAGCAATTGAAGAACAGTAAATTATTATTTTATTTTTATCTGAAATATATGAGTTCTTAAACTGTTCTTTGTTTAATCATATCTTTTCTGATTCTCATTCACTAAATTAAAATTTGATGAATACTCAGATGTGAGCTATTTGTCCAAATAGAGAGTTAAATGATGAATAAGGCATGGTTACAACTCTCAAAAACCTTACATGATAGTGGAGAACAAAAACATGAAACAATTAAATTTATTAGATTAACCTATATGAAACTGATAATATTTAAATCATTTTACTTAATGTTATTTTCTATGTTTCCATTTGGTATTATGAACCAGAAAGAGATGACCATTGCAATGGAAATAAAAGCCACCTACAAAGAGTGAAGAGGGAAAAAAAAAACAATTTAAAGGACTGAAGAAGTCTACGTGATGAAGGTGGAATTTGAATGGTGTCTTAAAAAATTTGAAAGAATTAGATCTAGAGTGACTTTAGAAGCTCTGCTATCTCACTCCTGTGTTGGGCAGGGATTCAGTGCTGTGGATAGGCAGGTGATAATGGAGGCAATGGCAGAAAAATAAAATCAACACTGACCATTGACAAATATCTTATTGACAAGCTCCTTGGCAAAGTGTTAATGACTTACTGTGAAGTGACACTGTTCAGATATATGACAAAAGTCAGAGTGAGGAGAGTGACAGTGGCATATAGGTAAATGTTTAATAACTGGCTGTCTGAAAGTGAGGGGAGCCGTGGTTTGTAGCTTTTGCCAATTTCAAGCTACCAACCTTGTCGAAGTAAGAAACATCTAAATCTGTAAAGATTTTTTATGAGTTTCCTTGAGCCCAAACTGATGATGACAGTTGTCAGGAAGAAAGATCTCAAATGCTCTGAAGAATGACAGTTTTGCAGGTTATGATTTTTATGCATTTGAAATTAAGAGTGAAGTAAGGGAGATTACATGGAAGTGGAAGAAAGCAAGGTGGGATTGGATTATAGGATAGCTAACAAGATGTGCTCTCTTGAGGGTGGTTATGTTTATTTAAAAGGTGGGCTTGTTTAAGACAAAGATAAAACTTATAATGAAAAAGTAATATGCCTGGGGAGCGACTATCCACCAGTAGGAATCTATGATCAGATTAGTCTGAGAGATAACTTTCCATGAAACCCCTTTCCTTGTGCACAACCCGATGGCACCTAGCTGGAACTGCAGGGGGCCAAGCCTGTGTGAGCTGGCTCCAGCACACCTCTAGTGGCAGGTATTTTTCCTTGAACTAAAGTGGCTGTTATGAAGCCCGGTTGAGAGTGATCAAGTGCACTGACATCATTAAATCTTCCCTAGAAGGCCTGGCAGATTTACAATGTGTCCAAGGTCTATCTGGTATACTTGTGTGAAGACCACTTCAGAATTATTTTTTACCATGATAGGAAACCATTTATTTTATCTCTGTATGCTGCAAAATTTATACCTCTTCCCTTCACCTCCCCTCCCCATAAAGGAAAAAATAAAATAAACCACTAGTCTTTTTTGATTATTAATGAATGCATTTTTAAAAATATTTTATATTTTATACTCATAATAAATTCCATAACTGTTTTGATGTCTGGTGCTTGAAAGTAATTATTAGCTTTGCTCAAAGTGTAGAGTTTTTATCTTTTTAGTGACAAGTAAAGCAATAAAATCCCTACGGATATCAGTCTAGCAAGATCTTACATGACACAAATGATATCTACAGAAATTTAAATACAAATAAATCATAACAAATTTGCTAAGCACTCACTTTCTAGGCTGTCTATTTGAGTTACTCAGAACAAAAAAGAATAAAGACTGTAACAGTTGCTATTATCAGGTGCCAGCTTCATCTCCGCTATTGCATTGAGGTCTTTTCAAACCCTTAGCAGGGGCGGCCATGGTGCTTCCTTTACTGAGCCACTAATCATATCTGCTGTTTACCCAGGGCTTCTTGAATAAACCATCTTTCCAGAACAAGCTTTCTTCATCTGAGAAAAGTGCCTTATTCTTCAGTTATCTCTTGCTAGGAGGTTAGTTTATGAGAAGAGAAGTTCCCTGAAATTATATCAGACTTTTCCCAGCCTTCTCCGCACCCAGAGGGTTCTTCTCTTTTATTTGGATGTCCTGATAAACATGTTCCTTTAGTCCTTGTGAAGCCAGACCTGTGCGTCTATACAAAAGATCACATTAGATATTAAATCTCCTCCTAACCCCTGACTTTTCTTTTTTTAGATCAATGCCCGATAGCAGCGGTGTAATCCCCATACTGTAGTTTTCTTTTTTGTCCCATCTACTCCATCTGCAAATTCTATCTAATAAAGAGGGAACATGCAAATTGATCACAATGCTGTAACAAAAATGTCTGCATCCACAGCCGAGGCAAAAATTCCATGAAACAAGAATTTCTGCCTCCCACAGTGGAGGCCAAGTTCCCATAATGAGCCTTAATGAGCAATCAGCAGGGATCTGAGGCTACTTGACCGGGACTGGGGACAAGGCTGTGCCCCACCCCCCCACCCCCGCACCCATAGGTCTTGATGGGGGATCTCAAGGTGTGGCCCTTTTTGCCACTTGAGCCAGGGGACCTCAGACCACACACCCTGCCCCAGTGCCAGGCCAGGCAACTTGAGGCTGCCCCCTCCCACTCCCACCAGACAGAGCTTCTGGGGGATAGGCCTGCTAAGACTGGATCTAGCCCAATGGTGGTGGGGCCAGCCAGGTCTGGGTCTTGTACGTGGTTGGGCAGGGACTTGACTCTGGTTCTTTGGCACACCCCAGACTCTGACAGGAGGAAGATTTTCATATACATTTTACTAATTTTCTGTCATCTCTGACACTTTTGTTACAGAGGGAAAAAATGGCAATATTAAAATATTTATTCTAATTTATTCACTTTTAATGTGCATAAATTTCATGCACTGGGTCACTAGTGTTTAAATATGCTTCCAGATTTCTTTTAAAACACACAGTCATTAACACAACACACACAATTTTCTATCCCTGAACCACTGGCGCCTTTTAATTGCAGGATTTTGCAAGGCAGTGCTGATCACTTTCTAAAGCAGGTACTCACTTTCCATAACTGTGTAGCGAGCTCCCACCTTCCTTTCTCTATTTCCCTTTCCATTGCTCTGTATGTAATTCTGTGCTTGATGATGTGATGGGTTTCTCCACACCAAAGCAAAGGCTACATGATGGACAACACTATGGATATTGTTGCTCAAGGACTCAGGGCAGATTGACCCAACATATGCCAGTTTGGCATATTGATTATTTTGAATTAAAGTTCCTTAGAAAAAGAGTCAGTGCAAGAATACTCTGATCTTCCTTTGTTCTCCATCCCCAAAGCTGGAAATAAATCTCCCATGTAAAGATATCCTCCTTATTCCACCTGGAGTGAAGGCATCCTTATCAACAGATATGAGGAATGCAAGGCAAGAAAGTTGTATAAACAAACTTTGTTACTTCTTTATTAATTTGCTACCCAAAGAAAATCTTCCTTGTTTTGTCAACTATTCACAAATGGTTGTTCCTTTGTCCAAAATGTAAGTAAATAGCTTGCTTTGTTCAGTTCTGGGATCCCATGCCTATGGGGCCTCCATATGTATGAAATTAAATTTGTTTTTCTCCTGTTAAACTGCCTCATGTTTAATTATTGGAGTAGCCAAGAGAATTTAGAAGAGTAGAGAATGTTTTCCCTCCCAAATATAGCTAAACTAATGTCCCCTTAGGAGGCACAGGGCTTGGTTAAGATAACTTCTGAACTCAGGTTCCTTAGAGTGTGTCATATTCTGAAAGGATAAGAAAAGGAAGAAAAGCAAAGGGAAAAAATCACCTCAGGCACTACTTGATTTTAAAGCTCGGTGCTCTGGAAATATTTTCAAATAAGAAATTATTTTCCTTCCCAACACTGTCATTCTATTTGGCTACCAAAATTTCCTTTCCCTCCTATTCTTTTTATCATTTTACTTTGGTCTTTTACACACCCTTTCATGTTGCTTATCTTCTTTAATATTTTTTCCTGGCTTAATTTACACTTTGGACACTCTTTGACAATGTTGTAGCTTTATAATCTCATTTCAAATTATTCAAATGAAGAAAATGGGCTTATTAGAAAATTTTTGTTTAATTCACCCCTTTCTTCTTTCTCCCTTCATTTTGAATCTTTGACGACAGATATCCTTTCTTTTTTAAAACTTCATCCGAAATGCCAGCTGAAAATTTGTCCAAATATTTACCAATATAGGTGTATTTGTTAGGAAAGAAAAATTTTAGCTGAGTACCATCTTTGTGTGTGTGTGTGTGTGTGTGTGTGTGTGTGTGTGTTTTGTTTTGTTTTTCTTAATCCCCAAATGCAGAATGGGCTTCAGCAGCTTTGATGAGCTATTTTGACAGTGTGAAGACATGCAATGTAGCATCCACTAAGATACCTGTCTCTTCCTAGAAGCCATATTGGAAATGGCTTCCTTTGAGGGCATTTTGACCATCTTCTTGAATGAAATCTTGTTTTAGGATAATATGATGTAATGAGCCCTCAGATCTATGCATAGCTTTTATAATACTTGCAAAGAAAAAAAATTCTCCTCTTAAGGAAGAATTAAAAATAACTTCCTTCTTGAAGACCAATTTTATCTCTACAGAGATAGACTCACAATTTTAGAATGTGCTATATCAGTAATATTATCCTTTTATAATCATTAATTCACTCAATAAATATCACTGTGCTAGACATTTAAATTTGAAAGAATACTTAGTCATGATTCTTCTCAATTATTATATCCAGGAAATTATTGCACAGTGCAATAAGGGAAATGTTTTAAATTGTTAAGGGAACACAGAAGAAAAATACCTAGAGGTCAGATGGCAAATAATAGGATCAAATTGAAGGAAAATTATATTTAGATCTTGCATACTTGCATGGAATGAAAAATTCCTGCTTTTTGCAAAAGAAATACCTTTAAAAGGGATAAACCATATTAATGTGCTGATATTTGCAAATATTTTTAGGTTTCAGATATTTGTTGAATAGTTGAATGCAACCTATTATTTAAATTGTTCCATTTAGTTTAAGAGCATAATCAAAAGTAATTTTGTCCTCTACCTCATCCTAAAAATGCAATAAACATTTATTTAAGTATACACTGGAATGTTAGTGGCTTTCAGAGTTGAGTATACAAAATGTTACAGTCAGATTTGTGTTTTGACTCTGGGTAAAAGGAGTCAAAGGCAATCTAATTTGATTATTAGCATTGTGGATCAGGTGATTGGATGCCACTTGTTCAGAAGAGAGAAATTAAGTTGATTTGACAGCTCTCTAATTTTGCTTTTACTGTTATTGATTCATTGAATCTTGGCTTTCTATTCAAAGCTTGCTCTTGAAAAAGACTATGATGGGCACATGTAGCCTAATCACATTTTATTGTCCATGTTCTTCAGATAATGATAAATTTCTCTACCCAGATCAATTTTGGTCCATTTTTTTAAAATAGAATACAACCTAAAGAAGGTTGTAGATTAAAAGTAGTTTCTTCTATAAGGTATATTAAAAGGACAAAATTAACTAAAAGCATTTTGCTTTATAATTTTGGTTTAGATTTTATTTGTGGTACACTAGCAAAAAAGCCAGTGTGAGAGAGTTGAGGGAAAAATCATATTCATGATTAATTATAGAAGTTGTTCAGAAAACCATATGTATTTGGAAATGGAAGAGATTTTAGATAATATTAAAGTTTGTCTTTTCATTCTTCAGACAAAAAGATGCTCAAAGTCACATACACCAGAGTAGAAATTGCAAGTTGTTCTAAGCCAATTTTTATATATTTTGTCAATTTATCATACAGTGCCCCTCCTCCTTAAAATTGCACTAGCAAACAAATGGTGTATTTTCTCCAGAATATGACCACATATATCATAACATTTTAATGGAATTTATAGGTAGTATTTCAACATTTATATTTTGTCATGTCTTTCTTTTTTCATTTAACAAATTAGAAACATAATTATTTGTCAATATGCATAGTGAATTATTTTTAAATTAATATTGTGCATGTTCCAAGAAACCAATTATGTTTGTAGGATTTGGAGAATGTGATGAACAGAGCTTAGATTGATGTATGCAATTAAAACCTTTCAGGAGACTTTTTAAGTATTGAAGAGTTAATGCTGGGAAATGAATTACATTTAATATGCATAACTTCAGTGCTGTGAAAACATAGGAGGAAAAATAAACATAGGGTCATGAACAAGGAAAAACACTTATTCTGAGATGTTATTTTGTTGATTTGTGTGTGAGAGAGAAAGAGAGCAGAATTGGAAATTATTAAAAATTCTGAATAGAGGAATCATGTAATGATAGATGTTGAATCAAAGTTTGACAAATAATAGAATATGTGTTATTTTTTTAAATATATGGAATAATTCTGAGGCTAATTAGGTGGGAAAGAGTCAAGGGAAGGAAGGAGGAAAGAAAGAGGAAGGAAAAATAAGACCTGTGGGTAAGAAAATGAGAAAACTCATGCTCGAGCACAGAAGATGAAATGAAGCTTCAGATACCAGGGTTCCAGTCATTTGAATCCTGAATTTTAGAATGTTACTGTTACTGAGATGATAATTAGCTTATTTAATCCTCGAGAGCCAATCTCCTGCTATTTTACTTTTAACCCTCACTGTGCCTCTAAAATGGATAATGTCTGTGACAGAGCGCAGAGAAGTTAAAAGCCATATGAAAATCAACCAAAGGATTAACTGTAGTAAAAGATTCTCCTCAACTCTTTCTACCTCCCAAATAACATATCATGCAGTCTTTGTATTGAAATTATTACAGCATTTAGTCAGTAAAATTTATTGAAACTAACACAGGCAATATTTACCTTGAAAGATCATACCAGACTGTAAAATGGCCATACAAGCTGAAATTGTGTAAAAACCTTAATGAGAAAAATTATAATTGTCTCAGGACCCTTAAAAGTTTCAGTCAAAACATTAAAAATTCTCTTACTGTCATTAATGAACAGGGAAATTAAATTATAGTAAAACTAATATTCATTTAGCACATCTTATAATTTAAAACATCAGAAACACTGATAATTAAAGTGCTTTATTACTTTATAAAAAATGATCGGTAGTTTAAACAGTTATTGCCTTTTTTTGTTACACAAGTTATGCTCCAGAGCTGGCATCTTTTTATGCCTTTGTAAATTGTCATATTCTTTCCAAGTTAGGATCATCTTCCAACAATTTGCTCTTTGTACTTTTCTTCACAACCACTGTCTCATTATTGTCAGCAAGTTTGCCTTCACTAAAGCACCTCTGGCTGAATGTATAGAGTCTCGGGAAGAGAGTCGGTGTAGACATTTGCACAGACAGCTATTGCTTCTCAAACTTGATTTATGTTCAATTTGAATTTCATCACTGTCCAATTTGTTACTGAACTTTGACTTTTAAATTTTACTATTGTGGTAAAAACACTTAACAAAGATCTATTATGTTAACATACTTTTAGTGTATAATAATACATTATTGTAAACTGTTGTACAAATCTCTAGAGCTTATTCATCTCACATAACTGAAACTTCATACTCATTGCACAACAATCCTCCATTTCCTCAACAATCCTCCATTTCCCACCCTGGCTATCACCATTCTATTATTTGCTTCTATGAATTTAATTATTTTGGGTATCTCACATGAGTAAAATAATACAGCATTTGTCTTTCTGTGACTGGCTTATTACACTTAGCCATAATGTCCTTAAGATTTATAGATGTTGCAAATGGCAAAATTTCCCTCATTTTTTAATATTTAATAGTATTCCATGTTATGTATATGTCATATTTTCTTTATCCATTCATCTGTCAATGAACATTTAGGTTTTTCTACCTTTTTACTATTGTGAATAATGTTCTAATGAACATGGGAATACTAATGTCTGGTGCTAGTATACCCATTGAAATCCTGATTTCAACTTTTTTGAATATGTACCAGGAGGTGAGATTGCAGTATCATTATTTTTAACTTTTTGAAGAAATTCCATAGTGTTTTCCATAATGGTTACACCATTTTGTATTCTCACCAATAATGTAAATAGGTTCTAATCTCTTCATGCTGGTCAACATTTGTGGTCTTTTGTTTTCTGGATAATAGCAGTGTGGACTGATATGAGGCATTTTTTGTTCATCAAAATCCTCTACCAATAATTTATTGGAAAGTAACTATTCAGGCTCTAGTTACAAGTTTCAACTTACTATAAGCCTTTTATTTTTAGGATAAACTTAAATGACATTCTTATATTAATAAATAACTAGATTTATAAAAGACTCTTGGATTTAGTAATGGGAGATCAGAAGTCAACACAACTACAAACTTGCCATCTGTGTATGATCTGAATAACATATGCACAGTGACCAATCAGACAGATTTGGAAGAAGTGATCTAAATCATCATTAATCACTAGAGGCCCGGTGCATGAATTCATGCATGGGTGGGGTTCCTAGACCTGGCTCATAGTCAGGACTCATGAGAGCCAGGCTGATTGGTGCCAGGCCCATCAAGGCACAAAGGCCCTGGCAATTGTCGCTGGGCTAGGTGCAGAAGGAACGGATGCCAGATGCTGGACACCAGACGCTGACACAACCATCATTGGCACCCTGCCACTGCATGGTTTCCTGCCTTTCCCCTCCTCCTTCCCTCACCACTGGGCCACCAAACCGTGGGAGGGTGGCAGGCCAATCAGGCTGATTGGGCCTGCTGGCTGGGGGGAGACATGGGGCATGGGAGGTTGGCCACCAGTCCCAAAGAGGGAGCTTGCCCTTGGCCTTCCTGGGAAAGAGGCCACGTCTGCTGCCACCCACCCCTGGTTCCCCATCCTTGCTTGGGCCTAGCCTTGATCAGGTATCAGGGCATGCCAGCCAGAGGGAGAAACCATGGGAGGTTGGCCAGGGGAGGTTGGTTGTGGGAGCACTCTGACCAACAGGGGGCAGTTCTTTCATTGGTGGTCAGTGCATGTCATAGTGACCAGTCATTATAGTCATTAAGGTCACTTAAGCTTTTATATATTTAGATGATGGACATCTTATTTTCATGTAATGACTTATAGGCTGAAGAGCTAGCAGTGAAGTTTGCATTTTATGAATTTACTCATAATTAATATACCACGGTAACTGAGATATTGATCATTTTTTTGGGGGGGGGGAACTGGCTACTTAGACTAAGCCATGATAACTCAAATCTGTGCATTCCAAAACTATGCACATCAAAGACTACTCATACATGAAATACCACTTCAAATACAGAATTTTAGTAAAACTTTTCATCTTTCCATTACATTAGAGATTCAAAATAGGATTATTAAATGGCTATGACTTGAGCTACTGTGAGAAGATTGACTAAAGTATGATAACTTTTTTTGTTGAAATGTCAATTAAGAAATTACATAACAAGCTTTAGAAAATAGTAAATCTACAGATTATATCATTAATGAAATTCTTCTATCAGTCATGAAATGTAATAGCTTGAAAGAACCTTTGAAATAATCTCATCTCATTTAACAGCTGAGTAATTCTCTTTCTTATAGGTTTTATATATTGTCCATGGTCATAAGCTAGTTAGATATATGACTGAAATACATCCCTTTACATCTTAATTTGATTATTTTACATGTTTGAATGTTAATTCTTGATGAAAAGTCTTCAAATATAATTTCAGGAATAAAAATAATATAATTTCATAAAATGAAAGAAATTATTAAATTAGATTATTTAAAAAATAATCTTCTGCCAGTCTTCTGTAGATACAGAGAATTTTGTTTTATAATCTCAAGTCAAAAAAGTCTCAAACAATTAACATAAATTAATATGTTTTTTTAAATGTGTCATAATTATGTATATATAAACAGAAAGCTAGATATCAGTATGAAATCAAGGTCTCTTAAAGTCTTTATTGGGGTTTTAATTATGTACCATAGAAATTCTACCTAAAAATATTATTTTGTTGAATAACATGAACAATTTAGCTTGCACAAAGAAAGGTCATATGAGGACATAGCGAGAAGACAGTTGACTACAAGCCAGAAGTGTACCCTCACCACAAATCTAATTTGTTGGCACCTTGATCTTGTACTTCCTGACTTCCAAAACTAGGAGAAAAAATGCCTGTTGATTGTTACTTAAGGGGTCTGCCAACTTTTTCTACCTAAAGATAGAGAGTAAATATTTTAGACTTTATCTGATCTATGATCTTTATGGCTACTGCTCAACTTTTCCTTTGTAGCAAAAAAGCAGTCAATAGATAATATGTAACTGAATAGGCATGACTATTTTCAAATAAAATTTAAGGTCCAAAAACAGGCAGTAGGCTGGATTTGGGCCATAGACATACTAGTAGTTTGCCAACCTCAGATCGAATAAATTACCTCTCTGTATGTTTCCCTTTTAGTTTTGTTATAAACACTCTGATAATTGTTCATTTGAAAAGGAGATATCCCAAATGCCTGAGTAATACTATTGCTAATTAACTTTTCAGGAACTCTACCTAGTCTATTCTTATATTTATTGCTAAAAAAAAAAACATTCCAAAAAGACAAAAATAGTACACACTGAAGAATATACAGGGGATACACAGTCATAAATTCATTTTATTCTATTACAGAGAGGATGTGAGCAGTATGAAATGATGTAGTGATGTCAAAAAAGATGAGACAAAAATAGGTCATTGGATTTAGCAATTAGGGGGTTATTGGTGACCTTCAAGAAAGTGATTTCAATGGAATCATTGAGGCAAAAACTGAAATGCAAAGAACTTAGGCCTGATAATAATAAGCTTTTGAAGAGTTTCTTATATGAAACATAGGTTAATTTAAAATGCACTCAAACAAAATATTATCTTCACTTAAACACATTTACAGAATAATTTTCAGCCAGTTTAACTATATTACTAAAATGGCTTTGCCTGCAGCATTCTTTTCTGTTGCATACATTTATTGATTAAATTCCCTGCACCACACGTGAATTTAAAGCTGTGACCTGTGATCTCAAATTGACTTCCTGACAATAATGATTAGGCTATTGGGTCAGGATCACAGATTTACTTATGACCTTTCTGTAGTAAAGTCAATGACTTTGTCCCAAAGAGAGAACCCAGTTATTTAAAAGAAGAGGAGGGGTGTTAGTCTTTCATTGACATATTTTCTAAATTCACTTTATTTTTTAGTCACAGATATAAACATATTTTAACTTTTTGTAATAATCCATAAAGTAATAATAATATTCATATTTATTACTTTGTCATGACAGTTGCATTTTATTTCAAGTATAACAAAAATTACTTCAAGACAGAATTTAAAAGTCTACTCTGATTTCTACTCTGCACTAAAACAAAATGGAATTTTTAACTTAAATATTGGAATACAAACAAGTTTAAAGAAATAACTATCTCTCATGTTTTTACGTGGTTTATAATTCCTTTGTTGCGGTGATTGAGTATTTGATATTATTGAAGTTGGTTTAATTGTTCTACTTCAGTCGTCCAAAATTCAAAAGTGTCACCCTATTTTGACACTTTTGAGGGGGTGGGAATTATTATTTCTCTTCCTCTTCCTGCTCATCCTGACTCTTCTCTAGCTCCCTATCCTCCATTTTAGCTCAGTGCTATAGAATGTCACATGGTTGATGGATTCTTTTTTTTTTCAAGTTTTACAAAGACATTGAATATAATTACAATATAATCTTCAGTTTTAAATTGAATATAAAATTTGATTTTCTATGGAAAAAATGATAGGTTATGAAGCTATATGATGACAATTTTATTTTTTTTAACTTTTTAAAAATATACTTTATTGATTTTTTACAGAGAAGAAAGAAGAAGGATAGAGTTAGAAACATCAATGAGAGAGAGACATCAATCAGCCGCCTCTTGCACGTCCCCTACAGGAGATGTGCCAGCAACCAGGATATATGCCCTTTACTGGAATCGAACCTGGGACCTTTCAGTCTGCAGTCCGATGCTCTCTTCACTGAGCCAAACCGGTTTCGGCTGACAATTTTATTTTTATATGATAGCATTGTAGTATATTCCAAGGAATTAAATTATACCTAAATATTCTTATTTGTATCATTTTATTATTCAATTTTATTTATGATTTCCAATGAAATAAGATACATACAAGTAACTTGTGACTCAAACATAAATAGATGACAGTTTCTATTATCTTGTAACTAATATTTACATGGTAACATATATTTAAATATATATATATATATATATATATATATATATATATATATATATATTAATAGCCCTAGCCAGTTTGGCTCAGTGAATAGTGTCAGCCTGTAGACTGAAGGGTCTCTGGTTTGATTCCAGTCAAGGGCTTGTATCTTGGTTTCAGGCTCTATCCCCCATACATGCAGGAAGTAACCAATACATCTGTCTCTCTCACATAAATGTTCCTCTTTCTGTCCTTCTTCTTCCCTTCTACTCTCTAAAAATCAATGAAAAAAATATCCTCAGGTGAGAATTAACCAAAATATATATATACTAATAAAAGTCTAGGTGGAATCATGCCAAGACACATCATAATTAAAATGCCAAGAGCAAAAGAGAAAGAGAGAATATTAAAAGCAGCAAGAGAAAAACAGTTTATTACCTACAAGGGAGCACCCATACGACTGTCAGCTGATTTCTCAACAGAAACGATGCAGGCCAGACGGGAGTGGCAAGAAATATTCAACGTGATGAACAGCAAGAACCTACAACCAAGAATAATCTATCCAGCAAAGCTATCATTCAGAATTGAAGGGCAGATAAAGACCTTCACAGAGAAGAAAAAGCTAAAGGAGTTCATCAACTCCAAACCAGTATTATATGAAATGCTGAAAGGTACTCTCTTAGAAGAGGAAGAAGAAAAAGGTAAAAGACAAAAAATTATGAACAACAAATACATATCTGTCAACAAGTGAATCTAAAAATTAAGTGAATTAAACATTTGATCAACAGAATAAACTGGTGAATATAATAGAATCAGGAGCACAGAAAGGGAGTAGACTGATAATTCTCAGGAGGACAAAAATCATAAAGCATCAAACAGACTGTGAAATTACAGCAGAAAGATTAAAGTTAGGTGAGGTAGATAAGTGATCAATCAAAGGACTTGTATGCATGCATATAAACATAACCAATGATCACAGACACTGGGGGTTTGGGGTATGCCTGGGAGGGGGGCAATGGGGAGATATGTATAAAAAATTAATAAAAATTAATTTAAAAAAATTAAAAAAATAAAATAAAATAAAGTATACTTGTGAAGATAAATTCATTATTAATTAGTAAAAACATCTCCATATTTACCCAAAAGGACCAACTACTTGAAATAACATAGTAACAAGCAGAGGCCACGCTGTCTACTTTAAGGTGAGGATGCCTGTCCCCAAGCCTATGAGAAGGACAGCCAGACCAGAAATATTTCCTTCTAAAACAGCACTTCTGAGGACATGGATTAGGAAAGTCAAAAGAGAGGGTTTTAGCTATGGGCTTGAGCACAATGCTACAGGCAGGATTATGATGGTAAAGAAAATTGTAAGGTGGTAACATAAATTGAAGCAAATAAATGAGGGTCTGTTTAATCAAATTAAATCAGGATAGTTCTAAGTTATAGGTTTTGAACTGTGAAGTTTTAAAGTAAAAGAATTTAAGATTTTATAATAATATAGAAAACTATACTTTAGAAAAAATCTATAGAAAACTGTATAATTAGTGTGTCAGAAAACAGGGTAATCGCCTTAAAGAAATGAAGTCGATTAATAATCAAAAGTTTGTTTTGCTTTTGTTTTATATCATGAAAAAAATTATCTTGTTTAGAAATTTGTAATATGTGCCTCAATTAGAAAGGAAATTTTGCCTCTACAGTTTATGCCTTTTCCTTTTAGCAATTACATCAAGTTTTAAATATAATAAGTGGTGCTTCTGCTTATGTTCATTGGAAGGAAATAGATGAGGTCTCTGCTGTAAGAGGAAATTATTCAAAGGATAAGGAAAAGTAGACTTAATCACAGTTCAGACATGGAACAATGGTTCTATGCCTAAAAGTAGCATTATGAAAAAACTAGAAGCCTGGTGCATGAAATTCATAGATGGGCATGGGTGAGGGTCCCCTCAGCCCAGCCTACACTCTTTCTAATCCAGAACCCCCAAGGGATGTCCAACTGCAAGTTTAGATTTGATCCAGGGATCAAGCCTATACTGGCAGTTGGACATTCCTCTCACAATCCAGGACCACTGGCTCCTAACTGCTCACCTAACAGCCTGTCTGATCACCCTTAAATGCTTCTGCCTGCCAGCCTGATCATCCCCTACTTCAAACCCACCCCTATCCTTACCCTACCCCCCCCCACCACCAGGCCAGCCTGGTTACCCCACGCAGCCTGTTTGGTTGTTTGGTCCCCACTCACTAACCCTCCTGCCAGCCTGGTCACCCCATACAGCCTGTTTGGTTGTCCTTGCTTAGGCTTTTATATAAATAGATGGTTCAAACCCATTGAAAAACTAGCAAATTTGCTACTTGTTAGAACTAAAGAGGAAAGTTTTAAAAAATTCCATTTTGAGAGAGAAAATTCTGAGAACATGTGCCCAAGAAAGTCAACCAAGTTACACATTAGTGTCCAGTCAATAGCATGTATCCAACAAGTGCTCCCCTTTCACATAGCAGCAATCCTAATGGCCAATCTCAGGGTAGTGCAGTACTGTCAGTTGCTAGAGACCAATATTTCAGAGTTTAGACAGAAGTTTCTGCTATAGCCACACAGTGCAGTTTTCCAAAGTTAACACTGGATTGCAGTAAAATATACATACACATTCAAATAATACCCAATTCTCTTGACAATGGCACTAACTCTTTAATAAATATTGTTCTTGCAATGGGCCAGCTTCTGAGTTGACATATGGATATTAATGGTTATGCCAAAGAGTCTGTTAGCTCTTTTTTCAAAACTATGGCATAGTCTTTGTAGTGTGTCCACAAAGTGTGTTAGGCAAAAAATAAAATTAAATTAAAAATGAGAGATTGAACTCCTCATCTTGTAGACCTTATTTTGCAATTGGTGACACCCAAGCTTTTAAACACTGCTTATTTCTTCTGTTACCGGCCCTGGAACATTTTAAGCTTTTGATCAGTTTATTTAGTAATAATTTTCTTTATTTTTTAAAGTATTACAGATGTCCCCTTTATTTGCTTGTTTTTTCCCATTGACCTCTCCATCTTGCACCCAGACCTTCACCACTCTATTGCCTGTGTCCATATATGCATATAAATTCCCAGTTAATTGGTTAATTACTCCCCACCCACCCTCTCCCATCTTCCTTCTGAAATTCCTAGGTCTTTTCTATGCATCTATGTTTCTGGAACTATTTTGTTCATCACTTTATGCTGTTCATCATATTCCACAAATGAGTGAAATCATGTTATACTCATTTTTCTCTGACTGGCTTATTTTGCTTAGCATAATGCTCTCCAGTCCCATCCATGCTGTTGAAATTATGAGTTCTTTCTTTTTTACAACTGCATAATAGTCCATTGTGTAAATGCACTACCACTTTTTGATCCACTCATGCTGCATGGAGTGCTGGGAAATGTAGTCCCATCTGGGCAGCCACCTCCCCATGATAACCCACACTGTTGAAGGGATGAGTGAGATTCTGGTGCAGGTATCTAACTCTGCCCCAGCCCCAATGTGAGACCCAGGTTTAGTGCAGCTGTCTCAGCTGTGGTTTCAGCTTGGTTTCAGCAGTGGATGAGCCATCTTTGTGATGGAGTGATGGTCAATTAACATATCCCCTCTTTATTAGATAGAATATTAATCCTTTATCAAATGTAACATTGAAAAATAAGTTCTCCTATCCAGTGGGTTCCATTTTCACTTTAATGGTGGTTTCTTTTGCTATGTAGAAGCTTTTTATTTTGATGCAGTCCCATTTGTTTATTTTCTCCTTAGTTTCCTTTGCCCTAAGAGATTTATGGGTAAACATACTGCTATGAGAAATGTCTGATACTTTGCTGCCTATGGCTTCTTCTAAGATTTTAATGGTTTTATGCCTTACATTTAAGTCTTTTATTAATTTTGAGTTTATACTTGTGTATGTGTAAGTTGGTTGTTTAGTTTCATTCTTTTGCATGTACCTGTCCAATTTTCCCAACACCATTTATTGAAGAGACTGTTTTGACTCCATTATATGTTCATGCCCCATTTGTCAAATATCAATTGAGCATAATGGCTTGGGTTGATTTCTGGGTTCTCTGTTCTGTTACATTGATCTATATGTCTGTTGTTGTGCCAGTGCCACACTGTTTTCAGTACAGTGCTTTTGTAGTATAACTTGATATCTAGTATTATAACCTGCCAACTTTGTTCTTTTTTCTTATGATTTAAATGATATAGTAAGTTGTTATTTTTATTTCTATAAGAATTGATATACTGAATTTTTCAAAAGTATGATTAAACATTGAGAAAGAAAAAATCCTTTTCCACCATGTCTAATAAATGACCAGACTCAGACCCAGATTATTAAGTTTTTTCATAGGATATAATTTGAATCTCTGACAACTTTACTGAAATTCTAGGTCTGATGCTATACTTTTATTGAAAACAATATCACTGCCACCACCCCCACCACCAACAAAAACTCATATCCTATAATAAAAATGCATATTTAGGAGAGAACTAAAATGCTGGCGTAGATAAATACAGATACTCACCGCTTCCCACAACCACATCAAAATCACAACTAACGCAGAACAACAATCATTCAGAACCACCTGAAAATTAGCTGAATGTAAGTCCTACAACTACAGGAGTAAAGAAGAAAGTACACTGAGACTGTTAGGAGGGTCAAAGGGCTGGTCAGACACCAACACGTGGCATTTTTTAAATGGGGAGGTATATCTTGGCTGTGGAGGCCTCCTATGAGGCCCATGAGGAGCAAGATGTCCCAGTCCCACACCAGATCTCCAGCCCAGGGTTTCAGAGCTGAGAAGAGAACTTTGGACTGTAAAACTCAGTGAGGATTGTGGTTGAGTGACACAGAGAGTGCTGGAGTCCCACACAGTTTCTCTTAAAGGGCCAGTGCACACACTTACATAGTCCCATTTTCTCTGAGCTCCAGCACTGGGATAACAGTTTGGGAGAATCAGGAACACATGCAGAGGCACTGGATTGTCTGGCAATGGGGAGGAACATCGGGAAAGCTTTCTCTAAAATGGGGGTGCTTATTAGGGTCATTGTTCCTATCCTGGAACCTTCCCTATGTCATAGCTGACTGGTAGTCATATCTGAGTTTCCATCATCCTGGAGCACACTGTTCACTCAGTGCTAGTGATTCCCTGAGACCCTGTCCCATCCAACTTATAGCCCCACCCAAACTGTTTAAAGCAGCTTTTCTATATGAATGTTCTGTCCTGGCTCAGGCTTTAGGTTCTCCTAAAAATCTTTCAAACAAGCATCAGCTGGCATCAATGCAACCCATACCTATCAATAAAAGGCTTTGGACCCAGCATCAGTACCAGCCTGCCTTGCTCCACAACTTGGCCTTTCCTGGGTATTCCAAAACCAATACAAGTAGCAGCCATCTTCGGATTACTCTGTATCTCCTGCTGGGTGGCCTCAGGCAGTGCCTGACTTTGCACTTCCTGGATGGCCCCAGGCAGTGCCTAACTTTGCACCTCCTGGGAGGTCCCAGAGCCAGTATACTGGTGAACAGCTTTAGATAATACCAGATTACAGCTCTATACATCGATGAGCAACACACTCAAGGGATGGACTTAGTGATCACCAAGGCCCCATTGAAGCAAGTCCTGCTCCATAAGGGTGTCTCCTGCACATCAGCTCTTCCACCATAGTTGCAGCTTGACCTCACAGCCAATTGGCCTGGAGGTCAACTCCTCCCAGTGATGCCAAAAGCCTTGACTGGCTCAACTATAGCCAGACTTTACACACAGCCCACACAGGGGAACTCCTAGAGTGCCCAGGTCAGGTGACTGGGGAGGCTGAGCCACTGGACCTTACAGAACAACTACTACCAAAGTCCACTCTATAAATTCCAGGAGACATAGCAGTATTACCTAATACATAGAAACAAACACTGGGAAGCCACCAACATGTTGAGATAAAGAAACATGTCGCAAATTAAAGAACAAAATAAATATCCAGAAAAAAAAAAATGAAATGGAAGCAAGCATACTATTGGATACAGAGTTCAAAACAACGGTTATATGGTTGCTCAAGGATATTAATGAGAGCTTCAAGGGACTTGTTGAGACTATCAAGGATCTTAGTTAGCATTTCACAAACATGAAAAAGGACCAGTCAGAAATGAAGCATGCACTAAACTGAAAAATAAGAATAATTTACAGGGATTCAATGGTAGAATAGAGGATTCCAAGAATCAAATCAATGAGTTGAAATATTAGGACACAAAAAACACCCAATCAGAAGAGCAAAAAGAAAAAAGAATCCAAAAATATGATACTGTAAGGAATCTTTGGGATAACTTCAACTGTACCAAATTCACATTATGGGGGTGCAAGAAGAAGAGAAAGAGCAAGATATTAAAAACCTATTTGAAGAACTAATGTCAGAAAACTTCCTGTACCTGGTGAAAGAAATAAACTTATAAGTCTGGGAAGCCCAAAGAGTCTCAAAACAAGTGGAACCCAAAGAGGCTCACACTAAGGCACATCATAATTAAATGCCAAGGGTTTAAGACAAAGAAAGAATCTTAAAAGCAGAAAGAGAAAACCACTTAGGTACCTATAAAGGAGCACCCATACAACCATTAGCGATTTCTCAACAGAAACATATGCAGGGCAGAAAAAGTGGCAAGAAATATTCAAAGAGATGAACAGAAGCACCTACAACCAAGCAACCCAGGAAAGCTATCATTTTGAATTGAGATTCACAGACAAGAACAAGCTAAAGGAGTTCATCATCACCAAACCAGTATTACATGAAATGTTGGAGGGTATTCTTTAAGAAGAGGAAGAGGAAAAAAAAAAGAAAAGATAGAAAATGTGAATGTGAACAATAAAATGGCAATAAATGCATATCTATCAATAATTAAGTCTAAAAAGCAAAATAAAAGAATAAAGAATCTAAGTGAACAAAATAAACTGGTGAATAAAATAGAATCAAAATGGAAACATGAACCAGACTTATAAATCTCGGAAGGGAAGTGGGGTAGGAAGAGATCAACCAAAGATCTGATATGTATATTATGCATTTCCTATGGACTCAGACAATGGGGTGGTGAAGGCTTGAGATGGGGTGGGAACTGGCTGGAGGGGGAAAACTGGGCTGGGGTTTAGAGAGGCATATATCTGTAATACTCTCAACAATAAATATATTTTATAATGCATATTCAATAAAGAATTGACTTAATGGCCAACTTCAGAATTGTAGGACATGTGAAAATGGAAGTTTTAAAGGCTGGCTTCTTTCAAGTGCAGCATGGGCAATGTAGTATTTGACAGCTCTCATGTTTCTTATGGTTCTCATTGCATCACTTAAATTTAACTGAATAAGAACCAGAATCTTTCCCCATGGTCAATAATGTGAGGATGATACATATGTTTCATGTGGAAAGTATCTGATTCTGCATTGTGCCTAGTAATGAACTACTAAAGATTAGAGCCATCAAAACCAAAACCAAAAACAAAAACAAAATCTATAATTTTTGGCATTTGTGTGGAATTGTTCTAAAAACATTTAGTCATTCTACTCTAATTTTCCTTTTTTATGGTCCTTAACAAAAAGGGAATACACACAGAAGGCTTCAATACCTAGCTCCGTTGTATTCTTTGTTATTGAGGAATATAAGCCAGATCTACGGCTGACCTCATATATCAATCTTATTCAACCTATAACAAAGGAGATATAGATATACACAATAAATTTTTGTCAGATCTGTCTTTTAAAGATATTTAAGGTTGGTTTTAAAATAATTCATGTGGGCTTTTGGTTAGAAACTTTAAGAAGTTTATCACAATCATATTCTTACAGAGGACTAGGCCTTAAACAATAATTCTAATGTCATATAAATTTATGTATTTTTTGGAATTACATTATTCTAGTTTTATTACAGTTTTACATATGAAATATGACCATAAACAAATGCAGTTGTTTATTTTATTGACATCTGTGTATTGTTAAAGTAGACACATTGATGGTGAATTCATTTAGCCAATTCTGTTTTATAGCCTGCTTAATGTCTCTTTCTTGGAAATTGTTATTAAAGCTTGTTTATTAACTATAAGAAATCTGGAACTTGAACTTTAACCCCCAAAAGAGAAATACAAATTATAGCTCAGCTTACTTGTTTGTTTATTTATTTATCAATATTTTTAAATAGATATGTTTCTAGGCATGATTGATTTGACTTATTAAAAATAAAATAAAATTGGATATATTCTATAGTGAGCTTATTCAACAAAGTAAAAGATGCTGCAGATTCTAAAGAAAATTGCAATTTAAATAAGTTTTAAAGTTATGTATGTCAGAGAATAAATACAACCTAGTGTGCCAAAATAGGGAACAAAATTAATAAATGATTACATTATCCCTTCAAACAATAAATTGGTTGTTTACCTATAATATTGAGCCTTGTCTATAGGCCTCTAGTGACTATTATAAAAGTGAAAGAGTTTAACTATCATGGAATGTTTCTATTTTTGACTTCCATGACTGAGCTCAGATGTTATGTGTGCCTAAATTGCCTGTAGGGGATCTTTGAATTGCTTAATGGGATAGCCAATGACAAGCTCTGCCCCACATTGACTGACCATAGCAAATCCTCTGAGTAACTAACATCCTCCAGTAGTAACTTATGTCAATAAAATGTAGCAACATCACATTATACTTTATTTCAAAGTACTTTATACATTAAAATCACTGCCACATTTAGATTTTTTTATCCATTTTATATATGTATTTTCACTTTTTTAAATGATTATTATGCTCAATGAAATAAGCCAGTCAGAGAAAGACAAGTACCATATGATTTCACTTATATGTGTAATCTAATGAACCAAATAAAAAAAGTGGAAACAGACTCATGAGAACTGTCACAGGAGAGGCTATTGGGGGATAGGTGAAAAGAATGAAGGAATTAAGCAAGGGAGAAAAAGAGACTCATGAACATAGATAATAGCATGGTGATTACCAGAGTGAAAGGTGGGTGAGGGAAGATAGAAGAGGATAAAGAGGAGATAAATGGTGATGGAAAGAGACTTGTCTTGGGGTGGTGAACACACAATATAAGATACAGATGATGTGCTGTAGAATTGTATACCTGAAACCTATATAATTTTATTAACTAATATCACCTTAATAAATCCAATAAAAATAAATTAAATGTGGGTTTAAAGCCATTCATCTTTATTGATGTAAAGGTAATGTGTAAAGTAAGGGTTTAGACACAGAACAGACTGATGAGTATGATAATGTTATATATTTATTTGGTTTTCATTTATAACCCTATAAATCTTCCACAAAGACTTTTTCCACAATTTATTCAGGTGGCCTAAATCCTGCACTGCTTGCTAACAAGAGTGAATAGTGGCACATAAGTATTGCATATTTGCATTATGGAGCATCAGCTGAATTTGGTGCATTGAATAATTATAAAATTGATAAAAAGGTATGATCTTTAATAGTCTTCTAGTAGAGGAATCAAAAGCAAAGCTTTCTTCTGATATAAAGAGCTTTCTTAGCTATGTACATTTTATTTGGTGACAACAGTCTTTTAAAGTAACACAGGATTATCAAACCATTCTAATGCCCCAAGTAATTTTGAAATAGAAGCTTCTTTTTTTAATATTTTATTGATTTTTTTACAGAGAGGAAGGAAGAGGGATAGAGAGTTAGAAACATCGATGAGAGAGAGACATCGATCAGCTGCCTCCTGCACCCTCCCCATTGGGGATGTGCCCACACGAAGGTACATGCCCTTTACCGAAATCGAACCTGGGACCTTTCAGTCCGCAGGCCGATGCTCTATCCACTGAGCCAAACCGGTTTCGGCAGAAATAGAAGCTTCTTAGAAAATAAATGTTAACAAAATATTTGGTAGCTCCTATACATATTAACTTTTGACCTCCAATATTTAAATTTCAACTGAAGTTAGAATAAAATCCATTAGGTAGAATGGTTGTAATCTTGGCCTATTAATTTTACTAGAATTATATAATCTGCCCAAACAAAATGGTAGCTCACCATTCCCTAAAGAAGTGGGCCTGGCCCATGTGGCTTAGTGGATTGAGCATCATCCTATGGACCAATGTCCCCAGTTCGATTCCCATTCAGGGCAAATGCCTGGGTTATGTGCTCAATCCCCAGAATGGGGCATGCAGGATGCAGCTGATTGATGTTTCTCTCTCATTGATGTTTCTATCTCTCTCCATCTCCCTTTCTCTCTCTGAAATCCATTTTTAAAAAGTGAGTGAATGAATGTTTTTAATTATCTATGACAGACAGGATTATCTCTATAACCATCTTGTATAATGAAAGCCTAATATGCTAAGTGTCTGACCATCTATTCAACCACTTGATCAGGATGCTCTCTGACCATGAGGGGACAGATGCTCTAACTGGTAGGTTAGCTTGCTGCTGGGGTCCGGTGGATCAGGACTGGATGAGACAGGCCGGACATGCCCTGGAGTCCTTCCTTGGTCCTGATCCTGCACCAGTGACCAGTGGAGTCCCTAGGCCTGGCTAATAGTCTAGGATTACTACCTTCCTACCTAATGAATGCTACACTTTTATTAGTTTATACTTAAATTTTGGTGGACCGGATAACCATAGCTTAATGGAATTCTATTCCTTTTACCAATGTTGTTTTAATTCTCAAAATAACTGTAATCATCCTTCCCTATTTGAAAGGTAGACAGTGTGTTGTTTTTTTTTTTGGACTTTTTATCTTGGAAAAATTTAATAAGGGAAAACCTACCATGAATGGGTTTAAAAATCTTAGTAACTTAACCATAAAATTCATTAAATTAATACAGCCTCTATGATTATAATAGTTTCAGGGTATTAGAGATATAAGGCTGAAGAGCTCTCATCATTTCAGGAAGTGTGACAAGAATATTTCCTGATTGCTCCAATTTGTGAACAATTCTGTTTCATGGATGGAGGCATTAAGCTTTTACTTGTACTGTTAGAGACCTGTGGATTGAAGATGACTTCCAATACAAAAGTCACATAATAAGAGCTTTATTCATCTGACAACTTAAAACCACAGCTTGGAACATTTTAGTCACTTTTATTAATAAATATTTTATTGACTGTTTCCATGAACACAAGTGTTATTTATTTTTATACAGGTTACAAACATTTTGCTTAGCTTATATTTTTGTACTTATAATAAAACTGTGCACTTGAAATTTAATAGAAAATGCTAAGTCATTGCTTATAGATAACTGACAAAAGGAATAATTTATTTGAATATATAGACTTGGATATTTTTTCAATTAACCAGACATGATAATGATATTTCTATTCCTTCAGAAGACAATTTTAAAATATTTGTTAAGTGGGGAGTTTTATATACATTTTGATTTTAACTATTTTTTTTCCTTCAAATTTAACTGACTTTATTGTAATTGTCATTATTGCCTTCTAAAAAATACTGATTTTAGAGAGAGGAAAGGAAAGGGAGAGAGCCATAGGAACAACAATAATAAGTGAAAAGCATAAATCAGCTGCCTGCTGCCTACTGGGGATTTTCTTAACATGAAAGTTGATTATTCATTTCCTTTTATTCACTATGTCACACAAATATGATAAGTTTTGTGTCAAAATATTTAAAATATTACATATATATATATATATATATATATATATATGTAGTAAAACCCAGAATTTTCAAAACTCACATAAATCATAAAACAGTTTGTATCCCTCAACATGAATCAAGGTGCTTATTTATAATTAAACAGGACAGCTCACATCTTCAATTTAGTAAAAATGATTATCTTTCAAAAAATAATCAGCCCAGAATTTCAACTTAGTATCTGATACCATAAACCTCTAATATTTCATCAGAAAAGTTAAAGTAACATTTTTATAAAGTTTCCCAACTGTTACATAAAACATTATTCTTCACTTTTGAAGAATTCATATTTTATACATACCCTGGGTTTCTGTTATAAAAGAAATGAAGATATTTTTTTTATATTCTTTAATCTACTATTTCTCATTAAGTATCAAGTACCACATTTCTTTTTTTTAATTTTTATACATATCTCCCCATTGCCCCCCTCCTTCCAAGGCATACCCCAACCCCCCAGTGTCTGTGTTCATTGATTTTGCTTATATGCATGCATACAAGTCCTTAGATTGATCTTTTATCTACCCCACCTCTCCTTAATCTTCCTGCTATAATATGAGACTGTTTGATGCTTTACTGCCTCTGTATCTATCTTTTTGTTCTTTATTATCCACAAATGAGGGAGAGTATGTGGTGCTTCTCCTTCATTGACTGGCTTATTTCACTAAGCATAAGGCTCTCTAGTTCCATCCAGGTTGCTGCAAATGGTAAGAGTTCCTTCTTTTTAATGGCAGCATAGAATTCCATTGTGTAGATGTACCACAGTTTTCTGATCCACTCATCTGCTGACAGGCACCTAGGCTGTTTCCAAATTGTAGCTATTGTAAATTGTGCTGCTATGAACATAGGGGTGCATAAATCCTTTCTTATTGGTGTTTGTAATTTCTTAGGATAAATTCCTAAGAGTGGGATTACAGGGTCAAATGGGAGATCCATTTTTAGTTTTTTAAGAAAACTCCATACTGTTTTCCACAGTGGCTGCACCAGACTGCATTCCCACCAACAGTGAACAAGGGTTCCTTTTCCTCCGCATCCTTGACAACCCTTGTCGTTGGTTGATTTGTTGATGATTGCCATTCTGACAGGTGTAATATGGTATCGCATTGTCATTTTGATTTGCATCCCTTGGATGATTAGTGATTTTGAACTTGTTTTCATGTGTCTCTTGGCCTTCCTTCTGTCATCTTTCAAAAATGTTCTATTTAGGTCTGTTGCCCATTTTTTTATTGGATCATTTATCTTCCTTTTATTAAGTTGTATTAATTGGCTGTAGATGTTGGAGATTAAACCTTTATCAGTGATACCATTTGCAAATATGTTCTCCCATACAGTGGTCTTTTTTGTTGTTTTGTTGATGGTTTCTTTTAGCTGTGCAAAAGCTTTTTATTTTGATGTAGTCCCATTTGTTTATTTTTTCTTTAGCTTCCATTGCCTTTGGAGCAGTATCAATGAAGAAGTTCTTTTGGTATGTCTGAGTTGTGCTGCCTGTGGATTCCTCTAATATTTTTATGGTTTCCCTTATAATGTTTAAGTCCTGTATCCATTTTGAGTTTATTTTTGTATTTGGTGTAAGTTGGTGATCCAGTTTCATTTTTTTGCATGTATCTGTCCAATTTTAACAAGACCATTTGTTGAAGTGGCTATTTTGACTCCATTGTATGTTCATACTTACTTTGTCAAATATTAGTTGCATAGTGGTTTGGCTGGATATCTGGATTCTCTATTCTATTCCATTGGTCTATATGTCTGTTCTTGTGCCAGTACCAGGCTGTTTTGAGAACAGTGGCTTTGTAATATAGCTTGAAAAGTGGTGTTGAGATCCCACCTACTTTATTCTTCTTTCTCAGAATTGCTGTGGCTATTCGTGGTCTTTTTTTGTTCCTGATGAGTCTATGAAGAATTCTTTCTAGGTCTGTGAAGTATGTCATTGGTATTTTAATAGGTAGTGCGTTGAATCTGTAGATTGCTTTGGGTACTATGGACATTTTAATGATTTTGATTCTCCCAATCCATGAGCATGGTATGCTCTTCCATCTGTTAACATCTTCCTTTACCTCTTTTTTCAGTGTCCTGTAGTTTTTTACATATAGGTCTTTTACCTCTTTAGTTAGGTTTATTCCTAGGTATCTTAATTTTTTTGGTGTGATGGTAAATGGGATTGCTTTTTCAGTCTCTTTTTCTGTAATTTCACTATTCGTGTATAGAAAAGCCACAGATTTCTTGGCATTAACTTTGTATCCTGCTCTCATTGCTGAATTCATTTATTAAGTCAATTAGTTTTGGTATGGAGTCCTTTGGGTTTTTTATGTACAGTATCATGTCATCTGCAAATAAGGACAGCTTTACTTCTTCTTTTCCAAATTGGATGCCTTTTATTTCTTCTTCTTGTCTAATTGCAATGGCTAATACTTCCAGTACTATGTCAAACAGGGGAGGTGAGAGTGGGCATCCCTGTCTTGTTCCTGTTCTTAGGGGAAATGGTTTTAGTTTTTGCCCATTGAGTATGTTGTTAGCTGTGGATTTAAATATGGCTTTTATGATGTTGAGGTATGATCTTTCTATTCCCACTTTGCTGAGAGTTTTTTATCAAGAAAGGGTGTGGGATTTTGTCAAGTGCTTTTTCTGCATCAATTGATATGACTCTCCTGTATAGCCATCTGGTCCCGGGCTTTTATTTGCTGGAAGCTTTTTGATGACTGCTTCAATTTCTTCCATAGTTATTGGTCTATTGAGATGTTTAGATTCTTTCTGATTGAGTTTTGGAAGGTTATATTTTTCTAGGAAAATGTCCATTTCTTGCAGGTTGTCCAATTTGTTGGAATAGAGTTGTTCATAGTATTTTTTAACAATCCTTTGTATTTCAGCGGGGTCCATTATTATTTCTCCTCTTTCATTTCTGACTTTGTTTATTTGGGTCTTCTCTCTTTGCTTCTTGGTGAGCCTGGCTAGAAATCCATCAATCTTTTTTATACTTTCAAAGAACCAGCTCTTGGTTTTGTTGATCTTTTGAATTGTTTCTTTGGTCTCCATGTTGTTTATCTCTGCTCTGATCTTTACTATTTCCTTCCTTCTGCTTACACTGGCCTTTTCTTGTTGCTCTCTTTCTAGTTCTTTTAGTTGTAGGGTTAAGTAATTTATTAACATTGTTTCCTGTTTTTTGCAGTAGGCTTGTAGGGCTATGAACTTCCCTCTCAAGACTGCTTTTACTGTGTCCCATAAATTTTGTATTTTTGTGTTGTCATTGTCATTTGTTATCATGATTTTTTTTATTTCTATGTTAATCTCTTTGGTTACCAAGTCATTGTTTAATAGCATGCTGTTTAGTCTCCATGTGTTTGATTTCTTTCTATTGTTTTTATTATAGTTGATTTCCAGTATTATGCCACTATGTTCTGAGAAAATGCTTGATATGATTTCTATCTTCTTGAATTTGAAGAGACTTTTCTTATGACCCAACATATGATCTTTCTTTGAAAATGACTCGTGTGCACTAGAGAAGAATGTATATTCTGAGGCTTTGGGATGAAATGTTCTGAAGATGTCAATTAATTCCATCTGCTCTAGTGAGTCATTTAGGATTGATGTTTCTTTGCTGATTTTTTTGTTTAGAGGATTTGTCCAGTGGTGACAGTGGGGTATTAAAGTCTCCTACTATGATTGTATTGCTGTCAATCTCCCCCTTTATATCCTACAGGAGTTTTTTTTATGTAATTAGGTGCTCCTATATTGGGTGCATATATGTTTACCAGAGTTATTTCTTCTTGTTGGATTGTTTCCTTTAGTATTATGAAGTGGCCTGCTTTATCTCTTGTTATGTCCTTCACTTTGAGGTCTAATTTGTCAGATATAAGTATTGCAACCCCAGCTTTTTTTTCATTTCCATTTGCCTGAAATACCATCTCCCATCCCTTCACCTTCAATCTGTGTGCATCTCCTTTCCTGAGGTGGGTTCTTGTAGACAGCAGATATATGGATCATGTTTTCTTATCCAATCGGTTACCTTATGTCTCTTGATTGGAGCATTTAATCCATTTACATTTAAAGTTATTATTGATAGGTACTTATCTATGGCCACTTTTAGTTTTTACCTCAGTTTTCCTTCTTTGTTTCCTATTTAAGTACCATATTTCTGATGCGTCTTTTGACTGTTAAATTTTATTGTCTTCATAATATAATACAAGAGACTATCATTATATTTCTCCCCAGAAATGGTTTTCAGTTTATTAAGTTGATATCACAATTCTCTGAATCTAATTAGTTCCTGAATTATTTACTTGTTTATTTCAGCTTCTTTTGGCCAACTTTAGTCTGTTGTGCTGCTTTTCATCTTTCATCTTCAAAGCCCCATTCCTGAATCATATGCAACTGTCTAAATTTAGTTGCTGAGAGCAACTTCAAATGCAAAACTTTAGTTTAAAAAATTGCAGCTGAAGTTTATTGTTCCTGAAAATGTACAGCTGTTTTCTACCACATTTATTCTTTCTATCCTCAGTATTATAAGACTGAATGCTAGAAGCAGGCTTTTTTTGATTTCAATCATGCTAACAATTCAGGAAAATCAGACTTTGATCTTTGGGAAAAAAAATTTGGGACACTTAGTCTATTACAATTGGTTTTGGAGGTTTATTTTATAAGGAACTTGCATTTGTGTTCCAGAATGTGTTTTATATTCATTACCAAGGGAAATAGAAGGGATAAGATGTCATTCCACTGTCAGCCATGAAGAAATGAAGTAATTGGAAAAGTAAAATTTAAATGACAGGTGTGCAACTTAAATGGAGTAGATTTTGTTACCAGTAGTGCTTCTGGAAATTTTCATAGAAATTCAAGACAGGAAAGAATCAGTTGATTTAAAGTAAGAGAGCAGAGAGAATGAGATAGAGGAAATATTTTTGGAAACCTTTATATAGGATTGACCACAGGTTATCGTGGAGGGAGAACTTAGAAAGCTTTTAATTTTTAAAAGTTTTATTGAGAAACAGTTAACATACCATTTGGTAAGCCAGTTTAAAGTGTGTGATTCAATGGTTTTGATCAACTAGTTTTAGAATATCACTCCTCTTTCTGGAAGACACCTGGTATCCACTCACATTCACTACTCTTTTCCTTTTGCCTCAGAGTAGTTCCTGGCCCTTGGCAACTGCTAACCCACCTACTGCCTTTATAGATTTTCCTTCTGAACATTTCCTAAAAATAAAATCATAAAATATGTGGAATTTGGTGAATGGCTTCTTTCTCTTAGCATAATATTTTCAAGATTTATACATATTACAACATATAATTCAGTATTTTATTCCTTTTTTTACTGAATAGTATTCCATTATAGAAATATATCACATTTTGCTTATCTATTCATTAGTTAATAGACATTTTCCTTGCTTTTATCTTTTGCATATTACTAATGCTGCTATAAGATTTAGACAGAATGCTTTTAAAATTTGAACTAAATATTTTGCTCATATGTATTATTCCTATTGTTTTTATGACTGAAATATGGAGAACTATAGACATATTTTATTAGAGAAGTACACCACATCAATTATATCTCAATAAAGCAAAAACATACATAAGTTTAAAATTTTTATTACTTCTTATTATATACACTAAATTTGGAACATTATTAGCTTTGAAGGTAAAAGTTTATAAACATAAGTGTGTGACAATAATATTATTTTTTGTATTAAATTTTTTTGCTATTTGATTGAAAAAGCAAATAATGTTTTATTACCAGAATTATTTCTTTAAGAGTATGTATTATAAAAATGTGAATTTATTTAATCTATTTTAGTGAAATATACTATTAAAATAAGTTTTGATACACCAATTTTGTGCTACATTTGAAAGTAAAAAAAATATATTATTTTTTAAACATTTAGTGAGTTTATTTTATGTTCAGAAAGTGAGAGATAAACTATGAATAACACTATGTTTAGGGGATAGATCCGTATATAAGTGACAGGATTATTCCTTTATTTTATTTGAACCTTGACTTTTTCTTGAAGACAAAATTTCTTTTAAAAGACTTGTATAGAGGCAACACATTTTCTTGTAATTGTTTCACCCAGGGATGGAGTTTTCTTCTCCATTGTAAATGCTAGCCTATTCCACTTTTGTCCTCATGGAAAACCATTTTGTCCTTTTTGTCAATGTCACTGAATATTTTTTAGCCCTATTGCTATTTATTTTATTGTCTACTGACTTTTTATCACTCCCTTCCCTTGATGACTACTTGACATACTTTTTACTCTCTCATCCAAAATCTTCTTTTCATGCCACTATCAACAATCTTTATATTAAGTTATAATTATAATCACTAATGGTCGTTTTTCAGTGTCATATTCCTGTACCTGCATACAAATGCTTTTGGTTTAAGAGAAAATTAAGGATTCCAAGTCAGACCTATAGTATAGAAATTGTTAAAAGTAGAATCAGAGAATCTGCATTTTTCACATGCTCTCCAGAAAATGCTTAGACACATTAGATTTCAAGAATGACTGCCCACTGTCTTTCTTATTCTATTCAACAATAATATTCAACACCCAGACTCTCTAATCATTCATTACTATGTAGACACTATTATCAATTATTCTACCTATAAAGAATAAATCTATTTATTATTTTAAAAATAAATGTTGATCTCTTCATTCATATCAACTCTATTAACATTTTTCTCAAATGTTTGAGCATGCTCTTGACTTCATCCAACTGAACTCCCATCACCCAAGACTTTAACAGCTTTAACCAACATTTCTGAACCCTTGTTTACTAGTGTTTTTTTATTTGTTTGTTCAATGACATATGCTCAACAAACACCAGTAGCTTATTATTCCAATTACTTGTCATCTTGATTCCTACATCCAGCCATCCAAGGATGCCTAGAAAACATTATTATCACCACCATATTTTCTACTGTCTTTCTCCTCTATTCAGAACACTGTGTAGCCACTACTTAGGTCTGCTCTATTCTCCTCAATAGCTATTTTAAAAATTTAGAATGCCAAGAATTCAGTTTTACCAGCATTATCTTCTCTCAGCAAATGACCCTGCTTCCTATCTCATACCTGCAGACTCTGATTTTATAACCATTTAAAATTAATGCCTGGCCCAGCCATTGTAACTCAATGTTTGAGTATTGATCCATGAACCAGCAGTTTATGGTTTAATTCCAAATCAGGGCACATGCCTTGGTTGTTGGCTTGATCCTCTGTAGGGAGATTGCAGGAGGCAGACAATCAACGATTCTCTCTCATCATTGATATTTCTCCCTTTTCCTTCCTCTCTCTGAAGGCATATAAAAATATACCTCTAAAATAATATGTGTAGTAGGCTAAATAATGGCCTCAAAGATTATTAGATTCTAATCTCTGTAACCTGGTTCTTGAGATGGGAAGATTATCTTGAATTATCCCGGTTGATCCTAAATGTCCTGGCAGTAGTGAGATAGAGGAAGGTTTGATAGACCCAGAAGAGAAGGCAATGTAACCATGGAGGCAGAAATTGGAATGATTTAGTGGCAATTCAAGGAATATCAGCAGGCTTTTCCCTAAAGCACCTGTGGGGAGGGTAACCTTACTCAAACCTGATGTCAGCCCAATGCTTCTCATTTCGAACTTATAGCTTCCAGAATTGTGAGAGCATGAATTTCTGTGTTGCTTTTAACCACCAACTTGGTAATTTATTATAGCACCCACAGAAAGCTAATAATGCAATACAATGCTCCCCAAAGTTTTTCTTTTAAAATATATTTTCCTCCTTTGTTCAAGTAACTAATACAAACTTTTAACCTTTTAAAAATGTGCATACTCAGCATCTGTCATCAAGTTCTGCTGATTCTATTTAATATATCTCTTTTAAAAATCATTTTTCTATGAACCCACTGCCATTATCTTTTTTTATTTTATTTTATTTTTTTTAATTAATTTTTATTAATTTTTTATACATATCTCCCCATTGCCCCCCCTCCCTCCCAGGCATACCCCAACCCCCCAGTGTCTGTGATCATTGGTTATGCTTATATGCATGCATACAAGTCCTTTGATTGATCACTTATCTACCTCACCTAATTTTAATCTTTCTGCTGTAATTTCACAGTGTTTGATGCTTTATGATTTTTGTCCTCCTGAGAATTATCAGCCTACTCCCTTTCTGTGCTCCTGATTCTATTATATTCACCAGTTTATTCTGCTGATCAAATGTTTAATTCACTTAATTTTTAGATTCACTTGTTGACAGATATGTATTTGTTGTTCATAATTTTTTGTCTTTTACCTTTTTCTTCTTCCTCTTCTAAGAGAGTACCTTTCAGCATTTCATATAATACTGGTTTGGAGTTGATGAACTCCTTTAGCTTTTTCTTCTCTGTGAAGGTCTTTATCTGCCCTTCAGTTCTGAATGATAGCTTTGCTGGATAGATTATTCTTGGTTGTAGGTTCTTGCTGTTCATCACGTTGAATATTTCTTGCCACTCCCGTCTGGCCTGCATCGTTTCTGTTGAGAAATCAGCTGACAGTCGTATGGGTGCTCCCTTGTAGGTAATGAACTGTTTTTCTCTTGCTGCTTTTAATATTCTCTCTTTGTCTTTTGCTCTTGGTATTTTAATTATGATGTGTCTTGGTGTGGTCCTCTTTGGATTCCTTTTATTTGGGGTTCTGTGTGCTTCCTGGACTTGTAAGTCTATTTCTTTTACCAGATGTGGGAAGTTTTCAGTCATTATTTCTTTAAATAGGTTTTCAGTATCTTGCTTTCTCTCTTCTTCTGGCGCCTCCACAATTCTGATGTTGGTATGCTTGAAGCTGTCCCAGAGGCTCCTTACATTATCTTCACATTTTTGGATTCTTTTGTCTTCTTGCTTTTCCAGTTGAATGTTTTCTGCTTCTTTATATTTCAAATTTTTGACTTGATCCTTGCCTTTCTCTAGTCTGCTGTTAGGAACTCTGTATAATATTTTTTATTTCAGTCAGTGTATGTTTAATTTCTATTTGGTCCTTTATCATCTTTAGTTGGACCTTTTTCATCTCCTCTTGGGTCTCACTAAATTTATCCATCTTTTCTAGCATATTCTTGAAAAACCTTATAAGTGTGGTTTTGAACTCTATATCCAGTCTTTTTTTTCCTCCATTTCTTTTGTTTGTGATCCCTTCCCTTGTCTCGGCATTTTCACTATGCCGGGGAAACTTCTGTGTTGAATTCAGCCTTATGATACCAGACGCAAAACTGAAGAAGCCTCTATTGAGCTTTGGATGGGTGGAGTCTCAGGGCTTAAGGGACCGCCTTGCCTTCCAGTCGGCCCCGCCCTCCACGGCCCCTGAGTCTCACGTGACTGGGTAATGGCTGGAGCGGTCCCTGTGCCTCTAACCGCTGCCTTTCCAGCTCCCCTGCGCAGCAGGACCCCACGAGTCTAGGTCTCTAGGGTTTAGTCCGAAACAGGGGCTTAGTGGAGTCAGAAGTGGCACAGTTGGGAGGGTCTATCCCCCACCCACTCACGAAAGCCAGCAGCACAATCAGCAGTCTATCCGTGCGTGGCACCAGGCCTTTGATCTTTTGCGACTCCCCTAAGTTGCCGTGCACTTCTCCCTTTTCACAGTCCAAACTCCCCCCGTATGAGTTTTGGCGGGATCTGGGGTTTAGTGTCGTAGGATAAGGGGTTCAATGCCTTTGAGAGTCTCCGTTTCCCTCCCGCCAGAGAAAGCCAGCCAGGTACTCCGGCACCACGTGCGCGCGTCTCCGTACCTCAGCTTTTTGCAGCTCCTCTGGGTCTCCGTGAGCCCCTCTCTTTCCTTCTAGTTGTAGAACTTCCACTCAGCCAGCTTTCCTGTGGTTCTGGATGATGTTCGTTCTGTCTTTTAGTTGTAGTTTTGAAATTGTTGTGCGAGGCAGCAGTGTAGGTGTTTACCTATGTGGCCATCTTGGATTTTCATCCCCACTCTCATTATCTTTGATAAGTCATAAATGTTGTTTGATCCAGCCTTCTAGAATAGCCTCTGTTGCAAACTGTCTTAGGTTTTTGTTATTTCAGGAATTATCATGCTCTTTGGTAAATATTGGTGACTTCTTGGGATGAGGGGGCAAGAAGTAGCTCTTATTCTTGTCTCTAAAATCTCTCTCTGGTCTGCTATAATGAAAGTAAGTATCAGACCAAAATCTCTATGCACAGTTATTACTAAACAAGAACAAAATCCACATATGGTCCTGAAAACTCTTTTTATTCTCCTGAAGCACTTTTACAAGAACTACCCCCTTCATCACTGCAGTGATACTATGCTTTAGGAGCAGCCAATATTCTATCATACAATGGGATTCTTCCTCCAGGGAGTGGGAGAGCAAGCCTCAACAGGGTTCTAGATCTAGGGCACTGCTCTGAATATAGCAGGTTCTGGGATGTGTTGGTTTCTCAAACAGTATTCAGAGGAGCAAAAGGCAGGAGGAATATTGCTAGCCAACCATGTATCTGGAATATTACACATTCTCATTCCCTCCAATGGAGATATTCTCAGTCCCCCAAGTTAACATCTCAATCCTTTGTGCTAGTCAATTATACTTCTGCTAAAGATTAGGTAATATATGAAGTATATCTGGAATGTATGTTCCAGATTGGGTTCCTGCAAATACTAATGAATCATCCTTAGGGTGTCAATGAAAGTTTATATCAGACACAAATACATCAATATGATCTCCCTGAATTGATTAAAATAAATTATCTCAGAAAATTTAAATATTTGCTTCTTTTTCCTTTTTATTCTCAACATTGTTTCCAGGCTGATCTTTTAATCAAGACACCGGTTACTCATTGTCTTGGTTTCTTCTGGCCTCCATGGAAGGTGTTAATCTCTTTTACAGTCCAGACTGTTTTCACTCACCAGACCATTCATATTTCTGAAATATTTAAGTATGTAGTAATTCTCAAAATTAAAAAAATACAGATTGTAATCTTAATAGATATTATATTATCTCTTCGCTCTCTCTAACTTGCTTACTGCAATGCTTTTCCTCATTCTTCAGATTTGTGATAAAAAGATAAATCCTTTATAGAGCTACCATATGCTTCTGTGGACCTTAGGTTCACCTCTCACTTATCCTCTCTTTTTTGAATTTATGGACTTATGTTATTACTTTGTTAAATTAACATTTGTTAAGTGGATAGCAGAGTACTAGATGGTGAGCCAGTTCTACAACAGACAACCAGAGAAATTGAAGTAGGGAAGTTTATTATTCACAGTTCATATGTCCTGAAAGAGGTAAAGACACCACTTTACCTCCAAGAGACCACTTGGGAAGGTCAAGACAGTGCAGGCAGAGAGAAAGGCAGGACCCAGAGCATATGTTTTTATCAGAGTCTGTGGATGGAGACATTTGCAGTTCCAGAATAAGGTGGAGTGGTCAATTCAAACCTCAAGAGAAGGGTTTCTGTTAACCCCATGTAGAATTTCACCTAAGGGGTACATAAGGCATGCAGGTGCTGGGAGGCAGGAAGAATTATTGATCACAAAGCTTGTTGGGAAATCTTAACAGGAACTTACATTTGCCTATGACTCTGTGCTGTTATCCAGGGCATGAGCTTGCATAAGGGGCTAGTGTTGGTTTGAGGTCCCTGCAAGCATTCTTATTTTTATTTTTTAAAGAATTCTGAGTTAACAATACCATGGATAGTTTAGCTAAACTCATGATGGCTTATCTTTTTGCTGACACTGAATTTTAGATAATTTTATGAGTGCCTTCCATTTCTACCATCTTTGTAAACTTCCTAAGAATTGTTTCCATGCCTGTTTCATAGGCAAGAGACTCATTTCTATCACAGGAAATAATTGGATCTCCATAAATATCTGACAAAGAGTGAATGAATGAATGAATGAATGAAATCCAAAGTCAAAACCAATTCTTTATTATTTCAGAGGCAAAGGATGTATCTTGCAGCTGCTATTTGTTTTTGAGAGAAAAGATGCTCAGATGTGGCTTATTATAAAATGAACTAGAGGCCCAGTGCACAAAATTCATGCATAGAGTGTGTGTGTGTGTGTGTGTGTGTGTGTGTGTGTGTGTGTGTATGTATGTCCCTCAGCCCAGCCTGCACCATCTCCAATCTGGGACCACTCGAGGGATGTCCTTCTCACAATTCAAGACTGCTGGCTCCCAACTGCTCATCTGCCTGCCTGGCTGATTGCCCCTAACCACTTTTGCCTTCCAGCCTGATCACCCTCTAACCACTCCCCTGCTGGCCTGATGGCCCCTAACTGCCCTTTCTTGCTAGCATGTTACCCCCTCCCACCCCCAAATGCTCTCCCTTGCAGCCTGGCCACCCCCAACTGCCATCCCCTGCAGGTCTGATTGCCCCTAACTTCCCTACCCTGCAGGCCTGGTCACCACCAACTGCTCTTCCCTGTAGGCATAGTCACCCCCAACTTCTATCCCCTGCAGGTCCAGTTGCCCCCAACGGTTCTTCTCTGCTGGCCCAGGTGCCCCTAACTTCCCTACCCTGCCAGTCTAGTTTCCCCCAACTATCCTCCCCTGTAGGCATGATCCCCCAACAACTGACCTCCCAGCCTGGCCACTCCTAACTGCCCTCCCCTGCTGGTCATCTAGTGGTATCCATCTTTGACCACATGGTGGTGGCCATCTTGTGTGTTGGAGTGATGGTCAATTTATATAATATCTTTTTACTAGTGGCCCAGTGCAAAAAAAAAGTTGTGCACAGTGGGGATGGGGGTATTCCTCAGCAGGGCCTGCACTCTCTCCAATCTGGGACCCCTCTGATTAACTGCCAGTAAGTACACACAGATGAGTAAGAGCCTATAATCTGATAAATAAAATTATTGGGAGGTACTGTTTTGGGGTATTATTACATATTCCCACACATTCTCCTTTGTTTTCTCTTTTTCCTCTCTCCAAGATAAGTAGCTAGTTCTGCCTTTATTGTTAATGGGAAAAGATTCAGCAGAACATTCTGGATGGTGGCTACCTGAGTGTAGACATAGGTAAACATTTATTGAACTGTACAATTGAGATTTCTGTATTTTACCTGCATATTTGGCTCTTGTGTTTGCATAAACATAAGCAGTGACTTCTAACCCACAGGTTAGAATCATTCAGAGACACTTAAAATTTATTTTTGGCTGGATACTCTCCAAATCAGCGAATCAGAATCTATGGAAATTGAATAGAATTGGAACAATAATTTCTGAAGGGGTAGACTTGTCTTTTGGAATATTTTACACACACACACACACACACACACACACACACACACACACACGCACTCCTCAAGTAATTCCCATGAACAGCTATCATTGAAAATCAACCCCCAAAATAATTTAGGGTCTTTGTAAGGGGGCAGAAGAATTCAGGCACAATAAATAGACAATTGTGTTGCTAGAAACAGCAGGAAATGTGGGCCTTTCCTCATGTCCTACAGCAGCCTAAAAAGCCTCGCACTGCCTGCCTGGACTCCTCAGGCTCCCAACGGAACTCGGCTTTTTGGGCAGGGCCTATGTCTGCTCACCCACATCCGTGGCTCCCAATAGAACAGGACTTTGTGGGCAAAGCATGGAGCTTTCCACCCCACCTCCATTGGCCCTTGATGGACCTAGACCCCATGGTTGGGGCCTGGCACTGCCTGCCCCAACTCCCCGAACTCCAGATGGACTGGAACCCTGCAGTTAGGGCCTGGCGCTGCCCACCTCACTTCCCCAAGCCCCCAATGAACTAGTACCCCATGGTTGGCACCTGGTGCTGCCCACCCTGCCTTCCTGGGCTTCCTGATGTATCAGGACCCATGGTTGGGGCCTGGCACTGCCTGCCCTGCCTGCATATGCAAATTTACCCACCATATTAGTTGGATTAATTTGCACATCACTCCTGATTGGCTGGTGGCATAGTGGAGGTTTGGTCAATTTACATGTTTGTCTATTATTAGGTAAGATTATATAGGATTATCTATGACTGGCATGTGTAACCTGAACAAATATATTCTGAATGGTTGAGTCATTTCATTCTTTGAGCATGTCTTTGGTATATGTAATTTTAAAAGTAAAATAATGTCAGAATTAGTTATTTTTTGATGTTGTATATACCACATATTCATAGTCTGAAAGCATGTAAAATGCCAGTATTTTTAATGAACAAAAATCCAATGCTCTGTATATTTCTCTATCCATGATATTTTATATGCTAGAATCTATGAATAAAGTTATTGAAATTGGAAGAACTGGGGTAAGGTCTGGGTTGTTTTAGACTACTATGTAATACTTAAAAGACATTAAGAAAATATAAGGTACAAAAAGTGGGAGGGGACAAAGGTAAGACAAAAGCATCAAAATGGAAATATTGCCTTGGCTTGCTCTGCTCAGTGGTTAGAATATTGGTCTGCAGACTACAGGGTCATGGATTTAATTCCCAGTCAAAGGCATGTACCTATATTGCAGGTTCTTTCCCTGCTCCAGTCAGGGTGCAGGGTGCATGTGGAAGGTGAGCAATAAATGTGTCTTTCCCATCTCTCTCTCTCTCTCTCTCTCTCTCTCTCTCTCTCTCTCTCTCTCTCTGATTATCCTTGGGTGAGGATTAATACACACACAAAAAAAGGAAATATAGAGTACTGATTTCTGACCTGCTACTCTGAATTACTATTTTCATCTTTATTTGGCTGATTTCTTCTAATCAGGGTACTTACATTTATTTTCCAACTATTCAACACTTTTTTATTGTTCCCTACTATTTACTAGACTATAAAGAAGTAAAAATAAAAATTGAAATACACATGGTGACTGCTGGAAATAGGCACTAATAGAAAGCTGCCTAATTGTAGGCATGGCTCTTACAATTAATTATATTAAAAATTAATCAGTTTTGTGCAAATATTTTTTCTTTTTTTTTCTAATAGCATAGTAAATGTTTGTATCTTCTATTACCGTGAAAAAAATGAGTGTTCCCCAATGTTGATACATTTTATGTTTTGGAAATTAAGACTTGATTTATGATTAATTTAAAAATTAAAATAAATGTATTCAATTTTCTGAACATTGATTTATATTCTTTCCTAAAGTTAATTCTTATTATATTGAATGCAACTGCAAATTGTGTCTTGTCAAGTCTTGCTTATTTATTTGTTTTCAAACATCACCAAATCAAAAAATTGAGGTCTTCTTTTGCTGTCAGTGTACTTTTTCTTTTAACATATTTTTATTGATTTTAGAGAGGGAGTGGGGATAAAAACATCAATGATGAGAGAGAATCATTGATCAGTTAGCTCCTGCCTTCCCTACACTGGGGATCGAGCCCCAGCATGTGCCCAGACCAGGAATGGAAACTTGATCTCCTTGTTCATAGGTGATGCTCAATCACTGAGGCACGTGGGCAGGCTGTCAGTGTATATTTTATTTAGTTTTTTTTCAGTTCTATAAAGCATCCTTTTCACTGAAAACCATGATGCTAGAAGTGCATATATTTCCATTATGTCCCCCTAGAGGCCAGTAATTATTGGAAAAACAGTTTGTCTAGAAGTTCATCCCTGACACCTAGAATTCTTTCATACTCTCTCTAAATTGTAAATGAAAAGATGAAATAGTAACTCAACAGTATGCCATGCTTATGTAGAATTCATTATTTACTTATAAAACTGAACCAAAAGGCATTTGTTAAAAACATTTTCCTGAGGAGAGAAACCAAGATAGTGGCATAGGTGACAACTAAACTGCTGCCTTACACAACAATTTCAAAACTACAACTGAAAGACAGAACAGACACCATCCAGAACCATAGGAGAGCTGGCTGAGTGGAAATTCTACAACTAAAGTAAAGAGAGGGGCTCACAAAAACTCAGAGGAGCTGTAAAAAGCTGAGGTACAGAGAGGACAGGTGGCAGAGGACCTGGCTGGCTTCCTCCAGTGGAAGGGAGGAAAAAAATTCCTGACTGCACTGAACCCCACTTCTGACTGCACTGAACCTCAGTTCCAGGTGAGACTCATATGAGGGGAGTTTGGACTGTTGTGAAAAGGGAAGAGTGCACAGAAACTTAGGGGAGCCGTGAAAGGCAGAGGTCTGGAGGAGCAAGCAAAGAGGACACATTGCTGATTGTGCCCCAGGCTTTCTCTAGTGGGAGGAAAACAGAACCTCCCAGCTACACTGAAATCCAGGTCCATCTGCACTGAACCCCAGTTTCAGGTAAGACCCTGGGAACTCAGACTCATATGGGTCCCTGGAGTGCACAGAAACTCAGGGGAGCCAGAAAGGCAGAGGTCTGGAGGTGTGCGCATGTGCACACAGAAAAGGCTGCAGCAACTACTTTGAGGCACTGAGACCCAGGGACCACCATGTAGGGCAGGGCTGATGGGAAGCTCAGCCCTGAGATTCTGCTCCATCCAAGTCCAGCACAAAGGCTTTTGCAATTTTGCAAGTCTTAAGGCTGAGTCCAGAACAGAAGTTCTCTGGGCATAGATACAGTTGATCCTCACAACCAAATGGCTTGGAGGTCAGTTCCCCTAGTGATACCAACAACAATTAAGACTTAACTACAACAAGACTGTACACAGTCCACGAAGGGGTGCACCAAGAGCGTCCACTTCAGGTAACTGGGGAGGCCGAGCTATTGGGCCATATGGGACATCTAGCACACAAAGCTAGTCTACCAACTCAGGGAAGAAGCCAAAATGCGTGGACAAAGGAACAGATCACAAACAAAAGAAATGGAGGAAAACAAATGATTGGATATAGAGTTCAAAACCACAGTTATAAGGTTTTCCAAGAATTTTCTAGAAAAGAAGGATACATTTAGTGAGACCCAAGAGGAGATGAAAAAGGACCAACTAGAAATTAAACATACACTGACTGAAATAAAAAATATTATATGGAGACCTAACAGCACACTAGAAGATCACAGGAATCAAGTCAAAGATTTGAAAAATGTACGAAGAATAAAAAAACACTCCACTGGAAAAGCAAAAAGAAAAAATAATCCAAAAGTGTGAAGATAGTGTAAGGAGCCTCTGGGACAAGCATACCAACATCAGAATTATGGGGGTACCAGAAGAGAGAAAGAAAGATACTAAAAACATATTTGAAGAAATTTTGACCAAAAACTTCCCCTACCTGGTGAAAGAAATAGACTTACAAGTCCAGGAAGCTCAGAGAACCCCAAACAAAGGAATCCAAAAAGCCAAGAGCAAAAGACAAAGAGAAAATATTAAAAGCAGCAAGAGAAAAACAGTTAATTACCTACAAGGGATCACCCATATGATTGTCAGCTGATTTCTCAACAGAAAAGATGCAGGCCAGACAGGAGTGGCAAGAAATATTCAAAGTGATGAATAGCAAGAACCTACAACCAAGATTATTCTACCAGGCAAAGCTATCACTCAGAGTTGAAGGGCAGATAAAGAGCTTCACAGATAATAAAAAACTAGAGGAGTTCATCAGCTCCAAACCAGTATTATATGAAATTCTGAAAGGTATTCTTTAAAAAGAGAAGGAAGAAGAAAAAGGTAAAGATAAAAATTATGAACAATAAATACATATCTATGAACAAGTGAATCTAAAAATCAAGAGAATTGAAAAACTGATGAACAGAATAAACTGGTGAATATAATATAATCATGGTCATAGAAAGGGAGTGAACTGATAATTCTCACTGGGAAAACATGAGGGGTGTACAGGGAGAGACTGCACAAAAATCATACATCTATGTGTGAGGACAATGCGGGGGAGGTAAGGGCAGAGGGTGAGGTGGAGCCAGGTGGAGGGGAGCTATGGGGGGAAAAAAGAGGAACAATTGTAATAATCTGAACAGTAAAGATTTATTAAAAAGCATTTTCCCTTTCAAATAAAAATAATTTTGGTTTATAGAGTAGTTTTGTTAAAAGTATTATCTTCAATACAAAATAATATTTTAAGGTATCCCTAAGGAAAACAATGTCGTGCTAGTTTCCTAAGCAGGGATAAGTGGGCAGGAGGAGGGAATGGAATGGGAGATGGAATACATATGGAAAGAGAGTAAGGAAATAAGAGAAGACCCTGCAAAGGGAGTGATCTGAGCAAATAGACAGCGATCCATACCTGCCTGGGAGGCCATAGTATCTTCCACATTGAGCTACTGTTGTCATGTTACTAGGCTTGCACAAAACACCACTTTCTGATATTCATATAAATTTATCTAATTCCTTGTGAACAACTCTTAGGAGAGAAGAATGAGTGATGTTTTATGAGTTCATGGAGATTCTATATCAAAAGGGATCAACCAAAGGACTTGTATGTGTGCATATAAGCATAACCAATGGACATAAATACAGGAGGGAGGAGGATGAGGGCATGAGCAAGGGGGTGGGAGCAATGGGGGGATGAGGACATATATGTAATACCATAATCAATAAAGAAAAATGGTTAAAAAAAGGAGCAGAAGGGATTAGGTAAAAACTTAATAGAAAATGTAACATATGGCTGATGTTTGAAGTTTGAGTACAATTCATTAAGTTATTTGATATGTATTATTGATCATCTACTGTCTGCCCATATTGCAATAGAAATGAAGAAATTTATCAATTTCCCCATAGCAAGGCATGATTGTTAGTTTTTCAGTGTCCTATCTATTAGCATTTATATCACTCAGAAATTATAATGTTGTTTCAAATAACATAATGACAATGTGTGCTGTCAGTGAAAACTAGGAATAAAGAATGATTTATTGTGGCTGGCCAGTATTGCACAGTAATTAGAGCATCAGTCTACACACCAAAGGGCCTTAGGTTTGGTCCTGATCAAGGGCACATACTTGGGTTTCAGGTTTGACCCCTGGCTCCATTTGCAGGTGAGAGGTGTACTCACATGGATGTTTCTCTCTCTCTCTCTCTCTCTCTCTCTCTCTCCCACTTCCTCTTCCTCACTCCCTTCTACTCTCACTAAAACTTCAAATGAGGATTGAAAAACAAATAAACAAAAAATCATTTGCAGACCTTCATTTGTAGCTTCATTACCAAAAAGGATGATTTAATTTATTTTATTTGAACTTGAAAGATATAATTTGTGAAGTGAATCCATAAAATATTTTTATGAAGTCTAAGGTAAAATCATTACTTTTTACACTATTTTCAGTAGGAATTTAAAATTTACTGTTTAAATAAAATGCCTTTCTATGTTGTTGACAGTTAATGGTAAGCTAAAATATGTGAAGCAGAAAGGAACAGTAATATTTCACTGTTACAACATACCACATCCTGCTTTTATGGGCATTCTCAGATGTGCATATGTGAACTCTTTTTAAGGAGTTGGCTCTGAATGGTTATTGAAATTACAGATATTGAAGCTAATATAGATTTAAAATTTTGACGTATGAATTGAAAAATTTTACATATAATAATTATTGTCATATTTTATATATTAGTAACTTCTTCCTCTTTGAAATATACAGGGTGGGGGGAGAAGGTTTACAGATGTAATACAAATAAATAATAAAGTAATTAATAAATAAGAATAAAAGAATAGCCGAAACTGGTTTGGCTCAGTGGATAAGAACGTTGGCCTGCAGACTGAAGGATCCCAGGTTCAATTCTGATCAAGGGCATGTACCTTGGTTGCAGGCACATCCCCAGTAGGGGGGTGTGCAAGAGGCGGCTGATCAATGTCTCTATCATCGATGTTTCTAACTCTCTATCCCTCTCCCTTCCTCGCTGTAAAAAGTCAATAAAATGTAAAAAAAAAAGAATAAAAGAATGAACTCTATTTCTTGTACTCACAACTGTAAACCTACCGTTGTCCTATCCTGTAATTAATTAACTTCCTTGAGATAAAATTCACATATGAGAAGTTTTATGTATATTAGTATTATTTTGTAGTAAGAAGGAAATTAATATCATTTTTATCACCTAGAATAGTGTGTATCGATGTTGATTTTGTCATTATTCAGTGTTCTTTTTCTGTTTATTACTATTGTGGCTTCTATGATAGATATTTCTCTATGTTCAAAAGACTGGTTTTCTCAATATCATTTGGAAGTGTTTTGTTTTGTTTTGTTTTGTTTTTGAAACTTAAAACCCATGTCCTCATAGGAAACAAGAATCAATTCAAAATGTTGAATGAGAGTTGATATTCTTGATGAGCTCAAAAAGACATTTAATTAAAGTACTATAATATCTACAATGTTAATAAATATTAATAACAGACCAGAACTCAAATTCCCCTGAGCTCTGTGGGGAGAGGGATGCTGTCAGGTTAGAGGGACAGGAATGTACATATAAGAAAATAAAAGAGAGAAAACACATGGACATGGGCAATAGTGTGGTGATTGTGGGGTGGGAGGATGGTTGCAGGTAGAAGAGGGCATTGAGGGGATAAATGGTAACGGGAAAAAATTAGAACTACATTGGAAATTGTGACTGATAAGTCACAAGAAGGATCCAAGTTTGTGAAAGGATTTGGTGGACTTGGAGGTATATTAAGGTATCTAATAGAGTTCTAAGGAATGGAATGCCAAGGAGAAGATGATGAATTTTTTACCTTGATGATCAGGAAGCAGTCGACAAGGCTTCAACAAAATGTGTCTCACTCTCCAGAATACAACCCAAGAAGCATACCCATGGTGGGATTTTAACAGATCTCTGCCTGACATGTAGGCATTAAATGGGTATGTTTCAGCAAGATCACATTCTGAAAAAAGACTGTGGATGCAATAAAAGTTCAACTTTATTGACTTTGTGTACTCTGCTTCATCCCTGATCTCTGTCAATTAGTCATTGCCTCTTGATGAATAGGAGACAAAATTGTCCCTAATTGAGCTAGGTGAAGAGAGAAAAATGATCTTTAAATATAGCAAAATACAGATCATTAATGGCCTTGTTAAACTCAGTTTGAATTGGAATGCTGACAATGAATACTAGAATGATGTAGGTGAGTGAATGAGAGGTGAGGGAATACAGATGACTAGAGAAGGATTATCTGTGAAGAAGAATAAATAAGTGATGCAAAAGCTAGATTTGGACATGGAATCAAATGGGTATTTTTCAGCAAGATCATGCTCTGAAAAAAAGGATATGGGTAGGCTGTAGATGTAATAACAGTTATCTTCGTGTTCACTGCTTAAAAAAATAGATAGAATCCAGAAGTTCTTTCTCAAACCCCCTGATACTGAAATAATACCTTAAATAAAGCATGCCCCTAAGTCTTATTGCTAGAACAATACACTTTATGTAAAACTGAATAAAATTCCCATTTAAGTTTTTTTCCTACCAAAATAATTTTTGTTGGTAAGGCCCTTGTGCCACATAAGGAAAATAAAATGTAAGCCTTCCATTTCAAAATTAAAAAACAACAACAACATTGTTGTGGATCTTTTTGCCTATCCAAAACTGCATTTCAAACAATAGCAATAACATAAGGAAAATTATTGTTGATGAGCAACTTTGTAAATCTCTGACTTGAAGAAGATACATTGGTGCAAAATTCAATGACATAAAAGGGAGAAAAAGTACCCAATGAAAAAAATCTCAAATTATAACTCAGAGTGTTGATGAGTGCAAGAATTGGGGAACAGAGTAAATTATTTCCTTTTCTATTTTATATGGAAAGAAATTTCTGGTCTATCTGTTATGTGTCCTTACCCTCTCCTCTGACATAAATATTCTCTGATAGATATAACTCACATCCCAGAGACTTCAATAAAATTAAGAAAATGTTCATTTTGACCTTTGTTTTAAGAGCTTGACCAATACTTTGAATTTGCTTACCCTGATTTAATCTTTAGTTGCTTCATTTCTTGACCTAGAAGAGTGAAACATATTTACATTTATAAAGAGCTTTGACTTTCAGGACTAATGGCTGTTAATTGCTATGACAGTGACATTTTGTATCTTACCTATATTTCTAGGTTATCTTTTATAGGTAAGTCTTTGAGAACTAAATTATCAGGGCAATAAGAAAAAATTTCCTTGCCAGAAGTTGTGTCTGATATTGACTAAAACAGATATTGATTAGGTGTTACATTTTTATTTACTTATAAGAGCATAAACTTTTTTCTAGTTTTAAAATTTTCATTCATAGCATGACTTCTTAGGCATCAAGATTAAATAACAACTTTATAAGAAACAATGATTTGGGGAGGAAGAAGTTTTTAATTTAAGAATTACAGGTTAGAATTACATGTTTCTTAGAGTGATGTGCTACTTAATGAGGGGGGTACATTCTGTGAAATGTCTCATTAGGCTATTTTATTATTATCCAAACATCATAGAGCATACTGACATAAACCTGGTGGTATACCTACTATACACCTAGGCGATACAGTACAACAAGGTCATATATGTGGATTGTCCTTGGTCAAAATATCATTGTGCAACTCATAATTGTATTTTCTTTTCTGAAATGTCTGTATTTTATTTTTCAGGGTGCTGCGAGGTTGTTGAGAGAATGTAAATGACATTCTTTTTATAACTTCATATAACATTATAAGGCTTATATAAGGCTTGTAGACATATTTATTTATAAGTGGTAGATGATGTATCAGTATTTGATGCCTTCACTCATAAAAGATGGAGTTTTTTTTTGAAATAAAATATTTATTTTATTATTATTCTTGAATCAGATACCAAATGGTAATTGAATAAATAATTTAATTACATGTGGAGATTTAAATGACTTTATGACAGTTGATACAGGCATATTTATCTAGAGTTGCTGAGTGATCAAATTCTTCAGGCCAAAATATATCAATGGAAAATGAGGGAGTAAATAGTGAAAATTTTGATAATTTAACCATGTTAAGTTTTAATGTGATCTTCAATTAAACTTAAACTCAAAGAAGTATGTTAATAAAATAATTTGTTGTCCTATTTTTTCTTGAAGAAGTATAATTATCTAGTTTGAATTAAATTTGTGCTATGAAAATGATGCACATATTAATTCTGGCCTACCCAAAGGTTCCTATTTTTCCCATGAAAGTATTAAACTTTATTCATTGTTTACTTTGTACTTACTTTTAGCTATCCTTGCCAGAAGACAAAGGATTCAGATCCATGACCTTTTCTAAGTATTTGAATGTTCTGTAAAATGGTCCCTTGCCTCTCAAATTATATTAGAAATGAAAAGTACAGTTGACTGAAAAGATTTATCTTCCTTTCAGTATATTTGAGGATTAATTGTTGTGCTACTCATCTTACTCGGCTTCTAACAAGTGAAAACTGAATTGTGTTTTGAGGGGAAATAGGTATTTACCATTTTAATGTTCCTCTCAATAACTCTATCCCTCTGTATGAACATAGTTTTTGCTATATAAATGTACAGATTGATTTCTCATTACCTAGATATAGATAAATATAAAATAAATCACTGAAAATCCAACTTATCATCCATTTATATCTGTGTCTTTGGGGTGTCAGTGATGAATTTGAATCCCAGGTTCTTTGATGTCAACATTCAGCATGCATTCAGTACTCTATCTCTTCAGCTAATGTATAAGAACTATTAAAGACATGTTGTCTAAAATATAATGCAAATACTTAAAAAAATACATAAGATTTGTCATAAGACTCTAAGCAAGATTTTTATTCTAGATCATCCTAGAATGATGTTTTAGATCATTCCATATTTTTCCTCCATGGGGAAAGGGAAAGAAACCCTGTATGTTCATGAGTGTGTGTGTTTGTGTTCTGAGCAATTAAAAATATAATTTGGCAATAAATACCAAAGTGCTCTGAATTCCATTTATAATGTTTCCTAGCTCTATTCCTAATCATAACTTTGGTGCTGAAGTAACTAAAATAAGTGTATCACTTTGCAACTCCAAGGACATTCTTTTATTTTGTATTTATTTATTTTTCTTCTGGCAATTTTTAAAATAATTCTTTATTATTGAAAGTATTACTTCATTCCCCTTTTTTCCCCCATTAACTCCTTCCAGCCAACCCCATACCAGGTCCTCACCTATTGTCTGTGTCCCAGGTTTATGCATATATGTACACAAGGTCTTTGGTTGATTACCTCCCATCCACCCACCCACCCACCCTCCAAGATTCCACACTCTCTTCCATGTTTCCATTTCTCTGGATCCACTCTGTTCATCCATTTATTTTGTTAGTTAGATTCCACATATAAGTGAGATCACTTGATACTTGTCTTTCTCTGACTGACTTATTTCACTTAGCATGATAGTCTCCAAGTCCCTTCATGCAGTCTCAATTGATAAAAGATTCTTCTTTTTTAAAGCTGTATAGTATTCCATGGTACAAATGTACTACAGCTTTTTTATCCACTCTTCTACAAAAGGGCTCTTGGGTTTTCTAGATTTTAGCTATTGTAAATTGTGTGCTACTGTGAACATGGCAGTGCATAGACTCTTTCTGATTGATGTTTCGGGTTTCTTAGGATATTTTACAAATCCAAGGACATCTTATATAATAAAAGAGTAATATGCAAAATGAATATCACTCCAAGACATCAGATAGCTGCCCCATATGGTCAAAGATGGCTGCCACAAGATGGCTGGCAAGGGAGGGAAGTGAAGTTGTGAGCAGTTTGGGGTGACCAGGCTGGCAGAGGAGGGCAGTTGTGGGGGATCAAGCCTGCAAGGGAGGGCAGTTAGGTGTGACCAAGCCTGTAGGGAAAGCAGTTGGAGTGCACCAGGCCTGTAGGGGAGGGCAGTTGTGGGGATCAGACCTATAGGGGAGGGAATTTGGGGGGGACCTGGCTAGCAGGGGAGGGCAGTTAGAGGTGACCAGACTGACAGGGGAGGACAGTTAGGTTCAATCAGACTGGCTGGGGAGAAGTTAGGCATCAATCAGGTTGCTGGCAGGGGAGTGATTAGGGGGTGATCAGGCTGGCAGGCAGAGGTGGTTAGGGGCAATCAGGCAGGCAGGCAAGTGAGCAGTTGAGAGCCAGCAGTCTTGGTTGTGAGAGGGATGTCTGACCATCTGTTTAGGCCCGATCCCACCAGAGAGAGTGCAGGCTGGGCTGAGGGACAATCCCCGTGCATGAATTTCATGCACCAGGCCTCTAGTCTGTAATAATCTATAATAATAAAAGTATAATAAGCTAATTAGACTGGACAGCTGAATGACCTTCCAGATGTCATTCTGGATATCCTTCCAGATGAAGCTGTGGTGGTGGGGGCCAAGGCAGAGGTGGTTAGAGGTAATTAGTCAGGCTGGCAAATGGTTAGGGGTGATTAGGCAGAGAGGCAAAGTGGTTAGGGGAGATCAGGCAGGCAGGTAGAATGGTTAGGGCCAATCAGGCAGGCAGGCAAGTAGTTAGGGATGATCCAATAGCACGAGTGTTTAAGAGTGATCAAGCAGGCAAGCAGAGAGGTTAGTGATGATTAGCCAGGCAGAGTGGTTAGGGATGATCAGGCAAGCAGGCAGGCAAGTGGTTAGAAGCCAGTAGTCCCGGATTGCAAGAGGGATGTCCTACTGTCGGATTAGGCCCAATCTCTGTGAGATTGATCCTAAACTGGCAGTCTGACATCTCCCAAGGGGTCCCAGATTGTGAGAAGTTGCAGGCCAGTCTGAGGGACACTCCCTCTGTGCACAAATTTCATGTACCAGGCCTCTAGTTCTTTTATATATGTGAGGGCAATTATTAAATTTCCTTCAATCTTCCTTGTATTTTCTGCATATTTGCATACCACTTCTGAGGAACTCAAATATTTGTTGGGTCCTTCTTAAAAAGTTTGCTTGTTTTTATCTAGGAATATATGTAAAAATCAACACCTGCTCATTTATTTAAGCAATGGAATTATTTGCAGCATTGTATAAAGAATAATTTTATATTGCAGTATTAATGACACTGGGAAAACTTATGAGAATTTTCTTGAAGTTTTATTTTTCTTAAATATGGCATTGTTTTAGCATGTATTTTTTTTACTGAAATGTATATCTATTTTCATAGCTTTTTAAAGCATTTTATTAAATTGTAACATCCTAAGACACAGTTATAGCAAAAGAAAATGGAAATTGTGTTAATACTATGACTTAGAGAAAACTGCTTTAACATCTTTTCATGAATAGATGAATTTGAATAGTTATGGATTACATGCAAAATTTAAATTTTGTTAAAATTTTAACAAAAAGGATAATAGATTTTATTTCTTTGAATATTGCCCTTTATAATTTTACTATAAAGGAGACTTTTTAAAACATAATTAAAACTTAGCAACTTTTAAGTATTACAGAAAATATAATTTCAGTCCTAGACGATATCTTGTATAAATAGCATATCAATGTTAATTTTAAAAATATGTGTATGCAATTGGAATACTCAAATACTTTTATATGTAGCTTAATAAATTAAACATATATTTTTCTCCTTTGAAAGTACTTTGCAGGTTTTAATTTAACCCAGGTGTCAATTCAATTTAATTGATTTTTGCATGGGGGAATGAAAAGCATTCTATAGATTTAGAGGGTTGCTTAAGAAACTCCATTCCCTTTCAAAACAGGACAGAATTAATGATCACAAGATGCCCTAAGCTCTGTTTACATAGGCTACTAAGATGTCATCATATAGCATCTTGACTGATATTTAGCCACATTTAAAATTTTTGAAATCTTCTATCCATATAAATTTAATTTGGAAGTATATTTATTCCAAAATTTATTAGGAAAACTTGTAGACCTGTGCATGAATTCATACATAAGTAGGTCGCTGCCACTTGCCTCAGCTGGCCACCCACCCACCACTGCTGATAGCTCTCCATTACCCATAGCTCACTGTTCCACCCTCCTGTATCTCTCCACCACTTGGTTCTGACGTTATGGAATAACAGATAATTAGCATATTAAGCTCTTATTATGTAGGATAAGAGAAGTTCCTAAAATTAAAAGAAAATATATTGAATTTTTAATATGTATTAAAAATTATTTGTATAAAAATAAAGATTCCAAAATAGTAGGTAAAAATATAGGTGATGATTAAGATTGATGACCAAGTTATTTCTAAGCATAAAACTAAAGCTAAGAATTACAAAGGAAAATATTACTTAACTTACCTTCTGCATAAAAAAATTAAAAAAATATTTTAACAAGATTGTGTATTTATTTTTAACATATAACATTCTTATCATATAAAATGTTTTAAAGTTAATAAAAATATGGTTACAACATTAAAAGTAAGAGCAACATGCATTCCAGTCGAGATAGTGGCATAGATAAACGTAGCACTTGCATCCTTTCTCACCACGTCAAAATTTCAACGAAACTACAAAACAACCATTCAGAACTGCCTGAAGTGTCGATGAACAGAAGTCCTACAACTAAGATTAAGAAAAAGCCACATTAAGACTTATAGAAGGGGCAAAGACATTGAATGGGGTGACTACACTCACATATGTCAGATGAAAATCAGGAGGAATATCTCAGCTGTGAATATGCCTCCTGAGGAGCTAGTAGTCCCACCCACACAGGCTCTCCCATCCATTATTCCAGTGCTTGCAAGAGAAGTCCTCACAATTTGTGGCTGTGGAAACAGAAGGAATTGTGGCTGAGTGAGATAAAGGGCTTCTGCAGTCCCAGCCATTCCCCTTAAGAGGTCAATGCATGGGCTGATTCAGACTCACTGGCTCTGAGCTCCAGTACTGTGACAGCAGATGTAAAGGCACCAAGAACATATGGGGAGGAAATAAATTGTTTGGCATAAGGACAACGGCTGGAGGGACAGTCTTCTCCCAGAGAGAAGTGCTGGTAGGGGCCACAGTTTCTTTGTTGAGCTATCCCCCAACAAAGCCAGCAGGGAGGTGCCATATATGAATCTCCACTAACCTGGCTCATACCACCCTGTTCTTCCCACCCTGAGATCCCCATTCATCCATTTTGTGAGCCCACCCAAGTGGTTTCCAGTGGCTTTTCCATACAAATGACCTATCTTGGCTCATGCTAAAGACAATCCTAAACTCCTCTAACAAGCAATATCTGCATAGCCCATTGCTCTTGCTAAGTGGCCACAGGTCTGATACTAGGGGCAACTAGCATTGGCTTGAAGCTTGACCTCTTCTGGGTGCCTCTAAGCCTAGCACAAGTATCAGACATCTGCAGATCACTCTATAGCTTAGGTCACGTAGCCCAGTCAGGTGGCTGGCCTTATACCTGCTGAGAGCCAGTTCACCCAGTGGACAACTTCAAATTATGTTGGATTACAACCTAAACAATTCTACTCAGGAGAAGCTGTGAGCACCAAAGCCCAATCAAAATAAGTCCTGCTTGCCCAGACTGGTTTGGCTCAGTGGATAGAGCGTTGGCCTGCGGACTGAAAGGTCTCAGGTTCGATTCCGGTTGAGGGCATGTACCTTGCTTGTGGGCACAACTCCAGTGGGGGGCATGCAGGAGGCGGCTGATCGATGTCTCTCTCTTTCATCAATGTTTCTGACTTTCTATCCCTCTCCCTTCCTCTCTGTGAAAAATCAATAAAACATATTTAAAAAAAAATAAGTCCTGCTCTGTGGTGGTAACATCTGCACAACAGTTCCTTGTCTGTAATTGCAGCCAGTCTTCATAGTACACTGATCTGGGAGTCAATTCTTCCCATTGATATGCCAACACAGCCCACATAGGGAACACCCCAGGAGCTACAAGCTTGGTTGGCCAGGTTAGTCTGGGCCACTGGGCCTTATATGACCCATACTATATAAGGACACTCTACTATATCCAGGAGATATAGCAGCTCTACCTAATACATAGAGACAAGCAAAGGGAAGCAGCCAAAATGAGAAGACAAACACATCCTAAATGAAACAACAAAAGGGATCTCCAGAAAAGAACTAAATGAAATGGAAGCAAGCAAACAACCAGATACAGAGTTCAAAACAATGATTATACAGATGCCAAAGGAACTTAGTGAGAACTTTAACAGGATAAAGGAGGACATGGAAACCGATTTTTAAAAAAATCAGAAATGAAGGATTCTCTAACTTAATAGAAGAATAAATTACAGAGAATTAACAGTAAAGTAGATGAAGTAGATAATAAAATCAGTGATTTGGAATATAAGAATACAAAAAACAACACTCCATCAGGATATCAAAAAAAATGTTTTTAAGTAAAAAATAAATGAGTATAGTGTAAGGAGCCTCCTGGATAGTTTAAAGTGTACCAATATTTGCATCATTGGGGTGCTGGAAGGAGTAGAAAGAGAGAGAGAAAGAAATTGAAAACATAATTGAAAAATAATGACAGAATCTTCCCTAACCTGGATAAGGAAATAGACACAAAAGTCTGTGAAGCTCAGAGAGTACCAAATAAGATGAACTCAAAGAGGCCAACACCAAGACATATATCATAATTTAAATGTCAAAACATAAAGACAAAGACAGTATCTTAAAAGCAGCAAAAGAAAAGCAATTAGTTACCTATAAGATAGTTCCCCCATAACACTATCAGTTGATTTCTCACCAGAAACTTTGCAGGCCAGAAGGAATTGACACAAAATATTCAAAGTAATGAACAATAAGGACCTATAATCAAGATTTTTTTTTTGGCTAGGCTATCATTTTGAATTCAATGATAGATAAACAGCTTGCAAGATAAGAGAAAGCTAAAGGAGTTAATCACCACTAAACCAGCATTATAAGAAATATTAAAATGCATTCAAGAATCATAATCAAAATGAGAAGAAGGAGGAGAAAGAAGAAGAGAAGGAGGAGGAAGAGGAGGAGGAGGAGGAGGAGGAGGAGGAGGAGGAGGAGGAGGAGAGGAAGGAGGAGGAGGAGGAGATTAAAAAAACTACTAATAAAATAGTATTTAAATACATATCTACCAATGATTACTCTAAATGCAAATGGATTAAATCCTCCAATGAAAAGGCATAAGTGATTTAATAGATAATAAAACAAGACACTTACATTTGCTGACTACAAGAGACTCACACATATTTGCCAGAACCAGTTTGGCTGAGTGGATAGAGCATTGGCCTGTGGACTAAAAGGTCCCAGGTTTGATTCTAGTCAGGGGCTTGTACCTTGGTTGCGGGCACATCTCCAGTGTGAGGCATGCAGGCGGCAGCTGATCGATGTCTCTCTCTCATCGATGTTTCTGACTTTCTACCCCTCTCCCTTCCTCTCTGTAAAAAAATCAATAAAATATATTTTTGAAAAAGAGACTCACACATATTGAAAAACACAATTAGACTGAAAATAAAGAGAGAGAAATGATATTTCATGAAAATGGAAACAAAACAAAACAAAAACACCGGTGTAGCAAAACTTATACCAGGCAAAAGAGACTTAAAAAAAAAAAGAAGCTATGACAAGAGACCAGAAAGGTCCCAGAAACTGTACTTTGGGTATTTATATGAAGAAACCCATGGAGACATATGTATCTATATATTTATTGCAGCATTACTTACAATAACCAAGATATGGAAGCAACCTCAGCGTCCATCAGTAGATGAATAGATTAAGAAGAATGGTGCATATATAAGATGAAATATAAAAAAGAACAAAATATTTTCATCTGCAACAACATGAGTGAATCTAGGGAATATTGTACTTAGTAAAATAAATCAGACAAAGAAAGATAAATATTATATAATTTCAATAATATGTGGAATCTAAAAAATAAAATAATTAAGCAGAAATAGAGTAAAAGAGAAATAAATGGATTTAAAAGTACAAATTGGTAGTTACAGAATATCCATGGGGGTATAAAATACAGAATAGTGTATCCTATGTAATAGGTAACATGCAAATTAACAATCACACTATCACAGGATTGCTGTGACCACAAAGGAGGGGGGTTCCTGTAACACAAGATGGTTTCACCCACAGCCAAGCTGGGGTTCCTATAATGAGTGATCAGCAGGGACCTGAGGCTGCATCCCCCCTTGGAAGGGCTTGAATGGGGACCTCAGGCTGCCCAGAAGGGGTACTGGGCCACTAGTAAAGTTAATAATATTATAAAGTTAATAAAGTTTTAATAATAATATACATATTTTTACAACTTTTGGATATTTTTACTTCTTAAAGGACACTTTAAAAATACACATAAAAAGTGTTTAAATGCGTATATCTTTTATTTAATTCATTTGTTTGGACAAGATCATAAAAATATCCTATATAGCCCAAACAGGCTTGGCTCAATGGATAGAGCATTGGCCTATGGACTGAGAGGGCCCAGGTTCAATTCCAGTTGAGGGTACGTACCTTGGTTGTGGGCACATCCCCAGTAGGAGGTGTGCAGGAGGCAGCTGATCAATGTTTCTCGCTCATCGATGTTTCTAACTTTCTAACCCTCTCCCTTTCTCTCTATAAAAAAATAAATAAAATATATTTAAAAATAAAAATATCCTATATAGTAAAAGCCTAATATGCTAAGTATCTGATCATCTCCTGGTTTGTTCAACCAATCAAAGTGTAATATGCTAATGATATGCTAAGTTCACTCAACTTCTTGCTATGATGTGCCCTGACCACCAGGGGGCAGATAGTCAACTGGTTGACCAGTTGCTATGATGTGCACAATAAAAGGGAATTAACTAGAGGAAATATTTTTTTCCCTGTTGCCCTCCCCACCCCCCATTACATTCCCTCATCCGTCTCTTCCGCCTCCCTACCCTCCCCCATTGCCCTGTATCCACTGCCTATGCCTACACACATGCATACAAGTCCTTCGGTTGATCTCCTATAGGCCCCTCCTCCCCAACTTACCCTGCATTCCCACTGTAGCACAACAGTCTGTTCATTGCTTCTTTGCCTCTGCATCTTCTTCCCCTCCTACCCCCTGATTCTTGTCTTTAAAAACATCTTGCCTCTTTAGGCTAGAAATAAACCCATCAGAGCAAAAGAAAAATGATTGAGTCCCAATTTCAATGTCTGATAGCTTTGAATCCCAGTTTCAATGTCAAACAGTTCCTTATGTGTACATATCACCAATGGTATCTGGATACTGGAGAGATGGTGGCGATACTGGTCCGACCCTCTCTGGTTTGGTCCTGGGCATCCTGTAGCGATGCTCAGCTGCTAACTGCTCACATGGCAAGGAGTCAGCATATTCCATCTATGGACTCTTTCTCCTCTTCCTTCGTGGTTGGCACAGATCTGTCAGTTCTTTCTGTTGCAGGAGTCCACTTGGTTTTGGAGTTGTTTTCTGAAAGCATATAAACATATTCTCGACCAAGAGTTAATACAGGAATCTTTTCTATAAAATTGACTTGGGGTCCTTTCTCTTTTTTGCCTACCAGCTTTTCCTTTGGCTTATTTTGACACAATGTGTGTTTTTCATGAGTGTCTTGCTGTTAGTATTACAAATGGAAATTAATTTTCTAAAGTGAAAATTTTCTAGATGTAATTTACTTACCAGATATTTTCCTTACATGATATTATCCTACTCGCCCCCCCCCCCGCTTTTTTTGATTAATATAGAATTTGGTAAAAAATTTTAATGCAATCTTGATAACTTTAAATTTTAACTTTATGCACACAAATATGCCTGTTTTATGTTCATTACATATTAAACAATTATACCATGAGATGAGCTATCAATATAAATTTTCCTAAATACTTTAGAAACAGCTTTTTGTCCAGTACCCTTAAATTTTCTTGGGTGTTCGCTTATTTCAGTTCGCCAATTTAAATTAATCTAAAAGCTTGATAACTTTTTTACGTCAAATTTAATGCTCTACCAACAATCTTAGATTACCCTATATATGTTAGTGGAAAGGTTTATTTGCATTGAATAGGCACTGAGCATTACTAGTGCTAGGCTGAATTTAGCTATAGGGCAGCTGCTGTTGGCTTGTTTCTGTCTGTTACCTGTGTCCTGATCTGAGCTGGGCCATGTCTCTCTCTGTCAGCTGGGTCCCAATCTGTGCTGAGCATGGGAAGCGAGGTAGCCACGGGGACAGGAGACTTCCCTCAGAAGGGGTGAGGGTTCAGAGCCCTGCAAGGTTCGGGTGGGATGAGGGTCTGTGCCCTACCTCTATTGACCCCCAAGTTCTTTCCTGATGGCCCCTCCTCTGCGACTGTGCTTGTCTTAGGTTGTTCCTTCCCTGAGGAATCTGACCTGTCTCTGGCTAACCAGTCATCCTCCAGGGCCAAGCAGTGTGTTTTGAGGTTCAGTTATGTCTCCATGGTAGCCTATGGCCCTGTGGCCTCCATTCCCAGTACCTACCTTGGGGATCCCCTTGCCTGCTGATGGGAGTCCTGGCACTGCTCACTTATCTTGGGAAATTTGGGTTCTTTCTCCAGGGAGGGCCCAGCTCACACCATTTGGCAAGAGACAGATCCATAATACCAGCCGCCTCGAGGCTTTGACCTCACTGTGAATAGAGAGCTCAGGCTACAGCTGAGGGCTCTTGGATTGTGAGAAGAGGGTCCCTCTTGGCAAAAGAGGAAAGAGGGCCAGTATAGAATGCTCAAGTGCCTTCCCAGTGCCTCAATTACTTCTGAAAGGACTTAAATCCTTTCATGTCCTCCTTTTAAATTGCTGCTGAACATTCAAATAATTAGTTTGTATGTTTGTTTGGAGTAGTTGTACAATATGCTGTTGTGAAATATCAAAAATTAAATGATATTGTAGGATAATGTCATGTAAGGATATTCTTTGCTCTAGGCCATGGCAATTCAATTTAAAATGGGCTAACAATTTATTTCTTTTTGTAACTTTACATAAACTTTTTCAGGGAGGCAAAAACACAGATTACTTACCTTAGCTCAAGAGGCCAAATATATTGACTTTCATTTACGATCCTTATGACGTTTAAAGGAAAATTCTCTGCATTTCCTTCCAAAATGATTTTCATGTTACAGAATTTCATTTAGAAATCTTTGTCTCATGAAGCAATTTCTCTTAAGGTTATGGAAACCACTATATGGATTCCCTCTCCTGCCACACCTTCCCCATTGTCTGTGCCCAATGATTATGCTCACACACATATATGAAGGTCCCTCTGTTGATCTCTCCCCCTTATTCCCACCAGCCCTCACCTTCCCCGAGGTTTGATGTTTTGATCAACGTTTCTCATTCTCTGGATCTGATCTGGATTATCAGTCTAGGTCATTCATTATATTCCACAGATGAGAGAGGTCATGTGATATTTGTCTTTCTATGCCTGGCTTATTTCACTTAGCATAATGCTTTCCATCTCCATCCATGTTGTTGCAAATGGTATGAGCTCCTTCTTTTTTACGGCAGCATAGTATTCCATTGTGTAGGTATACCACGGTTTTTTTAATCCAATCATCTGCTGATGGGCACTTAGGCTATTTCCAAATCTTAGCTATGGTGAATTGTGCTGCTATGAATATTGGGGTGCATATATCCTTTCTGATTGGAGTTTCTAGTTTCTTGGGGTATATTCCTAGAATTGGGATCACTGGATCAAAAGGAAGTTCCATTTTTAGTTTTTTGAGGAGACTTCATACTTTTCTCCACAGTGGCTGCACCAGTCTGCATTCCCACCAGCAGTGCATGAGAGTTCCTTTTTCTCCACATCCTTACCAATACTTGTCGTTTGTTGATTTGTTGATGATAGCCATTCTGACAGGTGTGAGATGGTACCACATTGTTGTTTTAATTTGCATCTCTCTGATGATTAATGCCTTTGAGCAAGTTTTCAAATGTCTTCTCTGTCTTCTTTGGAGAAGTGCTTATTTAGATCATTTGCCCATTTTTTGATTGGGTTGTTTATCTTCTTTTTGTGAAATTGTATGAGTAAATGTTGGAGATTCAACCCTTGTCATTGATATCATTGGCAAATATGTTCTCCCATGCAGTGGGTTTTCTTGTTGTTTTGTTGATCGTTTCCTTTGCTGTGGAAAAGCTTTTTATTTTGAAGTAATCCCATTTGTTTATTTTATCTTTAGTTTCCATTGCCTGAGGAGCTGTGCAGTGAAGAAGTTCCTTCTGCATATGTAGGAGATTTTGCTGCCTGTGGATTCCTCTAGTATTTTTAATGGTTTCCCGTTTTATGTTTAGGTCTTTTATCCATTTTGAGTTTATTTTTGTATATGGTGTAAGTTGGTGGTCTAGTTTCATTTTTTTGCATGTTTCTGTCCAACTTTCCCAACATCATGTATTGAAGAGACTGTCTTGACTCCATTGTATGTTCTTGCCTCCTTTGTCAAATATTAATTGAGCACAGTGGTTTGGGTCAATTTCTGGGTTCTCTATCCTATTCCATTGGTGCAATTGCTGTTTTAACCTCTCTTTCTGTAAATTCATTTTTGGTATATAGAAATGCCAAAGATTTCTTGGTGTTAATTTTGTATCCTGCTACATTGCTGAATTCATTTATTAAGTCTAATAATTTTTAATGGAGTCTTTAGGGTTTTCTATGTACATGTTATCTGCAGGGTTCCTTGTCACTAAGAAAACCTGATGAAATCTGGATTAAAGGAAGTTAAACATGTTTATCTACTAAACAATATAACAAAGAGTTTAATATACTAATCTATATTCTGAGTCTTTAAGATCACATAATACACAGACTTTTTAGAAACTTCTAAGGCATAAGGGACTGTGATTATTTGTTTTTCAGAAATATACTATAGAACTAATATTCACAGAGCACACTTTGCAAAATGTTTAGAAATCAAAGACAATGAAAATTTGAAAATCCAGTGTTGGTAAATAATGAATTCATAATGGAATTAAATTAAACAAGTAAATGAATGATATGGTTTGATTATTAGTTCAAATGAGTTATGAAAAACATCTATGATTTTTAAGAGGTAGATTTAACTTGTATACACACAAAATCATTTTATATTTTTATTAAATGCACAGCCAAGGACTTACATAGCAGAGAACTATAGTGCTGGAGTTAGTGCAACCTATTTGGGAGAACAAATCAAGGGAGGAGAGAAAAAATAAAAGGCACAAAATTATTTCAGTTTCTTATCATTCATTTTGTTATTATTTTCTCTTTACTTCTAAGAAAAAGTGGTGGTTAGAGCAAGAAGGAATATAATTCTTAATTTATTTAAATCAATGTTTATGTCCTGTTTCATTTATAGAGCTGTAATTGGAAACTCATATGCTAATGGAGGTTCCATGCACAAAATTTGTGCAAGGGGCTCAGCCCTTGCCCTCACTATGGCTGCCTCGATCCCCACCAGCATGGCTGCTGCAGCCTTGGCTTCATCTGGAAGGATGTCTGGAAGGACATCTGGTCTAATGAGAATATTATACTTTTATTATTATAGATTGTATTATTTTTATTATTCCTCTATTTGGCATTTAAAAATAATTTTCTAATAATATATGATTCAGCAAAATTTTACTTTTTTGTTGCTGTTAATCTTCACTAGAAAATAATTTGTCCATTGGCTTTAAAAGTGGAGGGTTGGGAGGGAGAGGGAGGGGGAGAGAGAGAGAGAGAGAGAGAGAGAGAGAGAGAGAGAATGTGAGGGAGACACATCCACATGGATTGGTTGTCTCCCATAAGGGTCCCAAACAGGTCTCAAATAGAAACTGCCCTTGATGGATAATTGAACCCAAGACCTTTTTGTGCACAGGTCTTATTGTAACCACTGAGCCACATTGGTTAAGGACCATACTTTTTTTTTTTTTGAAGTGTGTTTTTTACTGATTTCAGAGAGGAAGGGAGAGGGAGAGAGAGATAGAAATATCAATGAAAGAGAAACATCAATCAGCTGCTTGCTGTACTCCTATTGGGGATCAAGCCTATAACCCTGACATATACCCTGACTGTGAATTGAACCTGGTGCATGGTATGACACTTAACCAGCTGGGCAATAACATTGTACTTTTAATTCAAACTACAAATCTATACTTACAATGATGCTTCCTTAGTATTCCTCTGATACCCAATGAGTTTTGAGTGTGTGTGTGTGGGGGGGGGCGCGGTGCTGATTTCAGCTACATTTCTGTCAAGTGAGTGATTGAGTTATTTTTTTAAATGATTACTTCAAATAAAAGGAACTTTGAGAGATAGAACTTTATATGTGACTGTGCCAAATACTTTAGGTAACAAGTTGAAAAGGTGTCTAAGGAGCTAGCATGCATTATTGAAAAATAAAGAACTTTCAGGTATATTCTGCTTTATTATTTCAATATTTTACATTAAAATTTACCTTGTCTCAATTATATGACAATAACCAGCAGGGGCTGCTCTTAGCATTACAGGCAAACTAAATTTCTCTGTAGTAGAATTATTTTCAGTTCTCATTCTGAACATAACTGAAACTCATAGCTGTGATCTCAAATAGAAGATGGTTTTTCTTAAAGCAGTTCACAATAATACACAAAACAAAGTTCTCTCTCTAGGTCATTGGAGAAATTAGAATATAAGATGGGTTCCCTCAAAAGACGTTTGAGAATGTCCTTGGAAATGTATGGAAATGACCGGCATAGAATCAGTGTTATTTGTCAAAGTGTAACTGCACCAAATGACTCAGAGCTGCTATATTCAAGGCAGAAGGCAGGGGGGAGGAGGGGAGAGAGAAATGTAACCCCTTTACAATTCCTAAAGTGTACTATGATTTCTCTAGTCTTGTTGTTCTTTTTTGTTTTATTTATGGTCTAGCTCTTCTGGAAAAGTTCCAAATAGTTAAATAAATCATCTGTCTTAAGATGCTTAAGTATCATAACTAGAAAGCCTGATGACTTGTGATAATGCTGCTTTTTTATTATTAATTTCAATTAAGAAACACACTGCTGATCAGATATTATCACTTTCCAAGTGCCCAAATCATATTTTTTGATGAGACCTCTTTTATAATAACACATTCATTGACCCCTCAAGATTATTGCTAATAAGATATTTGAAACAGTCTAAATTGAAGCTTATTACTAATTAGGAAGTTTTTCATTACACAAATACATTTGGGTATTAGTTTGTGGCTATATTGTGTAAGAGGTGAGGCAAGTGGGGGAGGAATTGCAAAGGAAATTCAGGAATTTTGAAATTTAATCAAGAAAATTTTAAGCATGAGTGTATCCAGAATGGATTCTATACAATGTATCACTTTTAAATGAAAAAAAAAATACAAATATTAGTATTTTGCATTACATAAAATTTATCTCTAGTGTCTTTGTACATTATATACTTTTTCTATACCTTTGTCAAATTCACACATGAAGGAATTAAATAAATTTTATGATTAATTAAGTTAATTTTATGTTTATTGGAAATAAATATTCAGATTATTAATTAAATTAATTTATCAATAAAATCAAGTTTAAGAATTATCAAAATCTATTTATTTTGATTCCTACTGTTTATTTGTTTGTCTACTGAATATTTATTAAACAGTTTTCACAATACAGGAGCTTTCTAGGTGCTAGAAGTGGTCATTCAAATAAAACTCATTATTCACCTTTGAGGAGTTCATTAGTCCTTGTGTTAATCTGGAACCACAAGTATTACAACAAAAGTACCCATCAAGAGTTATGAGGGTCTAGCCAAGAAACAACTTCCTTAGTATAAGAGTAAGGAACATGGGGACTTGTAGAGGCATGCCATAAGTTCATTTTCCAACTTTATATTGAGAAAAGGCATGCATGAAGATTTGGGCTAACAATATTAGATTAAGAGACAGAGATACTTGGAGTATCAAAATGGTATTAGAAAACTAGCTAGACTTCAAGACACAGTCCTACTTCTGCTTGTTTTTTCAAATTCCACTATCATTTTGTCTTCTTTAGGTCCAAATATTTGCTTTCTCATGAACTTAGATGGATGAGTTTTTTTGTTTGTATGTTTTATGTGTTTTTTTTAATATATTTTATTGATTTTTTACAGAGAGGAAGGGAGAGAGATAGAGAGTCAGAAACATCGATGAGAGAGAGACATCGATCAGGCGCCCTCAAGCAAGGTATATGCCCCCAACCGAAATTGAACCCAGGACCTTCCGCAGGCCGATGCTCTATCTTCTGAGCCAAACCGGTCTCGGCAATGGATGAGTTTTTTAATACTCTTTCAAAGAGAGATGATTACTTTCTAAGCCATGGAGAATTCCACTCTATGCAAGAAGACAGCATAGAAATTGAGTTAGCATTATCTCTAGGCTGTAATCAGCTTTTCTCCTAATAAGGCTTAAGAAACAAAATTGTCTTCAAAAGGCACAATTTGTAAAGGAAGAATAATAAGTTGCCCCTGAGAGAGAAACAGAATTATAGAAGCAGGCAGAATTAGAGAATAGTCTCTCTTAAATCTTCCTTTTTTGGCCCACTAGGTCTCCTGCCCCAATTAATTTTCCCTATCACCTTGTCATGTTCACTACACTCATCTGACACTATCACCCAAGCTGGGCCCAATGGCAGATGAAGTTATTTCTGTCAAACTTAATTGTCTTCTACGTACTTCTTCTCTGTGTGCCTCTTGTAAGTTTTCTAGAGGGCATTGTGTTCCCAACATTTTGCATACTGCCTGTCTCAGATTAATTGGTAAATAGATGATTGTTAAAATAATAAATAGTCAAGACCGGTTTGGCTCAGTGGATAGAGCGTCAGCTTGTGGACTGAGAGGTCCCAGGTTCGATTCCGGTTGGGGGCATGTACCTTGCTTGTGGGCACATCTCCACTGTGGGGCATGCAGGAGGCAGCTGATCAATGTCTCTCTCTCATCGATGTTTCTGACTTTCTATCTTTCTCCCTTCCTCTCTGTAAAAAATCAATAAAATATATTTAAAAAATAATAAATAGATACTTTAGTATTTTGTTAAAAGAAAATTAGAAAAGGAAACTTCAACATACCTTGATACAAAAGCACATAAACAGCTTCTTAAAGCATCTGTCATGAAGGCACCTACATTGACGTTGATAAAGAAATTGCACAAATAATATTATTTCATTGAGAAAATAATATGTAATTCTATAGCATTCTAAACAGTGAATACTTCTGTTCCAAAATTATTATAAGGAATCTCTTCTAATGAATAAAGATAGATGACTTTTAGGATTAGATAAGCAAGTCTTGCCTGTCCTGAAACAGGAATTTTACTCAAGGTTAAGGATGCTGACTAGTGAGGTGAGGGTTTTGGCTCCTTTCAGCTTCATGGACATAGCATGAGGCATACAAAAGTATTCTTCACACTTTATCCTTGATCACCGTATCAACTCTCTCCAGGCAAGTGCCTTTGCACTCCCTAGTGTTTTGAGAGATCAAGGAATACTCTTGATCCTATTGAAATGTCCTAAATAGTTGAAACTTTACAACCTGTTCTTGAGGATTGCAAAAGCCCATTACCTTATCATTAGGTCCAACCTCTCTGTTGGAAAAATGAAATGTCCATGGTCAAAGTGATATACAAACATTTGATTGACATAAGCCTAAAAACAATATAACATCATGTCTACTGGCAACAGATGTCTAGTTTCAGTTATTAAGAAATGAAGATCAGACATTTAGGAATTAAAGTGAAAAAGGCTTTAATAATATGAATGCATGTTCTTTGTTTCTAGAGAGAGATACTATATATATAGTATGCATCCCCTACCACACACACCACCACACAGGACTTATGCTCCTGCCTTTTGTTATGTGTACTAAGGACAAAGCACACATATTGATTTAAAATGCATGTAAACCGGGTGTCAAAACAGCTCAGTATCTTGTGAGCTATCTTTTCTGTGAGGCAACTATTGATTATCAGGGGTGGGGAAACTTTTTCTGCCAAGGGCTATTAGATATTTATAACATAATTTGCCAGCCATACACAATTATCAAATTAAAAATTAGCCTGCTATATTTGGTCAAACATTTAATTAACTCAACTCTGATGCCTTGACAGGGCCAAACCAAATGATTTTTTGGTCCTTGTATGGTCCATAGCCTTAATGTACCCCAGTCCTCTGGCTTAAATAGATCACACCTTGAAATGATATTTACTTTTGCAACTCTCAATCATGTTAGAGTTAGAAGCAATATTAAATGATGAGTCAAATTTTCTCATGCTGTAGATAAAGGAAGCAGAGAGGCTATGTGGTTTGTAATAGTCAAAGCTAGTAAATAGAAAAATTAAAATTAGGAATTATGTTATAATACTTAGTTCTGTGTTGTTTATTTTCTAATAATGCTTTTTCCCCTTCAGTCTACTAAACATTATCCAGTCTCTAAAGTCTAATCAAGTGTATAGCTCTTATGTTTGGTGACTTGAATTTGATTAAATGTTAGAATTTAACAATGAAGGACCAAAATCTTTTTTGACAGCAATTTTAGTGCATTTCCCTTATACAACTACTTCTGTTTAATAAAGAGTTACTGGTGTAATGTGGAATTTTTGATGAATGCTATTAAAATTTAAGTGTGCTAGACATAAGCATACATTAATGCATGCTTGAGTTTGACAATTCAATAGTAATAAAAGTGATAGATGCAATAGTGGGTTAGGGTTATCTATAAAACTTTAAAGTATGTCAAAATGTCTAGCACATAGTTGGAGCTCTACAAAAGTCCATTACATAAATATATTCATTAAATAGATGCAGAAACATAAGAAGCAATTATGTATTATAGCAAATCATAAGTAGTAAAGGATGTTTCTAAAGTGTCTACTTCCTGCAACCAAGGATTTCTACAGGAAGCTTTTGTGTTTGGTCTTGTATATATGAGACATAACATGGGGTACTAGAACATGATCACTTGATCTGAGAGTTTGGAAACATGGGTCCAGTCTACCTAGAAAGATTGCCTCTCTTTCTGGGCACAGAACTTCATAAATAGCAAAATAAACAGTAAAATAAAGACTCTAGAATCAATGTTGTGAAAAGAGATTTGTTATTATCTTTATATTAATTAACTATAGTGCTGCTATTCTTTTCTATGAGTTTGCTATAGGATTGCCATAATAAAGTACCATATCTTAGTTCCAGCCCTGCCACCTTCAAGCTGTGTGATTTTTTTTTCTTTTTCAGAGACAGAGGGAAATGGGAAAAGAGAGAGAGAGAAAGAGAGAGAGAGAGAGAGAGAGAGAATATGATTTCTTGTTTCACTTATTTATGCATTTTTTGGTTGATTCTTGTATGTGTCCTAACTGTGGATAGAACTTACAACTTTGATGTTGATGTATAGGAAAGATACTCTATCCAACTGAACTACCCAGCCGGGGCAAGATGTGTGATTTGAAAAAGTCACTTCCTCTGATGGACATCAAAATATCTTCTATAAAATGACCAAGTTTAAGCAGGTTTTTAAAAATCCATTTCAACTCTAACATGTGGAAGAAAGAAAATAAGTGAATATGGGTTCCAAGGAAACATTAGATGAAGCAAGAATAAAGAAGACCAAAAGAATAAAGAATGAAGCTAACTGTGATAATCATAACGGAATACCAATAATTATATGTAATATCTTAATATATATAACTAGAGGCCTGGTGCTCAAATTCATGCACGGGGCGGGGGTGGGGGGAGGGAATGTGTGTCATTCAGCCAAATCTGCTCCGTCTCCAATCTGGGACCACTTGAGGAATGTCCCACTGCCCGTTTAGTTTAGGCCCGATCCTACCTGGATTGGGTCTAAACTGGTAGTCAGACATCACTCTCACAATCCAGGACTGTTGGCTCCCAACTGCTCACCTGCCTGCCTTTCTGCTTGCCCCTAATCATTTCTGCCTGTCAGCCTGATCACCCCCTAACCATTGCCCTGCCAGCCTGATTGATGCCTAACTGCTCCCCTGCCAGTCTGTTTGCCCCTTACTGCCTTCCCCTATGGCCTGGTCACACCTAACTGCTCTCCCCTGCAGGCCTGTGTCCCCCCTCCCCAATTGCCCTTCCCTGAAGACCCAGTCATCCCCAACTTCTCTTCTCTGATGGCCTGGTGACCCCCAACTGCCCTCCCTTGCAGGCTAGTCCCTTCCAACTGCCCTCCTCTGCTGGCCATTTTGTGGTGGCCATCTTGTGTATACATGGAGGCAGTTATCTTGTGTTGGAGTGATGCTCAATCTGCATGTTACCCTTTCTTAGACAGGATAGAGGCCTGGTGTACAGGTGGGAGCCAGCTGGTTTGCCCTGAAGGGTGTTCTGGATCAGGGTGGGTGTTCCCTTGGGGTGTGGGGTGGCCAGGTTGAGAGGCCTATGGTGTTTTGCAGGCCGGCCACACCCTACAGTGATCCAAGTGAAGGCCCTGGTATCTGGGATTTATTTATCTCCTGCAATTGAAACTATGTAGCCTAGAACAGAGCCAAGTCTTCTGCTGGCACAGCCATTGAAACTGTTGCCTTAACAAAGTGGCAAGGGTGTGCAGAAAGCTTGGCTTTCTCCATTGGCAGGGGCAACCTAAGCCTCTCTCCTGCTCTTTCTGTGGCCATAGCCATCTTAGATGGGTTAATTTGCATACTCACTCTGATTGGCTGGTGGGCATAGCTGGTGGGTGTGGCTTGTGGTGTAGCAGCAGAGGTACAGTCAATTTGCATATTACTCTTTTACTAGATAGGAAGTGCTAGGTGATATCACAACCAAATGGGCAACTGGTCACCATGAAATGCATGGGACACCTCTTGGTTCCCCCTCTCCCTCACCCACTGAGCTGCTCACTATGAAGGGGGCAGGCATCAGGGTGGAGCAGGGTTGGGAACTGGTGAGCGGTGGTGGCGGGCTGCTTCCTCGTTGGTCATGAATTTAGTAGAGCAATCACTCAGGCGGCAGTGAGTTTCATGAAACAATTGCAGGTCAGGGGAGTTGCACAGAGATGTGGTGGGTCTGGGGGAGTTAAGTGGAGCATCCAACGGTGAGCTTCAAGGGATCACAGCAAGCTTTGCAGAGCAGTCTAGGGGTGGAGGGAGCTTTGGGGAACATCCTGGGATGGGGAGCTTCAGATAGTGTCACAGGGTGGCAGTGTTCATGCGACAGAGGCCAGGCTAGCCCTAGGGACCCTAACTGAGCACAATTTTGTGCATGCAGGGCCTCTAGTAACTCTAATAATAAAATAGTATTGAAAACTGTGTTTCAGGTGAATCTTTTAAAAATCTTATTACTTTTATCAGTATACTAAAAGAAACTATTTCCAAATTACTAAAATATTATTCTCTCTCTTTCCCCTTGTAAAATAGTTCCCTATTACCTGCAGGCAAATGTAGCCTCTAATTTTTTTTTTTTAATAGGCACACCATGACTAAAAATAAATACCTGGCTTCACAAGAATGTGGTTTTTAAAGAAAAGTACAACAAAATGTCAAGAATACTTTTATAGCCAACTTGCTATACCTGCTTTGCCTGCTTCAGGAAAAGGCTGGTAGGAAACAGGTGTCACTAATCACAATGCAATCTGCCATCTCCAGTTAGAGGGGGAGAGAACCTCAACCAGCTGCTTTCTCCCCTGATTAAAAATTCCTCCATTTTAAACTCCTAACCTTTTGCTCTTCTACTCACATGTATTTTGTACCTTTTCAGGGGAGTGGGGATTGGGCTTGTGGAAACGAATGGATTAACAGCATCTTACCTCTGAGTCAGTAAGTTAATTACAGAGTGTGTATATAAAATGGAATAATGAATTATTTAGCTGATAACAAACATGATATAAAATTCCATTTATTTGATAGTCAACTCAGTTTTATTAGTTTTAGTTATGTAAATTATTTTAACACAATGCAAAAACATTTAGTATTTGAAAATTTATTTTTCATATGATATGTTTATTGTTTTACAGCCATGTTTTTTGCAATTTATGGAATGTTTTAAATATCTACTTGAAGAACAGTGTATTCTGATTAAGAAGAAAAGACATATACCATGGCATAAGTCCTGCATTTTGCCTTTCATTTCTTTTCTAATCTGGGACAGTCTGTAACCAGTTTTTGTTTTCAAAATTAATTTATTATGTAAGATCATTCTAACAAGGAAACAATTTATTAAACACAAATAGCATTGGAAAAACTTTTCTAACCCTTATTTTTCATACTTCTTGCAGATGTAAAAATTCTATAAGGAATAGTACACTATTACTTTAAGCTTTAGAGGAAAAGCACAAAGTAAGAGTTTAAGTTAGTCTCAGCTCTGTTTCTCTCGTTTACCAATTTGACTTTATGTGCATAGGATGATCATACATTCCAATTTACCAGGACAGTCTCAGTCTCAATATGCAGTCCTTCCATCTGCCTGGTGATTATCTCCATCCTCTTTCATTCGCAAAAACATATTGTTTTGGAAAATGTTATATGGTCCCTTTACCAACATACATATGCCATATGATCATTCCACAAACTGGTTGCCCTTGCTAACCTTAAAATGAGAAAATTTTCTAACATTTCTTTCAAATGTATATATTATATACTATCTTTTCTTAATGAACTAGACTTTGTTATTTATTTGTATAACTATTGTGCAATACTGTGTTGTTATTTCTTCCTTACCTAATCGAGTATTTTTATGTTGTTTTCAGAATTGCAAAGCTGTGATCTAAAAAAAACAAATGCTGTGGTGTTGAAGTTGTGAGTTTTATAATGCAATAAACAAGTCAGCAGGGCATGGTGGGAAGAATACAGAATATAGCCTGCTGAGTTGTGACCTGGGAAAATTTAACTTCTTTAAGCCTCCATTTCCATTTCTGTAATTTGAAGATAATAACATTTTTGAATGACATTTGTAAAAGTTGAGGTGTTATATATATAGTGACCAGGAAAGGGCCTGGTGTATCACCAGTATAGAACATATGGTAGCAATTATAATTATTATTTTTATAGAATAAGATTATTGGACACTTATAGGCATTAATGGAGTAAAATAGTTGCTTTACATCTCCATAGAAAATTCTATAAATGAAGTAGAACTTTATAATGTGGTTGACTCTGTTTTCTTTTTTAAATAAACTTTTTATTATTATTATTACTCAGAGGTAAGATGCTATAATCCATTCATTTCCACTAGAGGCCCAGTACATGAAATTCATGCATGGAGGGGGGTGGTTCCTCAGCCCTGCCTGCACCCTCTCCAATGTGGGACCCCTCAAGGGATATCAGACATCGCTCTCACAATCCGGGACTAATGTTTCCTAACCACTCACGTGCCTGACTGTTTGCCCCTAACCCCTCTGACTGCCAGCCTGATCACCCCTACCGTGCCTTCCTGCTGGCCTTATTGACCCTACCTTGCCTCCCTGCAGACTTGATTGCCCTACCTTGCTCCCCTGCTGGCCTGATCGCCCCTAACTGCCTCTGCTTTGTTCCCCACCAATATGGCTTTGTCTAGAAGGAAGTCAGACATCTGGGAGATGGCCAGTCAACCCGGTCTAATTAGCATATTTCCCTTTTATTAGTATAGATAGATTATGTAGGATAGAACTGCTTAAATAGGAGGGGGGAACCTTTTTCAGCAGGAGGAGATGCTCTTGGCAGAGAAAAACACAAAATTTCTTTATCTAGACTGATAGCCAGCCATATGCACTATACTGCCAACTGGTCATTAAAAAAAATAAATCACTTTCTTATAACTTACACCAACCAGTTGTTGCCCTTAAAACCCCTCCTCACCCTTGACCTTAGGGTCTGCCTTTGCAGTTCACCCAGAGTCGATTCTTATTGGTCAGTTTCTATGCCAGTCAGTGTCAAAAGCTCTGCCTCCCAAATAGCCATTGGCTCCTCACACTTCACACAGATTTGATTCTGATTGGTCGGTTTCTATGCCATTTAGCATCTCTGGGCCTATCTCTGGGCCTGATCATAGAGGTGGGGCTGATCAGCAGCTGCCTCAGGCTGATGGCAAGTGGGCTGAACTGCTGACCTCTGGGAGAGACATAGGCTTGGCTGCTGGTGAGGCAGGGAGAGGGAAGCAAGGTCTAATTTTCCTGCTTCTCTCTCCAGGCCTTGCCAGCAGTCACTGCCACTGCTGATCAGAAGTCAGCAGTTCAGCCTGCTTAACTGATGCACCCCACAGTCTGGCATTTGGTTGAGCCTCTGGTCATTGTGGATGTTATGAACCTGGTGTGTTTTCTCTCTCTCTCTCTTTTTCTCTCTCTCTCTCTCTCCATATATATGAGAAAGGAAGATATCTGTAATACTATTTTTATCCCCATCCTTCCAGGCCCTACCCACCTTCCCATGTCTTCACTATCCTGTTGCTTGTGTCTATGGGCTATGCATATAACTATATAAGTTCTTTGATTTATCTTGTCTTGTCCCCTCAACCTCACACTGATGTATGTTAGTCTCTTCCATGCCTCCAGTCTTATTTTGTAGGTCAATTTATTCTTCTCATTAGATTTCACAAATAAGTAAGATTATGTTATATTTGTCTTTTTTTCAAGTTGGCTTTTTAACTTAGCATATTTTCCAGATCCATCCATGATGTCCCAAAGGTTAAGAGATCCTTCTTTTTTACAGCTGCATAGTATTCTATTATGTAAATGTCTCACAGGTATTTTTATCCATTTATTTCCTGATGGGCTCTTGGGTTGTCTCCAAATATTAGTTATTCTAAATAATACTGCTATGAATATAGGGGTGTGTAGGTTCTTTATAATTGGAGTATTGGGGTTGTTAGGGTATATTTCTAGAAGTGGGATCACTTGGTCAAAAGGAAGTTCCATTTTAAAGTTTTTGAGGAAACTTCATACACCATAGTGACTACACCAATCTGCATTCCCACAACAGTGAATTAGTGTTCCCTTTTTCCCACATACACCTCAGCATTTGTTGTTTGTTGATTTTTTGATGATAGGCTTTCTGACAGTGTGAGATGATATTCCATTGTGATTTTAATTTGCATTTATCTGATAATAAGTGACTTTGAGCATTTTTTCATATGTCTCTTGGCCATTTGTATCTCCTTTTTGGAGAAATCTCTATTCAGGTCTTCTGCCCATTGTTTGTCTTCATTTTGTTGAGTTGTATGAGTTCTTTATATATTTTGGAAATTAACCTCTTATCAGATGCACTCTTATGCAGTAGACTCCTTTTTCATTTTGTTGATGGTTTATTTGGTTGTGCAGAAGCTTTTTATTTTGAAGTAGCCCCACTTGTTTATTTTTTCCTTAGTTCCTTTGCTCTCCCTAGGAGATGTATTTGTAAACAGATTGCTATGTGAGATTTTAATGTTCATGTTCTTCTCTAAGACTTCTATGGTTTAATGTCTTATATTTACGTTTTTTTTATTAATATTGAGTTTATTCTTATGTATGGTATAAGTTGGTGGTCTAGTTTCAGCTGTTTGCATGTCTATCCACTTCTCCCAACACCATTTGTTGAAGAGACTATCTTGACTCCATTGTATATTCTTACCTCTTTTTTCAAATATTAATTGACTTTAATGGTGTGAATCAGTTTATGGGGTCTCTGTTCTGAACCATTGGTCTATATGCCTGCTTTTGTGCCAGTACCAGGCTGTTTTGGTTACAATGGCTTTGTAGTATCGTTTGGTAATTTTACTTCCTGCTTTCCACTTTGAATGCCTTTTATCTCTTTTCTTGTCTGATTGCTGAGGCTAGGTCTTCCAGTGCTATGTTGAATAAGAGTGCTGGCCCAAACCAGTTTGGCTCAGAGGATAGACTGGTCTGCAGACTGAAGTTATCTCAGGTTCCATTCCGGTCTAGGGCATGTACATTGGTTGCAGGCACATCCCCAGTGGGGGATGTGCAGGAGGCAGCTGATCAATTTTTCTTTCTCATCAATGTTTCTAACTCTCTATCCCTCTCCTTCCTCTCTGTAAAAAAAAAATCAACAAAAAATATATTAAACAAAAAAGAGTGGTGAAAGTGAGCATCCTTGTCTTTCTTCTGTGCTTAAGAGAATTACTTTTACTTTTTTGCCCATTGAGTACTATATTGGATATAAGGTTCTTATTTAGGGCCTTTGTTATATTGAGGTATGATTCCTCTATTTCCACTTTACTGAATATTTTTCTTTAAAAAATATTCATTTTATTGAATGTTTTTTTATACATCTATTGACATGATCATGTGGTTTTTATCTTTCAAACTAGAGGCCCAATGCACAAAATTCATGCAAGTGGCTCAGCCTTCGCAGCCCCAACTTTGTCCAGAAGGACGTCCATAAGTTGTCCCATTGTCTGTTCTAATTAGCATATTATGCTTTTATTATTACAGATTTGTTTATGTGATATACCACATTTATTGATTGGCAAATTGTACCAGCATCGCATCCCTGAAATAAATCCCACTTGATTTTGGTGTATGATCTTTTTAATATATTACTCGATCCAATTAGCTAATATTTTGTTGGGGATTTTAGCATCTGTGTTTATCAAGGATATTGGCCTGTACTTTTTCTGTGTAGTGCCTTTATCTGGTTTTAGAATTAGAATCAGACTGGTTTTGTAAAATGAGCTTGGAGCACATAGTGAAAAACAGCCTTGAGAGGGAAGTTCATAGCACTACAGTTCTACCTCAAGAAAAAAGAAAAATGATTAATAAAACATCCAACCCTACAATTAAATAAATTAGAAAGACAACAACAAAAAAATCCCAAAGGAAGCAGAAAGAAGGAAACAATAAAGAACCACTCTTAGATTTATTGATCTTTTGTACTACTTTTTAGTCTCTATATCATTTATCTCTGTTCTAATCTTTATTATTTCCTTCTTTCTACTTCCTTTGGGCTTTTTTTGTTGTTGTCTTTCTAATTCATTTAGACATGAAGTGTTTGTATTGAGAAGTCATCTGACATTCTAATAGGAACTCCTTTGTAGGTGATTTTCTGTCTCTCCCTTATTGCCTTAATATCCTTTCTTTTTCTTTAATATTTGCCATTTTAATTATGATTTGTCTAGGTCTGGGTATTCTTGAGTTCATCTTGATTGGGGCTCTCTTTACCTCCTGAACTTGTGTTACATTTTCCATCACCAGGTTTCTGCCATTATTTTTTAAAATAGGTTCTCTGTTCCTTGCTCATCCTCTGCCCCTTCTGGTATTCCTGTAATGTGGAGGTTGTTATGTTTCATGTTGTCCCAGAGCTCTCTTAAGCTATCTTCTTGCTTTTCATTTTTTTTCCTATTTGCTACTCTAATTGGGTATTTCCTTCTACCTTGTCTTCAAAATCACAGATTCAATCTGTTACTTCATCCATTCTACTTTCAGTGTGTTCTTGATGTCAGATATATTGTTTTTCACTTCTGTCTGGTTCTTGCTTATGGCCTTTTTCATTCTGTTGTAATCTGCACTAAGTTCCTTAAGCATCTTTACAATCATTGTTTTGAACTCTATGTCTGACAGGTTGCTTGCCTCCGATTCATTTATGTAGTTCTTTTTCTGGAGATTCCTTCTTTTCTTTCCTTTGTGGGTTGCTTCTTTGTCTCCCCCTTTTTGTTGTCTCTTGTATTTGCCTCTATTTGTTAGTTAGAACTGCTATGCCTCCCAGGCTTTTTGGAATGACTTTATGTAGAAAGTGTCTTGAGGGGTCCAGTGATTCTCTTTGTTCATCTGAGCTGTATGTTCTAGGAATACTGCTTGTGTGCATTATTTAGGTGCTCCAGTTGTAATTAGGACTAGATTGCTCATGTCCCATTTGTGGAAATAATCTTCCCTCCAACTTGCTTCCAGTGAGGTTGGGGATTGCTGGATTTTGCTCAGATGTTGTTGAATCTGGTCCCTTGGTTTATCTATCCTATGTCTCCTTAAAGCTGCTCTATTGCAAGTGAATGTGAGTCACTGTTCCTCTCTGGCCCTGGGTAACCTAATTCAGGTCCAAGAGGTTGAAGCCCTTAGTAGTCCTGTGGTCAGGGACTCCTTAGCTCAGAGGCTGGGTCTGCCTTGAGACTCATACCTTGATTGTTTTGAGTCATACTCCCTTCTCCCACAGAGCTGGTCCCATAGAAGTCAGCTACAGGCACTTGGTTTCAGTGAGGGCACATGCACAGTCCCCCTGGCATTCCACTCACTTTCAGCCCCTGAACCTGCTGCAGGGTCACATACATTGTCCCTCTTGTGTGCAACTCCCTGTCAGTACCCAGAGCCTGCTGTGGGGTTGCATGCAGAGTTACACTTGTTTGCAACTCACTGAAGTGTCTGGAGTTATATCCAACGTTAGTTTGGATGGCGGTGAGGCTATCTATGCTCATAGCCCCTGCCTATCCCCCCTCCAAGGTGGCACTGGTTTCAAAGCCAGAGCTGAACCTGACTGGAATGTATGTGCCTATGGCAGTAATAGAGGCTCTTTGTCCAGCAGAGCCTGTTTTACCAGCCCCAGAGACTCCTGAGAGATCAAACTGTCACTTGCTCACACACATGCCATACATGTCCACACACTCTCCTCTTCCTCCCTTACTCACACTCTCTCCTTCACTGATATCTTGCCAGCTGCCATGTTCCTTTCTGGTTGACTTTATTTGATTCCAGGGATTAAGTATCTAGTTCAGATGGTAAACAAATATGGATTGTTAAGCCTTTAGGCAATTAGAACTAATGATAGAACAAAACCTAAATTATCTTTTAATGTGATATTATGTTTGTGCTTTTGCTTATGTGGTGAATTTGAACACACAGAATGAAAAATAGTATATAGGAAGAATGAGACTATGAATTATATAAAAACAATCTTTGATTTGTCAAGTAACAAATTTCTGTCCTCAAGAATATAAAAACACAAGTCCCAATAGCTTAATAAAAAATGTTCATTTAATGAAATATAATCAAGTATAACCTTTATATAAGTCAAATATTTATACATTTAAGTAAAGGAATCATATGTACTTTAATTATTTTTGTTTTTTCTCTATAATATGAATTCCAGCTTTTATAAGCTCCTTTAATAGAAGCAAGCTGTTTAGAGAAGCAAGTTATGTTGAAAATATGTTCCAGATTTACATGGATGGTCAGTACCAACTTCAAGCAACCACCTTTTGGTCAAATCACACAATACACACTGAAACCTAAATTTAGAATTAAAACTGAGGTTCACCACTGTGGAACATTTTCTCAATTTTTAGTCAGAAAGTGTGACTTTAAATACTGGTTTCACCTGTAATTTTGAAAGTTGCTAACACTTCAACCTTCTTAGTACCATTTTTATGCATCTACTGTTAATGCACACACTTCTACAAGAAGGCTGTATGGGACTTAAGTAGCTAAATGCTTGCATTAAAGAGAGTCATCTATAGCATCAAGTTATTTTCATTTATGTTTCAACAATAAAATGTGGTGAGTCTCCAACCAATGTCCCTCACATATTTTCAACTGCATTTTTCATAATGCCTGTTTAAATCCTTTATGTTATAAGGCAGGGTAATTTGGTAAGTTAATTAAACTGAATAAATTCACATCCAAAGTTAGTTAGCATGTATATTATAGTTAACTCTACTAGCCATTCTTAAACAAAGGTAGTCACATGCAAAAAATATGCCCCTTCGAGGACAATTGAAGATGCTATATTTTATGATTGAATATTCTGAACACCAATCATGCACTAAAAAGTTTTACCACCTGTTGAGTTTAAATTATTACAAAGAAGACAAGTTGAAAGCATTTGTCTAATACCAACTATGTATTCTACCTACTTCACAGTGATGTTGAGAGATTCAAAATGGAATTATGTGTGCAAAATTATTTCATGTGATAAAGTGATATATGTAAAGCTTACTTAATTAATATTGATATCTAATGTCTACCATGTGCCAGCCCCTGCCTCAGGCATTTAATAGCACACTATGGTTATTTCTAACTGCCCATTACTTATTTCAACTCTCCATATTATATATATACTGACACTCCAGATTATTATGATATCTGAACACATAATAATCTGGCCACTCAGTGTATATTCTGTATAATAAAAGGCTAATATGCAAAATGTCCCCTTGACCAGGAGTTCAACCAGCAGGCAGGCCGGCCGACCTCCCATGTCATCTCCCCTGGCCAGGCTGGCTGGACCCCATCCATGTACAAAGTCATGCACCAGACCTCTAGTACACACACACACACACACACACTCAGAGCCTTCTCTGTGTTTAATGTTCATATGATTCACCTAGGAATCTGGTTAAAAGGTGGGTTGTGATTTGGTGGACCTGGGATTTAGCAGTTCTTATAGTTTTCCAACTGATGCCCATGCCAATGTTATGAAGATACTTTAGGGAGCAAGTCTCCATTGTATGGACCACCACTTGCTCCTATTAAATTACTTTCCTGCATGCCATTTATTTTCAAGAAACATTCTTCTTATAAATAATTAAATCTTTGAGCTTTAAATATCATCCTGTATATGTATCCTAACTTTATCACATTTCATGTGCAGAAAATGTTAGCCACAAAGATCTTTGGTTTACTAGTATACCTGATCTAGTAAACTCTTTCACTTTAATTAGCCAGATCACATGCAGTAAAATCACAGGAGCCAACTGATATGACCCAGTTTGTTTCATCCCTTGAGAATTAAAATGGAAAATCTATTCTTCCTGTTGCTGCTCTATCTTGATTACTGGGTGTAAATGCAAATACTGGATGATTTGAACATAACCTAACTCAGTGGTCGGCAAACTCATTAGTCAATAGAGCAGCAAGCCACAGCTCGCTAGCTGCATGTGGCTCGCCAGATGCATGTGGCTCCCGAGCTGCAGTTTGCTGACAACTGATCCAACTCATGCCATGGCAAAGTTTAATTAAGTCAACATCTGATTTTAATCCAGCTTCATTTATGTTTCATATAGTCTTTCAATTAATTATCCATAGTTTATTTAAATCTGCTTCCTCTCTGTTTCAATTGCATTATAACATTATGTAGTTTGATTACTTAGAAATATTTTAATTAAACTGTTTTCTGTATTCTAAAGTATAACACAGAAATCCTGTAATACCAACTTCTGCTTTTCAATTGTTAATGAGTCACATCATTAAGATAAAATGACATATATATTAAAATATATTTTTATTTATTTCAAAGAGAAAGGGAAAGCAAAAGAGAGATAAAAACATCCAATGATGAGAATCATTGATTGGCTGCCTCCTGCACCCACCTTTGGGGATTGAAACTGTAACCTAGACATGTGCCCTGATTGGCAATTGAGCTGTAACTTCCTGATTCATAGTCAATGCTCAATCACTGAGCCATGCTGGCTGGGCCTGAGAATATATGTTTTAATATAGAAACTCCTGACCATAGTAGAAGAGACTTCAATTTTTTACTTGTATTTAATTTTCCAGACTCATTTTTATCGCCACATTTATATCTTACACCATATCCTTATCAAATTTAACTCGAACTTTTTGTTCATGTCTTTTGCATCCTCAAATGTATGTGTAGTTTGGAATGTCATGTCAGGCAGAGATCTGGACACTTTTCTGGTCAGATTCCCTCTAGATGCCTCTCTGATCTCAATCCTTGGCAGCCATTTCTTCAACCTTCTGTTTCATAATTCCTTCCACAGCTGATTCTGCAGTTACTTCTGCATTAGCAACTTAACATTATTTTTAATTTCATGTGGACTTTTCTGCCTTTCCTTCTAGAGCTGAGCGCCACTTTTTTCTTTAGTAGTTGCATTTCCAGTTGGGGTTCTCACAAACAGTAGATAGTGAGCTATTGTTAATTTTTTTATTGAATGATATGTAACTACAATTTAAATTTTGAATATATAACACTTTTCTTTTTTTTAAGTCCATTGTAGGATCAGCAGGAGAACTATATTTCTGGCTATCCAGAGAGACAGGGCAGATGATAACTTATCATAAATTTTTTATGAAAAGTTATCATTTAACCAGATACTTTATTCTCAACCTACAACATGGGTGTTTTTTAAATGGTTGCAAAGTCTTTGGCACTCTAGCAATTGAGATGTGGGATTTATGTTTTCTCTCTTTGAATCTGGAATAGATTATGAATGCTTTGACCAATAATATATGGTGGCAATGTTACTGGATGCTTCTAAGACTAGTTCATACAAAACCATATAGCTTCCACCTGGTTCAAGTGACACACTCATTCCAGGGGAAACTATACACTATGTCAAAAATCTAACTACTCTGAGAACTTCATGTTGGAGAGAACATGTGTAGATATTCCAGTCAAGAGCCCCAGGTAAGCTTCTAGCCAGGAGCATCACCTGTTGGCCAGATGTGTGGACTATCTCAGATGTCCAGTTCACGCAAAATTTCAGATGACTGCAGCATCTGACTCCCAGCTGACATCTGGTTACAATTGCGTAAGAGATACCACATGAAAACTACCTAAGCTCTTTTTCAATTCCTGAGCCACAAAATAGAAAAATAGAATTGTTTAAAGTCAATCAGTTAGGGTAATTTGACTCACCGTAATAGTAACTGGAACCAATTAGAGTCACGAACAGGACCCTAGTCTAACTCTATGTGTATATTTCCAAGAGAGTAATTCTTCCTTTTAAGTCCAATTAATCTCTTGGTAGCTATCAGTTGCAATAACTTTATTTGCATTGTCATGTTTCAAAAATCATGGATATCATTATTATCTCTACAATTGGGGCCTGAAGTCTTAGGGGTAGCTTTTGCCACATAAGAATTTGAATTCAAGCTTTACTCCATATTCTGTGTAAGTCAACAGAAACTCTGAGCTACACATTTGCATACATCCCTACCTCTGATCCACTCTAGTAACAATTGAGAATGACCGATTTGATAGATGGTCTCTAACATCTGATCTGTCTCGATGTTTCCAAGATTCTATAATCTAATAAACTCTTTCTATTTTAACCTATTAACTCAGAGGAGAAAGTATCAATGTGAGCATGGAGGCTAACAGCCTTTAACATGGAGTGTTGCTGTAAAGTATAGGGAAGAAAACAGAAAGAAAACTTAAGTAATAACTTTATTTGATATAAAGATGAGTAATGATTCAAATGGAAGCACCATTAAAAAGATGAGCAAGGCAAAGATCTAGCATTTTCCATGTTGTTAAATTCATAATGGAAAATATGACACACATAACTGCTTGACATCATGTGTTTTCCAAAACTCCCGAATTATCATGATTTTGCTGATATCCTCAATGGATCTTTTTCTTAAAAACAAAGTGGAGGTGGAGATGCAGTTATTTCTAAATAGGGAAAGTTCTCAATGGAATAAATGAATAATGGAACAATAGATAATGACTTACCATAAATCACTGTTAATATTGGTCATTGCTCTCTGGTGGGTAATTGAATATGCTGAGGGCATACCCAGGACTAGGGAACTATAAACATTGTATGGTGACTTTGATGTAAATTTGCTGAATGACAGTAGGTGAGCAACTGAGTCCACATAACTTGAGAAATGGAAGAATTTCTACAAAGTGAGAATATTTACATGTTATATTATTTATAAAATTTATAAGACTAATGAATCAATAAAAAATATGAGTTACCTGTTTGATAAATATATAAAAATAAATTGCATTAATGAAACCTCAAAAGTGTTTTAAGAAGCCAAAAATACTTGGCATCATTAGACATTTGCTGTCAGTTTATCTTCTTTGTATTAAATCTTATCAATCAACAAGCATGACAAAAACCTTTTAGCAAGTGATTAAAGTTCAGAATATTCATGCATTAAAGGTATTTTCAATTATCTCTTAAGAATTAATGACTTTATACTTTATTGCCTTTGTTAGTTTTTGAAAACCTGAAATATATAACTTCTATATACTTACTGAAGTTTGTAGATTGGTGAGGCTAGCCAGTGAGAATGCATAAAATAATTAGTAAGAATCTAATTTACTTAATCAAACACCTTGTTGTTTAAAAAATAATTTAAAGTAGGCATCATGAACATGTAATTTAAAATATGAGTAACAGATTCATGATATTAAACATTATATTTAAAGATATACAAATGGAAATAAAATTTTTCTTTAAGTGACACAAAAAATAAACATATCCTATGTCTTCTATGTACCACTTTAGACCATTTTAGTTCAGAGAAATCTTTATAAAGAAAAATATATACAAAGTTGACTTAAAAAAATACTTTTCAAGGTAAAATTCTGTAGGTTTTCTTTAAGTTAAAATTCTTGTTCTTCCATATCGAAGCAATGCATTATATTGGCATGTATGTAGGATGTGTATAGAGAAGCACATCACATTATATTTTAGCTTTTGCTTTGATATGTACATATGTACAATTATATATACAGAATGCAATTGAAGTATTAAAATGATCAAATATTGAATTGTAATTCTAATCACTACTTTGTGCTTATTAGCTTTTGATGAATGTGGAATCTATTTTTTTTATATTTTCACTGAAAATACAAAAAATGATGATATTTTGGGAGTAAAAAATAAATATCTATTTTAATTAGTACAGTAATACAACATAAATTTTATACCCAAAAATTATATAATAGGCTATAATCCTAGCTAATAAAGAATAATATGAAAATTGACCATACCTTCATTATACCCACATGCCATGCCCCACCAGTCATGTCCAGCAGCCGATCAGAGTCAGTATGCAAATTAACTCAATAAAGATGGCTAAGACCCCAGAGAGAGCAGGAGACAGGCTTGGGTTGCCCCTGGAGATAATGGAAGCCAAACATTCCACAAAGCCTGGCCAGTCGAGGTGTCCACTCAAGGCTACAAAGTTTCAATTATAGAAGATAAATAAATCCTAGATACCAGGCCCTCTGCTTGAGTTGCTAGGGGGCGTGGCCAGCTTGCAAACCACCACAGGTCCCTTGCCCAAGCTGCCCCAAGCCCCAAGGAAACAACCACCTTGATCCAGGACACTTTTTAGGGAAAACTAGCAGGCCCCCATGCCTCTAACTTATCTAATAAAAATGTAATATGCAAATTGAGCATCACTCCAACACACAAGATGACTATTCCCTTGTGGTCAAAAGATCCTGCTTCCATGAGGACACAAGATGACCACCACAAGATGGCCAGCAGGGGAGAGCAGTTGGTAAGGACCAGGCCTACAAGGGAGGGCAATTGGGGGTGACCAGGCCAGCAGAAGTGGGAAGTTGGGGGTGATCAGGCCAGCAGAGGAGGAAAGTTGGGGGTAACTGGACCTGCAGGGAAGGACAGTTGGGGACAAACAGGCTGCCAGGGGAGCAGTTAGGCATCAATCAGGTTGGCAGGGGAATGGTTAGGGGGTGATCAGGCTGGCAGACAGAAGCGGTTAGGGGCAATCAGGAAGGCAGGTAGGTGAGCAGTTGGGAGCCAGCAGTCCTGGATTGTGAGAGCGATGTCCGACTGCCCATTTAGGCCCTGTCCAGGTAAGATTGGGGTCCTATATTGGAGAGGGAGCAGGCTAGGCTGAAGGACAATGTCCTCATGCACGAATTTCATGCAACGAGCCTCTAGTAACTTCTTATAACAACCTAAAAAGTGTGCTATAAAGTATCAGTATGTTATACAATAAAATAGAAAATAACACATTAATCAACCAAATTTGAAAAATGTTGATAAAATGTTAGTTATGTGTATATTTATTTTTAATTACAAACCTTCTCAAAAGTTTAATATGCTAATTTTCATTTGACTTCAGAAACAGCATCCCAAACGTACTTTGCCTCTGACAACTTCTTATAACAACCCAAAAAAATGGACAGCCACACTTTTTCAGAGACCTTAGTGAGGTCAGAGTTCTGCAGAAGACAATTTGAAATAATTTGCCCTGTGCAGTATTTTTTATGCAAACATTGTCATTCTCCCATTCTGCCACTGATATTTGAATCCTTTTTTTTTTCATTTTTTTGTTGCTTTCAGTTTCTAGAATTTCCCTTTCTATTTTCTTTTCTTGATTTAAATCAAGTTGAAGGTGAATTTTGAATATTTCCTTTGTTCTAGAAGTATTTATTGGATAAAAAGTAATCTGGAATTTAAGCATATATGTTTGTAAATGATAGAAAAATATATTATAAAACTATAGACAACATAATATATAGTAAAATCACTTTCTATTTGAGAATGAAAGTTTTCTAAATAAATGCCTTGTCAAGATTTAACATAATAAACATTTAGTTGAAATTAATAATTGTATTAAATTATAAATTTTAGGAAGTTATTTTAAATATAATATTTATTTTCCTTTTAAAAAAAGCAACTGTCAAATGATTCATTTCGGTGTTTAATAACATAGACACAGTCATTTTTTCATGCCTAAACAATTCATATGTCTTGATCAGATGACATTTTCTGTATGAACCCTTTATATTCTTATTAAATAAAAATACAATGTGCTAATTTAAATCTTTATCCTATTACTTATTTCGAAATTCTGTGGATTAAGTGAAAATATATCAGCAAAGACATATTGAGATTAAAAGCACATAGTAGTTTCCTCCTGACCCCACAATATCTGACTTTGTCCCTGGGCCATATGGACTACTATATGACAACACTCAACAACCATAAAAGTTTTGTTGACAGACATAATTGAACATTTGATTTTTATATATATTATGAACAACATATAGCTAGATTTGGTTACACTTGGTGAAATGCAAGTAAAAACCCAATGTATAAAGAACATCACATCTTAGAATTTAATACACATTCAGACCATTTAAAACTCTTATTAAATTCGGATCCTGATTGAGTAGGTCTAGTCTAGGGCATCATATCTGCAATTCTAACTAACTCCAAGATGATAATGACAACGCTGCTGATGATGATGACATCATGTATTTCATGGACTACTCTTTGGGTAGTGAGGACATATAGGTCTGTTGGTTGATCCAATTGATCAACTATACAACTTAGGCTCTATCAATAATATTGGCCTATTCTGTAAATATTATATAGATTTTTATCTTTAAATCATAACTCAAAAAAGGTAAAAGATACAGTGTAAGAAAAAAAAATCAACCAATGGTCCTTTCTTGTTAGTCAGCAATTTGTTATTCTATGCTTGAAATCTACTTTTAATATTTTCTTTTTATTTTTCTAGAATGTAGCCTTCACAATGAGCTCTCTATCTGTAATTCCTTTGTTGTTGCTTACCATATAGTTCAGACTCTGCTAAAATTCACCTCTTATGTAAAGGATTCTCCCCTAATGTCCATTGCAGACACATGTTTGTTTTGTTTTTTAAGTGATCTGGCTTTAAAAAAACATCTACTTGGTAATTTATTATGTTTTTCTGTGTGTGTGTGTTTTTTTTTAAAAAAAAATATATATATATATTTATTTATTTTTTACAGAGAAGAAGGGAGAGAGATAGAAAGTCAGAAACATCGATGAGAGAGGGACATTGATCAGCCACCTCCTGCACGCCCCACTGTGGAGATGTGCCCGCAAGCAAGGTACATGCCCCCAACCAGAATCGAACCTGGGACCTTTCAGTCCACAAGCCGACACTCTATCCACTGAGCCAAACCGGTCTTGGCTTGTGTGTTTTTTTAAATAAAGTTTATTGAGTGATATTGGTTAGTAAGATTACAAAGGTTTCAAATACCCATTTCTATAATACATGATCTGTATATTACATTATGTGCCCACACACCCAAAGTCAAATAATCTTACATTACCATATATTTTATTCCATTTACCTTTTATTACTCTCCACGCCCTTCCTTCTGCTAACCACCATACTATTGTCTGTGTCTATAAGTTTTTGTTTGTCTTATTCATTAATTTGTTATTTTTAATTTTATATCCCACATATGTGTAAAATCATATGGTTCTTAACTTTTTTTGTTCAACTTATTTCGCAGAGCATTATATTCTCAATGTCCACCCATGTTGTTGCAAATGGTAGTATTTCATCTTTTCTTAAGGCCAAAGTAGTATTACATTGTATAGGTGTACCACATCTTCTTTATCCAGCCATCTATCAAAGGGCACTTTGGTTGTGTCCATGTCTTGGCCACTGTCAATAATGATGCAATGAAAGCAGGGGTGCATATATATTTGCAAATGAATGTCTTCACATTTTTAAGGTAGATACCTAGAAAAGGGGTTGTTGGGTCATAAGAAACATTATTCTTAATTTTTTTAGTAACCTCCATACTGTTTTCCATAGTGGCTGTACCATTTTACATTCCCTCCAACAGTAATAAGGGTTCCTTTTACTCTCCAACCTCTCCAACACTTGTTATTACTTGTCTTGTTGCTAATAGCCATTCTAACAGGTATGAGGTGGTATCTCATTGTAGTTTGTATTTGCATTTCCACGATAGCCAGTGAAGTTGAGCATCTTTTCATATATTGATTGGTTATTTGTATGTCTTCATAGAAGTGTCTATTTAGGACCTCTGTCCATTTTTTAATTAAATTGTTTTTGTTGTTGAGTTATATGAATTCTTTTTTTTATAAATATATTGTATTGATTTTTTACAGAGAGGAAGGGAGAGAGATAGAAAGCCAGAAACATCGATGAGAGAGAGACATCGATCAGCCGCCTCCTGCAAGCCCCACAGTGGAGATGTGCCCGCAAGCAAGGTACATGCCACCAACCGGAATCGAACCTGGGACTTTTCAGTCCACAAGCCGACACTCTATCCACTGAGCCAAACCAGTCTCAGGGAATTATATGAATTTTTTTATATATTTAGTATATTATCCCATGGTCAAAGCTATTGTTTTCAATTTTTTTCTCCCATTTGTTCAGGTGTGTTTTTTTTTTGCCAGTTTCTTAGGATTTTCAGAAAGTTTTTATTTTTATATCACCCCAATAATGTATTTTGCCTTTATTTCTCTTGCCTTTGAGGTCAAATTCATAAAATTATCCCATTTTGCATTTTTTTTACATGATGACTAGAAGCCCAGTGCACAAAATTCATGTATGGGGAAGGGGAGCCCCCCCCCCAGCCCAGCTTGCACCCTCTCCAATTCAGGACCCCTTGAGGGATGTCCAACTGCTGATTTTGGCCCAATCCCAGTGCCAAAACCGGCAGTTGGACATCCCTTTCACAATCTAGGACCACTGGCTCCTAACTGCTCACCTGCCTGCCTGCCTGATTACCCAACTGCCCCCCTCCTGCCAGCCTGATCATCCCTAACTGCCCCTCCCTCCCAGTCTAATCACCTCTAACTGCCTCTGCCTGACAGCCTGGTCGGCCCCAACTACTCCCCTTGCTGGCCTGGTTGCTCCTCACTGCCCCCCTCTGCCAGCCTGGTCGTCCCTCATTAACTCCCCTGCTGGCCTGGTCGCCCCACGCAGCCTGGTGTTTGGTTGTTACTGTGAGGGCATCATGACCAATTTGCATACTACCCTTTTATTAGTATAGATACAATGTAGTCTAGTTTTATTCTTTTGCATGTGGCTTTTCCATTTTTCCAGCACCATTTATTGAAGAGGCCTTCTTTTCTCCATTGCATAATTATTACTTCTTTGCTAAAAATTGTTTATCCATATAGATGTTGATTTGTTTCTTAGGTCGCAATTTTGTTCTATTGGTCTGTGTGTCTGTTTTACTATCAATACCATGCTGAAGGAGTGCAATACCTTCAGCTTCATTGTTATTTCTCAGCATTGCTTAGGCTATTCAGAATCCTTTGTGGTTTGATTCAAACCTGATCATTTTTTATTCTATTTCTTTAAAAAACGTCATTGGTGATACCTCTGGATTTATTCTTTTTTTTTTCCCTCAAGATAGCTTTGGCTATTCAGGGACTTTTGTGATTCCATACAAATCTGATAAATTTTGTGCTATTTCTATAAAAAATGTTATTGAGATTTTGATAACAATTACATTAAATCTGTCAATTATTTTAGGTAATATTGCCATTTTAACTATGTTTATTCTTCCAACCTATGGATTAACACAAAATATCTTTTCATTTCATTGTGTTCTTTTCAATCTCTTTTCAACGTGCTTTGTAATTTCCTATATTTAGGTTCTTCTCATACTTTATTAAATTTATTCGTAGGCATTTTATTGCTTTTGGTGCAATTACAAAAGGAATTGTTCTTTTCATTTCTCTTTTTGAAATGTACTTGTTAATATATAGGAACAAAATGGATTTTTGTAAATTGATTTTGTATCCTGTAATATTCCTCTATTTGTTTATCATTTCTAACGGTTTTATTTGTTTGCCTCTTCTATGGTTTAGGTTAGTGTCTCAATAGCTGTATTTTTCTCTCCATTTCTTCCATCTCTCTTAAATGACAATTTCCCATTTTTTAACACTGGAAGCTTCCAAGGAAGAATATTGCTATTTACAAAATTATTTTTTACTTAGTATCAACACTCTATTTAATTGACAAATAATTTAAATAAATAATATTTTCTGATGTTATTATCCATGTATAGCAGTTGTTGTTGTTGTTTTCTTTTCTTTTTTTTTTTTAGAAATGACTATCACTCAATGCTTTACTTCATTCCTTTACCATGAATATTATTCTGAAAAATAACTAAATCAGGCATATTTTGGAATAAAATACACACAAATTCTATTAGTTCACAGGGTTTTACACAATAGATATAAAATTTAAATAGTTTGGGATTTCTAAATGATGAATTTATAAATCCACTTGTCTAATTTTGTGCTAATATTTTCTCCTTATATTTTTATCATTTATCACTCAAAATATTCTATTTAATGTACAGATAGAAAAAACAGACTCTCATTATGGTGTTACCCTTTTTTCCTAGATAGTGATAGTTAATCAATTACAATTTATGAAAAAGAAACACCTGGCATACTGCCATAAACAAGTAGATTTCCTGTGGTTCTAAGAAGAGCTGAGGGTACTTCTAAGGGCCGGGGCCTCTGAGAGTAAAGCTCTCTACACAGTGTGACTTCCCCACATGCCTGTGTCTCATAATTATGCACCCTTACATCCAACATACATGCATTTACTTATTTATTTAGCAAGCACAGGTTGCAAAGGCTACATGGGAACAAAGAACATCAGAGAAAAAAGGATTAACTTTAAAATACATGGGTAGCTGAGACTGGTTTGGCTCAGTGGCCTGTGGGCTGAAAGGTCCCAGGTTCGATTCCGGTCAGGGGCATGTACCTTGCTTGCGGGCACATCTCCAGTGCGGGGCGTGCAGGAGGCAGCTGATCAATGTCTCTCTCTCATCGATGTTTCTGACTCTCTATCCATCTCCCTTCGTCTCTGTAAAAAATCAATAAAAATATATTTAAAAAAAACAACAACACATGGATATTTTATTCCTAATAAGTTTAAATCAATGAAATAAAAATAGAAGTTATAAAAGTTAGAACTTTTCAGCTCAATGGCCTCCAATTGATGTGATTTTTTATTACTAAAAACATTTATTTTGAATAAAATGATATAAATGTACATAAACATGGGCTTTCCAATTCTTCCCGTCAGAGTGAAGCATATTCCCCACCCAGTCACTGGCATCAATTGACAATAGCAGAGCCTCTGATGGTGATACAAAGTAAAAAATCCTAATTAATTTCTGAATATTTCTCTCATGGACCTACTTTCCAAATCCTAAATGAGTTACATACTCACTCAATGCTGAGTGGAGCATCAAAGCTCACCTCATATTTCATCTTTTTTTTTTATTTCTTGTAGGCAGATTTAATTGAACTTTGGATAAATAGAGGTATCTTTCCTTCCCTTCTCTCTACTCTACAATCTGTTTCACTGAAGCATGCTGATTTTACCTATTATGACCATGACCATCACTATACTCATAAGATTAGATGCATCCACATTTGTGGTCCAGTATAAGTTGTAAAATCATATTGCATACATTTATCTCTTGATTCTTTTACATTTATACAGTGTCTAGTATGTTCTGGGTATTTTTCTGGGAATGTGAGAGAGATTCATGTACAAAGCAGATAGAAGTCCCTGTTCTCATTCTAGAAACATTAAATTTTCACATTAGTTTCTTGGCTTGTTAGAGATGTTTTTAAATAAAGATAAAAGTCCTTTAAACTTTTACCAGTAAACTTAAATTATATGTTTGATGGGAAGGAAATGTATCTATGTGAATTTATAAAACATAAAAAGCTAGCATTTGGTGCTGGATACTAGGCACCAATGAAAGCAGCATGCTCTGCTACTTCCTTCAGCAGCTCCTTCAGAATTACTGGGTTGCCTTTGGCCACGTGTCTGTTCCATAAATGCAGATTTTTAAAATAGAAGGTGGAGTTCAAGAGGGTTGCACCCAGTTCTCTAAGACTGTGTGTTTAGTATAGTAGATATTACTCACATGCCTAAATTGAGATGTTCTCTTAGTGTAAATATTAGAATGCAAAAAAGATTGGAAAATATGTGCTTGATAATTTTTTAGAATGATATGTTGAAATGATAATATTTTGGATATGTTAATTTAAGTAAGATATATTGCTAAAGTTTATTTTATCTATTCCTTCTTGATTTTTCATATGACTACCTGAAAAATTTAAGTTACATTGTGTGACTCATGTTATATTTCTTTAGGATAGCACTGCTATAAAGTGTGTTTTTTCTATTTTATTCTCTACTGCACAATATTGTTTTATCCTTTTAATACAGCAGTTCTCAACCTGTGGATCGCGACCCCTTTGGGGGTCAAACAACCCTTTCACCTTCACCGGGGTCACCTAAGACATCCTGCATATCAGATATTTACATTATGATTCATTCACAGTAGCACAATGACAGTTATCAAGTAGCAACAAAAATAATTTTATGGTTGGGGGTCACCACAACATGAGGAACTGTGTTAAAGGGTCGCGGCATTAGAAAGGTTGAGAACCACTGTTTTAATATCTTCATTCCCAATGAATAGATCCTAAATAACTCTTCAAATATGGAGCATCATAAAACCTTAAGATAATGGTTAAGTTAAATTTTCAGTTCACATCTACATTTTAAGAAATCTATTTATGGATGACAAAGTGTTCAAATTTAGAGAAGTGATTTCTTTTCATTCTTGACCTTAAATAGTAGTAATCAACAAAATTGAACAAAATAAATATATAATTTTTCTAATATTTTAAAAGTTTGTTTGAATATAAGTTTAAAATTAAGGATAAAAATACCATAAAAATAAAATATATTAAAGATGAGAAAACTGCTATTTTTAAAGCTTAGGACATTTTCCTATTTACTATTATTACTATTTTACTAGAGAACCAGTGCATGAAATTCGTGCTTGGGGGAGTGTCCCTCAGCCAGCCTGCACGCTTTCCAATCTGTGACCCCTTGAAGGATGTCCAACTGCTTGTTTAGGCCCCATCTGGGTTTGGGCCTAAATTGGAAGTCAGACATCCCTCTCATAATCTAGGACTGCTGGCTCCCAACTGCTCAACTGTCTGCTTGCCTGGTTTCCCATAACTGCTTCTGCCTGCCAGCCTGATCGATGCCTAACTGCTCCCCTGCCGGCCTGGGTCCCCCCTAAATGTCCTTCCATGCAGGCCTGATCCCCCAACTGCCCTCCCCTATAGGCCTGGTCCCCCCCAACTGCCCTACCATGCAGGCCTGGTCCCTCTTAACTGCCTTCCCTTGCAGGCCTGAATCTCCCCCAACTGCACTCCCCTGCTGGTCTGGTCTCCCCCACCTGCAGTCCTTTGCCATTATAGTCACCCCTAACTGATTGCTCACAACTGCCCTCTTCTACAGGCCATCTTGTGGAGGCCACCTTGTGTCCACATGGGAGTAGCCATCTTTGACCACATAGAGGTGGCCATCTTGTGTGTTGGAATAATAGTCAATTTTCATATTACTCTTTTATTAGATAGAATTTCTTTTGTATCAGCAAAGAAAATTTACTCCTGTGCAGAAGGGTGCATGCCAGCTAGAAACCATAGGCAAAGCACGCCAAAATGGGAAATCCATTTGGGTTTTATTTACTGACGTGGGTTGCCTTGGTCCTCATTCTGAACTCTGACTTGATTGGTCAAGGCTCAGAGCTCAGGTTCCCAGTGTTGCTCAACTGACTAATTCAGAGGGAGGAAAGGGGTAAGACAGAGCCTAATATGACAGCTCCCTGAGAGTCTGAAGGTCAGATAAAAAATGGAAGGACCAATGATGGCAGAAATGATCACTGGCTCACTCTCATAACCCCCCCCCTTTTTTTTTACTCTTTTCTTCAAATTCGGTTAGCAATCTTTTTTTTCTGCTAGCAATCTTTGACTTTCATGTTCTAGAGTGTCTAAGAGAAGGAAATTAATCTGCTAATACTTTACTGGGGTTTGTTTGGTTAATGCAGTTTTGATTAACCTTTGGATAAGGTGTCTCATACATGGAATAACGCAACATTCTTTATATATAAGCATTTTCTTTTTTCTGATATAAATGCTTACTATAACACAAAAACATACATTGAAAAAATTATTTTTTTTGATTTTAAAATTACAGTATGGCAATGTTGAAGTTATTGCAATAATTATAAATTGCCACTGACATATTAATAAATGCCCCACTCCTCATTTATAGAGCAAAGGTCTTTTCCAATAAATTTAGTAACAACAGAAATCACCATCAGGCAGCCTGTTCCCAGCACTTTCTGAATGTGTTGAGTGTTGGAGACAGCAGATGTGCCTTATATAATATGGCCTTTTTTATATAAGAAAGTCATATTTAGGGATTTCAAATTATATTTTAAGAGTTCTTTGTATTTAACTTAAAATATTGTTCTCCAGAATCTTTGATAGTCTTATTTAATGAGATATATACTTTGAGAAGATCAGGATTCTTTCTCAAGATTATTTTTTATTAATCATTAAACAATCATGAATAGTAAGAAAACGATATATTTATATATATTTATACTCAAATGTAAGTGCACACATGTATATATTTTAAAAATCTATTAGGTATTTTTTTTCTGTGATTAGTGTAGTCCCCCCACCCCTGAAATTACAGCTTGTAGTTTTTAAAACTATATTTGGAGATCTATGTTAAGAACATAGAATTTGATTTTTCTTTTTATATTTCTTTTAATATTAGAGGCCCAGTGCATGAAATTCATGCACGGGGGTGGGGAGAGGGAATGTCCCTTAGCCTAGTCTGCATCTTCTCCAATCTGGGAATCCTACAGGGATGTCCCACTGCCCAGTGGGATTGGTCCTAAATGGGCAGTCAGACATCCTTCTCACAATAAGGACTGTTGATTCCCAACTGCTCGCCTGCCTGCCTTCCTGATTGCCCCTAACTAGTTCTGCCTACCAGCCTGATCACCCCCTAACCACTACCCTGCCAGCCTGATTGATGCCTAACTGTTCTGCTGCCAGCCGGTTTGCTTCTAACTGTCTGCCCTTGCAGTCCTGGTCCACTCCAACTGCTCTCCCCTGCAGGCCTAGTCACCCCCAATTTCCCTCTTCTGCAGGCCTGGTCAACTCTAACTGCCCTCCCTGCAGGCTTGATCACCCGTAACTTCCTTCCTCTGCAGGCTTGGTCCCTCCCAACTGCCTTCCTCTACTGGTCATCTTGTGATGGCCATCTTGTGTACAAAGGGGACAGACATCTTTGACCACATGGGGGCAGCCATCTTGTGTGTTGGAGTGATGGTCAAACTGCATATTACTCCTTTATTAGATAGGATAGAGGCCTGGTGCATGGGTGGGGGCCAGCTGGTTTGCCCTGAAGGGTATTTGAATCAGGGTGGGGGTTCCCTTGGGAAGTGGGGAAGCCTGGGCAAGGGGCTTGTGGTGGTTTGCAGGCTGGCTGCACCCCTCCTGGCAACCCAAGCAGAGGCCCTGGTATCTTGGATTTACTTATCTTTTACAATTAAAACTTTGTAGCCTATAGCCTGCTTGTTCCATGGGGATAACCATTTCTTTTGGGATTTATTTATCTTCTTTTATTGAAACTTTTAGCCTTAAGTGGAGGTCAAGATAGGACAGGGCTACAGAAACTTGGCTTCCTCCATCACTGGGGGCAACCCTAGCCTCCTGCTTTCTCCAGCTCTATGGCTGCACCATTTTTGTTAGGATTTATTTATCTTCTATAATTGAAACTTTGTAGCCTTGAGTGGAGGCCTGGGCCCACCAGGGTGTGTGGAAGGTTTGGCTTCCTCCATCGCTAGAGAAACCCAAGCCTTCCTCCTGCTGGCTCCCTGGCTGCAGCCATCTTGGTTGGAGTTAATTTGCATACTTACTCCTTATTGGCTGGTGGGCATGGCTTGTGGGTGTAGTGGAGTGATGGTTAATTTGCATATCACTCTTTTATTAGATAGGATATTTATATTGATTTCAGAGAAAAAGGGAGAGAGAAAGAAATAGAAGCATCAATGATGAAAGAGAATCATTGATCAGCTGCCTCCTGCATGCCACCTACTAGGGATCAAGCCTGAAACCTGGGCATGTGCCCTTTAATGGAATTGAACCTGGGACCCTTCAGTTCACAGGGATTTCCCCACCTCCCAGGCTGGCAGGGGGAAGGACTATGGGATGTTGAGGAACCATAGTCGCACCTCATCCTACCTTTGCAGAGGAGCTGGGACCAGGACCAGGCCTGCACCACTACTTCTCTTGCTGCCTTTGTGGAATGGGGTGCCAGGATCACTACAGCTGGCCTGGTGGTATAGGCTCATTGGTATCACTCCTCACTCACTGGTCATTCCAGAAAGTCATTCCACCATCTGCTCTAATTAGCATATTAGTTCTTGATTATATAGGATGGACAAATATTTTTTTCTAAGCTTGTACAATTGTACTTCTTTCTAGAGAAAAATTGTCTATGTACTTGTTCTTTCAGTGGACTTCTGAATAAGTGGAATTTAAATAATTGCAAAAATGTAAATATGCCCAGATGCTACAACATAAGTATAATTTGTATTATTATATCTCCTTTGAAATGAATAAGCTTCATCTAGTGGATATGTTATGTATTTCATATTGTAATTCTGAAATTCATGAGTCGACTTTTTATTTCAAAGGTATTTGTGAACAATTAATTAAAAACAGTAAGTTAACTCTTATGCTCTAATTTGTAAGATCTGATTCCTTAGTCCTGCCATATCAGCTAAATTATTGTTTTCTGCTTTCTAACTGCAAACAAGATTTTGGAATCCTAGAAATCAGTCTTGGATAAAAATTCCATCAGATAACCTTGCTTAATGGTTTAAAAAGTAAGGTTACTCTTTAGAGAAATTGTTTCATATCTTTATTTAATTCACTAGTGCCCTGGTGCACAAAATTTGTGCATAGGTGGGGGTGTCCCTCAGCCCAGCCTGCACCCTCTCCAATTGGGCCTAAACCAGCAGTCAGATGTCCCTCTTTCTGGCTCCTAACTGCTCACCAGCCTGCTTGCCTTCTTGCCCCCAACTGCCCTCCTGCCGCTGGCCTTCTTGCCCTCAACTGCCCCCTGCCACATGCCTGATTGCCCCAAACTCCTCTCCTCCAGCCTGCTCATCTGCAACTGCCCCCCTCTAGCTGATCACACCCAACTGCTCCCCATGCCAGCCTGCTTACCCCCAACTGCCCCCCACTGGCCTGATCACCCCTAACTTCCCTCCTCTCCTGGTCTGATCATCCCTAGCTGCCTCTGCCTTAGCTTCGCCACCATGTCTAGAAAGATGTCCAGAAGGTCTTCCAGTCTTATTAGCATATTACCCTTTTATTAGTATAGATAGAGGCCTGGTACATGGGTGGGGACCAGGTGGTCTGCCCTGAAGGGGGTCCCGGATGAGGGTGCAGGTCCCCGCTGGGGGGGCAGGTCCCCGCTGGGGGGGCATGGCCAGCCTGGGTGAGGGGCTGAGGTCCATTTGGGGGTGATTTGGAGGCTAGCCAAGCCCCCAGCTTTGTCCGGAAGGATGTCTGGAAGGTCTTCAAAAGGTCTCCGGTCTAATTAGCATATTTAGCATTACTCTTTTATTAGTATAGATGGTATATCTTAGCTTAAATCTTCTATCAGTTGCTAAATCATATTTTTAAAAGATAAGAGTAACATGAACCATGGTTTTTATTAACTCCTTTAAATTGGTACATATAGCCCCTCTAACAGTCAGGCTAGAACACTGCCATACAGCTTTAGTTAGTAGAAATAAGGGAAAAGAGAAGGAAGATTGAGACCAGAAATGGATAGAAAGTAGGTTTTACTTTCAATTATGAAATATGGGTAGAATTACTTTGATTTGAAAAACTCTTATATTCTTGATAGTATTTTCAGCAGTGTTTGAATTTCATACTTTTTACATTAAATGAGAAATCAAAAGATATTGGGATTAACAATATTTTTTATGAGAGGTAGAAATTATGAAAATAAATATTTTATTAATAGTTGAAATATAGTAAAATAATTAAAATATATTATAATGTAAAGCTGACATAAAATCTCAATGCAAGAAATCATGTAATTCATCCAAAATAATATTTTGATATATTGGATTCACTTTGGTCTTGTTGCTCTATCAAGATCAAAGTATGGAACAAATAGAATTGGCATAAAAATATGTGGAAGAAAACTACAAAAGGATCCAAAGTGTTTGAAAAATATCTTATCTCAAGTGAAAATAAACCAAAAACACCTTAAATTTTATTATGCTTATTACATTAGGAAAATATTTCCTCATTTCTGTATATAGCTATATATATAATTCTATTTGATACTACTACTTAATTATATATATATAAATGGAATAGGTTTTATTATTTTATCCAAGTTTATTATTATTTGCATGTGGAAGGTAAACATAAGTATTTGTTTATAAAGACTGCAAGAAAAACATTATTTATTTTTAAACTCTTCAAGAAAATGTCCTTAATTTATAGAACATGACACATAAATTATAAATAAAAATGCAGCTTTGAATTTTGAAGAAGATATTACACCAGTATATTAAACTTATTTAATAAAAGTTAATTGACAAAAAAATGGCAGACAGATGAAAACTTGAAGAAAATGTTTTAGATTAATATTTATGTATTTCAGTTCTTTGATTTTATTTGAAACTTGTTATACTTAGCAATGAATAGTTGATTTTCACCACAGTTGCACAGAAAATACTAAATATAGAACTTATTAATATTGTAGGTTTTCTCTTTAGAATCAATTGAGTTTAATTCCATCCATAGTATTAACACCTAGAGGTATTGATGAAAATATTTATCTTTTGACAAAGTCCATTTCATGGAGTACATTGATGCTACTTAATTATTCAGTCATATTAATTAGACCTTCAAATACATTTTTATAGCTTAAGAATCTAAATGTCAGAGAAATGTAAAATTAGAATGGAATTTTGGTTATGATTATGGTGCATTAAATGGAAAAACACATTTACCTCCTAAATACCCAGAAAACTGAGGTATAGGATGTAATATCTATAACAATAAAAGCATAATATGCTAATTAGAGAGAATAAATGAATGACCTTTTGAATGTCATCCTGGACAACCTTCTGGATGAAGCCACAGTGGTGGGACATGAGGCAGAGGCTGTTAGGAGCGATCAGGCAGGCAGGCAGAGTGGTTAAGGGCGATCATGAAGGAAGGCAGGTGAGTGGTTAGCAGTCAGCAGTCCCAGATTGCTAGCATGTATAGGACAAACTGAGCGATCCCACCACCTCATGCATGATTTTGTAAACTGGGCCTGTAGTCTATTTATAATTTAAATCAAGTCTTATAATGTAGCTCTTCTTTACATTCTCATTGCACAGTATCACTGACTGTTCTGAACTTTTGTCCTCAGTCTCTGTATAATTTATATAATTCAACTTAATATTTATGCAAACTCTTTGTATACAGTCTTTTCTCTCAATCAAGAAGAATTTTCTCAACTTTAATAAAACATATTTTCAAGATTTTAAGCTAAGCTATGGATCATGTTCCTAAAAAAATGTATGCACATTTATACACATGTGCAAAATTTTGAACTCTTTACAATTATAAATTATATGAATAAACTCATGATTGAAGCTATAATAATTTCATACTAGTGTTATCCTCAACTACTAATATAAGGTCTTACTCAATAGTAGGTTTTAATATAATGCTTAATGATTATGAACTATTAATTAATAAAAAATAAACCTGTGGCATAAAACACATGAGAAGCCTTTGCATCAATGTTTTTTATTTAAAATTTTCTTATGTAAGAACTAACATTTAGTCATTATAAATTATAATCCTGATTATCTTATATAAATAAGTATTGTTTTTGATCATTAGGACAAGTAAAAGGAAGATTGGTACTTATCACATATACAAGAAAATTAAACTAGACAAAGGAAACAGTTTTGGTTGCTTTACCCCCTCTGGGATCAGATGAAGATATGCCATTTAACATTTTCATGGCTCATTCACCAAGTGAATAAATGATCTATTTATTGTCACATAGTGGTGATGCTTTATAGGAGGTGGGTATACAATAAATAATATACTGGCCCAAAGAAGGGCTGTGAAATGACATGGCATATTTAAAGGAGCATATAGCAGAGGCAAAAATCTCAAAGAGGATAATAATATTAAATTTGGCTATATTGTTCCTTCAAACATTTTCAAAAACTGTAGTGAAACTTCCATTTTTAATGGCAAATTATACAATTATCATAAAATTACAACACATAGGGCAGACTCCTAATTGCTTTTTCCCAATGGACTTAAATATTCTGTTGATGTATTACAAGGTAACTGTTTTGCACTAAACTCATGTCCTAAATATCCTGTTAAAAGTGAGGAACTTGGTCAATGCTGGAGAGCCACAGTAGCATTCCCTTGGTTCTGCAATATAATATTTAATTTGAAATGAAGTTTGGTTGTTTTAACTACAAAACATAAAGGAGACTGCACTACATCAAGACCTTTAATGGGAACTAATGGAATTTTTGACATAAAATAGTAGAATTTATTAGATCCAGCAACACACAGTGTTTAAATGTTAGCCTGCCATTTTACACTAATTTTACTAGTAAGTCATGCATACTTAACGAAAGACATCGGGTTGATTGAACAAAGGAGTTGAACACTTTTTTCACATTCACTGTGTAAGTTATTATCCACTGTGAAAAGATTATTGACTTTTTTAAAGGAAACATTATGGAGAAAAATGATTGCTACCAGGATTACTGGTAGAATTATGGATAAGTAATAACTCTAATCTCTCATCTGCTCAATAAATGGCTTTAATTTTAAAATACTAGTGTGTGCATATGAGATTTCTGCTGAATTGAGCAGAATTATCAAAGCTCGTTTTGAAATGAAATTGACACTGAAAGTGAAGCATAAAACAAAAGCTTTCTTGGTTTAAAACTCTACCTATTTAATAGTTACATATCCTAGATTGTTAGTCATATCTCTTGCATTTCTTCTTAAAAGTTTACCTGGGGTTAGGGGTGGTAAACACCTACAAGTATGAGACTTATCCTAGATTTATACAGATAGGGTGTAGAAAATGCCTATGCCTCTGGTTCTTATGTAAAGGTCAATCATACCTACTGATAGTAGAAAACAGTTCAGTTGGTCAGGAGGAAAAGATCAATTGTATCCATATAAATAAAAGTTAAGAGTGTTGAAGACTCTGGTATTTTCCTCTTTATTGAGATTTTCTGTACTACTGTGCCACAATCTTGCCTGATCACTGTAAATACCTGAAAAACTTGTTATAAAATAGAACTGTTATAAAACAGTTCCTCTGATGGACTTTCTATCCAAGCAAATTTGGGATCCACCAATTCTACTGTGTCTGTTTTTCCCTCCATTTACTAAGTGCCTCTATTGCACTTAGTAACTTTAGTAATTGGTCTGGCCAAGGGACTGAGAAGAGGTGATCTGTGTTGTGTCAGGATGACACAATTGAGAAATATACTGATGTTATATTATAGAATTGTACACTTGAAACATATGATTTTATTCACCAATGTCACCTTTATAAATTTAAACACTTTTTAAGTAGTGAGGCTCTATAATCCCTTGCTTTTCCTGTGAAAACCATGGAGGCCATATGTTTCTGACATGTATATATAAAGTGTAGGGGGCTGAGGAAGGGATGGAAGTCAATTCACATAAATGTAGTTGTCAATTCTGTTCACCAAGTACCTCCTATTCTTCTTCATCCTGAGCACTTGGTTTATACAAAAGATGATTTCTACTTCTAGTATCCCTGAGTCTAGTTCTAGTGTCTAAGCCATGTGCAAAGGTTATATGTTTTAGTTATGGATGACAGAATTTAATTCTAAATGTGAGACTCTTTTTGCTCCTTTGTTAAATGATAGATATCTGTTAGCTTGGATCTCTGAGTAATTTAAAGAAAAGACATGATGCATGTATAATAGGAGCAGAAATAAACATTGTTTTAAAATTCTGAGAGTAGAATGATTTATTATGGAAGTATAATTTATCCTATATTGGCTGATACAGTAATGATAATTATTATAACTAGAGGCCTAGTGCATGAAATTCATGCACTGGGGAGGGTGTCCCTCAGCCCAGCAGGCACCCTCTCCAATCTAGGACCACTGGCTCCTAACCACTCACCTGCTTGTCTGACTGCCCCCTAACTGCTCCTCTGCTGGTCTGATTGCCAACTACTGTCCCCTGGTGATCTGATTACCCCCAAGGATTTTATTAGTATAGATATGACCCTTCACAGAAAATTTTACTAATCCTACTTTACAATAAGGGCTTGATGATTGAATCACTGGGACCAGACACCAAGATTTCCTTTCTTTGAATAGTAGGGGGAATAATTATCTTGTCCTTAACCTGAAATTAAAATAAGATAATGACTTAGAAAAGTATAAAAGCACCATATAAAGACAACTGTCTTTTTCATGTACTGAAAAGACAATAAAGTGTTAAAATGAAAAATACTATTTTAATCTCCCCCTTCCTTCCTTTACAGCCTTTATTTAAATTTGTAAATTTATAGAAATTTCAGTCCAGTTTTCATTTCTTTACATTCAATATTATTTTGTATTGGTTTCAGGTTTCATATTACTCACAGAATACTGGCTAGACAATCATATACTTTTCGAAGTGTTCTCCATATTTCCAGTACCCACCTGGCATCATACGTCATTACAACACCATTGACTATATTCCCTATTTAAGTGCAGTGGGTTTACAGGTTCCTTCCAGTCTTTCTTTTGTGTTGTTCACCTTTCCTTTTCTTTCTCACTTCTTCCCTCACTTTCCTTATATAGTATCTAAATTAGCCATCAAAGCTCAGTGAAAGCACTGGGACATGCTTAATTCATTTTACAGACCAGGAAACTGAGGCAAACTCCAGTTGGCTGTGGAACTTGACTCAGTGCACAGGGAGCCCTCAGAGCCATGTTCTTCTGCCCTTCCCAAGGGGAAGCTGAAGGGCAAACAGAACAAACCTTCTCGTCGGGATGCTGAGCTTTTTTCTCAAGCATCTCTTCATTGCAGATGGTCCACATTCTTTCCTCTCCCCAGTCCTGTGCCCTCATTCTTTACTGCCACCCCCGCTTCTTCAGAGCAAGAAGGCTTCACACTCACCATTAAGGCATGTTCTGCTGAGGGACACGGTAGTGAAGGCTTGCTTTTGGGTCAAGGCAGGAGCAGAGTCACCACCTCTGAAGTGTGAAGGCTGCCTGGGCGAGGCCTGTTAGCACTGGGAGCTTGTCTGATTGGCTGTGGGCATAGCAGAGGTACGGTCAATTTACATGTTTCTCTATGATTAGGTAAGATTATTAAGCTGTTGAAATTTGGCCATTTTTTAGTTTTGTCTACTATTCTTAATTATCCAATTTATATTAGAGTTCTCTCTTTGTATAATTCTGCTACGCACAATTTTTAGTTACCATAAATAACATCAATCTCAGTATCACTGTTCAAATTTTGTCACTATTAAATGAATAATTGCATAAATTCCATACTTTGTTTCTAGCTCTTCAGTGTACAAATCACTATCACTATATCAATAACAGATGCACATCATGATCAGTGACCAAATAATTTCTTTCAAAGCCTGTGAGTAGTTACCATATGCCTGTTATTCATTGAGAACAGCAATAACAATGTATGCATTTGTGTTGACATTTTTGTTATTTGTTTGAAGACCTGTTTTGTTTTGTCTTGAGTTACATGTCTCTTTTTCCCAATTGACCCTCCCACCCCCGCCAACCATTCCAACCTTGGCAAGTCCCCACCATCTCAGTGTCTGTATCCATTGGTTATGCTAATAGGCATGCATACAAGCCCTTTGATTGCTCTCTAAACCCCCTCCCTATCTCCCCTGCCATTTGTCTCTGAATCAATTTTTGTTCATCAAATTATGTTGATCATTATACCTCAGATATGAGTGAGATCATATAATATTTATATTTCTCCAACTGGCTCATTTCACTTAGCATAATACTCTCCAGTTCTAGTCATGCTGTTGCAAATGGTAAAAGTTCCTTCTTTTTTATAGCAGCATAGTATTCCATTGTGTGGATGTACCACCGGTTTTTAATCCACTTATCTGCTGATGGACATTTAGGCTGTTTCCAAATCTTACCTATTGAAAATTGTGCTGCTATGAACATAGGAGTGCATATATCATTTCTGACTGGTTTTTCTGGTTTCTTGAGATATATTCCTAGAAATGGGATTACTGGGTCAAATAGGAGTTCCATTTTTAACTTTCTGAGGAAACTCCATACTGTCTTCCACAGTGACTATACCTGTCTGCATTCCCACCAGCAATTCAGGAGGGTTCTTTTTTCTCCACATCCTTGCCAGCACTTGTAGTTTATTGATTTGTTAATGATAGCCATTCTGACAGGTGTAAGATCATACCTTCTTGTTCTTTTGATTTGCATCTCTTAGATGATTATTGACTTTGAGCATGTTTTCATATGTCTCTGGGCCTTCTGTATATCCCCTTTCAAAAAGCGTCTACTTAGGTCTTTTGCCCTCCCCCCCCTTTTTTTATAGGATTGTTTATCTTCCTTTTGTTAAGTTGTATGACTACTTCATAAGTTTTAGAGATTAAACCCTTATCTGAAATAGCATAGGCCAATATGTTCGCCCATGCAGTGGGCTTTCTTGTTGTTTTGTTGATAGTGTCTTTTGCTGTGAAAACACTTTTTATTTTGATGTAGTCCCATTTGTTTATTTTTTTCTTAGTCTCTATGGAGCTGTGTGTTACGATATTGCTACAACATATGTCTGGTATGTTGGTGCCTATGGAGTCATTTAGGATTTTTATCATTCCCGTGTTACATTTAAATACTTTAGGCATTTTGCATTTGTTTTTGTGTGTGGTGTAAGTTGATGTTTTAGTTTCTTTCCTTTTTTTTTTTGTATTTATCTGTCCAATTTTCCCAATACCATTTATTGAAGAAACTGTCTCGATTCCATTGTATGCTCTTGACTCCTTTGTCAAATATTAATTGAGCATAATGGCTTGGGTCTATTTCTGGGTTGTCTGTTCTGTTTTATTAATTTATATTTCTGTTTTTGTGCCAGTATGAGGCAGTTTTGAGAACAGTGGCTTTGTAATATAGCTTGATATCTGGAATTGTGACTCCCTCCTACTTTGTTCTTCTTTCTTAGGATTTCTGTGGCTATTTGGCTATTTGGGACCTTTTTTTATTCCAAATAAATTTTTGGAGAAATTGTTCTAGATCTTTGAAATATGACATTAGAATTTCAATAGGGATTGCACTGAATCTGTAGATTGCTTTGAGAAATATGGACATTTCAGTGACGTTGATTCTACCAATCCATGAACATGGTATGTTCTTACATTTGTTTATGTCTTCCTCTAACTCTTTTTCAATGCCCTGTAGTTTTCCAAATACATGTCTTTTACCTCTTTAGTTAAATATATTCCTAAGTATCCTATTTTCTTTTATTGCAGTAGTAAATGGGATTGTTTTATTTTATTTTTTTTTAGTTTCTCTTTCTGTGACTTCATTATTGGTGTATAAAAAGGCCATAGAGCCCTGGCTGGTTTGGCTCAGTGGATAGAGCATCAGCCTGTGGACTGAGAGGTCCCAGGTTCAATACCGATCAAAGGCATGTATCTTGGTTGTAGGCATAGCCCCAGTAGGAGGTGTGCAGGAGGCAGCTGGTTGATGTTTCTTTCTCATCAATGTTTCTAACTCTCTATCCCTTTCCCTTCCTCTCTGTAAAAAATCAATAATATATATATTAAAGCCATAGATTTCTGGTGTTAATTTTATATCCTGCTACATTGCCAAATTCATTTATTAGGTCTAGTAGTTTTTTATGGAGTCCTTGGGGTTTTCTATGTACATTATCATGTCATCTGTGAATAAGGACAGTTGTATTAATTCTTTTTCAATTTGGATGCCTTTTATTTCTTCATGTTGTCTGATTGCTATGGCTAGCAATTCCAGTACTATATTAAACAGGTGAGGTGAAAGTCGGCATGCCTTTCTTGTTCCCATTTTTAAGGGAAATGAGTTTTATTTTTGCCCATTGAGTATGATCTCGGCTGTAGGTTTGTCATATAAGGGTTTTATTATGTTGAGGTATGATCCCTCTATTCCCACTTTGCTGAGAGTTTTTAATCAAGAAAAGGTGTTGGGTCCTGCCTGATTTGGCTCAGCGGATAGAGTGTTGGCCTGTGGACTGAAAGTACATAGGTTTGATTCCAGTGAAGGACATGTGCCTAGGTTTGGGGCTCCATCCCCAAAGGGGGCCATGCATTTTTCTAAAAATATGTCCATTTCATTTAGGTTGTGCATTTTGTTGGAATAGAGTTGCTCATAGTATTTTTTCATAATCATTTGTATTTCTGAGGGATTGATTGTTACTTCACTTCTTTCATTTCTGATTTTGTTTATTTGGGCCCTCTCTTTGTTTCTTGGTGAGCCTGGCTAGAGGTTCATCAATCTCATTTATCCTTTTAAAGAACCAGCTTTGGTTTTGTTGATCTTTTGTATTTTTTTTTTCTTGGTCTCTATGTCATTTATTTCCTCTCTGATTTTTATTATTTCCTTCCTTCAGCTTACACTGAACTTTTCCTGTTGCTCTCTTTCTAACTTTTTGAGTTGTAGGATTATGTAGGGTTAGATAATATATTATCATTTTTTCTTTTTTTCTTTTTTCTTTTTTTGAGTAGGCCTGTAGAGCTATGAATTTCCCTCTCCAGACTGCTTTCATTGTGTCCTGTAAATTTTTGATTGTTGTGTTTTCATTGTCATTTGTGGCCATGATGCTTTTTATTTCTTCTTTGATCTCTTTGGTAATCCAATCATTGTTTAATAGCATGCTATTTAGCCTTCAGGTGCTTGTGTTTTTCATTGTTTTATTGTAGTTGATGTCTAATTTTATGCCATTGTGATCTGAGAAAATGCTGGACATGATATCTATCTTCTTGAATTTGAGGAGACTTTGCCTGTGCCCCATTATGTGGTCTACATTAAAATGCCCCATGTGCACTTCAGAAGAATGTATATTCTGTGGCTTTGGGTGAAATGTTCTGAAGATGTCAATTAATTCCATCTGGTTCAGTGAGTCATTTTAGGATTGATATTTCTTTGCTAATTTTTTTTGTTTAGAGGATTTGGCCAGTGGTGACAGTGGGATATTAAAGTCCCCCACCATGACTGTATTGCTTTTCTTGATATCTTCCAAAAGTTTTTTTTTTGTGTGTGTGTGTATTTAGGTGTTCCTTTATTGGCTGCATATATGTTTACCAGAGTTATATCTTCTTGTTGAATTTCTCCCTTTAGTACTATAATGTGGCCTTTGTTATCTCTTATTTTGGCCTTCACTTTGAGGTCTAATTTGTCAGATATAAGTATTGCTATCCCATATATTTTTTTTCATTTATATTTGCCTGAAAAATATTTTTCCATCCCTTCACCATCAGTCTGTATGAGTCCTTTGCTCTGAGGTGGGTCTCCTGTAGACAGCAGATTGCTGTGTTTTCTTATCCATTCAGCTACTCTATGTCTTTTGATCGGGGCATGTAATCCATTTAAATTTAAAGTTATTATTGATAGGTACTTGTTTGTCACCATTTTTATTCTTTACCACTGTGTTCCTTCTTCGCTTCTTTTTTTTTCTTTCTTTTTATAGCAGACCCTTTAGCATTACTTGCATTGCTGGTTTGGTAGTAATAAATTCCCTTAGTTCTTTTTTGTCTGTGAAGTTCCTGATTTCACCTTCAATTTTGATTGATAACCTTGCTGGGTCCAGTATTCTTGGATTCAGACCCTTTTTTTTTGCATGACTTTGTATATTTCATTTTATTCCCTTCTGGCCTGATGTGTTTTTGTTAAGAAATCAGTTAATAGTTTGATAGAACATCCCTTATAGGTAACTCTCTGTGTCTCTCGGGCAGCCTTTAAGATTCTTGCTTTGTTGGTGGTGTTTACCAATATAATTATAATGTGTCTTGGTGTTGGTCTTTTTGGGTTTATCTGTTTGAGACTGTGTGAGTTTCTTGGACTTCTGTGGGTTTTTTTCTTCCCAATATCAGGACATTTTTCTGTCATTATTTCTTCAAATAGGTTTTCTATTCTTTGCTCAATTTTCTCTCCTTCTGGTAGGCTTCAGTATTTTTTTCTACTTTGTCTTATAGCTCACTGATGTATTCTTCCATTTCTTCTAGTCTACTTTTAATGGTTTCTATTAACGATATAATTCTTTATTTCTTCTTGGTTCTTATTCATTTCCTCTTGATTCTTTCACATATTGTTGAATTTGTCTTCCCTCCTTTTCAGCATCCTTATGACCATGGCTCTGAATTCTTTCTCTTGAAAGAATGGTATTACAGGGTCAAATGGGAGATTCATTTTTAATTTTTTGAGGAAACTCCATACTGTCTTCCACAGTGGCTGCACCAGTCTGTATTCCAACCAGCAGTTCAGGAGCATTCCTTTTTCTCTGCATCCTCACCACCCCTTGTCATTTGTTGATTTGTTGATGATTGCCATTCTGACAGGTGTGAGGTAATATCTCCTTGTTTTAACTTGTGTCTCTCAGATGATTAGTGACTGAGCATTTTTCATGTCACTTGGCTTTCTGTATGTCCATTTTGGAAAAGTGTCTATTTATGTCCTTTGCCACTTTTTGAATTGGATTGTTTGTCTTCCTTTTGTTATGTTGCATGTGTTCCCTATATATTTTGGAGATTAATCCCTTATTGGAGGTAACATTGGTAAATATGTTCTCACATGCAGCGGGCTATCTTGTTATGCTGTTGTTGTTTTTGATATTTGTTTTGTTTTATTTTGTTTTGTTTTTACTGTGCAGAAGCTTTTTAGTTTGATATAGTCCCATTTGTTCATTTTCTCCTTAGGTTCCATTACAGTGGACAGCAAACTCATTTGTCAACAGAGCCAAGTATCAACAGAACAACGATTGAAATTTCTTTTGAGAGCCAAATTTTTTTAACTTAAACTTCTTCTAACACCACTTCTTCAAAAATACACTCGACCAGGCTGTGGTACTTTTTAGAAGAGCCACACTCACAGAGCCAAAGAGCCTCATATGGCTTTCGAGCTGCAGTTTGCTGACCACTGTCCTACGAGATGTATCCGTAAAGTTATTGCTATGAAATATGTCTGATATTTTGCTGCCAATTAGATTCTTCTACTATTTTTATGGTTTCCATGCTATGTTTAAATCTTTTATCCATTTTGAGTTTATTTTTATGTATGGTGTAAGTCAGTGGTCTACTTTCTTTCTTTTTTTTCATGTATCTGTTCAATTTTGCCATGGCCCTGCACTCTTATGCAAAGCAAAGATTGCCTATATCTGATTAGAATAGTTAGTTAACTAAATTTCTGGGAGAGAATTTTGATAGTAGTACCTGTAAGGACTCTTCAAATCATGCTTTAGTTAATCATCTACTCCAAATTTAGACTAACATCCTAAATAGATAAGCATGGCTCTTGTTGACCTGTTTCACCTTATAGTATTTCTCTACTCTAGTTATAATGTCCTCTTTTCATTTCCTCGCAGTAATCATGTAAGTCTTCACCCCATAATCTTCTCTATGCTTTTGTTTTTCTGCTTCTTTTCACTTACTGAATCCTTTTTTTTTTTACCATCAGATAGCTGAGGTCTCATCTTTCTGGATGATCCTCTTTCAACCCCTTCTCTTTTAGAGCATCACATATAATTTTTATTTGCATATTAATTAGTTTACTGAAACCTTTCTTGGCCACTCAATTATATGTTTCTTTATGGCAAATTTCATGTCCTCTGTTCAAAGTAGGCATTCACTAAATATCTGTTTATTTTAAAGGGTAAATTAATATAAAGGCAATGTTGCCATCTCTCCAAAATATATTTTTTTAATCCTAACTAACTAATAATTCTAAAAGTTATATACTTTTGGCTTGGAAAGAAACCGTATGAGTCATGCTGTTCAAATGTTCATGTTATATGGGAATTACTTCTACCCAAATTAATAGTCATTATTCTTTTTGGTAAGAAGAGAGGAGTATATATTTCTAACCAAGGTTTTTTCTTTTATGCATTTGATTGGTTGGCTTTAGACAATAAAGAGAAAAAGGCAATTTGGGGTGTGAATATAGAAATGTTAGTAAATAGGAGAGTTGGAGTAAAAATACAGAGAACTCACACAGCAAAGGCAAGATATTAGTCTTTGTTGTTTCTCCTAATTCTTTAGAACTGCACTTAAAACTTCATACATTATTTTTTTAGTATTTATCCTGCTACATATATATTTTTACCAATATACTTTTGTTGAAAAGGGGACTTAGAGAGTTTAACTAATTAGCTCAAAGTTATAGGGCTAGTAGGTACTTTATAAAAGATTTAAACCCAGGTCTCTGTGCCATTCCTGTCATTCCAGGCTAAGTCCACAACAAAAGATACCAGGGAGCCCGATGTTAGTAAAGTTTCTTTATTAGCACATATTCTTTTTTTTTAATCCTCTTTATTCTTGGCTGATTTTAGTTTCAATCCCTTTCAAAGCTCTAGCTCTTGCTTTTCTTTTCTATTACTTGTTTAGTCTCATGAGGAAATAAACTGAGCTTAAAGTTTGGTATGGCATTGTATAATAAGTAGGCTGTAGTATTTCCATTGTTTATATACTAGGAATTCTCAGGATGTGAAGACAAATCAACTGGAAGTTTTACTGACTCAGACAGTCTTGTTAAACTGTTAGGAAAGTGTCAGAAACCAAACATTGTTCTTACTAAATGGATGTAAACAAGAGGCCAGAAGGCTGGTCAACCTTAACTGCTCTGAAAGGTCAGAGTAATCACTCACTGTTTAGTTGAAACATTTGTTAGCTGAAGCAACCTCTACCTGTTTGTTTCATGTTAATTTCTGTTTTTGTTATTTCCTGCCTAAAGACTAGGGGTGTGTCCTAAAGCCTTAATAAAAGGGAGAAAAAGGCCAGAGCAAGTGGCAGTCCTTTCCACTAGAGGAAGGCTCCCGCCTGGCCCCTCAATATCGCCAAATTAATGTTTTCTAGTCTCTGATTTCGTTTGCGTGCAGCCTCCTTCAGAACCCGAACCCTGACCCAGGAACCCTGAACCACGCGGGACGTCGAAAGAGGTTCCCACAGGAAAGCTTAGCCCAAGTTCACCTGTGAACATGTCCTCCTAAAGCACAGTGTTATGCTAATAGTATCTATCTGTTTGATCCTAATAGTATCTATCTGTTTGATCTTACATGCCTGGTGTTCTTCGCATAGTTGATATAGAAATTGAGAGTTTGATAATACTTTTTAAAAAGAAAACTGAATATGAATAAAATTAAATTAACATCAAGTCAATACTTATTTCATATTGCATACCACTAAAAATTGAAATAAACTAGACATGGAGCCAAATGTTAGAAAGGGAAGGAATAATTATGTGTTGGTAGTCTATCAGCACATGACATTACACATGCTTTTAAAACTGGATTCCTCCCTCTGCCACCATCAAAAACACTCTAGAGTGCCAACTAACCCAACCCTACTTGCCTAGAGATTAAGAGTAGAAAATAATATTTTATTAAAATGTTTCCCTCCATACATACACAAAAATTCCTGTACTTTAGATACTGTCCAGATATCAATAAAATTTATAACCTTTTCTTAACACTAATCATACCATTAGTTCCTTCTTAATAGGATGATTGCAATACTTAATGGAAATAATATATATAAAGAGCTGAGCACAGTCTAGAACTACAGAAATTCCTAGTAAACATTAGTGTTATTTAAGCTCTATTTAATTTCCTTTTATGATTAAAAGAGTAATCTACACTAATAAAATAAAAACATGCAAATTAACCATTACTCTGCTAAACCCACCAGCCAATCAGGAGTGAATATGCAAATTAATCCAACTAAGATGGCAGCCGCCACAGAGTTGAAGCAAGCAAGAGGCTTGGGTTGCCCCCTGGCGATGGAGAAAGCCAAGCTTCTTGCCTGCCCTGGCCGGCCCTGGCTTCTGCTCATGGAGATGCTGGGAAAAAAAAAAGCCCCTTAGCCAGGCTGGCCACACCTGCATGGGGTGAGGGTCCCCACTGGGGAGGTTGGGCAGCCTGCAAACAGCCATCAGCCCTCACCCAGACTGGCCAGGAACCCCAGTGGGGATCCTCACCATGAAGGGGGTGTGAACCAGTATTCAAACAGCCCTCAGACCCTCACCCAGGTTGGCCTGATCTCTGTAAATGGGCAGTTGAACTTCCCTCAAGGGGTCCCAAATTGGAGAGGGTACAGACTGGACTGAGGGACACCCTACCCCTATGCACGAATTTTGTGCACTGGGCCTCTAGTAAAAGATAAAAGCAAGAGCTAGGAGCTATAAACCAGTGCTACATATTGATGAAAGTTATATGTGGAGGCATGATGCCTTATGTTAAAAGTTGTTGGTCTTAATATACATATTAATATGAATATATTATAAGTAGCTTCATAAAAAAATACTTAAATTTTGTTCCAAGTTTCTACTTCCATAAGAGTCAGGTTTAGAGAAGGAATGGATAATTCTTTAACAAGATTTTTGTGAATCTTCATGCAGAAATCCTCCACTGTGGTCCTAGAGTAAGGCAGCTCCCCCAATGATTTGTAATCTGGCAACTGGCCTTTGTGTTTATGGTAAATCCTCACAAGTTTTAGAAAATCCCAGATATTTTCCAACAGGTCACCAAAATTCCAGTGGGGATGGGCAACATTATTTGTAATCAGTGAATACTAATCAAGTTCCTGATGTAACATTTACCTTTTTAAACATATATGTGTGTTTGTGTGTGTGTGTGTATGTGTGTGTGTGTGTGTATGTGTGTGGTGTGTGTGTGTGTCAGAATATCAGAACTGGGAAATCCATATAGGAAATCCATATAGGTATCTTATAGGTAGACCTTAACTCTGTCCATTTATTTTTTCTATAATTTTCCAGAAAGCAAAGCTTTCAAGATTTCAATCTTCTGTAGTCTCATATCTAGTGTACATTTTACATAATAGTGTATACATAATGCCTGAGTTATATTCTACTCTTATTTGACTAACTTGTCTTAAAGTTTTAAATCATGCCTTCATCCAGGAATAAGTTTGGCATGGCATTGTATAATAAGTAGCCTATAGTTTCATTGTTTATATGCTGGGAATTCTCAGGATCTAAAAACCAACCAACTAGAGCAGTGGTTCTCAACCTTCCTAAGACCGCGACCCTTGCATATAGTTCCTCATGTGGTGGTGACCCCCAACCATGAAATTTTGCTACTGTTATGCATCGTGATGTAAATATCTGCATTTTCCAATGGTCTTAAGCGACCCCTGTGAAAGGTCATTCCACCCCTAAAGGGATCGTGACCCACAGGTTGAGAACTGCTGTACTAGAGGCTTCACAGAACTCGAACTGTCTTGTTAAGCTGACAGGAATGCGTTCAACTGTGATCATATCCTCCTAAAGCACAGTGTAATGCTAATAGCACTATCTGTTAAATCTTACATTCCAGGTGTTCTTTAAAGGACTACCATATTTTCCAGCATATAAGATGACTTTTTAACCCAGGAAAATCTTCTCAAAAGTTGGGGGTTGTCTTATACTCTGGCTGTCGTCTTATAGGGTGAATATATTCCAAACTATATTTTAACTGGTAAAATTGGGGGTCATCTTATACACCCAGTTGTCTTATACACCAGAAAATACGATATGTTGTAATTATTTAGGCTTTGTGGACCTTGGAGGTCTCTTCACAATTACTCAACTCTACCATTATTGCATAAAATCAACCACAGTCAACATGTAAATAAACAGATATAAGAGTGTCTTAATAAAAGTCTTACTTATGGACACTAAAATTTGAACTTTGCATAATTTTTACATGTTACAAAACAGCAGCTTTTGTTTGAATTTTTCAGTCATTTTAAAGGTAAAAAACATTATTAGCTTGTGGGTGATATATAAACAGATGGCTGACTGAAATTGGCCTATGAGCCATAGTTGGCCAAACCCACCATAATATTCTTAGTTCTTTTCAACAGAGGCTAAGGTTTAAATTTGTTTTATGAACTCAAGAACCTCATAGAAAGAGATACCACAAAATCCCCAAATTATATAAAGCATATACTGTCTGAAATATAATTATAAATTTCCCTTTTGATATTGAAAATCACTCTAAATGAATTTTATGAATATTCAAAAGAGTAAAGGGGATGCCCTGGATGGGTGGCTCAGTTGGTAGTCCAATACACAAAAAGGTTGCTGATTTGATTGCCATTCAGGGCATATACTGTTAGCTAGGTTCTGGGTTCAATCCTGGAATGGGGCTTGTAAGGGAATCAATCAATCAATTTCTCACACTGTTGTAGCACCTCTTTCTTTCTCTCTCATCAGTAGAAACATATCCTTGGGTGAAGATTTTAAAATAAGGTTAATGGGATACACATTTAATCTCTTTCAGAAGCAATAAAGGTGGTGACTCACCTTTCAGTAAATGGTGATTATGCCATATATTTAGCTAATACATGATATAAATATATTTTAAAAGTCCAAAAATGTCCCAAAACACTAGTGTACTTAGGTCTATGACCAATGCTAGATAACAAGAATAATTAACATATATTTTGTTGTTTATATTTTTAGCAAAATATTTCACAAATGACATCTCACTTGGTTTTTATGAAAACACAAATGGCCTGCTGCACAAAATTTGTGAACATTAAAATAAATTAATTAGGGGAAATACTTTAATATTAGAGGCCTGGTGCTTGAAATTTATGCATGGGCAGAGGTGTCCTTCAGCCTAGCCTGCTCACTCTCCAATCTGGGACCTGTTGAGGGATTTCCAACTGCCTGTTGAGGCCCAATCAGGGACTACTGGCTCCCAATAGCGTGCCTGTCTTCCTGATTTCCCCTAACTGCTTCTGCCTGCCAACCTGATCACTCCCTAACCACTCCCCTGCCAGCTTGATTGATGCCTGACTGCTTCCCTGACAACCTAGTTGTCCCCAATTGCCCTATCCTGCAAGCCTGGTGCCCCCTAACTGCCCTCCCCTGCAAGCCTAGTCTCCCCCAGTTGCCCTTCTCTGCCAGCCCAGTCAACCCTAACTGCCCCCCCATGATGGCCTGATTGCCCACAACTGCCCTCCCCTGCAAGGCCATCTTGAGGCAGCCATTTTGTGTCCACATGAGGATCGCCATCTTTGATCACATGGGGGTGGCCATTTTGTGTTTTAGAGTGATGGTCAATTTGCATATTACTCTTTTGTTAGATAGGATTGCTTTACCCTTTCTCTATAATAGAAGTGTCAGAGATGAAGTAAAATTAGTAAAATGTATATGAAAATCTTCCTCCTGTCAGAATCTGGGGCGGGCCATGGGTCCCAGAGTCAAGTCCCTGCCCACCTGCACATGCCTCAAAATCATGCAAGACCCAAACCCAGCCTACCCCACCGCATTGGGCGAGATCCAGACCCAGCCATTCCCACCCTCATCAAGCCCCACCAGGCCAGGGGTGCACAGCCTCAGGTTTCCTGGCCTGGCACCGGGATGGGGGGGGCATGGCCTAATGTCCCCTAGCTTGGCACTGGGGTGGGCAACATGCCTTTAGGCCCCCGTCAAACCAATGGGTGGGGAGCATGGCCTGAGGTCAACCGTCAAGCCCCACTGGGCAATGGGCGTAACCTGAGGTCCCCCAGGATAGCTCTGGGCAGAAGACATGGTCTGAGGTCTCATGGCCTGGTGCCAGAGTAGGAGGCCTGGCCTGTGGTCTCCAATCAAGCCTTGCTGGGCAGAGAGCATGGCCTGAGTTTCCCAGGCCCAGTGCCAAGGCTAGGTGTGTGCCTTGAGTACCCCCGTCCAGTCCCAGCAGGTGGAATGAGTGGCCTGAGGTCCCCTAGCCAATTGCCAGGATGGGGGACATGGCCTTAGATCTCCAGTCAAGCCCTGCTGGGCAGGGGGTACAATCTCAGGTCTCCCGTCCTTGCCCAGCTCTACGCAGGCTCAGGTCCCTGCTGATCACTTGTTATGGGAACCTTGCCTTTGCTGTAGATACAACCATCTTGTGATGACATGATGGTTAATTTGCATATTATGTCTTTATTATATAGTCTATCATGATATTAGTATGGCATATACAGTATATATGTGTATGTATATAGGCAAAGGTAGATTTACAGTTGTGATTACATGAAACACAGAGTTAATGATCCTATTGTAATAATCATAAGCTGTATGTCTTTTTTCATACAAACAACTGTAAACCTAATTTTGTCAACCCCTGAGTGTGTATGATCCTATATATAACAATGCACCCAGAGACTCACTCTGGGTTGCAATAAAAAAGGTAAAAAGTAAATCTAATGTTAACAACCTAGAACAGACTACAGAAATGGATAATCAGGCTTTTGTTTTAAATCTGTCCAAATAGAGGAAAGAATTAAAGGAACAGTATTTATTTTTATCTCACCAATCCTCTTCCCTCCTTATTTCCAGAAGATTCCAATTATATTCTTAATAAAACAGAACGGAAGGGATAAGAAAATAAAGTTTTGGTAAAAATGGAGCTCATGTCTGTGAAGTGCCTAGATTTTGCCAAGAAAATAATATTAATAACAAAAATAGAGGGGGCAAAATATTTGAGAAAAAAAACGGATCATTTTCAGAAGCTACTTCCACTTGACATCCCACATTCTCTTATAATTCCACTTCTCCCTGTTTCAATCTGAGGTGGTGTAGAGTGCAACCTGAAGCTACCCTGCTTAGCATTTACAATAACTAGTGTATTTTTTCAAGTGCTTTTTATCTTTCTTAAAAAGTCAATTATAACTATGTACCAGGTGTGGGAAACTGAGGCTCAGAGACATTAACTTTTCTAATTAATCTTATCTAATAAAAAAGTAATATACAAATTTACCATACCTCCACTACACCACAAGCCACACCCACCAGCCAATCAGAGCAAGTATGCAAATTAACCAAACCAAAATCTCTATGGCCACAGAGATAGCAGGAGGGAGGCTTGGGTTGCCCCTGGTGATGGAGGAAGCCAAGCTTTCCATAAACCCAGGCCTCCACTTAAGGGAACAAAGTTTCAATGGCTGTGCTCTAGACTACAAAGTTTCAATTGTAGAAGATAAATAAATCCCAGATACCAGGACCTTCACTTGAGTCACCAGGGGGCATGGTGGGCATGCAAACCACCACAGGCCCCTCACCCAGGCCACCCCACACCACAAGGGAACACCCACCCTGATCCTTGACACCCTTCAGGGCAAAGCAGCTGGTCCCTACCCATGAACCAGGCCTCTATCTTATCTAATAAAAGAGTAATATGCAGATTGAACATCACTCCAACACACAAGATGACTGCCCCATGTGGTCAAAAGATCCTGCCCTCATGTGGACACAAGATGGCCATCACAAGATAGCCAGCAGGGGAGGGCAATTGTGGGAGACCAGGCCAGCAGGGGAGGGCAGTTAGGGGTAAACAGGCTGGCAGGGGATCAGTTAGGCATCAATCAGGCTGGCAGGGGAGTGGTTAGGGGGTGATCAGGCTGGCAGGCAGAAGTGGTAAGGGGGAATCAGGAAGGCAGACAAGTGAGCAGTTGGGAGCCAGCAGTCCTGGATTGTGACAAGGATGTCAGACTGCTCATTTAGGCCCAAATTTTGTGCACGAATTTCATGCCCTGGGCCTCTAGTGGACTAGAAAAACACTTTACTACAGATATCACCAATTTAATATTAATGTTATGATAAGAAATTAAGCTATGGATTTACTTTATAGAAGTTTTATATGAGAGTTATTTCTTTATATTATATCCATTTTATTTATAATTTTATAATAATTATAGAAATGATATAGCTCATCTATATAATGAAATATTTTTATCTTAACTTTTTAAGAAAAAAAAATCTATTATTGAGAACACAATAAGGTCCACTAATATTTCTTTTTTTTTCTTTTAAAATATATTTTATTGATTTTTTACAGAGAGGAAGGGAGAGAGATAGAAAGTCAGAAACACTGATGAGAGAGAGACATCAATCAGCCGCCTCCTGCACGCCCCACAGTGGAGATGTGCCTACAAGCAAGGTATATGCCCGCGACCGGAATCAAACCTGGGACCTTTCAGTCCGCAAGCTGACGATATATCCACTGAGCCAAACTGGTCTCGGCATCCACTAATATTTCAATAGTAGGACCTTTAAAATAGCACAGTTCAGTATGTGTTTTATCTAGCAAACTTGGGGACCTAGAAGAAACCTTAGCAATAATAATCAAAAGAACATGAAATTTGAACACTGATCTTATTATAGAAAATGATTAATATAGGTGGACCTTTCTTCATGTTCAGTCACTGTTGGTAATCCTTAAATAATCAGGTAGCTGCTAGAGAGCAAGAAAATGTCAAGTCAAGCACCTGGGTGTTAAACATTTATACATGCTTGCAGGCCACTTTTGATCTATCTGCCCAACATGCCAAATGTCAGCAGCTTCACATAGGTTAGCAGAAAAGC